>VZSV01000002.1:5377552-5422199 GCA_013398735.1 Nothocercus julius | reverse complement strand
AATGGCATTCTTTGGCAAAGAATTCAGTGGTTTTTTGCTCCATGCACTATCTTGCTTTGTTTTGAAAAGTACTCTGCAGAAGACACAGTGAGTGATTACAAAACAGTCCAGAAACTTTCATCTTGGTGTCACTGGTATGAATATGATCCAGGTTAGCACAGATAAAATATTGTTATTGCTTACTTGCCTTTGAGTGACCCATGTGAAAAGAATTGGTCATCTTAGTCTCATTGGCAGCCTACAAGTATCCACATCTTAAAAACATTTGGAACTAGTTGACAGTCTGAGGCCTTGTCTGCACTCAGGATTAGCTCTGATTTCAAGAATTATTGTAGCTTCTGGTACAAACCCACTGTAGATTAAACAGGTTGTGATCTGCACTGACATCTGCACCTTTTGATGGCCTGCACAGGAACTAAGTCTAAATCTTCAGCTGATGAGGCTGAAGGAGACGAACCAGGTTCTGAAGAGTTGCATGCCTTGAATCAATTCTCATAATGTGCTTAAAAAAAAACTATGATTTGAAACTTTTGGGAAAAAAGAAGTTTGGAAAAAAAGTGTGGAAGCCTATCAGAGGGCAACATCTGTAGCACAGTTTTAAGTTGTAGCCTACACTGGATGGAGATCCATTTCAGTAACCAGATGACGCGCTCCACATGCATTCATATGATTAGAAACAGGCTTGAAAGTAACATTTAACTTTCTTAGTAACTTCTCAGACTTTGTTAAGACAGATCAGCGAGTGAATGTTGTGTCTGTTCCATAATCTTCAGTCCAGGCATCTCTACACTAAAGGGACTTTCTTGCCAAGCTTTGGAGCTGGCCTCTGTACCCTGGCACAGCGAACACACCATGACAGAGAAGTGCCTCACTCCTGAACCCAGAGTAAACTGCTAATGTCAGTGAAGAGGCCGGATCAGAGAGGCAGAAATATGCCTGTTCCTGAGAGGTTTCCACATATTGAGGAAGCAGAAAACTTTAAAAATCTGCATTCCAACACTTCCTGAGTTTCTCGCCAAACTAGAGCGAGGAAGCCCAGGGTGTTTTAAAAGAAAGTGTGAAAAAATCAAAGGCAAGTGTAGAATTTTAAAAAACAGCCAATGCCTCTGTCCACCTTCAGAAAAGCAGAATGAAAGAGCTCTGGCAGCCATTGCAGCTACCACCGATTTATTTATGAGTTCCTGGAGTCAATCCAGTGTAATTATGGGCCTGAACTCCAGATCAGATTCACTTGACATTTGAGAAAGTCTGTGGAAAAACTGTAATAATAAACTGATAATAACTGTCTGTCTCATAAGCAACAAAAAATAATGGGAAGAGAAGAGACAGGTGGAGAGAGAGCATAATCCCCAAAAGATCTTCTTGTATACTTTCAGTATATACCACTATGTATGTTCTAGAAGGAGCTACGGAAATTTTCAGATTAATTCCTGACTCATGTCAGAGCTATTGAAATTACTACACTGGAAAAAATGAAAATGGAGGGTGCAAGAGAAGCTGGAATAAGTTGGGACAGCAGTTTCTTTTGGTTGAGTAGATAGTTTGTGGCCCACGTGGCATTTATCCAAGCATACTCATCACCTAAATTATATTACCATGAAGTTGTTGGCTCTGGAAAAAGACGTTTGGAGAAACTGTGTTGTAGTGTGAAATTTATTTTCAAATTCATGCACTCAATGAAAATACCCTTTTTGTACTTTACTGTGGGTCTCTGATTCTGCTAGTCCATATCACCAGTATAACATAGATGAATATCAGAGTTAATATACTTTCTCTAAAACATCTGCAGTCTTGTGTCAGGATTTATATTCCAGTATCCAATCCTGTCCTTCTGAATCACTTCACATTATTTTCTACTGAATTCCTGTAAGATGGTTTGGAAAAAACATCTCTCTCAGAGTTTTCCAGAAAAGAAATATTTTCTAAGTAAGATAAGTTGGTTAATTCTCCTGAATGGAAAAGGCATCTTCTCTGACAAGCGAGAGATCTGACATTTAGTTTACAGTTGTCTCAAGTATTTTATTTCAGTTGACAGAATTGAATTGCAAGTTATGACTGAATGTTTGGCAAAGCAAGAAACAGTTATTTACATTTATGCTGCACCTGAACAACGTATTATGAGTTTTTATTATGTAGGTTTTGAAACCTATCACCTGCATATGCACAGTTGTAAAGGAGTTCATATATGTAAGTTGAATTCCCCAAGGAAGCCTTCCAGCTAGCTGTCTTTATCAAACAGCAACAACCAAATGTCGAATGCCTGGGAATCAGTACTGAGCACAGTGACACTAGACAGTGTCTGGAAGAAAAGGAGTCCTGGATGGATGAATTGGATTATTGGCCCATAATGTGTCACCTTCAAGTGATCTGTGTTGCTGTACTCAGCTAACTTCTCACTTCACTCACAATGCAGAGCGAATAGCTCCAATTCTGAAAGGGAAAGCAAATCGAAGAATGAGTGGCCAAGGTTGCATGCAGAGCAACTTCAGTTCTCAATTATCCAGTGAAGGTGTCCTGCTTTTGGTTAAGTCACAGGGTGAAGTGATTTATTCAACCCATTCTCTGTGGTCTGACAATGGCATCAGACTTTTCTCCTCAGAAATGATATGTAGAATTCAAGCTTTACAATATAGAAAGCTTTTTTTTTTTTTTTTTTTTTTACTCCTTTATTTAAGTTCTTTCTGTGACCTTTAGTTAACGCTTCACGTTATTGTGTTATTTTTTGATACTTTCATTTATAAATACATGTTTATTAGTTCTTGAGGAGATGATCTATCAGTGTGATGGTTTGGTATAAGGTCAATAGTAAGTGTAATACTTGGGAATTACGCTGGTTTTGTATTTTTCTGACCTAGCATGCATCTGACTTTCTCTAGGCATGTCCTTTCTTTTTAATGTTCCTGGTAGTTTTGTTGGGGCAGAATTTGAGAATGCCCATAATTGTCTGGAACAGTCTAATCCAGATAGCAGCTCTGCTCGGGCTGCTGGATATCTGAAATCCCAGACATGTTCACTGTGTGCATGCAGATCAGCTCCACAAAAATATGCAATGTTCCCACAAAGTGTTAGACCTTCTGAGCATATGCCATCCAGATGAATCACACAATGCCTAGTAAACCTAGTAAAACTGGGCAAAGTCAGATTAACTATATAATTTATGCACTGTGTGTCTGATGCTTTGACATGGTGGGCTCACAGTTACTTTCTATTCTACATACGCTCATACATTTCTATCCACTCTTTCTTGGAAAGGAATCAATTGACTTTTTATTTATTTGCTTGCATGTCTTTCAATGATGAGACACTACCTGGAAATAACTAATTTTATGGGGCATTAGTTAAGAAAATTCTGTAAGGATCTGTTGTGGCTGATCAGCTGTGTTTGCATCCAAACCACTGAACTCAGTGGAATGCTGGAGCACAGGAATATTGGAGTCACACTGAATAAAACTTTCAGCTTCTGACAGCATCTGAAGAACATCAAGGAAAAGTTGAAAGCCTAGGTAAACACCCTTCAGAAGCTAGCTGGCATTGCTGTGTGGATTTCAGCTCAGTGGGCTTGTCTGCTACAGAGTTTCTTTCACAGATTCGGAATATTTGCCCTCACAGGCAGATCACAGTTATTAAAACAAAAAGTACTTCTAGAATATGTGTGTTTTTGAACTCCATTCCTTTCCTTTGAAGCAGCTACCATTCAGGAATAAAATAAATTATAGACAATACAAAGCTGTCATTCTATAATGAAAAAAGCATTACCTCAAAACCAGAAATCCCTGCTACATACCATTGTTTTTGTTTTCCATGACAATTTCCTGAGCTCCAAAGGAACTTAATGTTCAACCTCCAGAAGCACTTTCTTCCCTTCACAATAATGGACATCACTCAAGTGCATCCAGGAGACCTCAGAAAGGCACAAATCTGTGCAGACAGTGGTGGAGTCATTCACCCGTTCTGTGACTGTGTCATATGATTGAAAACAACCATCTAAAATGTTAATGACTTTGACATATAGATTTATGCAAGGGTCATAAAAGATTTTCGTTACACTTCCGGGTTTCATCTGAATGGCAGGAAATTTAAGCCTATCTGAATCCACATGCAGGGCTCTTCCCACATGGAGAACCCTGCAGATTCCAGTCCTTGCTTTACACCCTTGCACTCGTGTAGTTGGGCTTGTCAGTTTATCTTCCTGTCCGCATATGATCCCAACTTCTGTTTCCATACAGATATTTTTCTGCAAGGTTATGTTTGTATTCCTAACACTACAGTGGAGTATTCAAATTACAAATGGTGGTGCATATAAAAATACAAGTACTTTCAGCAGTCCACTAGCTTAGTCCTACATGCATTAGTTCTGATAAAAGCCTTTACTTGCAAACACCTGCAGATAGAGCTTTAACTACTTCTTTGCATGCAACATTTGATTGCTTGTATGGAATAGTACGCATATAGAATAGTCTGCTCACTAGGAGCTTTTTGGCTGCAGAACTGCTTGGCTACAGACAAAAAAAAAAAAAAAAAAAAAAAAAAAAAAGTGCCTTGCACTACTTTGGAGTAATGTGAGTTTTTTTTGTATTTTAAATAGAAATATCTTTGAACAAGTTACATACAAGAGGCCAATAGAGTTTGGGAACACGAGTCTAATTTTATCAGTTGTTTTATCTGGAAAAACAGTGTGAGAAGAGTCAGAAACAGTGAACATTTAATTTTAATATTTTAAAATGACATTTGTCTTTGGAAGTGGCATTTCAGTTTTAAATTTGTCTTTTTTTTTTTTTTTTTTTTCCAAAGATTCACAAAATGGTTAAATAAATCTAAGCATGAAATGAAACGTCTTGGAAAAATCCCAACTATGAAAGTTTAGATTTTTTTTTCAGTGCAGCTCAGTGAACCAGAAATCCAGAACCCCTTTGGCTCTTGGGCTACCTCTGGCCACCACTCAAAGAGGATGAGCCTTGGTCTCTTCAGCTGCAGTTAGAAGCATTTTGCTATAAAACCAGCAGATGGAAGTGGACAGTCCTGGGTGATGCACTAGCAATAGCAGTTTAGTGGTTGCACTCCTGTGCTGCTTGAAAACAGGCTTCCCGTCATGACCCAATGACAAATATTTGCAGATATGTGAGAAGAACAGCCTTTTAAAATAATCCCGGTCAAATCTTTACAGCTGCCAAGATCATAGAAACATTCAGTATGAATCATGTTAGCACTCCCAGGGAAAGTTCTTACAGTCTTTCATTAGGACCCTGCAATTTAATAGGTCATTCTTTATTTATTTTCCCTCTTATGCTAATATGTTAGCAACAGATATAAGAGGAACTAGAAAAAAACAGAAAGCAACGAAGTGGAGATACTTCTTAGAAGCAATCTAGATCAAAGCAAATACAGGACTGTAGAAGGCAAAACTAGAGCTTCAAGTGACTTCTGTCTACAAGAAGGAAAATATTTGTAGTCTCACTTGCTATGTTTGTTCTCAAAAGAGCTATGTGGAACCATCCTCCTCCAAGCCAGCATGTTCACATGTCATCTGTGTGAAATAAAGATCTCATTTTTGGCTTGCCTAAAGCAACTTTTCAGAGAAATAGAATAAGGTTATTTGAATAGGGAAGCCCTAATTTAAACAAGCCACACTCTGTACAAGCTCAGAGCTTTTTCAGCAAATTCAATTCAGGAAGGAACAAAAAGACTAAACAGAGAAGTTTTGTCCCCTAATGAAACCCCCTACCTCTTTTAGAGCAAAATAAAACTTTTAAGGCAGGAATTTAATAGATTTTATGAAGTAAGTTCTTGTTTACTACCAAGTGATATGGTGAGTAGTTTAGTGACCCGGCAGTTACTCTTTTTGTATGAATACGTTGTGAACTTTCTTATGAAACACATGTTCAGGCTCAATGTATTGTGCAATGGAAGTACTGTTTTTAGTGCAAATTGATTTTGCTAATGCTCTTTTAAATTCACTGGGCATTTACAGTATGACTCCTAAATAGCTAGATTAGTCAGAAAATGTAGCATGGGACATCACCTACACCTCACAGCCCAAAAATGGAGGTTAGGAGGACATTCAGCTGAAAAAATCTCTGAATACACACAGTTTCATTTGCGTGAGAAACACTGCACACGTTTCTGAAGAGATCCAGAATGCTGCCAGCATTTTATAGGCAGTAAGTCACAAGGTACAACAAAGATTTTAAAAGACTTGCTTGTAAGTTCCTTAGCAGTGCTGCCACAACCTCACACGCAGGTTCTCCCCCACTCCCGCCAAGGGTTTGTTCCCAAAGACTTGTATCTCAGAGTCAGCAAGAATAAATCAAGAAAATTTAGTAATTCCATCTCTGATAGTGTTTCAAAGAAAACAATCTTTAACAGTGACCATTTTGCAAAAACCATTTTGCTTAGTGGCAAAACACATTCTACGGTATGAAAACGCCTCAAATCAAGGGATTTCCTTCTGCCTTGTATCTTGTTTATTTATTTATATAGGCCCTAACTGAACATATCAATGAATTCTCATAGAATATAATAAAAATATGTGGAGATTTGAAGTTAAGCTTACACTGAAGCAATTTGCCAGATGTGGGCGCTACATATGCTGAGGAGTGAACGCACAGTCCAGGACAAGTTGTGATTGACACGGATGGTGACCAAATTTGTTGGTGCTTTAAGCTGCATTTTTGCTTCTCATTTTCTTCAGCTATTTGGGGGGCCAAACAAGCACTCTAACAGCTTAAACCTGGAGTACAGCAGGTCTGGAACAAATATCCCTACACTGACGTGCTCCAAAGTGCTTCTGGTTGCTGGAGTTGCAGGTGGGCACTTTTTTCTTGATGCTCTCCCTGGAGACCAATTGCATTAACTCTGAACCTGTCATCTTGCTGTGAGTGGGGAAGAGCCAGAGCAGAACTAAATTAAACTGGAAAAGATTTTCAAAGTCTCTATGAGCTTAGTGTTGCGGGAAGGACGTGAGCAGTGGGCTGCTGAACTGCGTTTTGAGACCTTTCTCCTGCTGCAGAGAAATCATATGCAAAGAACAAGGCAATGGAAAATCAAGCTCTTAAATTATCCCTCATTAAATGCAAAATGCTTGCATTTTAGCCAATTAAAATATCTCATGTGTTTAAATAATCTGTAAATCTTGGATCTTGGAGTATGTCCAAAAGCAATGAAAAATGCCAGTACTTGCAACAGAGTTGTCACAAGTCAAGTAATGCTAAATGTGCCATACAGGTCTATATAGTGAACATATTTGAGTAGGATTGCTCGTAGGTTAGTAGATTTGGCCTTGCTTGGGTAGGCTTAGCTCACTTCATTGGAAGCTGCACTCTCTTACATTAGAGTTCGATCTTGTGCCTTGCTTCTGTGGTTTGTGTATGTATAAGCAATTTTATACCTAGATCCTGAATCCTATAGCCTTCTTAAACATTTTCACTAAAACAAATAACCCTTTTCCAATTTGTTTTGAACAGAATTATATTTGATTATTTCATAGCTGGGCATAAAAGTAATCTATAAATGTTTTATTTTAGCATGGAAGCACTAAGAAAAGCAATGAACGATCCCATTTCTCCTAGACAGCGCTGGCGACTATGAATGCATGGGGTTCATGGTGCTGCATGTGTGCAGGTTGTCAGATGAAGAAACATGACTGGGGAAAAGTTGAGAAAACGTAGGAACTACTATAATGAGGGTGTTTCTGCAGAGTCTGCAATTTTTTTAATAATGCCAAAGAGGAGAGTGTGTAACAAATTGTCTCATGGAGGGATGACAAGGATTGTGTAACTTTGTTCTTCAGACATGCACAATTGTCTGATCTTCAACTCCTTTATGAACATCTGTTCCTGAGCACAAGTGAGCGGGCTTGAAAGTTGCTGGGGACTTTGATTCCTGTTCCGTGTTACAAGGTCACGTTTTTGTGCATTCACAGTGGCACAAGAGAGCACCGTGTTAGCCCTCTGCTAATAGATCCTCGAGCTGAAGACACTGTGGTTGGAGACCAGGAGAAGATGCCAGGCCAGGCTTTGCTCCAACCCCACGGAGACAGGTAAACCCAAGATGTCTTTTCACCTACCTTGTGTACCAAGTTGCAAAGTATTAGGTGTCAAGAGACTTATGAAACAACTGCGACATCTTTATTAAAACTCATTAGAAAAGAGTAACCAAGGCATAACTCTGAAGCACCCTAATCTGCTCCTAGAGCTGGGCCAGCATTTTCTAAATGAATGTTTTTGATTTTGAAAATACAGATCCACAAGTAGGAACATGTCAATGGGGATATTTCATATTGGAAATATTCATATTTCATAAGAGGAAAATTGGATGTGGTTCATCTGAAAGTTTTTTTTTTTTTTTTTTGCAATTGGATGTTTCTTATTTATTACTCCTTTTTTTCAGAAAGTCTCTTTTTCTTTAAAAAATATATCACAAATACAAAAATACAAATCTAACTGGAAAACTCTTGTTTAAACAAAATGATAGATTTCCAATGACATGATTTTTTTAACATTTTGTTTTACAGGACTTTCAAAAATCTCACATTTCTTTCCACTTTGGACCTAGATACATTGAAAAATGTTAGAATTTCCTGTTAAGCAGAAGTTTCATTCTAACATAGATCGAACTGTAGAGTCTCCACAGTGGAGAATGGTGATTAATCTGTGCAGTTCCCCCTGCAAACCTAAGAGTGCAGGGATTTGCAGGGACAGAAACAAAGAAGTATAAAAATGTGAAAATATGTGGGAGAAGAAACAATTTAGGCAGGTTTTTGAAATGAACATGTCCTCAGTAACTCGAGCACACATTCCTCTGTCCCAATAACAGGATGAGTTTTACTTCAATATGGAGGTTTCTAGCGAATGCCAGCCCTGTGACGTAGTTGCACAAAGGGGACACCCGTGGTATGAAACAGCCCTTTCTTCTAGCCATCTTTTTAAGCAGGCTGCAATAAGATGGGCTTTGTTTGAATCTGTGGCAGAAATAATCAGTTATAAAATTAAAGAATCTGAATGTAACCAAATGGGCTTTTTTAAACTGCCTTGCTTTGCTCTACTTAAATTATTTCCACTATTTATTACTGGCATACTTAAATATTCATCTACAAACCTGGAAATCTTAATCCTCTTGCTGATCTGAGTGTCTATAATTTACTTGCCCAAAGTCCAGGCTTTTATTTTTTTCAAATAAATTTAACAAAGGTTTTCTCTCTTTCTCTCAAATCCCTTTTCAGAAGATTAAAAGAGGGAATATCTAAAGAGGATATAATACCCTAAGGCATTCATCTATTTAAGGAGATTGATTCTGTCTAAGAAGGCTATGGGTAATTTAAGCCATTTGACTAAATGACTTTTATTTTTTTTTAAATGCCATGTTGTATACAATACCACAAAGAGGGAAATGTGTGGACCTTAGTAAGTACCCACAGTTAACTTCAGGAAGGCTAAAGACCAATGAAGATAGCTCTAAACATTGGGAAGAAGGTTCTGTGCTAGCTGTTGCTTAATTACTTTTTTCTTACTTTCTTTTAGTATAAAAGAAAAGAAAAGAAAAAGAAAGTTCATGACTATTTATTCAAGTATTATAATTCTGGGCGTATAAAGAAGCAACATTCTATCTATATAAAATATCTCAATTTGTGGACTCCTCCCACTTGGGTTTACTGGATTGCAGCCAAAGAGCTGTAACTGCCAAATTTTTCTCTAATAGAAAATCCATCTGAGCAGAATTTATTATTGGCAAAGGATGTTTGGGGACATGTGTGAAAAATTAGGAGCCCTTTAAGGAAAGAAGTCAGTCAATTAAAAACGTGCAGAAAATAATCCATCATGCGTTCCCACCAAATCCCTTTTGACTTCAAGTGCCATAATAATGACTGGATCAGAACCAGTTGAGTTTAGAGCTGGCTGAACTGTTTGTTATGGATTTAGCATTATGTTTGGAGAGAGAAAAAATCTGAATTGAGCTTGTAGGTGTTTTTATTTTTACTTTTTATGGGCTTTCTTTGTGAAATATCTTGCACAAGTAATTTTCAATCTTGTGGCTGTTTGAAACTACTTCCTTTGAGCATTTCACTGTACTTTATCCATGTTGTATGTTTGTACTTTTAAACATTATTTTCTCTGACTAGCTGTCTCTAATTTTTAAATATAGTAATAAATCAGTGAATAAAAATAGCAAAGCATAGCATATTGTGTTTTAAGAGAATAACCATTTTCCTAAAATATGTGAAACATTTGTAATCACTGACATATGGAAGAAATACAGAGTGGTTTCGTAGGTAGTCATATCGTCTTAATAATACTAGCAATTAGCAATTCCCATTCTGCAGCTAATTCATAACCATGTTTGCTTCTTTAGATTATTTTGTTTTGTTTTATTCTGTCAATACTAGCTAATCCCCATCACCATGTGTGTGGTACTGGACCTGTAGAATTTAAATCAGCGAGCCAGATTTTCTGTTTCACTGGGAAAACCATAAAGCTGGAAAAAAAATTTTCCAATTCCTTTTCCCTTGAAATAAAAGTAAATAATTAATTTTTCAGTTCTGTAATTATTATGAAAACACTTTCTTCTTTAAAGATAATCCATTTTTTTAGGAAGTCAAAATAATTACATTGTTTCTGAAGTAAAATATTTCATTTTCAGCATCCTGAAGCAAAAACCTTTGAGTGGCATTCATTTGACCAGCTGTAAGAATCAAGTCTAATTTGAGTTAGATGTCTTTTTCTTATATACATATCTTTAGATGGAGTGGTTTGACCTCTGAACATGCCTGTTTCTCTTAGCTGACTATAACTATATAGTTAGACAAAGTGTTTAACTTAGAGTTGATTACAGGTAAGTGAGATAAATTACACCTTTCAGTGTTTTGCAAATATATATATGTTTGCAGTTAAACTGTGATTTCTTTTGTCAATCCGAATCTGAATTATTCTGCATATATGGTCTAGCCCCACTTTTGCTCAGAGAGAGATCAAAGTGATCAGATAGTATTTACTTCTCTATAAAGATAACAATGAGTTCCATTATTATACCTGCAATTATATCTCTCTCATCTTAGCTGCAGGATGTGTTACAGAGTTCCCCTTTTCTGAGCTAATAATGAAGAATATGTCCATTATTCTCCACATGTATTTTATGGAGACAGTCATCGTTCCTGGACACAGGCATGCCAAGTGTTCACCTCAGCTGAGACAGCATTGGAAGCCCGAGCAGAACAGTGGGATGAATTTCCAGCCTTGCGTTTTTTTTGGTTGCTTAAACAGAGAGCTACAGATTCCAGAAAAACAGACAAACCAAAACACATCTTTCAGGGGCATCTTCTGTAAATGGTGTGACACAGAGTGGAGAAATTATTCTAATGTTTGGTGACAAGAATTTGGCAAAGATCTAGGCATCAGTGGGAAGCTGCTGGACTTCAGAAGCCTCAGGCTTAGACTGTCACATGGAGCAGCATCCCAGATATTCACAACCAGTGAAGCTAAAAGAACTTTCTAATAAACATAAAATAAGTAGACAGCATTCTCATATTGGTAGTAGCTGTTTTCTAATAACTTCCTGAAATAATGAAAATTAATTTAGTATTTCTTCTTATTCCTCATGCAAATTATGGTATATCTATCACCTTGTATCTAGCTGGACATCTAGTTTTAGTGTTTTTCATAGTGACATAGGATAATTTACGTTTAAGGGCTTCTGGAAGTTCTCTGGTCTACTGTCTTGCTTAGAACTACCTTCAAAATTAAATCAAGTTGGTCATGACTTTGTCCAGTTGAGGTTTGAGCATCTCTAAGGATAAAGACTCTGAACATACTCTAGTGTTTCACCATCCTCATCATGAAGAGCTTTTCCCAGTCAGAACTTCCTTGCAGTTTGTCTCTGTTTCTTCTTTTGCTGTGGACTTCTGAGAAGAATTTACTTCCATCCTCTCTATAAGAAACTGCAAAATAGTTAAGACAGCAGTAAGGCCCCTGCTTTGGACTTTCTCTTCTCCAGGCTGAACAAACTCTGTTCTCTCAGCCTCACCCTGCACGTCGTGCACTCCAGCCCATTAACAATCTTGGTGGCCCTCTGTTAATGTATGTTCAGTTTTTCACATTTTCTGCAGTTTCTTAGAATTTCAACCTTAAAAAGCCAGGCCTTTGAAGTAAAAATACATTTTTATTCGTACAATCGCAGATATATTTTCTGTAACCTGATCATCCCAAAAGAGAACTGTAAAAAATGCAACCAGTTTTTCTAGTCATCTGGTCTGTGGAAGGGTGGATTATTGCATCAAGGCAGCCAAATTTAACAGGGAAAAGAACCAGATTTAGCAACCATATCAAAAGCAGACATTGCCTCAAGAGGCTTAAGGCTCATATTCCAGCCAGATACCAGCCAGGCAGATAGTACAAACAAATTAATTACTGCCTATTTAAAGGTGGATGGAAAATCTATTTCTTAATTAAAACTGTTTAAAACCCCAAATTAGAAATGGACATGTACATAGAGTTAAAAATTATACACACACCCCTCTCTTTGGGGTGGAGGGGAGAAAATTAAATGTGCTCTGAGAGAGCCTGGTGCTGGCTGTCCATTTCTGCAGGACAACTGGGGGCTGTTGGTGATGACAGTGGCTGGTGACTGTTCATGTGGGGGGCCCCAACACGCGGTGCTATGGGACGGAGGGCTGAGCTCCATCCCAAAGGCTCCAGCCCCCCAGGATGTGACCTGGTGCCAATATCCTTCCTGTAGCAGGGCGTATATATTTTTATCTCATCTTTATAAGCACCAGCACCACCAATTACAATGCCAGCTGCAGTGGAGAAGGGAACCTCGGCCAGGCACCAGGTTGTTTTTCATATGCAGCAAGATTTAACTTGTTTATTTAGGGAAGAGTGGCTGATTAGCCATGTCACTGCCCTACTGCCCTTTTACGGACCGGTGGGAAAGACTCCTGTCCCCTCCATATACACCAGGTGTAACTACTGGGGTAAGGGGCACATGGAGGAAGTCAACAACCTCTTAGTCAGCCTGGTTTATTACTGGCTTATTATAACTACATTTCCTGAGATGTGAAATTTTCTTCCCCCTGCCTAAGCAGAATTTGAGATTTTTACACAATTTTCCAAGATTTCTGGGCTTATGCCCAGAAAGCAAAAATAATATAAAATATAAATGATTAACAGTAACTAATGTATAATAAATAATATTATAAAATACCATAATACATTAAATGTGTTAAGATAATATAAATTACTATTATAATTATATTTTAAAACATAATATACAAGCAGATACTTGGAACTAACTGGGCTGTCAGTGTGCAGAAATTGCTCCCATGTTCTCTGTATGGAGGCAGATCTTCCTCCCTCCTAAGGACAGTGTGCAGCGAGCCCGGGGATGGGTAGTGTCTGCCCTACCAGATATGTACTGTGCTACTGCAGTGCATGTATGGGAGCTATCCATCATGGTCAAAGCATTTCAGATTTATGTGACACACCCAAGAAAAAGACAAAGCAACTATGGCTCTAGCTGACAAGATTATTTAGAAAAGGATTCTTAGGACTATTCCTGCATGATTCTCCTATTTCCCTGTTTTTGAGCTAGCAACAATTCTGATCTTTCCATTTCCTTCCTTCCTTCCTTCCTTCCTTCCTTCCTTCCTTCCTTCCTTCCTTCCTTCCTTCCTCTCTCTCTCTCTCTCTCTCTCTCTCTCTCTCTCTCTCTCTTTTTCTCCCTTTAGCCTTTTCACTCTGCCTGGTTAATTTTAAAAAGAATTTACTGCATAAGTTTCCAAAGGATAATTATCCTGGAAAACGCTTGTGCTGTCTGGAAGCCAGTATCAAGAAATACCTGTGGATTTACTTGAAAGGAAAGGAAAGTTTTAAGTATAGAAACACTGGCAAATTAGCTCAGTTCTATTTTTCAGCTGTCTCTTTTAGATCTGAGGCTACAGGCAAACTTTAACATAGGGTAAAGATTGACTTAAGGAGGCACCATCATTTGCTATGAGACAGAGGTCAGAAGCAAGATCTGGAAACCATTGCCAGTAAAGCCCTGATAAAACTAGGAAGCCATGCATGCAGTTTGTATTCATACTAGGTCTTATAAAGCACTATTTATCATTGTGAGTCACCAAATAATCCTCATGATTATAAAGGGACACTGCTAAAGAGCTTCAAAACTAACATTTAAAAATTGCAGTATCAGATGTTCAGCAGAGCTGTGCTGGGGGAAAAGGCTGGACGCAGCGCACAGCCCCTCGGGGTTCAGCTGGGAGAGCACAAGGACACCTGTTAATGAACTTTATTATAGAAAAGTGATGTCCCGAGCAAAGCAACAAATTATGCTTACCACCTGTTCAGGATGAAAGGATACCTTGAAATTCTAGGAGAGTGAGAAAATGAATCAGATGTAAAGGATACTTTCAGTGAAGATGGTTTGCAGGGCATTGCTCTCCCTGGAGAATGATAGATATGGCTTCCCCAGGCAGTGATCCTACACACAAACACCAATTGCAATGTTAACACCACGTGTGCTTTTCCTTGTATGTTGAAAACACTAGGCAACAGACTGTTGAGTTGGTCATGGGAAGAAAAGAGCCAGCAGCACTCGTGGCTTTGAGACAGCAGGAGCTCGGAGACCTGGAAAGCTGACAGCAAGTCTTGAGACGGGTAGTTAATGAATTGAATAGACAAAGGACTTTGCCTCTCTGTCTCTCTTTTTTTCTTTTTTTTTTTCCTACTGAAAAGCTTTGGGCTTATTCAAAGCTTGGCTGTTGGATCAGAGGAAAGCCTGGTTTCTCTACATGGAGATGATGAGATTGCTTGATGAGGTCTTCACTTACTAAAACAGCCCATACCAGCTACCATAATATTCCCAAGGCAAGGCTGGTTTAAAGCTCCACAGGGACCACCCAGAGCAGTCACTTTGCAGGCTGTACCAGGCCAGGAAAAGAGCCAGAACATGACCTTTCTAGGAACTGTGTGTGAAGAAAAAAGTTCTAAAGGCTGATACCGAGCAATGTTTTAAGCAGAGAATCCTTAGCAGAAGAAAGTGAAGCCATCAGTTTCTTTCTCAGTTGCCATTGGATGAGTGAGCTCAGCTTCTCTTCACTCTGTTGATGCCTTGTTTTCCCTTTCCTCATATCTTGGTTAGGGTCCTGAGGGCACCAACAGGCCCTGATTGCCCTTACTTTTCGTCCTATTCCAGTGTTCCTTATTATCTCCCACGCCAGCAATATTTTGCCCATGATGTTTCCTGAATTCAGGTTTACATAATGTAAGAAAGCAAATGAGTCAGAAAGAAACGGAGCTAACAAGCCATGTATCTATCATCATCCCCTTCCTTGATTCATCTTAGCTCTTCCCATCTCTGCTGGGGACAAAGCTAAGGTATGTCCTAGAGATCCTTCATATTTCCCTATTGACATAGCTGGATAAACCATCCTACAAGACCCTCCTAACAAAACATCCTGTTCTACCCACTTGTGATTCAAGTTTTTCTAGGTTTCTGCTGTGCCGTACAAGGGCTGTCCTGGACTTCAGCCTCCAAGCAATGCATTTTGGCAAGGCAAGTCTAGATGCATCCAGCTAACTTCTTGGGAGATCTTTTACCCCCAAATGGGGGGTCTCATGATTCCTTCATATTTTCACTCAGCAACCCAGTATGACTGGAATTTCTGCTAATTATATGAGCCTTGCCTCCAAGGCAAAATAATAGACTGGCGTCAGTTTTTAGGCAAATAAATTCTTTTGTTGGATGAGTTCCTTTATTTTTCTGAAGTGGTGTGTCTACTGCTCTACTAGACAGCTATCTTAAGTCTGCATATTACTTGGCATTTACCTTTGTATGCTGCTGCTGAAGATTCACGTCCATATATATGCCAGGACTGCTTGAAAAATGAGTGGCAGCTCCCTTTTTTTGAGATGAGAGGGGAACTGTTTAAGATTTGTCTAATGCTCACAGTCACTGGCTTTATTTGGTTTACAGCTGCAAGGCTGGGTCTGTCAGGCTGTTTTAACACAGCAGGAAGACCCAAGATGAGAGCGAAGGTGACAGGGAATGTATAAACAGCCAGTGGGCTCATTAACCTGCAGACGTGTTCTGGAAACCTGGAAACAGGGCTATGGATCAACCTTGAATTCAGGTGCCCTGGCTTATTCTCATCTCTCTGCCACTCCTATGGTATGTGAGCCTGGGTGAGAGACTGCACTTCTCTCTTCTACTTCCTACCTGCATTTGTTCTGTAAATAACCAGGCCTTGCTACTCAATCTCCTTAAAAATCCTTTTAGGTTAATTTATTTTTCAAATACGGAAACAAAGGAAGGCTGTGAACTGATTTGAAAAGCTTGAATAAAAGAACTCTCCCCACATGCTTACCAGACTAACTCAGATGAGGATCTCTCCCAAAATGACTTTGCAAGATTACGTGATAAATCAATGTCAGGGCCAATAATAGAAAGCAGGAGTTTTTGTTTTCTAGACTTGTTCTCGGAAGATCAGATCGTGGTGCTCATTCTGCTGTAATGTTTTCTAGGCCATGTTTTCTAGGCCTGAGAAAAGTGGTGGACTCATAACCAGAGATGGGAGAGAAAGGAGGCCCTTGGGAGCCCAGCAAAGGCCGAACTTTGTTCTGGCAGGCTCCTTCTTGGCCTTGTCCCAGTCTTTTTTGAAGAAGACAATTGGGTGAAAGGAAGGAGCCAAAATTCTAGAGCTCTCAAGAGGTTTGCAGTTATTAAAAATGTTGTCACAAAACTGAGCTAGCCTGGAAAATATTTTCACCTTAATCATATTGTATTTCCACATTTGATCAATGATGCTTCACATTTAGTTTCTTTTTTGACAGTGGTTAATACCAGATGGTGCAGAAAAAATGTGTAAGTAGCCTTGTGAGTAGATAGTTTGAGGTCAGTCTGCCGAAGGCCAATTTCTCCCTAAAACCAGGTAGCTGGCTTATGGCCTGACACATGCAGGTTTGTCTCTCAGACACAGATTACCTAATCACTGCGTTGAATCAGTTATTAGTCCAAAGAATGAGTTATTAGATCAAGAAGAAATGTTTTGAATTTTCTTGGTTTCTAACCTGTCCAGAAGAGACAAAGCATGGAAGAATAATTTTAAGTGCCCTTCAAAGGGCTTTCTATAAGAACTTGAGTCTTCAAACCTATGTCAGTTTTCAGAAATGCAAATTCACTAATTTAAATGAGAGTGCAATGGGGTTAAATCAAAAACAGGCCACAAATCTCTCCTTCACATGCTTTCCCCATGCAAATGAACAGTCAGAAGCTTGGGTAGAATTCATAGTTTTCAGAGTTTGGGTTCAGTCAAATATCTGAAAGGTAATATTTATTTGGCATTAACATATACCAATAATTCAGTAGATGAGGACTGGAAATCCCAGCGAAACGTTTTCTAACATAAAATTTCCAGCTCTCTCACTTTTGGCAATGCTCAAAAACTATGCAAAAACAGCTTTTCTTGTGACATTTCACTCTTTTTGGTCCTGGTTCTAGGAGTCCGTAAAAGGACTTGTAAATAAACTAAAAAGCTCCTAAGAACATGAGGTAGTTATAGCCTACCTCCAAAACAGTGTCCTTCTCTAGACGAAGGTGATCATCCTCAGGTGATGACACTGGACAGCCCAAGGGTATGTCCTCTGGATGGGGCAGGTCTCCCACGTCACCTCTGGTACTGGTTGACTGCATTCTCTCTGTCTTATATAAGAGGGGAACATTCATATTACCATTTATTTTAGATGTTTTCACTGTAATTATCAGAGTTCATTTGCTCCTCCAGAGTTAGCATCTGTTTTCAAATAGACAGCAATCAATCATACTTGTGCACGCCTCCTACTTCTTTCTACCTCTATTCCTAAAGACAGAAGAAGGAAAATAGTTACCCCTTGTCATGGTCTCTCTCCTTCTCACACTATTCTACAACAGCAATATCTACTTTTTGATGCTACTGTAGCCTTTGGAGGATCATGACTGAGGACCTACAAATCCAGAGATACCTGTTGTTCACGTAACCGCTCTTGGGAGCACGGGTTAGCTGGATTAGAGACATATTACTTTTTCTCAGCTCTTCAAGGCATTTTCTTCGCTTTGCCAGTGAGGCAATTTCCTCTTTTTGTTATGTAACTGAACTTTCTTTCTCTGCTTCAGTTTCTATGAAGTTATTTCATGAACTATACTGAGTCACAGTTGGCAAACTTTATTTTGCTTTCACAAGGTAGTGCAGAGTCACATTCAGCCCAGCTAGGCTGAGACTGTTGTCAAATGATTGACAAATGGGGGCAAACACGGTTTGGAGCTACCTTTCTGCGCCCGCCCAGTACCACATACAGAATCTGCTATTAGCACGTAGATACAGTGTGGTAGGCATTTAAGGTTCAGTTCATCTATAAAGGAGTACGTTTTTGATGTTTCTTGAAGACCAGGATATTTAGGACAGCCAGATCAAGGATTGGTATCAATTGTGAATTTACATTAGTTTGGGCTGGAAGTGCGCACCTGGAAAAGGAACATCATATCTAGTGGTGGCAGATCTTCCCTTGCTAGGTCATATATTTGTGAGAAGGAAGTTTTTCATCATCTGCTAATTCACCAGCCAGACCGGGAATGGAAAGGGCTACTAAACTACAAACAAGGTGACAGGAATTTTGCTCTGCACCAGATTCTAATCAAATGTCTTGAGTGTCTCTTACCTAAAATACTTCCAGGCATCAGCCAGCAGCTGGGAATTGGGCAGAAGAAGGAAGAAATCTGCACACAGATTAATGAGATGCTGAGCTGGGAGGCTGAAGTCCCCTCCCTAGGTAAGGAAGACAGCAATGCCTGCCATCACCTAGGGACTTTTTAATGTAATACAGCCACTGGGATTTATAATTCACACTATTTGGGTTAATGTTGTCTTATACTATACGGATCTCCCACTGTGGCAGAGCTACAGAGACAGCAGCAGATAACAAAGTATGCATTTTTGTTTCCCAGGCTGGTTAAAGAAGATGCCATTTGTTTTACATGAAATCAAACCAAACTTTCATAGACCAGATCAACAATTGCATTTTTCCTCTCTTTTTCCCACTGCAAATCTTGTCTGGATCACACTCAGAGAAGCTGTAGGGGGAGGAAGAAAGGGACCTAAAAGAAGTAAACGAGTGAAATGGCTGCCACCATTAACTGAAGCAACTTTGCACTGCCCTCCACAGAAGCTCTATTAATGAGGCACTTTCTTTGTAATAACAAAATACAGAGTCATCTTGCTTCATTCCTAGCTCAGACGCTTTTCTGAGCCATTCTCTGTGGCCTCTAGAGCCACCTGCCCCCAAGGCCTGATCCAGATTTCTGATATGGCACTCAAGGAAATATGGCAAGTTTGTGTGGGACTCTCAAAACTCTGCATCTGCTCCCCAGATTTAAGTGTACCCAAACTCTAAAGTATCTGGGCTAGAATCGTTCTTAAATGACATCTGGGCTTCCAGTTAACAGTGCCAATAAAGCCAGCAATGCCAAGCTCAAAGTCCTTATGAGTCTGATCTTTTGAGGGTTTTGTGAGTATGGTAGGGGCTTTAACAAAACCCGGATAAAAGCCTGGGGAAACCTTATCCTCTGAGATAAATTCTAATTTACAGTTTAATTCTTTGCTGCATTTTAGTTACCGAATATTTCCATTCTGACTTAGTGGCAAATTAAAAAAAAAAAAAAAAAAAATCACTTGGCTTGCACAAAGCCAGGCTAAGCTGTTGTTATCTGTTTAACTCTTAGTGGCCTGCTCGGTCACATTCAGCATCCATCTATGACCAAAAACATAATCCTCAGGGCTGGGCAAAAGAAAAGAAAAGTAAAGAAAAAGCTGAGTAACTAACAAAGTTGCACTGAACTAGTTCTCTCCTAAACTGGGACTCTCGTAGATTGGATTCTCAATCCTTCTCCTTTGTCTGTTTATCACTCAACTATAAACCTCTTCAGTTCACATACATTTTAGAGCTATTTTCACGTGAGTCATGGTGCTGGAATCCCAATAAATATGGCTGTAACCGTGTCCTGGTTTGCTGCTGCAGATCTTTTTGGCACAAAATTCAGCCTGTTGTTATCTTTGTTTGCTCAGCTCTGCTCAGAAAGGAGCTTCAGGCCCAGCAACAGCCTCTGGGTGCAACAGCAGGAGAAAGATTTCAAAACAGTAGCAATTGTTCATTTGCTGTTGAACTAATCTATGAACAGAGGTGGATTTCCCAGCTTCTGAAAACCCCCAACCAAAAGGTGCATAAGTTCCTGTTTCCTTTTGTCACTGTTAAGTCAGGTGAAGTTATTCTGCTAACTGTGATAGGGTCAAAAGAAGCCCCAAGCTACTTCTTACAACAGTTAGTGCACTTCTTTCCAAAATCTGTTCTACTGAAGCTTTCTAAGGTTAAATTTGCTGTTTGGCAATTACATATGGGAATATAAGGCAAATAATAATCGTTCTTCATTCGTTCTTTTTTGTTGTTGTTCATTTTCTCTCTCTCTCTCTCTTGCCTTCTTTCTCATTCTTTCTCTCTCTTTCTTACCCTCTTTTGCTTTCCATTTTTATCTTTCTCTCTTTTCTTTCAAGCCTATCTTTAAACTATCCTTTTTGAATACTATCCCTCAAGAACGTGATGGCAAAAATGCTTCAATTCAAGCATTGCTTGAATGCTTCAAATCACAAACAGGCCCAGAGCAATCCCCTTTCCTAATAAGGTTGTCCACATAGGCTGGTTAAAGCTGTCTAATGAAATCCATGTCCTTAGGGGTCAGAATGCAGCACTGTTAACTGAGACATCTATTTATAAGCTAGTTTAGAGATATTTGTGTTTATCTAATATTTAATCATTTGTGTGAAGTTTTACAAATAAATCAGACTCTTGGATATTGTCCTAGTATGAAGAATTTCTATCCAAAAGTGCAAACCAGGAAATCACAGCCAGTACAAAAAACAGCCCAAACGAGTTCTGTGTTTGAAAATCACTTTGGTTTATATGACATTAAGAAACAAGGCCAGGATGAGAGAGCCGGGGGGAAGGCGGCTCTCAGGCTTATCACAGAGGGGCACTGCGGCTCCGGGTTCACCCTGCACCCCCTGCGCTGCCTTGTGCAAGAGGAATCACAGTGTGCAGCCGGGAGCCCGTGGCAGGGTCGAGGCTCCTTCCAGGGCTGAGCACACCCAGAACCTCACTTGAGTGAAACGGGGATTCTCATTCCCATAAATCATGGTGGCTGTGAAGCAATACTACTTAATGAATGAGCTATTATCTTGAAATTGCTTCAGAGTGAGCTCCACTGGCTGGCAGCCAGCATTCCTTCCTCTTTTCAGTGAAGGGTGTTATTTTATTTGTGAACATACTTCTTTTTTCTTTTCTTTTCTTTTCTTTTCTTTTCTTTTCTTTTCTTTTCTTTTCTTTTCTTTTCTTTTCTTTTCTTTTCTCTTCTCTTCTCTTCTCTTCTCTTCTCTTCTCTTCTCTTCTCTTCTCTTCTCTTCTCTTCTCTTCTCTTCTTTTAATGCGACTCCATCTTCTTTTTTTTTTTCTAACTGAAGTGACATGCAATTGCAGAGCTATTTTCTAAACCTGGGTCCCTGAAGATGCATTAAGGCATCTAGCACTAGTTGTGTCTAGTGAGTGGCACCCAGCTGCGCTTCCCAGGTGGGTGCAGGCACAAAGCAGGGTTGCTTCCCAGCCCGGGTTTCTGGTGGCTGCTGACTGCAGAAGGTCAGCTGCAGGGCAGGCCCATCACATCAGAAGGAGAGGACATGGGCTTTTGTTTGTTTGCCTTCTGGGAGAAAAGAATTTCTTCATCTGAGATTTCCACATGCAGTGGTCACAGCTTCGCAGCAGATTATGGAGTTAGGTAAAGTAAATAGATCACATTTCTGTTTACAGCACACATTGAAGGTGGCCATACTCACGCCAGGGTCACTGCCATTAACTCCACGTCTCCGGGGCTCCGGCCCACGCACTGCAATGCAGTTTTCTGTGGGGCCGTGAGACTGTGCGGGGTGAGGACAGTGCCCCTAACATAGTGCTCAGCACAACCGTGGCCAACAGACTGCTCTTCCCAGCAACTGGGATGGGCCACAAAAGAAGACAAGCCAAACAAGCCTGCAGAATCTATTACAATTTTCTAAGATAATTTTCTTTTCACCTTTCTGCTGCTAAAGCTGAAACAAATACAATGTGAAGACCATTACCTGACATGTCTTTTGTACTCAATTAATGTAGTGAGAAAAGCTTTATATAAATATAGGTGTGTACACACACCATTTATATTTTTAGATCTTTTTTTATGCAAGTGCATGAATGTTTGTAGATACAAATTTATTGTTATATGTAATTGAGTGTAATTGGAAATTTCTGCCCTACACAAAGAAAATCTTTCTCTTTTCAATATTCTCCCAAAATAAAAATTGTTGCCAAGTAGAACATTCCTTAGAGGGAAGCTTGCTAGCAAACTCAGCTCCATTAAAAGTGACCACTCTTGTTCTCATAAATGACAGCAGGAGCCTAAAGGGATCTATAATTCACTGTCAAGAAATGATTTGATTACTTTTAACTGCTGCAACTTGCAGATCAGTCATCGCAGAGCCCCAAGCTAAGCTCTGCACTGAGTGTACCTGGTAGCTCTTTGACTGCCACAGGCGCCCTGGGAGCTCTGATGCGGAGCCAGGCTCCCCCCCAGCAGCCGCGCGGCACCCAGAGAGCTCCGGTCGTGGCTGACGCGAGTCCTCAGCGCCCAACAGCCGCGGCAACCAGGTGAGGGCCGGGAGGTTCCTGCAAAGCTCACAGCAGAGCCCAGGGCTCCCTTGACTTCTCTGTTTGTGTTCAGCTTCCTCCTGGCACTCAGGAGTGGCTCCAGAAACGCGATCCCGCGGTGCCTAACCACCTGTCGCGTGATGCACGGAGTCGCTGTAATCCTACATTTATAGTGGGAGGAATGCTTTCCATCATCCAGGCTTCAGGTTGTACTTGGAACATGCGGATGTTTCAAGCGCGCTCTAAATATAATGCTCAAAACTTAAGAAAGGAGATTTTTGTTTCGTCCTGGAGGGAGCTGTGCTCTTCTTTCTGCTCCCTGGGGCCTCGTAAGGAAAGCGCAGACACCGCATCAAAGCTCCGCAGAGCACACAGGACCCATTGTGCTGGGAACTGCTACAAATTAGCAGCTGCACTTAAAATAAAGGGAGAAGGTATTTTTCTTAGCTTCATTTTGGATTGTTTGTGGTAATTACTCCAAAGTACGTTGTTAAAGTAAGAGGCCCTTTGGGGCTGCCAATTTTACGGTGGTGCCGCTCAGCTGCACGTTGTTGTCAGCTCTCTGATCGGGACTGGGTGATGTGTCTGAGGCCGAGCAGAGCTAAATTGCTCTAACTGCTCACCACAAGACCATTTCTGTTGCTCCTGGCAACTGTAATGAGCTTTAGTGGCGGCACCCAAGGATTTCTGCCGGAGTTAATGAGGAGAGGACTGGCAGTGCAGCCCTCGCACAGAGCGAGGTGGGAATGAAGGCTCCTTCCAGCACGTGCAAACCCGAACCAGGCTCTTCACCAGCGTCTGAACCCATCTGAACACAGCGTCTCTGCACTGCTGGGTGTCCTAAAGCCGAAGCCATGGTTACGCCATCGGAAGCGTGGAGGGAGATGTGTTTAGCAGGGCACTACCCCGCGCTGCTGCCCGCAGCGTTAGCGCGGCCGTGCTGACACGAGGCCCCTTCTGCTGCTTCAGCCGCTCGCTGGGCAGGAAGGCCGTGGGGGAAGGCAGAGAGGCTCCGGCCACAGGCCTCCTGCCTCGGCGCAGCGGGCGGGCACGGGCAGAGCCGTAGCTGCCTCCATCCGGCAGCTGATAAAAATGAAGTCTCTGGCCTGCCTGGCTTGGATCCTGCCTGGAGACTTTGCTTTAATTGCAGAAGGTGTGATCCGGCTGCCAAGGAGGAGCTCTACCAGGGCAGGCAATTTGTACCATCCAGGTGAAAGTGCTTGTGGAGAAAGGCATCAAAGGCAGCCCAAAGCGTTTGGGTAACCAGCTGGCACTGCATGAAAGCAGCAGTGCTCTGCTGGGCTGGACACGCTCCAGGACTCTCCTTTCCGTCTGGGTTTGTGCTGTACCTACCACAACGGCCAAGCAGCCCATGCACATCCTGCTGCCTCTGCTAGAGGTAGCAGCCAGGGACGACAGCTGCAAAGACAAAAGATCTGACTCCGTGAAGCTCTCATGTAGGTGTTTAGAAATGAGCTTTCTGAACAGGAATAAAACAGGTTATTTTCAAAATTATCTGTAGAAGGAGAAGTCAGAAGAAATATGGATGGAAAATGTCATTTATAATTGTTTTGAAATACAGATTAAAAACAAAGCGTATTTTTCATTTTCTTAATATTGTTTTGTTATTTTAGGGTAAGTCACCAGCAGCATGTAGCTTACAACTAGAATATAAGAATTATCTTCTGGTCATCATAGAATCACAGGGGTAGAGATCACTTACTCTTTCCCACTTCCTATTAATCATGAGTGATAATAACATTGGGGCAGCTGCTACTTGGTGTAAATCAAGGCTGTATTTTCTAGCTCAGTGTCTCCCATTTATATTGTTCTGGCTGAGTTTGACTCACAGTTTTGACCATAACTTCTGGCTTGCTCTGTCCCTAATTTCTGCGCTGTCCTGAAGGAAATCTCTTTCGTATAAGTTGAGCTTTGCTTTCGTCTAGGTCTAGCTGGCCTGGAGGGGAAGGCAGAGCTGAAACGCGCTCCCCTTCCTTGGGGAGGAGGCAGGTTAGGGCATCCGGTGCCTTCCTGCAGTGCCAGCCCTCCGTGAGCCTCGTGGACCTGCAGACATGGCCTGGGCGCAGAGCCAGGGCACGTGCCAGGACACGGCAGGTAGGGACAGCCCGGGGAAGGCACTGAAGGCTGCAGCCTGGACACTGACGGTTCTGTCTTCAGGGAAGACAGACAGGAAGACCATGTTGCTGGGACAAGCGGGCCCTGATCTTCAGCACGAGGAAAGCCATGCTCTAAAATGCTTGAAGTGTCCCCATCCGCCCTGGTCGGTTCCACTACTGCCAGTGCAGGCTGGTTGGCGAGAGGACGTGGCTTTTGTTGTGGTGGTCCCTTGGGCTGTAGCACAACTGTTGGCCCCTGCATTGCTAGGGATGCTGACACACAGGGAAGATGATGATTTGCCCTAGGAGCGTGCTTTCAACCCCCAGCCTGGACATGCACGTTGGCAAGCAGTCCAAGAGCGCGAGAAGGTTAGGGAAGCCTTATATTTCTCTATATGCCAGAAGCGTACATATGTATGTGTGCGACATCATTGCGCTCACTTATTTATGAGAAAATAGCATAGATTCGGATCTGAAGGCATCCAGAGCCCTGCAAGCCTTTGTTCGTGGTAACATGCAGCTTCATTCCAATCTTTGATGCACTTCCCCACTCCCTCGTTATTTAAAGTGTGGTTTTACTCTACTCTGTGACTGTATAAAATTGGCATCTGGTTTCAGAGCAGATATGTTCCATGTGTGAAATCTGAATCAGCGCTAGTGTCTTCAGTGGCAAGAACATATTTCACGGTCTCCGTTGCGTTGACACTGCAGAGTCGCTCAACTCAGGCAGCAACGGCACCACTCTTCTGTTCTCATCGTGAGCTTTTAGCGTGCGAAGAAATCGTGGACTATTATTTCACTTAAAAGGAAAAATGGTGATGAGGAAGGTATTTCCTCCAATGCAACTCTGTTAATTCGTTAAGACTATGCACTGGTCACAATTCTTGGGAAAAATCCGACAAAAAAAAGGAAGGTACTGCCTTTGCTTAGACCTCTAACACTGCCCAAAGCCCTTTCTTTCTCATCTAGCTTTTTATCGGCTATTGGGGTATTTCTCTTTCAAGTGCTTTTTGGCATCTTCTCTTTTAGCTTTCCTTGGCTGCCCTGCCTCTGTCACAAACACATAAGCCTTTGTAAAAGAATAGGTGGTAAAAGCTCTCCCCCTCACCATGTGTACTTTTTTTGGTAGTAATGTGTACTCGTGTTTGATGTGGAGGTTTCTGTTGCTTTAGCTATGTGGTTTCTTGAGGAATATAATAGCCTCTTCAGCTATCAAATGGTGCTCACTGTAGATGGCCCAAGCCAATACTAGACTTCATCAATACCTGTTCAGGCAGCTCTGCAGTCCCACTGAAGATAAGAAAGCTCCCTGGTGCAGAAGGCTGGAGTACAAGGTCATGTATCACATTGCAGCACCCTGGCATAATTTAGTCTGTAAATTTTGGGAGTCTCTGAGTAAGGCATAGGCAGGGGAACCTCAACTTGACATTCAGATCTAAATTAAACCTTTTTGCTTAATTAATCAGGAAATCATGGGTGCTTGAGAAATAATTTCAGCAAACATTTTGGAATAATGATATTAAATAATTAGAGATTTTTCCACAGTTCTCTGGGGAAATCTAGCCTGCAGATTTAGGGAAATTTCAGGATGATGGTTTCCCCTGGAAAGGGTGGCTGAGGGCAGAAAGGTTTCAGAAGAGACTGGTGGAAAGCTTGGAGCAGTGCTAGCCACCCTGCATGGAACCATAGCCTACTAGGGCTGCATGGATTGCTCTGGGTTGCATCTAGCTAAGGGAAAAAGACAAACAACAGAAAACACCTAAAAACACACAGAATTGTGCCTGGGTAAGGATATAAAGGCCTGACCTTTACAAATCTGGACTCAGCTCCTTGCTTGCTCTCCTCTCTACCTGGGGAGAGTGCCCTGCCAGGCAGTCCTTTTCATGGCTCTGGAAAACTCCATTTAGGCATCTGCTTCCCATTAACCTGGTAGTGAAACCTGGTTTTCTGGCCCCTCCGCCCTGCTGGTTGTGCTGTCATCCTGAGCTGCATCTGCTCAGCCTGAGACACGGACAGGCCCCATATGTGGTGTGGGGCTCTGGACAGATGGGGCTCTCACTAATTCCTCTTACAGTAAGTCCTCCTATCTTACAGCCTCCTCTGCTATACAACAGATATTATTACTGCAGCTGTGCGCTGGCCTGATGGTTTCAATGATTTTTCCATAATATCTTCAATCCCTTCCCTGCTCATTGCTCTGGGTGATTGGTTCCTTGCTCTCATATTAAATTATGCTACTTCTTTTTTTTCTGTAGCAAACTGCATTTTACTGCATTACAAGCTGGTATTTACCATCTGCTGGCCCAATCACACTAACAAGCCAAATCCTTTTGATAAAAGGCATTTTTTCCTCAGATTTTGAACTGCCTCCAATGCCAGTATTCTCCCTGGGCCTGAAGCTCATAATTATTTCATGGGTTATCGTGCAAATAGATCCAAACAGATGCCAAGATTTCCTACAGAGTATATCTGTGGAAACCTATTTGCAGGATTTGGTCTTTCCAAGGCACACAGGTAGGTATGACAAGCAGCTAATGCAGTCTTTTTGCTGCCTGCTTGTAGCAATTAAAATATCCTTTCACAAGTGCACTTCACATCCTGCTTCTAATCTGATCAAACTGGAAGCAACGTCAAAAACCAGTTTTATAAACGAATTAGCCACAGGCTTTCCCTCAAAGGGCCATTAATTGATGAAATGCCTGAGAACCACTGCACCATTACGCTGCTGGTATTTATTTCGGTTTCTCAAGCATGCTGACTCCCGCTCTCCAGCAGTTCGGTACATCTGAACCAGCTGGGGCCCAAAAAACCCGAAACCTCCCAAACTCAGACCCCGCTGGCTCTCCCGCTGCTCCTGCTGGCCCCACGGCTCGGCTCCGTGCACGGGGGGTTCCCCCAGGGAAGTCGGGCTGCTGCCTTTGCTTGCTGATCACCCCCCTGACCCTGTTTTAACCACGTTGCTTTAGTTGGGATTGGCATAAAAAGATGATCTTTCAGCTTGGAAAGGGGTAGGGGCAGTGAGGGAAGCGGTATTGTGATGACCCCGAAGAAAAGAGCTCAGGAAGCATCGCATCATCCCTGGCTGAAGAGAAGCTGCCCGAGAACTGGGGCTCTGGGCGTAAGCTTCCGTTGGACTTGATGATCTTGAAGGTCTTTTCCAACCCTAATGATTCTATGATCCTATTCCAAAAGCTGCGAAAGGGCTCGCAGGATGCTGCAAAGGCTGAGGTGGAGCGGGTGCCTCGGGCCAGTTTGCCGCGAGTTCACGAGCAGGAACCCTATGGGGAGACGCTTGGCTTCAAAAGGCGACAGCTGCACCTAGCAGCCCCGGGAGTAAGGGCTGCCGCTGGGCACACACGGCTCCTCTATGCTGACAAACGTGCCTTTTCTCTCCGGTGTAGGAATGTGTAACCTTTCAGTTTGCTTTGCAGCTATTTTACTAAAAGGGCTACCTTAGTCATAACCGTACGCATATCTCTGCAGAGAAACATCTGCACGAGCTGACGCCTTCTCACCCAAACTTCTGCGCTACTTTCTAAAGCCCTGAACTGTGTTTGCAGTGCAGACTTCCAAATGGCTTGAAGTGTTATTAAAACAGGACTTGTAAGGAAAGAAACAGCTTCCACAGACTTAGGAATACAGCGTCAGCAAAAGAAAACTATGTCTCGCAGAGCAGTACATGTGAAACAGTTGCTTATAAATATCTGTGCCACAAGACAAAGTGCTTCCTTGTAAATCCAATAGATTTCAACTATTTTAGGGTCTGGGTTCTTGTCTAGTATTTCTGCTGTTTGGCTAAGAAAGATAAACACATTTAAATATGGAAATTTATCATAGTGTAAACTAAAAATAGCAGTTTAAGACAGTAAAGTACCATCTTACTGCATTTTAAAGTATTATGACAGCATGTAACTTAATTACAAATATATAAATAAAAGCACGGGCATGCTTTTGTGTACAGAAGGACTGAGTCACTTTGCACACTTCTCTCGAAGAGCAAAGGCTCCAGCTTCCCCCTCCTGCTGCACAGGATGGAGGCAAATAATAAACACAACCTTTCTGCCTCAGTTGACTCCCTATACCTGAGTGTGAGCAACTGGAGGGATAAGGAGAAAGAGGAGAGGTGCCGGCGCAGACCTCGGGAGCGGCAGGAGAGACGGCTGCGGCAGGTGAGGTGATTTCCAGAGGCTCACGCCAGGCTTTGGGAAGTCTTCACAGGAGCTGTGTTTTCACGTTAGTTCTCCAGTTGTCCACAGTTTGGGGAGTTATAGGAAAACACTGGAAACTACAGCGACAACCAGCGCGCTGAACTCTTGAGAGGATGCACAAGCCACTTTAATGGCAGGAGTAACACGCTATCCCACCCACTCCACATATTTTTGCTTATTATTAACCGAATTGCACAACCTAGGCTAAAACTGGTGCCAAGCACGGGCTGCGGAAGGTTGCACGGTCTCCATCCGCGCTCGAGGCGGCGAGCGGCTCTGCCTGCCAAGCAGCGCCGCTAAACTAGCAGGCAGCTCTTCTGTAAACTGTGCCGGCACTGTGTAGTTTGAGTCCCTGCCATCCGAATAATGGTGTCCAGCATTTTTATACGGGTGGTCATCTTTCTGCGTTTTGTAAGGCATTTTCTGCAGCTAGAGACCATACATGGCTAAGATTTATGTATATTTATTTTCAGTGGCCTATTCGCTAACTCTACAAGATTGTGCAGGCAACCTGGGGCATCCAGAGCTCATTTATTCCGGAACGGGGGAGGAGCAGAGGAAAAGGCAGAAGATTAAACAAGTGAGACCAATATTAAGAATCATTTTTTATAGCATTCTTTTGAATGAATACCTTTTTACAACACATTTTTCTCCTAAATGATGTGTTCAGGCAGGGGCCCCGCGTTGTAAAAAGACATATAATTGGCACACAAAAAGGTCTGAGTTATTGCCTGGCTGGTGTAATTTTACACCTGTCACTGCCCATATATTTAGAAAGGGTGAAAAAGCCAGTGCTGGGATTGCTGCTGGGGTTTGAGGTGCCGGCAGGGGTTAGCGCGAGCCCTGGCGAAACGCGGGGCCTGCGGGGACGAAACCGCGGGCCGCGCTCAGGAATACGAGACCCGGGTCAGGGGGTAAGGAATACGAGAGCCCTGACCCGGGTCTCGCGCCTGGCCCCGCTCTCCGGGCTCCCCTCTGCCCAGAGCGGAGGGTTTCTCGCCGCGTTTCCTTTTCCCGTCGGCGACTTCGAAGCCCAAGCAGTCGCTTGCCGAGCCCCGGCTGCGGTTCTCCCCAAAAGCTGCTGCCCCCTTGCAGCGGCGGGGGCAGCGGAAGGCAGGGGCGCAGGCTGGCCGGGGTCGGGCCGCGTCGTGGCCTCTGCCCCGCGCTCGCGGGGTCCAGCGCGGGCTCGGCCGGCGCAGCCCGGGGCGCCGCAGCCACCGCCCTGGGAGATCAGTCAGCAAAAGCTGGCAGAGCTGCTCTGTTAGGGTGGAAAATAGGGTTAGCATTTTATAATTTAAACAGTTTTAATTTCAGCATTTTTAAATGGTTTCACAACTCTGGAGAAACACTGGCCCTTCAGGCTGCAGGAATGACAAATCTCTGAATGCAGACTGATGAGTCAGATAAAATCAATTTAACTTAAAGTTGCGATATCTTATAGGATTACCTATTTTAGATGCTTTTTCCCATCTTGATTTCCATTCATCATTAGCTACATTCAATTTGTTCTTTCCTTTTTTCCCTCCTGCAGTGCTGGGAGCACCAAATGCTCTTGTGGGCTGACATTTGCAGGCCTTGCGTGTCCAGCTGGCCAGGCTCTACGGAGCCCCGAAATGCCAGGACAGCAGCGCCAGCAGTCTGGCTGTTTGCAGCTCTGCTGCTGCCCAGGGAGCAGCAACGCTGAACAAGGCACAGCTCTGCACATGACATCTTATTTTGTCAGTTTAAACTTCTTAATTTCCTGTGGCCGTAAGTAACACGAAAGCAGGTCCCACGGCCCCAGGCTGGGTACCGCTACTGCTGCGCTGTTATATTCGCACCTGTGATACATATTCAAGACCCAGACCTGGTTTTTAGTTTCTATCAGTAAATTCCAGCCTAGAGGAGCAGTGAGACCTGCAAGCTCCAACCACCCAAAGTCAGGAGGGGCCTTGGAGAGGGAAGGGTTTTCCAGAACAAGCTTTCTCTTTGTGAAAGGCTACAATTACTGCTCTCATGTGATTTACAGTGCAAAGGCCTTCAGTCTTATACAGCACCTGGGATATTCAGCAATAATTCAGAAACAGAGACGTGTGTTGTTGATACAGGAATCCCTGCAGAATATATAACATTAGAGCCCCTCACCTAGGTGCACACCAAGAGCTTATACTGGATGTGCTACTAATATGTGCAAATGTATTTGCTCTTGTTGACATAACTCACAACGCAGAGTGGATGTAGCTACAACAGAACTCTCTAACTGCTTGGTTTTTCCTTCCTTCCTTTCTAGCTGTGACTTGTATATGCTTATATCATCCCAGCAATGATGAATGACGAGAGATGAGAATAATTTAATTTATGGCTTCGCCATAAATTATGTCTTAGGTTACAACTATGTGATCTTTAGCACTGTAAAGAAGCTATTAATATAGCGAGGTTCTTTACAAAACATAAAGAACGAGTGTTTACTTCTGAGCGCCAGCAACGCTCTCCCCTGCACCACCGGCGCCGAAGGCTCATGTTTTATCTTTGGCCATGGACAGGACAGGGAATCTCTTGGTATCTGTCACATGGAGCAAGGTTTCTCCTCTTGGATGAGTTTTCCCATACCTCATGCAATCCACACCAAAGGCAGCAATGTGGAGAGACCGTAAGTGAAACAGAGAAGCCGTGTGGCAGGGCTAGGAGGTGACGAGTGTCAGTTTGCAGCGGCTCTTATGTGTGTCCAGTGGCCAAGGAAGAAGGAGCTGTTGCTGGCAGCCGAGCAGAGACGTGTGGCAAGTCCTCACGGAGACCGGCTGCCCCGCTGCTGAGCTTGGCTGCTCCTCTCCTTTCTCCCTGACCTCCCCTGACCCTCTGCTGCCTTTTGGACCTGTAATAGCCAGTGTTAGGCAGTGTTTCCTGCTGGATTTAGGGAAGACTGCCTGTCCTGGCCAGGCAGACCAGCCCTGAGCGCTGCATCCTCCGGCTCCTGTCCCAGTCAGGCGCACTGCAGTCCACAGCGTGAAGGAAAAGGGAAGAGGAGCCGCGGCCGCCTCAAACGGAGGCCTGAGGGACCTGAATGAAAGCCTGCTCCTTCCTGGGCTACTGTCAATATCAGTCTGCTTGGACATTCCCTGGACAATGAATCTGGACCTACCATGTGGATCTGGGTCCATCTGAATCTGCCACTTTGGCCTTCAGGCTTCAGGCAGTGCAAAGACTCCGATGCCCTCAGCTGCAGGGGTACCCGAAGCTCCATCTTTCTGCAAGGCTAAGATGGGCTCCTCAGTCGTCTGGTTTACCATTATATTCTGAGGAACATCTAGTCGCTGAAGGAAGCATAGCCCAGCCTTTGCTGAATGGTTTCCACTGGAAGTGTGAGGCTGTCACAGCGAGAAGGCCCAGGACACCGGTCCCACCTCCGCTCTTGCTCCTGCTCCTGCGTGCGCTTCCACGCTGCGCCTTGCCTTGCTTCGCGCCTGCAGCCTTCCCTCTCCCACTGCTCTCCCAAGCAACCTCCGAGCACCCGGCCTGCCCAGGCTGCCCTTCAGACACCCACGTTGCCTTTGGTTCCTCCTTCGTGTGTTTTTTTAAATCCCAGCAGCACACAGCTCTGCTGTAAAAACTCCCGTCGTAGTCCTGGGGCACCTTTATGGAGCTGTGTGTAGTCCCTCACAACTGCCCCACCGCGGGAGGCAGACGGCACCGCCTCCACTCGCAGAAGACGTGTGATGCGGGAACAAAGACACCCAGGACGCAAACACGGAGGAAGTCCACAGCACCAGACAGCGCTCCGAGAGGGACCCCCGTCACCAGGGGCTGCAGGGAGCCATTGCCCCAGCAGGGACCTTCAGCCTCCGTTGCAAGCATCAGGCATGGAAGTGGCACCGAGCTGAACCTAGCACAGTGCTGACACAGGCCAGGAAGAGCAGGGTTTGTATCTTATTTCCCAACCCTTCACTGCGGTTTCCTGGCACCGTTAGTAAGACACACGCTATTGCCGGAGGTTTTAATGTCCCAGCGCTGCTCCTGAGGAGGGCTGAGCGCCTGCTGGGCCGCCCATAGCTCAGGCTGCCCGGGCAGCTCCCGCGCGGTGCTCAGCACCCACAGGATCAGGCTCCCCAGCACGGACCGCCCTGCACAGTCCAACACAACGCAAAAGGCAAAACTTTCAGCCAGAGGAATGCACACAAGGGAGAAATGGCAAAGCTGTGCATTTCGGTGTGGCTCCTGACTGAGGCGCGCTGGAAGTGTAACTGACCCGGGCAATTTTGCCAGCACTAGTAGCTGGATCTAGCGTTTGGTCTCGTTTATTTTATATCACCAAAAGAAGGCATGGTGTTCTGCACAGAATAATATTAAGGGTTGATTGATTGCAGATTAAGAGCCTGAATAAAAGCTTAATGACGTCAATGGAAAGATTCTCATTGGCTTGAGCTGGCCCCGAGACACTGCTGCACTGATGCAACGTGATTTTTTTTTGTTTTGTTAATGTAATTATTATAATGTAAAAGCTTCTGTTGGATAGAAATATCTCATAGAAACAGAATTAGAAAGGGATTTTGGAAAAAAAGAACAGATTTAGCTGTCTGCGTTTGCTATGTAATCATTGTTTTGTGTTTATGCACTGTGAACCTTCACAACAACATACTTCACACTTTGCACTGCATAGGAGAAGAGCTCAGGTGCTCTGGGAGATGTTTGCCGTGTGAACTTCAGAGCTTCCCTGTGTAAACTAGAAAAGATATAACTCATATAGGGAATGCAATGTTCTTTATAAGGGTTCTCCTATAGCCATAAGGACCAGCCTGTTGCTGGGGGATCTTTGTCAGCCTGGAGTGTTTCTTCTAGCCTCCACACTCCCAAGATAATGTCATGCCTGGCACAGAGGTATGGGCTTCGTTTGCAGAAAAGACAGGGGAAAACGAGTTCCTTGAAGAGTCCTGCCTCCTCTTGCCTGTAATGTATATTGCCCATGAAAAGCACAAGTATAAATTATCCTGCTTTATATTTCAGGTTATTGTCCTCTTTCTTCAAAGCAGAGGAATTTTCATGAAGTGTGTATGCATCTGGTATCAGATCAATTCAAGATTATGATAAAAAGGTTATTTATAGCTCTGCATTGACATTTGTTTATTGTATAGATTACATCACCATGCCAGACTGTTCTTTAACTTAACATTTCCCACTTTTATAACATTTGTGATTCTCTATATGGCCAGAGAACAAATCATTAAAGAGGATCGCATGAAGGATAATGAGCACCATATACTTTAAAGCCTCACATATACTCTTTGGCTGGACTCAAATTCTTTTGATCTGCTGAGCAAAGTTGCAAGAAACAGAAAATAATGGATACTGAGTGACACATTTGCTTGTAATCTCAGATTTTCCAAATCCCTCTGGTGTACCTGTGTTCCCCTTTTCCTCACTAATGAATTCTGACACTGAAGCAGATGTTGCCTTACGGTATTTTACTTCCCAGCAATGCCGCTGCTCTGGATTTATTTGGTCAGAGGCAAATGCTCGGAAATGCTGACTCCTTCGTCACGTCTTTCATCTTCACCTCCCCTTGCTGTTTGCCAGATCACAGTGGACTCCTTCCTGCATCAAGCGATAGTGACATAGGGAAGACCAATTTTTAATATAAAGCGATTGTCAAGATCCTATTTTCTACAAACCAAAGATTCTACTAGCCACTTCAAAGCAGGCAGAAACAGCTTAAATATAAAAGAAGAAGTAATTCTGTGCTTCTAAATGGCAGCTGAAGCCTTGCTACCAAAGCGGGCAGCAGGATCCGAGCGGGAGGCCGGCGGAGCTGCGGGATGGGAAGCGGCTCCGGCTCTGCCCTGCGCCCGGCCCCAGGCCCCCAGACCCGCAGCCGTGTCACGTTGGTCACGTCTGCAGCCACCGTGTGGCTTTGTCGCCGCTCGTGCGGGAGGCCAGCGCGGCTCTTCTTCGGTCATCGTGGTGAAAGAGTTTGGCGAATACACAGTTTGGACTGTAAAACACCTTCTTTCGCCCAGCTGTAGAAAACAACTTTTCTGCCAAGGGACTTCCGCTGGCTGATTTTTTTTTTTTTTTCTGAGTTCTAAATTTTATGGGAAAAGGGGATTGTTTTGTGCAAAGTAGGAAAGGGATTGGAAGGGACTTCCGAAACGTTTACAAAAGGGACTCCACTGGCCCAGGTGACAGAGCAGCCAACGTAACTGCCGCGGCTCCTGCGAAGGCCGGCACAAGCACGTCTGTGGCTACGGCGCAGGAGCCTTTTGGTGCCTCTGTTCAGCAGATGTGCCAGGGGAATCAGAGGGATGATCCTTGGCTGGTGCACACGAACTGAATCGGAGCGGGTCTGTAATCCTCAGCCAGCCTGCTCGGGTTTATTAAAAAAAAAAGCCCAATTGCCTTTTTTTGTCTTTTCTAGTTTTCTTTCACAGAAAACGTGTAAGCTGGTTTTTCTCTCCATTCTTGATTTTTCTTTTCATTTTTCTTCTGCTGTTCTCTACCTTTTCAGAGTTTCCTCATTTTTGTGATGTCTTGAAAAGTTAGAGCAGCAAATAGAAAAATGAAAAAAAAAAAAGGGGGGGGGAGAAGTTCTACTGTATGACCACCACTTAGTTTATTACATTTGGCAGCAAAAAAGGAAACTCAGAGTGAGCTATCACAAATTTGAAGTAGTTGTAAATGTTTCCACTGGTTGTGAAGGTGTGAATGCAACTGCAAAAATGAGAACAGCTGTTTCTCTCTCTGCCCTGTGGGAAAGGCCTTGGTGAGCACATCTGGTGGTTTCCCAGGAAAACTTATCACGTGACAGGGAATCCACGGAAGGTGGCCTGCCCTTTAGCTCTTCGCTCTGAGCCCGTTCCCTTTTCCTGCTGCTGGCTGCCCTGCCGCAGTGAGGTGTTTGTACGTGGTGGGAGCAGGAAACCAAGGCTCCAGTTCCTTTCGGTACTGCCTTTCAGCGCTTGCATTTCAGTCCGAATTTGCCAAGGTGTCTGCACACCTTGCAGGTGGATCCGTGCTGCCTGCAGAGACAGAGCTCTGTCTGCTCTGGCACTCTCACGGTCAAGACAGAACTTCCTGGGCTGCAGTTCGTGGCCGCTGCTCCTTGTCACATCGTTGGGCACCACTGAGAAGAGTCTGGCCCCATCCTCTCAACACCCGGCCTTCAGATACTTATACACATTGATCAGATTCCCCCTAAGTCTCCTTTTCTCCAAGCTGAACAGGCCCAGTTCTCTCAGCCTTTCTTTATATGAGAGATGTTCCTGTCCAAAATCATCTGAGCAGCCCTTGGCTGGACTCATTCCAGTAACTCCAGTGTCTCCCTTGAACTGGGGACCAAAGTGATACCTGCAGAGCTCAGTTCTTGCTGCCTTTGGCTGCTAGCTGCCAGCTTTGCAAACAAAAGATTTGAAGGGCTATGGCTTAAAGACACACCACGTGTAGTTCTACGTCACAAATGGTAGTTTGCTATTATGGGTATAATTAACAGACTAGAAAAAGAAAAACCCCAAACAATAGCTTCAAGTAGCCTGAAGCAAAGTTGTGGGTAGAATATCAGATAGACTTTTCAGAGTGTACAGAAAGAATTAAATCCCTGGCTGGGGAGTGGCTCCAGATAACCTGAGGGCAGCTTTGGAAGGCTCATTAGCTTGCAATGTGGAGATCTAAACTTAGGATTCATTAGGCTGCTTGAACCTCTGGAGTAATGCCTGGGCTTACAAGATTTATACCCAGCCTGATCTCTCCTGTCCTCTCTCACCATGAGAAAGAGAGAAAACAGCAGTTGCTGACTTGAGGCCTGTCAATGGTACGTGAAACCCTATTCTGTCCTCAGAAATAATGGGGTAGTTGTAGCAGGAGCAGGTAGTCTTTGGGGATGTGGCAGATTTGGGTTCAACTACCAGCTTTGCTCTGGTTTCTGTGGAATCTGCGTTCTCTGTGTCTCAGGTTCTGGTCTGCAAAGTGGGGATAATAACGGTTCCCCCCTCTCTGCCTTGTACTACTGAAAGTAATTTCAAAGGAAAGCAGGTCTCCTCTGGCACTATGAGCTGCTGAATGTCAATATCTTTCAGGACTAACAAACACTCATCGTGCAGAAGGCACTATGAAGTACTTGACACCAATCATACAAGGAAAAATGTCATGTGGGTTCAGGGCAGGACAAGGGCAGAAAGCAAAATCAGGTAGTAATAATCATTTATGGACACACAAGATCATAGAATCATAGAAAAATAGATGGGAAGGTACCTCAAAGATCACGTAACGCTTTCTCTTTCCCTGAGGATTATGTCGTTGCCTACAGACAGGTGTCTCACCGGCCGCTAAAGATGTCCACTCCCTCCCGCCACCAATACCCCATTTCCCTGCCCTGCTAGGAAATGGCAAGATGAAGCATTAAAAGCGTGGCTAAAGCCCAGCACTCTGCCTTGCCCACAAGGCCTGCAACCCACTCACAGGGGGAATTTTGTTTAGTTTCACACAATTTGTTCTTGACAAATCCATGTTGAGTGCTGTTTATTTCCTTGATATGGATTCAAAAATTTTCAGAAGATTAAAATTCAGCTGTCTGGCCTGTAGTTCGTGCTCTTCCTCCTTAGATGGGCATTACAGTTGCTCCCTTTTCAGGTTTAGAAGACCTCTCCTGTACTCCAGAAGTACTTGGAAATCTCAGTTAATGATTCTGTAATTTTATCAGCCTTGCAGACCCTAGATTTGTTACACATAGCAAATCTGAAAATATCTCATTGCTCCTTAATTTTTCTGTTAAGCACTAAAGACAGAAGCCTTGCTTCTTCTCACCTCTCTGAATCGCGCTGGCTACCTGTTTGCAGCAAAGACTGATAGAAGAAGCGTACAAGAAAAATCGTCATCTGCCAACAGCTGCATCCTTGTTGAGCTGTGAACCTGGATTTTCCTCAGTCCTTTTCCTTCTATGACAATATTTAGTCTTACATAGAACTTAAGCTATCCACTGCTCCATGTGCTCTATGCTGTTGTCTCCTGAGCAAGGAGCTGCACGTTGAACAGCTCATTCATTTTCCCACCATATCACCTTGTCTAAGGAAAGATAAAATTTCCATATAGGAACCCAATCTCCCTCAGGCTGCAGACAACCGACCACTTGCAAAGATACCATGGTCATGAAGCTTTTAGAGACATCTCTGTTGTGTTGCAGCCTCCTCTCTGTCTTTATGCTGAATTCACATAGTTTCCACTCTTTTTTTGTATTCTTCTTGTGCCTGGAGCCCTTGCTTCAGCCAAGCCACTCAGCACGCTCCATTCACTATCCTCCCCTGCACTGGATGTTTGTCCTCATGCCCTCGCTATCACTTCTTTGAAGCAATGTCACCTCTCCTCGGCTTCTTCTTTTTCTTTAAACTTGCCTCTCCTGCAATACAACAAGCAATAGTTTCCTCCATTTATTTATCCCCAGCTGTACAATTCTTGTTGACGCAATGTCAGAGAGGTTCTGTGCATGTCCTAGGGGCACACTTTTTCATTACTATCTACATAAATTAAAAAGAAAAACCAGACGCAAGATTAAAAAATGTAAATCTTTTCCTTGTCTTCATTAGGAATGCCATGGAGACTGGGGAAATGTTCAGCCTGAGTCTTAGGGATGAACAAATAGAAGAAAATTAAATATAAATCCAATAAATAATATAATGTAGCTTTTCAAACCTTCCAGCAAGACTTAATAAATCCAAGTTACTCAGACACATGTTTATCATATAACTATTGTGGGAACATGGTTTATATCAAGAAAGTAAAATTTCTTCGCATTCCTATGAAGACATATTGTAAGGTGTGAGAAGAATGTCCTACTCAACAACAGTCCTTTGCTTTCTAAAGCTGAAATATATTCTCATATAAATAAAAAGACAAGTCAGTAAGTGAAGGTTATTTTAGTGGAGAAAAATAACAGCTAATCCAGGAGTTAGATTTCTTCATTGCAGAGACCATTTTACAGTTTTTGAGCTTCTTCCAGAGTGAATATTGTAAATGAATTCTAATTGTGAAAAAAATACAAGACAGTTAAAACATCTTGTGCTAACAAAAAAGAAAAACTTGATTGATACAGGCTGTTGTGGAGATATATATTATACTTTATGATACAAAGAATGATCATTTCCAAATAGAAAACTGTTCAATGTTATTAAAATTGTATTTCCTTTTTTTTTTTTTTTTTTTTATTGAAGGCCAAAAGTATCCTTAAGGCAGTTAACTCTAGTCAGCATTTTACAGCAGAAAACTTTCCACTGGAAGATTTCCAACCAGGTCTCAATTTCAATTCTCTAGATCATATAATTGATTTTTCCATCTAGTTCTAGTCATTCAGATGCATTTAAATCTGTGTTATGCTGCCTGTTTAATGTAGGTGACATATTTTATTTGTTTCAAATGGCAATCTCTTGTTTCCAGTTTTCTAAATGGAGTTTTGCTGTTACTATCCAGATCCTGAGGTCCACACTTGGATACTCTTATTATTTATCTTTCACTGAGGAGTGAGTTACATGTGTTTGCAATTACAAGTCTTTTGGGGTGATGGCACACACATAGACAGCTGATCTGGAGTAGTGGGAACACTGGAATTTTATACCTCCGAGTGCTATGGGGCAACCATGGGTGCTCCAAGCCTTGTTCTCCAGGCCCTCTTGGAGGTGGCCTGTGAGAGGTGCTCAGATCTAGCTCTAAACCCCGGGGTGGGTTTCAGCTCCCAGAGCCAGACACCTTAATGCAGGGTCTCTGCCACCCTCAGCAGAGACCTGGTCAGCACATCAGTGGGGTGTGGAGAGCTATTTGGCGGATCATGTGTTTTGTCACCTAGCTGAAATAACTCCCTGCTCTGCTGAATGTATGGGCTAGATCTCTAAGGATGCTAATGGGGGTTAGACATCTAGCTTGCCCGTAGGCACGAGCGTCCTAATCCACGAGCTGTGTCCTACCTTTACTTTCTCAATCAAGCAGTCAAACCAAGAAATCAATGATCTTTTCTACGGCAGACTTCCCCTTTCACATAAAACGGGAAGGCCAAACCTTTTCTGAGATTCTAAACAGGAATAACAACTTTTTTTTAGTCCCTTTATGGGAAACATTAAGCAGCATGAGATCTGTGGAAGCATTCTGGGTGTGCTGGTTTGTCATGGTAGCCCCGGCAGAGACTTAGCCAGGAAATACTGGAAATCACTGAGGAAACCAGAACCAACTTTTCCAAACAGGAACTAATGACAGAAGAGGTAAGACGGATTCAAGATAAGTTTCAGGGAAGTCCCAAACTTTAACTTTATTAAGCTGGATGTTTTCAGCCTTAGAAAGCTCGAGAATCATTCCAGAGTGCTAATTTCAGCCTTTCAGATAGAAAGTAAGAGCACAGTGCACTAGGGAATACACAGTGCTGAGTACTTTGAAGTATCATCAGTCTTTTGAAGAAAGACACGTAGCAACATTTGCATAGAAGGAGCTCAGAAAGAGAACTGCATAGTGCATTTATTGCTTTAGTCTATCTGCTCTGCTATGCCTGTGCTGTGTACCAGCGGCAGGAGGAAAACGGCAGCATGAAAACAGCAAACTTCACATACATAAGAGTCACTCATCAGCAATTTTCTACTGTCTCCTTAGTGTTTTTAAATGGTTTAGCATAGCCTTGATGTTTTTCTAGCAAGGGACATGAGAAAGTAGCTGAATGATCTGCAGGGTCTGTTAGAAGTTTAACAAGGTTACAAAGACAGCAACATACAAAAGAAAGGAGTATTTTATTCTACTTCCGTAAGTGTATTAAAGCATGAATAGTCAGTTCCATCAGCTTGAGAGTCCTTGAAGAAAAATCAGTGCCAATCGCATAGCTCTTGGCGGCAGAGAATCTACCTACCCTTCTGTCTGGAGCAACTCCAGATCAGATCTGGAAAGCAGAGTGATCATCCCTTCCATATCTTTCACATCACATAAAGCTATCCTGCTTCTGATAGCTGCAGAATAAACACAGTCTTTCACGGTGGGGAGCATGCAGTATTCCCTTGGAAAATAGTTTGGTGTCCAGTTAGAGAATAACATTCACATATTTTTGCAAATAATGTATATTGCCATTAAGGAAAATTTCAAAGAAAGTAGTTCTTTCTTTGTTTGATTACTCAATAACTATAGGGAAAAGGGATCCCAGGACACCCACTATGAGTTGTCTGCATGTCAGTTAACTGAATGGTTATCTGAACACACCTCTTTTTGTGACTAATTGCCATTTAGCATGAAATTTGCAACAATCTCAGCTGCTTATTCACCCACTCTAGTGTTACTATTCTCATGTCATTCAACAAAGAGTGAATGAGAGACAGATGATTTTATCTCTGGAAGAAAAAAAAAATGACTGTAGATCGCCTAACATATGATGACAGTTAGTGTATAAATATGGGCTGACTTCTGGATGAAAAAGAAACAGGAAAGTAAGGAAGCAGAAGGTTACACTTTCGAGTATAACCTCAGAGTACAACAGCCAGTCAGCCAGCATCTGCAAGCCGTACATCAGAGAGGATCTTATTTATCAGCTTCTTCTTTGTGTCAATGTGAAACAAGGAGAAAAAATTAGTTTGGTAAACAGGTGGCAATGGAAGACTATTCACCCATGGCAGCTGATGTACGAAGTAGGCTGGTAGGAAAAGGTGCTGTACAGGTAGGTATTGCAGCTACTGAGCCAGTTACTGAAGGAGAGTCAGGTGAAACTTCTGATACTGCACTTGTATCACATGAATAGCCTGAGTGATTATCATAAAGGTAAAGCGAGAGGCAGTACACGTGGATGGTAGAAACCTGATGTTCCCAAACAAAGTGTGGCAATTCTAAACAGGCTTGCAAACAGCAGTGACTGGTACATTTCTTTCAATGCTGATACACAGTAAAAGATAAAATAAATGGCATGCTGTATATTTTTCTCTGGAAGCTCTCTTCTTTTGTTCTTGTGTCAAATTTTGCTTATCCTGACTTTCCAGGCATGGTTGCTTTTGCCTTTTTCAGCTAATCAGTGGCCTATATCATTTCTCCAGGTCTGTGAAGCAACCTCTTCAAGCATATTCCTGAGTGAGCTTTTTGGAAGGAAGACTGTTAAATTTTCCTGGTAAAGATGAGGAAAGGACTAGGAGAGAAAATGAAACACCATGTCCATTCTGTAACGGACCCAATCGGCACTGACTACCCAACACTGTCTGTTCAGTGTGGCCCAACAGGAGGCAATCCGCAGAATGGAAGCAGGCGGTGCTGAGGACCGTGTCTGCAAGCTCAGCACTTCTGGGTTCCTCCTGCGCTGGAGCACACGGGGTGCACTGCTGGAGCACATCGCTCTTCTTCCGAAAGGGACCCTCTCCACATCCTCCGGGATGCCTCTGTGGTTCCAGCCAAAGCACGGCACCTGGAGAGTCTTGCTCAACAGCCCGTCTTGGTCGGCACTGAGATGGTGACAGAGGCACAGGCAGCTTGCTCCTGAGCTCAGTGCTGCCCTCCTGGCAGCTCGCCTGACCTTCCAGGGGCACTTGTGGAGCTGAGGGAGCCAATGTCTGCGTGACTGGGACATTTTCCCCTCTATAACCTCTGGCAACACTTTCTCAACTTCTTCCAACGTTGCCCTGCAGCCTAACTTCCAGCTTTAAGAGTAGTGGTGATGGCCTCCAGATCCATGAAGTCCGCCTCTTTTCATCCCTTGAGCCTGAAAAGCAATTTGTGACACTGCAGAATACAAAAGAAGGTCATTCTATAATCTTTGTCTTCGCAGGGACACTTGTCACCAGACCTGCCTCGGAGGCGACATCGGCCCGAGTCCTGAGCGGCGCCAGCTCCCTGCCCACGGCCCCTTGAGGGCCACCAGGCCCCACCGTGCACTCAAGCCATGCTGGCTGCCACCAGGCAGAAGCAGCTCTTAGAAGCTGACGGATTATACAGGGGTTATGGAGCATCTGAGAAGGCTGCCAAAATGCCTCATGATTAATCAAAATCTCAAAAGAAAAAAAAAGGGGGGGGGGATCTGAGTGCTGCGAAGTCTCGCTCTGTTTTTCATCCTCGGGGAAGGTAACAGATGAGGCTGCTGCTCACACAAAGTGAATTGGTCTGGCAGACCCCGGAGCTGACAGGCCCCTCCTAAAGCAGATGTGTCTCCTCACCTTTGACTGCCTGGCCGCTACTGCGCCACGAGCCCCTGGCCCAGGCGGCTGCCCCTGCCCTCGTCCCTTGCTGCCGCCCTCGCCCCGAGCAGCCCTCTGGCAGCAGACAAGAGGTGCCGTCCCCCGGGCGCCATGGCAAATCCCAGGAGGCCAAGGAGCAGGATAAACCCTGGGGCACAGGGGACATGGAAAGATACGCAAATACGTAATAGCAGAGGGCAGGACTCCTGGAAACACACAGGGTAATTTGGGCAGGGGAAAAGGTTTGTCTGGTTACAGAATTAAAAGTATCTGGGATAGACCACATTCATAATTCACCAAGATTTACGATAAATGAATTTCAGCTCTTTGTGATCACAGTTTCTACCATACTGCCACCCTTCTCCCAAGCAAAGAAACTTGAAATACTCTTCCCTATATTTCAAGCAAAGGGAATGCCTGAAATGCTCCCATAATGCTTCCAAGCATGCTGGGAATAGGGCAAGAGAGCTGTCTGGTAGTTGTCAGATTTGCTATTTATTCCAAGAAACTAAGATGAGGCATGCAGGAGCCAGAATTGTTCAAACAGAGGGGAAGGGCAGGCAGGGAGCTGTCCTAGGATTAGGAAACTAAGTACTGTAGTTTTGGAAATGAAGGCAGAGTTGGTGCTACTGGTTCTCTCTGTGGCTGGACTATCTGAAAACCAAGATGAGCTTCGTGCTAATAATCTCAAAATCCTGGTCTTTGGGTTTTCTTGTATCTTGTATCCCTCATAGTTTCTCGCAGTGCTCGCCTGCACTGTGTTGAGCAGTTTGTTCCTGACTATCAAATGCCCGGTTCATTTTTCATATACCTGGGTTGTAACCTGCTCAGTGTGTGTGTGGTTTTCTCCCTGCCCAGTGCTGCCCGTCAGCGGGTGCTAGAAGCACTCGGGAAAACAGCGTCGACTCCAGCTGTCACCCAGGGCCAAGGGTGCTGCTCGCCCTCGTGAGGTCTGGTTCTGCTTGATTAACAGAGACACAGAAAAAGCTCAGGCACACAGATGCTCTGTTTTCTGCTTGCACAGATTAGATAAGTAAACACAAAGAGCAAGAGAAACAGTTATTTTCCTTTTAATCATTTAAATTTGCATGTCACTGCATTGCAATTTAAAATGAAAATTGTAGGGAGGTCAGTTTTTGCATGATAATATGTGTTTATGGAAAAACTTTGGACTTGTGAGTGACTAAATCACATGCTTATCTCAGAAACCAAAAATATTGACACGGGTCTGCAAACTGTGGCTTTATCTAGGCCCAGAAGAAGCATCTGGCATTACAGGGATTTCTTTCTTTTTTTGTCTCCTGCATGCTCAGTTTCCCATGGCACCTTCCTCCAGCCACAGCTTCTACGACTGCTCTGCTTGGGGTGCATCTCCTCACAGAAAGAAAAGAATGAAATGAAATGAAAATTGAAATGAATTGAAATGGAGAGGAGAGGAGAGGAGAGGAGAG
>VZSV01000002.1:5364910-5377062 GCA_013398735.1 Nothocercus julius | reverse complement strand
AAGGAAAGGAAAGGAAAGGAAAGGAAAGGAAAGGAAAGGAAAGGAAAGGAAAGGAAAGGAAAGGAAAGGAAAGGAAAGGAAAGGAAAGGAAAGGAGATATTATTTGCTGAAGTTTTCCTAATCTGCAGAGGGAGCCAGACAGGAAATTTGTACAGTGGTCCTCACTGAAGCTGCAAATAATATAAACTCCTTATTTCCTCCACAGCTGGTTGAAAGCTTGGCCCCTTTGACATAATAATGGGAAATCAATTTTCTGTTTGTTGTGTTGTTAGAGGTTCTCATTTTTACAGCTGCTATTTGACTATGTATTTTTTGTAAGGCTCTTGTTTCTCCTCATATACTGGTTATCTCCCAAAAAATAAACCTTCAGAAGGTCTGCCTTGGAGCCCTTTGCTTTCTCAGCCATGCTCACAGTGGGTTTTCTGTCTGGAAAGAGCAGATGAAAGCGCAAGCAGGGAGGCTGAAGGCTTCAGAGCTCATTTCTCTGGCACTGCTGCACTTTAGCACCTGTATTTGTGAAGTGACCAAACCCATGGGAGTGGGACACCCTGTATTTAGGCAGTTGAGGCAGGAGCCTAAATATTTGTAGAGCCCACGGCCACGTTGCTGCCTCAAGCGGTCCCCTGTGAGCAGCCTGCAGCAGCAGCCTCTGCATGGCAGCCTTGAGCCTCTCAGGGCTGTGGACCCCTGACTACCCTGCCCTCACCTCTTCCCAGGCCAGGGATGACCCCCAGGGAGTCTCCTGATACAGATGATGGAAAACAATATCATCAGTAGGAGCTGATCTGGATGTTCCTCAAATATTTGGCCCATGATTCAAATCCTTGTGGTTATCCCATGAACCATGATCCAGACAATTGTTTTAAATGGTCTGTTTCCAGGAAGAATCTCTTGGGAACGATGCAGATCAGCTTTCTTGAATGTGTAGCTACCTTGAGCTGGACGGGTAGCTGAACGGTGCAAGTGGCAGCCCTGCAGAGCTGTCCTCAGCCCACCAGCCCCGCTGACTTTTGCTGGGGGGCACGCAAGGCGCAGCAGGGCAGAGGTGCTCTGCAGGTGCGTCTGCTCCGCTCAGGGCCCGGCACACAGAGAAAGGGAGATGCAGCCAATCAGACCAGTCCATATTTCAACCCTCTGCCAGCCTTTTATCCCTTTCATGGTGCTTAAGGTGTCATAGCTGAGAGTCCTTTCAACAAGCTGCAAAAAGCTGCCTGATCTTGACAAATCCAATTGCCTGAGCAGTAAAATCTCCCAACCTCATTTCTGTGTTCTTTTAGAGACATGACAGATTCCCATTATCAAACCCTCCTCTGTGGAAAACTTTCCACACAGCAGAAGATTTTGAACAGAGTTTCCTAATTACTGCATCTGGGCTCCTGTCTGCAGACTGTTAACAGCAATACAAATTAACATTGACCAAAGTCCTTAGTGTGTTATGATAACAGTATTGGTTAATAAAATCGGGGGAAGTATATAATCAGAATAAGCATGCTTTATATATGTAAAGGCAAGATTAATATGCTATTGGAGATCAGGGCAAGAAAGCTAAGTCAATGAAGTGCAATTGATGGGAAGTCAGGACAGCAGGTAAGTAAACACTAATCTGTGTGTGTGATGTTGAGCTTAAAGATCAGATGTTATTTGAAACCTGTACTGATGCATGGAGTATAGCAGAGGGCACTGGCAGCCTGTGTCACCTTACACCCTACATGTGGAGGAGGAAGGGCTGCATTCTTTGCAATTAACACAGCCTGAACTTTGAAATCCACATCCCAAATATTTGCAAGAAAATTGCAATTAAGGCAGTGGATTGGGATTTGAAAGGTCTTTTGGTTCTACAGTGTGCAGCAAGATTCTTATAGGCCTTGGGGCAGGTCAGCTCACCCCTTGGGAGCTCACTTTCCCACGCTCATGGGGAAAGCCCGCTAGCATTTCTAAGCACAAAGAAACTCTTTGAACAAATACCTAGGTAGCTTTTCGTTATCCAGTCTGTATTCACAAATGCCAGTCTGGCTTACACTTATCTTTCACTAGCTGATCAGTAACTTGAAATAAGGTAGTAGAAGAAATCATGAACCACCATCACTCCTGGTTTGATAGCTGTAAATTTCCAGATAATGTCCAGAAAGAAGGTTTTATATTCTGGGGGCTACAACAGAGCCATTTAAAATAATTCTCTTTCCCTTTCTCATCTTGCTATCCTTAAGGAGATTTTTTTTCCCATGGGTCTCCTTGAAATGGAGTGGTACCACCCATGACAGACATAGCAAGGGAGTTTCAGCAGACTGAACTATTTCAAAGTGCAACTTGCCCACTCTGTAGGAAGGAGCACGGAAAGTTGTGCTGAGGGCTCCCACAGGCCGTGTACCTGGGACCTTGCTTACACAAGTCTCAGCCAGAGCAGACTACCTATTTTGCGCTTGTGAAAGTGCTTTAACTTAAAAATAAAATATTATTTCACTTTCTGTCCTGCTGCTCATGTAACTCCAGCATTACCTTACACACCTATAACAAACCTTCAGAAAAAACAGGTGTTAAGTTCTGCTCCCAAACCAAGCTGAATAAGGAGCAAAGACCACGACCTAGGTTCAATGGCCAATCCACTGACTTCTGCCTCTACCTGTGCGTCCTCCGCAGAAGCAGCCAGCCCATCATGCACTATAAGGACAGGGCAGCCCGGCGTGGGTCAGCATGTGATGTACTGCTGCCGTTGCTGTGGCATGCTGAAATACAGGCTGTATGGTCAGGGCATCTCTTGGATAGGCATCAAGACAGTTTTGGTGGAAAAGTGAGAACTAGATCCTCATCCGTCCACTTTATAGCTTATCCCGAAGTTAATATTGGGTAGACCTGCTGGCCTTGCATCTCCAAACCCTCCAAAGTCCTCCCAGATTAATAACTCTCTCCAAAACTCCTTGGGAGACTCCTCCATAGCTCCGCTGTGGGCTGAGGGTCTACCCTGATCCCAGGCAGCTCTGGCACTGTCAGCCATTGCTGGTGCAAAGAATTGGCTGGGCTGAAAGAGCTGATTTTAGACAATGGCAATACCTGCTCTTTTTGAGGTGATGGTGCCTCTGCACATCTCTATGAAAAAAGCACATGCCTGGTAGACGATGGAGAAGGCCGGGGAGAGCAGGGAGGGAAAAGGCGGTGATGGAAACTTCACGAGGAGCAGTCTTTGCAGGAGACTGAACAGACTCTAGTACATCCAAGCACAAGTAAACGGAGCAATGTCAACCCCGAGTGCCCTGTTTTGTCTCATGACAGCACCTTCGCAAACATCTCAAACATTTGTTTTCCTTTGTGCAGTCTCACATGCCACAACCCAACACCAACAAATACAAGCTCTTTACTTTTTAAGCACAGCCTTATGAGGAAATATTGTTACAATGAGACAGAGCTCAAGCCTGGCATGAAGATAAAAATGAACACAGGAATAGCAGGCAAATGAGAGTGAGTGCAGAACAGAAATTGCAAGGAGGAGAGAGGCCAGCTATTGCTCAATTGCAATGGCTCTGAGCAGCCTGGGGAGGAGAACAGGGCTTCCAATCTCTGAGAAACGCAGGGGAAGAACTCAGGAAGAACTTGCTGTGGAGTTAGTAAAAGACCTTCTCAGGGTCTTTGACTCCATGGGCTGAGAGAGCCGTCAGAAACGAGCAAGTGAAGTTTTTCCTCAGGAGCAGTGAGATGTGCTATTGCTAGAGCACCACACCTTTGTCAAAAGGCGGAATTGCCATGCAGCTGACAGAGTCTGTCCTACAGGGCTGGAGTCTGGAGGGTCCACATGAGACCTGGGCACAAGATTTTAAATAATGACCAGTAATTTCGAACCCTTGGATATGCAGCTGCTCTGCTTGACAACAGGCCTGGCTTCAAGGAATAGATGCTCAGCATATTCTGAAGTTCACATCTCTTTAAAGACATCTCCATTTGTCATCACAAATTATAAATTATTTTACGTATTTTACTGTCAGCACTACATATTCTGCTGTCATATATATTCTAGTGGCATACATATTCTACATATATATTTACATATTCTAGCATGTATCTATATTTACATATTCTAGTGACAGCAAACTTAGGGCCAAGGATATCAAAATTGGTTGAGAGGGACATCATTTAGCTCCAAAACCATAGATTTCATTGAGTTTTAGGGCAGATGATTCCCAAAACACCTGTAGACAGAACACTTAAGCCAGAAAAATTTTTACTTGACACTAACGCCCATAAGCATGAAACAGTTAAAAGCATTTAAAATCTCAGGGAAAGGAATTATTAATTGCTACCAGCGGAGAATAGGATTCCCTGCACTGCCAGTGGCACCTGATTCCCCTGAAATATCAGGAGATCACGCAGCAAAGGCAGGCCGAAAATCCCCTAGCAGAGCAGCTAGGCCCTGGGTGGCTGAGGCCGTGTCAGTCTGTCTTTGGGGAGAAGTGAAGAGCTCCAGGAAAGACTCCAGGTGTGGGGGACACCAAGCAAGGGAACTCTCTGTTCATTTTTCAAGGCTTGCATTATAAAGATTGTTTCCCATCTCTGTGTCATTCGGTGGCTCCCTCAGAACCCTCGGCAGTATCTCTGCACCCCTCCTGAAGTGCAGGGAGGAAAACTGCATTGCACTAGTTTTACCATGGCTGTGTCAGGAGCCAGACTTGCTTCCCTCTTTCTCCTTGATGGGCCTCCTTGAGACCCTGATAGATTTTCTTAACCATTGTTTGGCTCCAGCTCTGTCTTTGAGCTCTTGCTAAGGTCCTGAGAGCTGATGTCTAAGTGACGATCTCAGTCCTGTAAGTCTCTGCTTGCCAATCCAGTCCCTCCCACTACGGTGTTAACATCTATATTTGTGCTCCATTTCTCTTTGTGAGGAGCTGGTGATTTTAAGGAAGGGGAAACTAAACCACCTAAGCAGTCAGTGAGACTTTCCATGAGCTACAAGTGGCCATGGCTTTCATACCTGTGCGTGAGCGCAGGGTTCTCCCGAGCCTGAACAGAGCCCGTCACCGCTGCTCCCCAGGACCGTGGCCTCCTGCGGTTGCCGTCTTGGCAGCTGGTGCTAGCTGGCCCCACCACACAGATCTTCCCTAAATATTATGTTTTTCAGGGTTTTGGTTTTAGCTGTTGTGCTTGGCTCATTCCCTTCATTGCCTTTAGAAGCAACAATTTACTGATAGGAAGGAAAATACGGGTACAGTGATGGCTTATTCCAGCCTCCTGCTTTATCTCCTGCACACATATGCCACCCACCTACAGCCATGCCCAGAAATGGAGAACCGAGCACTGGTGCTCAGAGCAGCATATTTCTATACCTCCCTTCTCACAGAACATTTCCAGGATCAGGCTATCACTCTTTTTTTTTTTTCTTGGAGAAAGATTGTTAATATTCAGCAACTTTCTCATCAGGTTTGAGAAGTAGATCAAGGAGTTCAGATTTTGCTGATAGAAACAGGCACAGAATTTTTTGTCTATCTTAACATCAAAGCAGGCTGGCATTCCAAAACTCTCATGCAAAAAAATAGCTACCTTCTCAACAGAGTTCAGATCCTATAGGCTGCAAATCTGTAAAGATCTAAATGGATATAATGGTTGTTCCTTGTCAAACTTCTGAAAAAACTTGACTTTATTATCACAATTACTTTAAAGGCTTCAACTACACAAATAAATGGTCAAAGTGAAACAGAGAGCTAGAGGGAGGTGGGAAGAGAGGGAGAGACAAGTTTCCTCCCTGTTTCCTAAATAGTTCTTTGTTTTGTGAATATCCATTGTCACCACGGCTTTAGGATTCAGGCTGAAGGTTTATAGTGAAGACGTGCAAAACCTCTGCCCTATTCTGAGCAAAACATGCATCAGCGGAAATAAATACATAAACACTCCAGTGAGGTATCAGACATTTACCAAGGCCACCCAGCAAGTTGGCTTCAATTCTAGACCATCTTTCTCTTCTATATTTGTGCACATGTTTCACCATGGGGTGCTGGTCTCTGAGGGGGACCATGACTGTTGCACTAATGGCAGCATAAGCCAGTACTTTGCGTATGAGCTTCGTTCCACTCGTCTTATTGAGTTGCCTCCAGAAACAGCCTGGAAGCTCCTAAGGGTGGAATATTTAGGGGAGGACAGCTCTTTAGCATGGATGATTTCTGAACATAGTGGATGGACTTCAGCTGAAGGAATATAATTGGTTAATAATTAGTCTTTGATAAGTATTTCTGTTCTCACCAGAGTGGGAATTCTGGTGAGAACCAGAGTGAAGAAAATGGTCCCGTCTGAAGGGTAATTTCCCCCTCCCGTCTTCTCTCATGAGAGACAAGTCCCCTCGTGAGTGCTCTCTCCGTCTCGGCTCCCAGCAGAGGCAGCCCAGGCCGTTTACCACCCCAGATCTTCATGACGTGCTGCCAACCAGGAGGTGAGATGAATCCCATGCAGGAGGAGCTTTGCAGATGTCAGTCTGGCGTGTTGATGCTGGGAGGTCATCCCCTTCAGCTGTTAATTTGTTCTACAAACTTTGGCTCACCCAAGTGAGCCAGTGTAACCAAAAACAAGGTAATCTGCTGGATTTTACTCTGAAAATGTGGGACTGTACACAAACGGCTAGTTATTCTTATTCCTCACGATTCAAGAGCACCTGGTGGGGATTTAGAGGAGATGTGACTGAGCCCCCTCCCAGGAGCACTGCCTGTTGTGCACTGTGCATGCCTGGGATTTTAGCTGCAGAGATATCCAGCTCCCCTGTTTACACTGCAGCTGCCTCCCAAGCAAGGCGAGACAAGAGCACTTCTTGTACTGGGTGCAATATATACAAGTTACAGGACAAGTTCTGCCTCCAGGAACCCAGGGTCTAAATTAAGACAAGATTGCAACAAGAGATGTCACGAGAACTGGGAAAGGAGGATGGGAAACAAGAACCTTGCTACAATCTCTTTCTTTTTGCACACAGCCTTTTTGTTTAAAGCAAATTTTCCTATTTTCTTGAATGATCTTCCAGCACATCCGACTTCTGTTTATCTCTGATCAATATCTGGTGCTTAGATTGCATCTCTAGATACATAATGAATCAACTTCACATATGGTATTAATAAACAGTGGGTATCTGAGCAGAATGGTCACAAAGAATGTCTGACTGATTGCATTAAAGAAGGACCCCTGGAACTGAGGTTGCTTTCCAAGCTGAACATATGCAAGACATATCCAAGACAATTCTTTTTCCCATTCCTTCTCATCACGTACATATTTTCAGGGCTCAAAGTCTGGACAAGCAGAACATCGCGATGTCAACCAAGGGAAGACGTAAATCTCTTTAAGTAATTTTTAATGAAAAAAAATATTGAGTTACTCTGAGTGCCATAGTTTCTGGGTGGTTGGCTTTAACTTCAGCAATCCATACTTAGAGGGAAATTTTACAGTCTTAATATATTCCAGATGTTCTCCTTGTCCCGGATGAAAGCTCTGTCATCATTTACTGTTAATATTTTTGTCAGCAGTAGAATTTTATTGTAATATCCCATCTTATTTGTAGTCATTATTAGTCATCAGAGAAACTTCCTCTAAAAGTTAATCTCTGGGTCAGTCCTTGAGTGTCCTGTCTCACTCTATTTAATTAAAACCTTTAACTGATTGTTGTGTCCAAGAGTTGTCTGTATAATGCACATACACAATGACTTTTTACCTGACGAAAACCATTTGCTTCAAGCAGTTAGACTAAAAAAATAAAGTTATACCCTTCAGTAACAATAGTTGGCTTTATAGCAACTCTCTGGTGGAATGAAAACAAGAGATTTGCTTTCATAATAAACCTCAGTGAACTTGGACCAACAACAAGGGATGTGAAGGTTTACTGCAAAAACAAGGAATGCATTTCACGCTGTTAAGCTTTGATCAGATGTTAGTTTCTCACAAGGAGAAGAGTATTTAAAAGTGGCAATTTGGATCCTTTATAGTGATCTGATTGTGTCTGATTACAGAGGAAAGAGGATTTGAGGGAACACAATAAAGCAGATTATCAAAGCACAAGTCCTCTGTGAGAACCTTTTTTCTATGAAAAGCAGCTAGAAAATCAGAAAACTGGCACTTCACCATGCAGTCCACTTAACGATCAGTTAATAAGTAAGTTGGAACCTGCCTTTTTTTTTTTTTTTTTTTTTCTGAGTGCTACCTCTGAAGATCAACTTGGATTTTCAAAAATTCTCTCATTGTTCTTGCTCTTGCTTCCTCAGCTCTCCTCCCAGGCCTCTGCAACCGCAGCCGGCCTACAGCAACTCTGCAGGGAGCCACCTGCTCTCCAAACCGTGGCCAGCTCTGCAGAAGGCTGGGCCAGCCTGAGCCACAGGACTCGCACTCTCCCAATGCCATGGCCAGCTCTGCGGGAGCCTAGGGCAGCTCCTCAGCAGCAGCAGAAGTGTTCTGCTCTGAAGAAACAGAGTTTCCTGGCTAGAGCAGTGATAGAGATTGGCTTCGCTCTGTCTTGAGACTTTGCACAGGGGCTCGATGATGGTGAAGCATGTCCTTTACTCCTGGGTTGATTTTTTTCACCTCAGTGGGATAGAATGCGAACCCACTAATAGTGGTATCTCCAACACATCAGACATCCCCATATTGGATGTTGAGGCTGAAATATTTTATGGTAGGACAGAGCACGGTGAGAGCCAGTAGAAATACGCTGAGGCAGGAAAAGGTGGTGGTTCTTTTTGCACAGGGGCTCTGCTGGCCAGCACAGGTCTGAGCTGTGCTGTTCCTGCAGCTGTTTGCGTCTCATGTCCCATCTTTTCTGGAGCAACTGATTAGTGGCAGAGCAGGAACGGGTTGTGTGTGAACCTGACACACACATGAACCTGGACAGGACTGCTGGAGGATGTGCAAGTTTGACACCCTTTACATGGAATTTGGCTAGGAAAACCATCGCCGAGGTGCTAGATGGTATGCAGGCCACAGCCTGTGTCAATCCTGACAGACCCCGTTGTTTTTGAACCTCACCAAGAAGTAATAAGGGCCTTTTAAATGACTGCTCTGTGCACCATGCCATGGCCTCCGGCAGCTGGTTTTCCAGAGAGGAAAAAGATGACTTTTGGAGTCCTGTATCCCAGTTTATTATCTGGTATTTTACCTGTAACTAGTTCCTTCAAGTCTTGAGTAGAACCTGTTTTCTCAGTGATGGACAAGTCCCACTCCAGAGGGGTTTCTATTCCCAAAACCTCAGAATAAAAGAATATCTAGAGATTCTGATAAATAGTTAAGAGTATGGCCTCTATGTTAAACCTCATACTTAGAGGTCTCTCTGCTATAATTGCTGTAATTGCTAATTTAAGGCTATCTCTGGAATATCTGTGTGAGCTGCAGTCGGGACACACAAGGGTAAGAAAATTCCTGTTTAAAGCCACCAATGAATTTAACCATGGAAGGTTAAAGAGGGTGAGAGAGGAGGAGGGAAATGCTGTCTACTCAAGCAAGACTTTACCAAAAGGGTTGAACTGGGCTATAACTCCCTCTGTAGCTTGTACTTCCACTTCTGGAACCAGGACATTCATGTAACCATGAAGACTCAGTACTTTGGATAGAAAAATAACACTTGGAGACAGGATTTATTCCAAGGCTTTGCTTGTACCATTTGGATGAATTCGAGTAAATGCAGATTCCTGAGGGGATGTGAAGACATGTGATAAATCTCCTGTGCCTCTGGTCTCTGAGTGCCTCTTCTTCCTGTGCAGCCAGTGGCACCTCAAAGTGTAATCAAAGCTTTCCTTAAATTCACAGTTTCCTGTTATGCTTACAAATATATTTAGCAAAGAACTCAAAGCGCAAGCCAAAGATTGTTATCTGGGCGATCATTATCCAGAGGCAAGGTTCAGATTATAGCAATAATGAGACCAAAGTTTGTCAGGTTTCTTCTGTCCTGCAGCTCCAGCTCTCATTGCATCTTCAGGAGGTGACTACCAGAAAAGAGCTATTGGTTTAGTTAAGCTCCTCACTACATGAATCTGTTTCTAAGAAGAAAGAGTCGCGACCAAGGAATGAAGAGGAAGATATTCTGCAGCTATAGTGTGTGTAATGAGTCTTCATATCTTAGCGGCTTAAAGAGGTCACAGCTCAGCTGGATGTCACTTGAGATATTAATGTACTGCTCCTGCATTTTCTCTCCTGCAGCACTACTGCTGGCTGCTAGTAATGTCAGTGAACCACATCTAATTGTGCATAGTAAAACTGTCTTTGCTGATGGTAGCCTAGTGGGTGGATTTCTGTAGGACTTTAACTGGAAGGGAACAGGCCACAAGGGGCCTGGGCTTTATAGAAACCCACCTTCTGCTTTGGCATCATTGCCATCGTTCAGGTGTTGTCATCCTATATGAGCACAAAGCCTTCTACAAATGTCCACACTGATTGATGAATAATGACAGAAAACACAAAATATACAAGCTAGAAATTTTTGGAAGCTGTCTCTGCCGTTTCCTACTGTAGATGGTTAAGCAGACTATTGGAAAATCACATCTCTGGCTATATGGAAATTGCATGTGAAGTTTTTACCTGCCTGAAACCTGTTACGACAACCTTCATTTTTGTCATTACCTTCCAGAACCCCTCCGACTCTGTAAACCAGATATTCTAGATATTCTTTCGTTCTGAAGTTTTGGGAGCAGAAACCTCTCTGGAGTAAGACTGGTCCATCACTGAGCAAAACAGGTTCCAGTCAAGACCTGGAACCACTAATTACAGGAAAAATACCAGATAATATACAATAGCCACTAATACCACAACTGCTTTTCCCCCTGAGCATTCCCCCACACCTCTGTCCTCTTTCCGTCCCTTCAGCCCCCCAGAACAACCTGCGTGCTCTCCTCCCTCCTCTGCCAGTGCTTCTCGTCACCCTGTCAGCCCTCTGGGATGGCACAGAAATGCGCTCCTCTGGGGACCACATTTCTCTTAAAGACGGTGCACTTTCCTCTTAAATATACATTATTAGTGTCCTTGGAAATATGAATCAGGTATCACACACTTTAGTTTGCTATTTAAGATGGCACTTATAGGCAGGTTTAATACATTTCAGTACATCTTGTTTTTTTCTCTAATCAGTTCCCCAAAATGTATGCAGAATTCTCCTTCTGTCTGTTCAGACAAGGAAAACATTCTCTCCATTTCTGCATATCAAGAAGGAAAGGTCATAATAACCTCTATGAATTTTAACAAATTGAAAGAATAAAGCTCTGAAGATAGAGCTTAGACAGCTTTCTAGTCCAATACACTTGAAACATGCACAACAGTCTTGGTAATTCACTTCTAGCCTTTTGTCAACATTTTTTCACTGAAAGTATTTGAACTGATAAATGAAGTTTTGTTTGATGAATACAAAATGTGAAGTCAAGTATTTGAAAGCTAATATATACAAGGAATGATGTCACTTCATCTTTTCTGTCCTTACATTATCTTTTTTATATAAGAATTAAATGTCAGACCAAATTTTTTCTGATGATTTTTGGTCTCTGTTCCTTCTGCATGTCGTGTGAAGCATGCCAGTCCTCAGTCATCTCTTCCAGAATGTTCTTGTAATACCTAAAATAAGCCCTATGGGAACTGTTGCTATTCTTACTTATCTATGAAAAATATTTCTCCACTCATTTTCAACAGTGCAAAGTTCTATGTTTTCTTGGTAGGGCATATATCTGGATGTGTCAAAAATGTTATCTCCACAGTCACTATCATCACAACAATCATAGGAGGTAACTTGAATAGCTAAAAGTGCTTAGACAGTTTAGATCGTGCCAGGTCTATTGCCTCTGCACTCCCTGGAATATACTTCAAGTATCTGTTCCACAACGTCAGTTTTTAACCATAAGAAATACATGGGGAAAAAAAGTATCTTGGGAAACGAAAGGAGTGAATATAGTTGCAAATCTTTTGAGTAATCTGGAATTATTTTGAAAATATTAAATTCATCTTTGAGCATTTTAGTGATTGCTGAAATAAATTCTGGATAAAGTTTAAGAAAATTTAAGTTAATTAAAATTGCTGCAGCTTTATCTCATTCACAAAAATCTTTCCAGCCTTCAACTCAGAAGCTGAAAGAGTTTCCTTCTCTTCTCTTCTCTTCTCTTCTCTTCTCTTCTCTTCTCTTCTCTTCTCTTCTCTTCTCTTCTCTTCTCTTCTCTTCTCTTCTCTTCTCTTCT
>VZSV01000002.1:5346486-5363655 GCA_013398735.1 Nothocercus julius | reverse complement strand
TCCTTTCCTTTCCTTTCCTTTCCTTTCCTTTCCTTTCCTTTCCTTTCCTTTCCTTTCCTTTCCTTTCCTTTCCTTTCCTTTCCTTTCCTTTTCCCTCTCTCTCTTTCTCTTCCGTGATGGAATCTTCTCCCTCACAGCACACATTTCTCGTTGCATCTACAGACCTCTATGAGTCTCCTCAGCAGTCTGGAGATACCAGCAGCACAGGCAAGGGAAGCCTTCTAGGACTTCCTCTACTGAGGACAATTTCTAGAGACCTCTCAGGAGGTCTCCACATGAAGGATTTGTTTTCTCACCATCTTTCAACCCCATGCACAGAGGATACATTGAACCTTTGCAAGAAATCCTCTTACCAAATATACGAGGCAAGCGTTACTATTTACACAGCAAGCTAGAAATTTTTCTCCCCTGCATACCATTTTCCTACCTGGCTTCCTGCTCCAAAAGCAAAGGTCTGAATATTACCTTGTTTTAACTGGCAAAGTCTCAAGGCCCAGTGATTTTCATCTCAGGTGTGAACTCTGTGAAGTCCTAGCGTGATGAAAAATGGAGAGCCCTGTCTTGTTTTTGCTTTGCTATGCAGTTAAGGTTTGTTGAAATGTTGGGTTTCAGCCAGGCAAGCTCTAACATGAAAAATCCAACTTAATCACAAGTTATATTGTCCAGCATTACCCTGTGAATGTCCAGTCAACTCTCCCTTCCCCAGTCATGAAAAGAAATATTCTCTAGCAAAATCATCAACTGTCCACCCAAACTGATAATCACGAGCTAATCTGCCAACAAGCAATGTGAACACAGTGAATAACTGCTGAGCATGCACTAGAGACCCTTCCCTCAGAGGAGGCACTGATCTGGATCTCTATCCTCTATTCAGCCCTCAGGTCTTACAGGATGGGAAGGAACAGTCTCTTTGAGACCATTATCTGGCTGTCAATCTGCCTGAATCGCTCAACAAGATGAAAATACAGTGACTGGAGTCTGACAGACAGAAAGTGCAATCACATGAGTCTCATTTCCTTGGGAAAGCAGGCTCAGCAAAAAGTGCATCATCAGGCTTATTTTTCTAAAAGGATTTCTTTCTGCAGCTGCTAGAGGCCTAATGAGAAAGTTTTTCTCTCTCAGATTTCTCTGACTTTACAGTTTAGGCCCTGATTCAGCAGAGCACTTGAGTGCGTATTTAAGTCACGTTATACATACACTAATGATGTGGTGAGCCAGGACATTAGAGGTCTCCGCCATGGCTGGACGCTGTTGGGCCAAGAGAGGAGCTGTGAAGGTGCCCACCTCTACCTGAGCATCGGCCTCCCTCCCTTTGGGTGCCCCAGTCCGTCAGTGCCCCTAGAACGGCTCCATGGAAGATCCCAACCCAATATTCTTCTCAAGCAAGCAAGGAAACTGCAAGCAAGGCTGCTTCTTCATGAGAAAGTCAAAGACTGTTGTTACAAATGCCAAACTAGCCCACACAGTTTATGAAAGCCAGGGGAGCCTGGCAGAAGCAAACATGCTGTACCTTTACTTCATAATTCTTTTTACTTACGTGTGCAGGGGAGAGATGCAGAACTTTGCTGTTATTTTTTGACTCTGATCAACCCTCAGTTGTCCATGATGGGCATAAGCCACATAAGCACAAATTGCATAGAAGCACATACGTAAAGGCAGCAATCCAGCGGCTGGGGAGAGCAGGGATCCTTGGCTAGCTCAGACCCAACACTTCACAAACGTCTCTGCATGGACCCTACGTCCAGCTGGCTCAGGCAACACTGGCATGGGATCACTGTCTGCCGAGCATGGTCAAACCACATATCACTTACTCTAGGTGGAATTCTCCTCTCTTTTGCTTATCCCAGGACATACATTTGTTTCTCAGCCAACCACAAACAAAAAGTTTCAATGCGAGCTCCTAGAGAAAATGAAGCCAACCATCCAGAATTCGTTGCCTGTGATATGTTTTCCTTCCCAGAGTGGAACCCAACTTTGGAAGGGCAGCATTAATTCTAAAACAACCTATTGTTGTCTGCATTTGAGTGCAAATAGATGAGCGATGAATCAGCTTTTTATGAAAGCCTCTTTTCATCCCTTCCCTATCCTTCACTTGCATCTTGCTTTTAAGACAGATGGTGTAACTTCCTTTGTAACTTCAGTTCCCATTGCTCCCTTCTTGTCATGTCACCGGGGAGCACTCCCAGGTAGGGCAGCTCATAAATAAATCATCCCTTACAATTGCTCAGTGACATGTGCAGCCTATAAAGAATCCAAAGATTTTGAATAAGGGGCTAATTCAAGCTGGTGACCTTTAAGTATGCATCAAAAACACTGAATAAAGACAGCTGAGTTACGGGATTAGCTACTTTTATAAAGCATGTAGCTACTTTTATAAAGCATGTTTTAAACTAAAATAAATACATTAAATGTGAACTTTGATATGATCCAAAATAAAATCCATGTAGAGCAGAAGTAACAGTTCCCAGGTACGCAAGACTAGCACTCAGCTGCTTGAACTGGGTGTGTAAATCAATAAGCAATTGTCATTACAGCATTAAAATGTGTAATATAATGTAATTAAATGTGTTGCAGAAGTCCCTGCTTTAGTCTCACACTAAGTTCATAGTTCTAAAAAAATATTTCAGTTTCCTTTTCTGGAAGTAAAGACTAGCATAATTTGCAATACATTTCAGCAAATAGCATATGCAATTCCTCATGATTTGAACTGTCAGGATTGGGTTAAAAAAGCCTATATACTGCAGCATAAGCATTTTTTAACGATATGGAACCCTATTAAAAGACAAACATTTCTTCCTTCCCGCAAAAAGGTCGTGGGAACAGTTTCCTATAGAGCTCTGCCCAGAATTTTCTAGTTAAATGGCAGCCATTTTATTAAAATGTCTGTTTTCTGTCAAAGAAACATAGCATATCCTTAAGTGTCAGAAATGGTTATATAAACATGTGATATAGCAGAATATAGGTCTATATACATTTACTAATAAAGGCCATAACAATCCTGACAAAGATGAGCTTATCTAGTCCAGCATTACTGCTGTACTTATTAAGGAGCCCAGCAGCCAGCCACAAGGGAATTACACCATCTCTGATCCTTACCTTAGTGTTAGGCTGTAGTACTGGCTGTTGCTTTTGTTATTACAGTTATACACAGTGAATGTTATAGTAGGAAGAGGTACACACAAGGTACAGAATATTGCATACACTATTTGTAGTATAGCTTTAAAGTAACAGGCATGGAGTACGTATCTTTAATTGCAAAAAATGGTGAAGCAAAGACCCTGGAGTTAGGTCCTTATGGATTTCTTTCCCCTATGAGTACGAATTCTCTGTTTCATCTTGGCAAGTTACTCAGTTATTCTGTTCTTGATATATTGAAACTTGTACGCAGCATCATCGTATCTGAACGCGTCTCAGTCTGGAGTTCTCCAGAGGGATTAGCTTCTCATGTGCTTGCTGTCATTTACTCACTCTCCCAGTGTATACAACAATTTGAATTTTCTAATAACATACAGATGTTAGTATATGTTTAAGAGAAGGCAATATCAAAGAAGCACAGTTTATACTAAGAGCAGAAGGTGATGTGGTATTTCCTTTGGAAGTTCATGCTACGGTCTTAGAGCAGCTAAGAATTATCATTTTGAGGAGTTGAATCTTTGGTAACCTTATGAGTTTATTTAAGTTTATGTTATGCGTGGTGTTCTTTAACCAGTGCTTAGTATTCAGTATGAGTTATTTGGCTGGGATTTTTATGGCAAACCGGTGACAAGAGAGAGAAATAAAGACTGTTAATTTATTGTATATAAAAGTTTCTAAAGTTCCCACATGGAAAGCCAATGCTCTGCGGTACTGCACAGTTGTCCTTTGATATCTGCTGCCCTAAGGCTGTTTGCTGAATCTACCTTCTGTGGCTTTCAGTTTCAGGCCAAAGACTGTTTTCCTCTGAGTTTGATGCAGCCTAAATACCAGTTAAGATGCTAAGACAGTATAAATATTTACAGCTGATACTGGGCTTGGGAGACAACACATTGACAGTCTATACAGTCCAACACCTCCTGTATAAGAACAGCCAGAGCCCATAGCTGCAGAGGAGCAAAGCCTCAAGCTGGTATTATGTAGAAAGATGTTGCAAGGACAAGTTTCCCCAAAAGACACATTACAGGTTCTGTCCTATTGCCTGGAAACTTGTTTCCTTTCCTCTGCTCCTCCAGTTGCCTTAAGGTTTGACGCTCAAGTGTAGCTGATTATTACTGTTTTTTAGAACAATGTTTAATCCTCATATCTGCAAATGTCTTCTGAAAAATACTGCAATTCAACTTACTCATGAAAAAGGGAAAAAAGAGAAAACACCTCAATTTCCAAAATTTCCAAAATATACAAACTGTCATGGCTGTTTTTCAATATTTCTTCAGTGTCAGGAAATCTCACCTTTCCCCTGGTTTCCCATCTCAAGCTGGATGTTTAGATGTAGAAGAAGTGATTTCAGGATTAGTTCTGAGGAACACCTGAGGGAATTCCAGATCTGGACATTTCCCAATCCTATTTCTGCACAATGCCTGACCTTACCTGTCAAACTTTCTTTTTATTATTTAACAAATTTTCCTTTTCCTATGAAGAGACACACTCACATTCTACACTGACATAGTATTTTTGTGGAACTATTTTCCTGAGGCTCTGCATGGAGATTTTTTATTATTGCCATTATCTATGAAGATTTTCAGATGAAGTTACTGTTTTTGTTTCATTTGGCATCTGTACTTGGGAAAGATCCAAGAGAGGAAGTGACAAATCCATCAGCTTAAGATGGGAAACCCTGTGGTTTCAAAGCTGCTCATATCTTGTTAAAAGTTACTGTTTCCTTTGACTGTTTCATGCTAATGTCCTTTCATGGGCCAGTTTCTCCACTCATGTCATAGGAATATACCATCCAAATGTTTCCTCATCAAGAACTCTCTGGAATATGTCGAATTTCTTCCTTTTCTATCTAATAACATCCAGGACGACAGTCCTTAAAGGGACTGGGGGCAAGACTGAATCACAGCAATAACTTTTCAAAAAGAATGGATCATTTGTCTAGTTGCTAAGCTGCTTATACTCCATTTGACTAGAAAACACAAAGTCACTCACAAGTCCTACCTCATACACATGTGCTCGTAACATATTTCTGTAGCACCTTTCCTCAATTGCCTGCGGCACAGTGGAAACAAGCAGGAGTCACTCACTCTGGCTCCTGCTGTGTGAATAATGTTATGTATTTCAGCCTCAAAGAAAGGTTTTCAGTCTGTTTCTCTCAGAAGCACCTCCCAGAAGCTCAAGATGATTATTACAGTAGAAAAGCAAGTGAAAATAACCACATTGATTACGTGGTGCCTAACACAGGCTCAGAATGGTGATTCAGAATAATAATAAAAATGTTGCAAAACAATATAAATACCAGTGGGATTAGAAAGCCTTCCTCTAAAGCAAACAAGTCAGAGCACGCAGAAGGAGTATTATATCTAACAGCTGCTCAGAGCTGCACAATATCTAACATGGCCTATCTGAAGCTCTCGACACCCCCCGAACATCTGCCAGCAGGTGGAGGCTTTTTAGCTCAAAAACATGCTGGTCCCCAGGGGACTTGGTGCCTCCATGTACGACCTCTACCTCCTTCTTTTGCTTTGCAGCACCAACAGGAGAGCCACAGGGATGGGGAATAACAGCAGCAAAGTTTGGAGTGAGGCTAATTGAAAGAAATGGGAGATTAGCAAGAAGGCTGCATTGATGCAGAGCCAAGCAGTAAAGCCATGCTACTTACACAGTAAATAACTGCCGTGACAACATCGCCCACCTTTCAGCACTTGCCCCTTTGAAACAATTTTGTAGTATCTTGTGCCCTTATTGCTAACAATGTATCACCCTTGGTGTTGACATTTAACCTGTTTGTCAACAGCTCCATTTACATCTCATTTCGCTGGCACCCCTTGCAAAAGGCAGTAAGTGAAGAGCATTTTAGTGCAAGTGATGAAAGATGTCATTGCTGGTGCCCTTTAGCACTGCCTGCATAGCCATGAAGTATAGCTACCATTAGGAATAGGGATTTGAGTGTAATGTCTACCTTCACCCAGCAAGGTCAGAAATTTATGGTTATGACCTTTTCTCCCTCATTTGATGTTGGAGTGGGCTCAGGTCATGTTTTCAAGAAATAACATAAAATCAAATCGAGTTGAAAAAAATCAAATGCAGGCTCAGTGTGAAGTGATGCAGAGAAAGAATTTACCTCTCTCTAATAAAAATGACTTCGATGACTTTAATAATGAAGGCAATAAAGTTCCACAAACCTTACAACAGAGGTTGTAAGGATATTAAATGTTTCAAAGAGGCACGTAAGAAAAAGCAATTTTTCCAGGAAGACCTACATTCATTAATACCATTATGTAGTTCCTCAGACATATTTCTCAAGGCCTCAGATAAATGTTTCAAAGCAAAAATGCTTCTTGTCAGTCATATAAAACCTCCAAGCATTTCTGAACATTTTCTCTTGCCACTTACATATTTACATGTTCTTTCTGGATATATCAAAGATGAATGACATTCTTTATTATGCTCTTACTGATGATTGCACACACTGGAAACCACTACGGATGCCTGGATTTCTCAGTCTTAGAAACAGCAAGGCTTTGTAAAGAGACAAGGTTATAGATTAGTAAAACTCACAAAAATGTTTCGCCACAGGTTAGGTCCAATAAAACAGTTCCCTGGCTGCTCAAGCTCCCTGCAAAGCCCTACTGAAGTCCTGCTCTCTCTTTTTTACCGCATCTTCCCTGGCTTATGACAGAAGGGGACCCTTCAGAATTACAAAACAGATTTAGTTAGCAGGGTGGCTAGGAGAGGGGCTACAGCACGATGGAGCTGGCTAATACCTAAGATTCACTGCTAGCAGCCCCAGACGGCCCACTGATGATGTCCCCAAGCCTGGGGACACCGTGTCTTGGGTGCCACCAGGCTAGGCTCCGGACATAGCTGCTCCCTGGCTCACCAGCTGCCTCGTTTGAATTCCCCCACCCCAGCCCTGCTGCCTGCAAGGTGATTCATGTGAGCATGCACCCTCACTAAATATCACAGGTATAAGTCAAAAAGCTCAGCCAAGATCAATGCTGCTGGTATTTAGGACTCAGAGATTAGTTCAGGCCATTGCAGACATGGCAGCTCAGTGAAGAACCAGTTTCTACATAACAAGTTGTTCCATGATCTTGTTAGTTGAAATGCTCTTCAGCTGACATTTTTTTCCTTCTTCCTTTTTTTTTTTTTGTTGTGCCCAGTGTCCAATGGCATAACAGCATGAAGAGTAACTGAGTAGGAACTCAAACACATATTGTTCACGATGCTGCAGTATAGCTGACCTATTCCATTTGATTTAGGTAGCATTTGGCTCACTTTTAATGCATTCACTCACTGGATTCTGATTTGGGATACTGATATAGCTAATATATCCTGATATCTTGATGTGAGAGATTTGCAGATATCCTGCAAATTTCTATGCTGTTGTTTTGGTTTTGAGCTCTAAACACTCTCCTTGACTACAGTAACAGAACTTCTATGATGGCATCTAAGAAAATGTGGCCCTCCTTGAAGATAATCTTTCCAAAACTTTCTGCTAGGCACAAGATCGATTCCCAAATTTTTGCACTTGAGTTTGGGAATTCTTACAGAAGATTTAAAACCTATTTGCATTCAGTCTAGTCATTTTAGTGTGCATACAGGCTGACCTCCTCTGCTGCGGACTTCAGCAAGAATTGTTGCTTAACAGTTTCTTTGGAAATGACAAGTCATACATAAGCTATGAAAGACTTTGTTATTGTTATATGGATATTTTTAACACATTTGTGCATTAGGTAATTAATACAAATGCATTTTGAGACCTGCTACCTAAATCTCTTGGTATCTAGCATGCTTCCTCTCTGGCCTTTGTAGTCTAGAGGGAGATATAATTTGGACCAATACACCCAAGGGTATTGGTTCCCAAGAAATTAGCTGTACATTGCATATCTTTCTTTCCTTTTTTTTTTTTTTTTTTTTTTTTGTTTTTTGCCACTCCTCACCCCTACATTGATCTTCTTTCTCCTTGCTGTGAAACTTCATGTCCAGATTTCCTCCCCAATACCACAGGATGCTAGCAGTACTAACTAACACAAATGCAGGGTTAAAAACAAAGAAAGAGAGGCCAGTTAAATGGGGATTAGTAAGAATAATGAGACAAATAGGTATATGTATTATTCCATCTAGATAATTACAATACTGGGTCTAACCTCAGCAAGACACTATGAGGGAATATTATTTCCACTAATGTTCCTTGTCAAAATTAATGGATTGTACGTCTCTCTGCTGCTCCGTATATAGATACTTTAAACTCACTTTGTAAAACCACGAGACATATACTAAGCACCTACTTTTGGTCATCTGTTCATCGTTGCTGCAGCTCGTGACTTGCCTCACATACTGCCGTGGTCCCTCACATCAGTGCTCAGCCTTCCCCTTCTCGTCAGGAATGTGGAGGCACCGAAACTCTCAGATCTGCAGGATATCTTTAGATATCCCACGACAAGCACAACGGCATGCAGTTTTTATTACTATTGGTGGTCAACACTTTTCTGGGAAGTCTGTTTTCTATGGGGAATATTTTATTTTTAATGCCACACAGTTTTAACAGATAGTGTTGGCTTTATACTAAATTAGTTGACCTCTGGAAACTAGAAGAAATTGAAATCTCTTAAGTTTGGACATTGGGGGACTAAAATCCTGTTAGTCTTTGAGCCCTAAGCTTCTGTTCTGCACAGGTCAGCACCCCAACTCCAGGGACCCATATGGTGTTTGTGGCAGAACAGCCTGGGATGGCCTATTTTTTTTTTTTTCATTTTCATTTGGTTCTCTAATTGCTTATTTGGTGTCAAAACTACGCAATTTGCTACTACAGTATCTGGAAAGCATAACTACTAGTACAAGAAAATGATACCTTGCTCAGAAATATTATCCTTAATGCAAGGGTTACTCCACTGAGTATTTCATGTTTTTTTGTTTTGCTTTTTGTTGAGCCATTAGAAAGTGCCCTTTTGTTGGCGTCTTAATAGAATTATTGTAGTAGGATACTCTACCAAAAAAGGCAAGAAAAGAACTTTTCTGTCAGTCAGGAGTTCTCTGTTCATTTTTCTAAGTAAAGACAGACTCACAAAATAGGAGTATTTCAGAGGAACAGAGTCTGGAGATTGGTTGAAGAGCAGTGAAACACAAATCCACATGTGATGACTTGCTCTTGGAACAATAATCACATCAAAACAACCAGGAAACATTACCAGTAAACCTCTCTCTGTTTATATTTCCACACTGTTACTAAAATACTGCTGCTCATACTCAAATTAACCAGACCACGTATTTCTCTGGTGCCCTGCTCAGCAGGGCTTCAGCAACACATCTGCCCTATGGACTTTCCTCAGTTGCCATGCATTTCATGGTTTCTACGCCCTTCAGTGTTGGTACTGAATGTAAAGGTGGGGATGTTGCGTGCAGCTGGCTCTGTCCCACTCCAGGGGCTGCAATGTGCTCAGCCCCGGTAGCCACTGCTCTCTCAGAGCTGCGTGACTAACAACCACGAGCTCTTTAAGTGCATGGGAATTTTTCCAGACAATATTCAGAGGACAGCAGCAACATGTCTGCTGCGGAGGGTCTTATGACATATTTCCTATTCCTTCTCTTTCAGCAAAGAGTTTGCTGGCACTGTCTGTGCAGCAAGGCAACCCCCAAACATGGCACCCTAGGAAAATTACTGTTATTGAACGCTGTGCATCTTGAATTTCATGTGAGCACAGACTACGCCGGTGACAGTGTCAGTCTCTGCATTTTCTCATGTATGTTGCGCGGTTAATTGCTGCCAAAAACGGTTGAAGTGCTCATTTCATGGTTACTGCACAAGAACTCACAAGACAGACAGCGAAACTTCGCTAGGCTTTGGGACATTTTCCACAGAACAATATCACCAGTGTGCCCTGGCTGCTTGCAGAACTGGTAAGACAGTCATTTTAACCCTTACCTGTGCTGACACTGCGTTTCGGGTTTTCCTCAGACTAGCGCGCAGCCTGTGAAGCCCCGGACAGGGTTAAGCAGCTCCCTGCTGGGCGCTCTCTCTGGCAGCAGCGGATGCGTTGCTGTTCCTTGCGTGCCTCTCCTTACATCTGTTTCCATGTTTCAGGGAGGCCTTGCCAAGAACACCCCAATTTATTTAGCTCTCGCGTATGATTTGATTTGATGTTTCTCGGCCCCTCATTATTGGTCTTGCCTAGAACACTGGAGCAGAAGTCACAAGATTTCTTAAAAAAGAAATCAACAATTGGAAAAAAAAAAGTACAATTAAAAACTGTTTAAAATATTCAAAAATGAATTTACAGACTAGATGTGACAGCTTCCTAGGATAGCATTTTTCCAACTGTGGTTGGAAAGATTGGACTCCAATCAATGATGGGACAGATTAGGTACTGAATTCCTGCCAACTTATACACTAAAGCCTTTTTATTTATAATTGCTGCAATTTGGGTAGGGCTTGACCATTCCTTTGAACTTTGGACATTCAAATTGCCTGACTTTGGCAAGTTTGAACCTTGGTGAATACCTGTGTATTGGTCAAGCTTTACATGATCACAGCAAGGCCGCCTTTCACTTACAAGCATCACCCACATATAGTTTGGCTACACAAGGTGTGGTACATGGAGAATGCAATTATGCCTCAGCATGAGGACAGAGACAGAGCTTAACTAAAACAGTAGAGTTTTGAAGATGTTTTTCAACCTTCAATTTTAGTGTTCTATGACTGCAAGCTTGATAAAAATTCTGTCATCTTAGTCACAAAAACTGAACAGCTAATTAATTCACATTGTCTGAAATAGCTTCAAAATAAATGAAGATGTAGCTTTCTTCAAGGCCAATATTTTATATGTAAAATTCACTTTTAGTTGGAGATTCTTCACTGCCTTTTGAGATGAAGCTGCTGCAGGTCAGTCTAGCTGATGACACTCTGATTTACCAACTCCTGTGGGAATTCAGTTCTGCTAAAAACTCTCCGAATGATCACAGACTCACAGAGTGGCTGAGGTTGGAAGGGACCTCTAGAGACCATCTAGTCCAACCCCCTGCTCCAGCAGGGACAGCCAGAGCACGGGGCACAGGGTGGCATCCGGGCGGGTTTTGAATACGATGCTGCCAATATCATCCCAAGGCTGATGTCTCCGAACAGGGAGCATCACTAGCTACTTTGTAAGATAAATAGGTTTGTGAGCCTTACAGAAAGCACAGAAAAATCTGTACAGAAAAAAAAAAAAGAGAGCTGAAACTACCTTCTAGCTGTGAATTCTCTATTGAAGAGGCACTATATGACTAAAAACATAACTACAGGCAACCATAAAAAGCAGGCCAAAATCAGATGGCTCTACTTTCAGAACCTTGGGAGAATCCATATTTAATCTTCAAGTCTAAATCCTGCAGATTTAAGTGTATAACTAGCTCTGAAATGTCCAACCCGCAAAAAAAGGGGTGAAAAAAAGGTCTTCTGAGAGCGAGGAGAAAATTTCATGTGACTGACTTTCAATTTTTTTCAGAACAGCTTATGAAAATTACAGCCCTTGACTCAGTTTATAATTGGATCCCTGGGATATAAATACAGATTTAAGACACAGCTCTTTTTCTTGCAGTAAAAGAATTTGCCTTGCTTGACTTGTTTTTTACGGCAGTTGAAGAGAGGTAGTTATTTTTTCACAAAACTAAATGGTTACGGAGTGGTGGTTAAAATAGGAAAATCCCCCTAAGATATATCCTTTTTGCATAGGTATAAATCCTTTAATTTGACCAAATTAATTTCAGAGCAACCTAATACTGTGTATTTCAACAGCTGGTGCCAAAGAAGGACAGAGCAGGGCAGGAAATGGGACTCATCAGACCCTGAACCTGCACCTGGATCTCTGCCAGCGGCTGTTGCCATCAGCCAGGGATTGCCAGGAAGCTCCGGGATAGCCAGGGTCTGTGCAGACCTAGGCAGTTGCAGAATCAGGGCCTTGTGTATTGATTTATTTCAGAAAGTCCAGAACACAGTGACTGGACAGGCTAAAAATAGCTATATCAAAAATGGAAAAATGATGGGGATTCAACTGTGTACAGTAAACAAACTGCCTCACACACCTCAGGCGAGGGGATATGCTGTACAGCCAACGAAAGTGAGTTCTCCGCATGGCAGCGGAGGAAGGAAATTACCAAGAAAGAGAGGGCAGAACCCAAACCAGAGCCGCGTCATCCTTGTGAATGGAATAGCAAGGAAATGCAAGTGGACTTCAGTTTGCAGAGCAAGCTGCCTTTTGCCAGAGAAAGAAATACTATATGCCCCCAATAGCAGTGGAAATTGTACAGAAAATAGCAATTAAATACCCATAAAGCTCTGCTTCTCCAAAAACTTCTTCTGAAGCAAGATGCGGAGGAAATCTGTTTTTCACTTGTCTAAATGTCATATATTCCCTCCTCCTTCACTGCTTCACTAGAAATCCCCTTCATTACTCAAGCACAAACACCGCTGTTGCCATAGAAGTCGTCTTGAGCTGGTTAAAAAGTGATTCAAGAGGATCACCCGGTGGCTGAACATGCTTATGTTTGGAGAAACGCTCCGCAGAAACGAGGCCTCCCCGGGGGCTGGGGGTGCTGGGAGAGCCCAGCTCTCCTATTACACCTTGCCAATCTTGATCTCTGTTTTTGCTCAGAAAGTGAAGCTGAACAGGAAATTATTGTGCTGTGCAGCACTGAGAAGGGTGTTATGTAGTATTAGGAAGATCATGCTTATGAAACGTTATTTTCTCACTTTAACGGATACACGTTGGAACTTGTTTTCTTAATGTAATGTTCATTTTACACAGTTACTTATGTTTTAGTACTGTCTTCCTCCAAAGGATCAGATCTCTTCCTCTTATGCTAGTGCATAAACTCAATGTCTCCTTTGGGGCCTGGAGGTCTAAGGGACAAGAAACAAGTCCTGACACATGCCAAGATAGCGTGAGGGAAACCATTCCCATGTGCCTTCCCGCCAACACCGATGCAGGGACCAGGCTCCCGCGTGCACGTGTGGCTGTGCGGACACGGTGCTGGGAGCACGTGGGAGGGCAGAGGAAAGGGGCTATCCTTCATCCATATTCACAGATATGCTCACTCATGAGAACCTACCCAAATATAGGAGCCTCGTGTTCCTCAGAAAACCAGCAGTTCACTCATACGTGCAGGAGAAAACAGCCACCAAGCTGCAGAGGGGACACCCACAGCAAGGTGAGGGCCAAGCTTGGTGTGCGTCACCATTGCGGCTGTGGCCGTGGGGTCCTGCTGGGGCTCCCAGCTGCCACACAGCACCAAACGTCCCAAAACATCCCTCTGCCAACCGCTAGATAGGTGGGAAGGAGCGTCCTGCCTCTCATGTGATGCAGTGAAGGATGAACAGAGAAAGGTGGTCAGGAAGGAAGGAAGGAAGGATACCCAGATGGGCTGTGCGTGACGGATGCCTCAGAGAAGGAGGGAGGACGTGCCAAGGCTCCTTGAGATTAGGACAACTTGCCACTGAGCTCCAGCCTGCGCTCTCACCTGCCCTAGTCTGAGTAGACCACAATACCCAAGGCATGGGGTCACCCTCTGAGGAACAGGAGGTTCCTAATCTCTGGAGAAGCTCTTGGTTAATTAACTGCTGTCTGTGATACCCTGCATGAGACAAGGCCCTGCGTGACGTGTGGCACTTGGCTGTGCAACCCAAAGCTCTGCCACTCTGCCGGACATGGCACAAGGAGGCACAGGAGGGTGGCCCAGGCATGGGTACTGCCGTTTCCTCACTCCAGGGCTTCATTTGGTAGTTTAAATATTCACTAAGACATATTTTGGTGTTATATTTTGAATGATATCCTGAAGTTTAGCACAAACCATTGTCAAAAGCCCGAAGCTGAAAAACAAGACAAGGCTTGTAACCACATATCATGTGCATATGGATCTAATTATTGGGAGAGCCCTAACAAAATGATCTCTCTCTGCTAAGGCTTACTAGGGCTCCCAAAAAAACACCAGAGAGAAATATCTGATATCTTAGCAGTGTTAAGGCTAAAGATTTTTTTCATTTTTAGAGCTATCTGCAGGATGCACACAATATATTTCTTCCATTTTAATTAGCACTTTTCTTGGCTAAACCATGCCAAATACTTCTAAGACATATACTGACTCCACACATTATGAAGGCTGTAGAAAAAAAAAAAAAGGCAGAGGTACAAAACCAGCATCATAATGCAGCACTTTAGCAGGTCCTATTTACTATGTGAATAGTGTAACACTAATCTAAAAGCTTCAACTAGCCTTTGATGTAAAATTTTACTGTTGAGAGAAAGAGTTTAAACTTCACATGCTGCAGAGGGGCAAAAACTGCACACTCTTGTATCAGCTTCACGCATGGGTTGAACAGAAGGGAGCTGAAACCTCTGAGTGAAAGTTCTTCCCCTTCCCAACACTAACTCAAAAGATCATCTATAAACCTGGTATTTAATTTGCAGTATAGATGCACTAAGCTGCTCACATACACAGTAAATCAAGGAGCAGAAGATAACTACCAGCCCATATGGACAGTGGCTTGCTTCAATTATTAGTCATGGAAAGGCATCCCTTTTGAAAACAGAAGTGGCATTTTCCTCACTCAGCAGAACTGAAGTGTCTTATTACAACAGAATTATCAGAGCAAGAGACTTACTGACTTACTGGGTTAAAAATGCCAAGTGCCCTGTGACTAACTCAGTGAAAGCCAGTCTGACACAGAAATGGCCACTTCCATCTGTTTAAAGGACACGAATAATGCTCGTGCATTGGTCTAAAAGAGAAAACTAAAGGATCTTAAAAAACTCCCATGCTAAATGTGCAGGGCTTTACCCATCCCTGGAAATAAGCAGGAGCAAGCCTTAAGAAATACTCCTTTTCCAGGTCTTCTGGTACGCACTTGGATTGTCGCACTGAGCTTCTGCCTCTGTTAAAACAAGCCAGAAATACAGAGTTCAAGAGACAGAAAGCAAGGAGTACCTGTTCCATTACTTGCAAAAGCACTTCCTCACTGGCAGCCCTCAAATGACTAAACAAGAAAGCAAGCACAGACTAGAATAAGCTTTGAACCATGCTCTTTTCTTTATATGTCATTCTCATCTATCCTCATACGCTCTAGGAAAAAAAAAAAAAAAAACACACAACAGCAATTTGGCTTTTAGATGAGGTGCTAGAAAAGCTATTGTACAGTGAAGCTGAGCAGATCATTGGGTAATGATGTAGCACTGTAATACAGCATTGCCAATCTCAGTAAGAGGCCATAACCTTTGTACTGAATTTGCAAGGCCTCAACACTGAGACTAGTCTGGCCTGCTCTGTCTGAGCCTCTCTTGACCTGTGTGCAGCTTTGGTTCCTTTGGTTTAGCTGTGAAATTTCTCTAAATGACCACATGCCTAATGCTAATTTGGTTTGCTTTTGTATATCTTTGTATGGTAGAACCAGATGTAGCATTTTACATGTAGCAGTAACAAGCAGTTACTGCAGAATATTTATGACTCTAACAGAATGGTATAGCATGAGGAAACTCGGGCCTAGTAGAATAGCAGAGGCCTTGAGGAGACAGCATAGAGGATTACGGGCATGGGGTGATAAAAAATGGGGCACGGGATGGCATCAACTGGATCTTAGAAGAAACCATTACCATGAACATCACACTCCTCTCAGTCAGGTACTACAAATGCTGATGACTTGTTGTAAAATCCCAGCACCACCAAAATGAAACCACTGACCTTAGGACAGAGTAGCAGGAGAGGGTGAGAATAACACCAAGAAAAGAGGTACAAGCTAAGACACGTTCTTTATATTTCAGTAAAAATCACATCTAGACAAATAATGCTATTTGGATTAGACTGTTAAAATTGTGGTTACACTATGTAAGTTCTTGGTTTTACTTGTGTAAACATAGGATGTGCTTTCACTTTGCTTATAAAGAAGATTTTGAGCTATGAACGGAACTTTATGACATTAAAATGAGTAAGAGGGGTCAAGATAGGAAAGAGTCACTCCCCTATGGATTTGCTATGGGCTGTGGTAGGGGTTAACTTCCGGAGGTCAGATGAGGGTCTGGCGAGGGCAGCATGGCACAGGCTCTTCCTGGGTGAGGGACATCTATTTCAGAGTGTGTCCAGGAAATCTTTCACCCACTGCTAGGAAGTTGCAGCCTTTCCCAGGAGAGAGAACACAAATGGATCCCAATGAGTAAATGATAATCACGTAACAGATGAACTGTGACACACATAACTTAGGCTAAAATATTAAAGATGAGGCCGGAAAATGTTACAGCCAAACTGATTTGGAAGGTCCAAGCTGGATTCATGAGAACAGCTAACAGAGGACAGTGTGTGTATAATCTGTAACTTAACCCAGGCTGCAGTGATACGGAGACACCAGCTGTCGCACCCTCAGTGGATGCATAGGAAATATTTAACATGATCAAATGGGACTATTTGAATCAAGTGATGCTGAAGTTTGTTTTTCACAAGACCTTTGCTGATAGTGTTTTCATTACGGGCCATACCCTGCCAAGTTACTGCCAAAACTCAGCAGGATGCAATTTCTACTCTCTTTTCCCTGGGAAAAGAAAAGCGCTGTAATTCAGTGAGGCTAATTGCACTTAGAAGGTATTAAGTCTTTAGTATTTTGCCCAGTCAAGGGAGCCACATTGGTGAATTGTCAGAGATATTAGGTAATGTCATTTTTTTGTTTCACAAATGGGGAAAAGGGTATTTGCAGGTGTTTTAATGCAACAATGACCACAAAAAAATAGAGTCTTGGAGATGGGGCACCAATGGCCAATACATTATTGTACAAACTGGATCACATGGAGCACTGACGACTAGACCTCTAATCACAACTTTAATGAACTCCAGCAGCTGCAATGGGCTTTGAAGGCCTAGTTTACGGACGGACATATCTGTGGGTTTAAACTGCATTTGCCACTACAGTGCAGTGGAATGAAACTTGACCTGGACAGACTGAATAGCTGGGCAATGAGAAATCTTATGAAATTCAACAAAGACAAGTGCAAGGTCCTGCACTTGGGGAAAAATAACCCC
>VZSV01000002.1:5296552-5333521 GCA_013398735.1 Nothocercus julius | reverse complement strand
CCTCTCTGGGCAGCCTGTGCCAGGGCTCTGTCACCCTCACAGGAAAGGAGTTCCTCCTCACAAAGAAAAACCCAAAAACCTTGCAGTAATTTTTCACTGGGTAGAATTTTTTCCCTTCAGAATGGAAGGGACTGCAGTCCAGCCAGTCTGGTGGCCTTTCCCCAAGTAGAAACCTGCAGCCCCAGGGCACAAAATGGCACCCGTGCCATGACACAAAATGGCAGCCGCCCCATGGCAGTGGCACAGCATCCCGCTGGACACAGGAAACGCCGCTGCTTCCTCTCTGACACTGCCTGATCCCAGGGCACGTCTCAGGAAGGATCTGGGAGGTCGAAAAAACCTGCACAGCTGCTGTGCTGGCTTGAAAGGTGGAGCAGCCGCTGTGGCCTCTGCAGAGTTGGGAGGAAGGGGCTGCAGCGGCATGTTGCCTCCCTTTGGCTCCCAGCTGAGATGGGGAGTAGAAGAAATGGAGAAATGAGAGCTTAATACCCCCAAAGGGATGGTGGGCAGGAGGAAGGGAGCAGCCCTCCCGACAGGCTGCAGCGAGGCCTGGCCATGGCGGTCCTGGGTACAGTCAGCAGACAGCGAAAGGCGTGACAAAGGTGATGGGAATCCGTGATTTCACCTCCTGGTGTCCCCATCCTCCGTAGTGAGGCCCTGAAGGGCCTGTGATTCTTGGGAGTAGAGGAAAGGTGCCTGTATTTTCAACATGATACTGGTACATCTCAGGGCACTTTTGGATGGCATTACTGGTTTGAACAAGAACTGCTTAGGGGAGGAAGGGAGCTGCAGGTACATACAGATGGCTGCGGGTGCGTAATTGGAGGGAGAAGGTGCTGAAAGGTAATGCAGAAGGAAAGGTTTTGTGGATGCTTTTCAGCCTTGTGCGTTCAAGAGGAGTCTGGGAAGGGAAGGAAATAAGAAAAGCAGCGTATCACAAAGTGGAGAGAGCTGTGACATTTTGCAGCAGCTGAAGATCTCCATGGTGTTTGCATTTCTTTCATGTGTGTTATCAGGGTTCTTTGCTAGGGCTGATTATCGTGTTCTCCCAGACAGAAAGCAGACGGCCATCCTGTGACCCACATCCTGAATTTTACAGACCTTCTTGTCTTGTGCCATCTGGGATATTTTTGTTGTGGCCCACCACTGGGAGAACGTAGGACTTCCTTTACACTCTAAACATTATGTTATAATAATAATGAGAAACTGGGACAAATGGCAAGCCTTCCTGCCCACAAGATGTCATAATCCTGCACTTCAAATGACACGAGTTGGCTAGGGCTCTCTGTTATTTGTTCAGCTGATTTCAAATTCCTGCTTGTTTTGGCTGTTGAAGTGAAACTGAGGGTAGCGACGGTACCTGGGGCAGTATGCCAAAAATACCCTAAATACAATGCAGGCTAAATGGAGTGGAGTAGGGGTGAAAGGACAAGCTGCAGCTCTCCAATTAGGGCAACATCTCTCCACCCAATCCTTCTGAAGGGCTAGCAGTTAAATTAATGGCAAAGCAAGTTATAGCTAGTCCCTTACTAAGTATAGCATTGTGAAGCTCACGTGAAGTGTATTTTGCTTATCTGCACCATCAAAGGGGTTTAAGGACTTTATTCCTGTTGATTTTGATGAACACTTGCTTTGATCTTGATTACAGTTACAAGAAATACTGTTTCTTTTCAAGGGGTAAAACAAAGCATCTGGCTCCCTGGTCAGCCACCCTTCCTTTCTGCACCTCACCCCCTGAGGTATGACATTTCTGCAGGCTGGCTTTAGCACTTGTCATTAGATAAACTGTGCTAAGTGAGTTCTCAGGGGCCTGTTTTTCTTTACCCCAAGGAAAGGAAGACTCAGAGCAGAACAGAGGAGAGAGATATTCCACCTTTAATTGAAACTGGGTCTGTATGCCATTGTTACCCCGAAGAGGTCAAATGAACTTTAGGGCTAGAAGAGGTCACTGAGAGAGATAAAGAAAATGAGGTGCGTGTAGAGTAAGATAATAGCAAAAGGTCTTATCTGATGAGCACAGGGTCAGGGCTGTGTGAGCCCAGTGTGAGCTGTGAGCCCAGTGTGAGCTGGCTGGGGACTCTCAAACTGGTGTTGGAGAGAGAGCACAGGGAAGCCCTGCAGCTTGAAGGGTTTCTAGCTGATTGAGCAAGACCCCATCCAAGTGAGGGCTTGTCAGCTGCAGCAGACAGAAACACAGTCCTCTTTCTTAATCTTTCCTATGTTTCCATCTGACTTGCTTTGTGTGCTGGGGTGGCCTGGGATGTCTATACATTTGCCTGGTGGGAGCAGCATGGACAATGTTGCCTTATAGGGTGTGGACCAGCCCCTGTGCTTGAGCGTATGGTTAGTACTGTGTGCTGAACCCTTTACTGTACCTTGGGATTACCTGGGGTTAATTCTAATGTAGCTTAGTGGTAGGCGATAATAGGAGAAAAGATAGTATATACTGAGTTGGGTGATCTTCCTTGTCTGCTCAAGATAACAGCTCTTCAGCATTTTCCAAAGCCCTGTCTGCTCACTGGTTCCGTTGCCTGAACTGGCACTGATGGCAAACGACTTAGGCTGTTGTGGGCCAGTATCAGCCTTGATCCTGCTGCTTTTGGTTCCAGAGAGAGTTGGCGGTGGGTGGGAGCAAGTCATGCCTGTCCCACTAAGCTATGTGAGCTCCCCAGCACACTTCCAGCCTCTGCTTCTTGATTTGAGAAGTCAGTTCTGCATGTAACAGCACAATTTGGTTCCTAGGCACTCTGGAAACTTCTTCCCAGTGTAACTGATGATTCAGTTATGTTGCGTATGGCTGCTACTGAAAAAGCGTGAATTTAAGCATGAATGCAAGGAGTTGTGCTAAGATGAAGAGTGGAAACAAACAAAACCTGTCAGAATTGGAAAGAATTGTATGACTTCTCCTACCGAGGAAAAAAGTAGTTAAACTGGTCTCTAGATTAAAATTCGGTGGAAGATAAGATTATGTTGGACTAGTGGCCTTTATATCTCAAGAAGGTGGGGAAGGAGAGGGTACAGTGAGATGAGATTGGCTGGAAGTTGGAAGGAAGAGGTGAGCAAACTGCCGCAATGATTTTTGTGTGCAACATGCCTTAATTCTTATCATCTTTTGTTCCACAGGTTTATTAGTGACACATGAGGAGTTCCAGGATGCACCCATTGCTCTTCATAGCATGCGTGTGTAGCAGTGGGCCCTCACCTAGTTGTTAAAAAGACAGAAGACAGACCTGCATCGTTCAGCCACTAGCGTGGCCTACAGTTTTGCTTAAAATGGGTATTTTTTTTAATACATTAATGCTTACATTTCTCAAGGTTTTATCAGCATGGACACAGAGCTTGCTATTGTTTACTCCAATATAGCCAAGTTATACTGTTCTGGTGCCGTTTCAGCTTGTGCAAAAGGAGAGGAAAATGCTCCGAAATAGTAGCATTAGCTACACAAATGGCTAGTTGCCAGGACCAGACTCTTGGAAAGAAGGAAAACATACCCTAACGGTAGCAAACAGACAGTACACAGCTTACAAACGTGACCTAGAGTCTGTGAAGAACTGTGAAAGTTTGGATGTGGAAAGTATTTTTTTCTTTACTAAAAATGAAAGATGAAAGATAATTTCTGTATATGATAGTATAACAGGACTAGCAGCGTGAGGTTTTAGTATAGTGAAGCAGCAGTCCCTTGGACAAGGCTGCAGCCTTTTAACACTTCAGTGATACCCCTGCCTTTCTCCAAGGTAGTGCGAACAGCAGGGCACATGTTCCATTTTGCCCCAAGCTATTAACAAATCCACAGAGGGGCATATCCATGCAAAATCTTTATTTTGAGAATGTCTCCTTGTTGGACACTAGCACCCCTCCAGTTTACATGTAAGCACAGAAATACATTGTTTGTATTGTGCAGAAAAAAAAAAAAAAAGAAATTCTTAAAACACATTCATCCTGTATAAGTACTACTGCAACTGCTTAGCACTATTTCCTCCTGCTATCTGTGTCCTTGGGCTACCTGAAGTAGAAATCCAGGTCAAGGAGCTAGTATTGGCTGGCTAGTATAAGTCACAGTATCTTGAAAGTCAATATGGAGAATTACCTGCACTGTATAAGGACGAAGATACAAGAAAACAGATACATACTGTCTAGCACATATATCTCCTAGTTTTTCTTCCAGCTTAGGAATAGTTTTTGGAATGGTTCTAACTATTTTCTTTGCCAGTGCAGAGTTAGAAAGAAGGCTGCAATTAGTGCTGTTGAGGATGGAAAGTTTCTCCTTCATTTTATAATCTGTATGTTATTGCGGTTTCTCTTGGCTGGGAAATTTCATTTTTATTTTTAATCTCAGCCATGTGTTGGTCATTTCTAAGTTCCCTTCACCCTCTCCTTGCTGTGCCGCTCTGCAGACCATCTTGTAAACCTATTTTTCAGCATGAGTGAAAGATAGCATTGTGGTTTGGGGCTTTGCTATTGATATCAGGATTTACCTTTTTCTTTGTTTGAAGCATTTTTTTCTTCAAAAAATAGAGGTGATGGTAGACAGATATCACTTAGCTCCTGAGGGAGGTTCACTGAATATTTTCATGTTAGTTGGAATAAGATAATTAAATCAAAATTGCCCAACTTTTCTGATACTTTCAATGATATAATCATCATCTCATGAAATCTCCAGCTTGGTCCTTTAAACTATTATTCTTCTGTATAGTCCCACTATACTTGGTGGACTACTCATATGACTGTATCTCTCACTCTGATAAGTTAGGACTGTAACATAATGGCCTTATTGCCAGAGGTATGAAAATAGAGGAGCATTTGATCTTTAACTTAGAAAATACCAGTGCTCTGCAAGAAAACATTCAAAAGGCCAATGTGCTACCAATCTATTGCTTTAAATTTAACATAGGTTACCCTATAGTTTTGTTTTACTTAACCATTAAGTTAAGCAGTTCTGCCAGGGAAAGACCTGTTTGTTTTATACATACATACCTCAGTTAGACCTTGAACCTGGGCAACGGTGCAAGAACCATTTGAAATGCAATAGCATTTCACTTTTACTTTTATCCCACTATTTTTTTCCCATGAAGAGGCAGAGAAGAAAGTGTCAATGTTTTAACCCAAAAGAGAGTTCCAGTACTATAAAACTGATAGTCAGTTGGCTGTCCATGACAATCAGTCCATGCACCAACAGCAACAGAACATTGATCATAGAACTTGGTATTGATTTATGATATTTTAAAAAAGGAACATTTTACTAAATTCAAATATTTATATATAAATAAGCCTGGTGGGCCTTTTATTTGCTAGGGGTGCACATTTGACAGATTACTTTGTTTTGTTTTGCTCTATTATTAACTGACTACTAATGCTTATTCAAGCATATTGTTGGGTATTTCAATTATCAATGATCTTTAGCTACTAAAAGGAATGTCTCTCCTTTGCCTTCCCAACCCACCCCTATTTAGCCATAAATCCAGTGGGAACTGAAAGACTTACCCAGAAACTCTGTTAAATCATACTTTGTCCCACCCAATACAGAATCATGCCAGCAGAGCTGTAGTGGGATCCGTAGATTGTGACTCTTCATGGAAAGAATTTCGAATTTATACTCTGGGGAACCACATGAGGGAGCACTTTTACCTTCCAAAAATGACAATCGCCTCAAGGGAATCCCTGAGAGTCTTCTTCACACTTGTGCACCGAGACTCCAAAGTGACTTGCCTTTCTCAGTGAACACAGGTGAGTAAAGCTTAGTGACCTCCTGAATCTCACTGGTCAATCTTCTTTCTCCAACAGAAGTCAAGGGTCTGACACTTTGAATTCAATGTTTATTGCCCTGCCCCCAGAGCTGATACCGTAGCACTGACAGGACAGGGGATAAGGGGTATAAATGGAAACACAGGAAGCTTAATCCCCATATGAGGAAGAGTTTCTTCACTGTGCAGGTGACAGAGCCCTGGCACGGGCTGCCCAGAGAGGTTGTGGAGGCTCCTTCTCTGGAGATCTTGAAAACCCACTTGGCTGCCACCCTGTGCCCTGTGCTCTAGGTGTCCCTGCTGGAGCAGGGGGTTGGACTAGATGATTTCTAGAGGACCCTTCCAACCTCAACCATTCTGTCATTCTGTGACATGAAGTGCTGATTCCTTCACTAACCCTTTGGGTTGATCATCATTCTGGATTTCAGCAGGGTACATGGAACAAGATGGCAGGTCTTATCTAGCTACCCAGCCCCACTGCAGTCTCCCTGTTTAAACACTTTTTAAATGTATAAACCAGGTTCTTTGCATGGATTTCTGGGACTGCTTGTGAAAATAACATTGACTCAAACAATCACTTTGACATCTTGTTATCCAAAGCAAATTCCCCATGGCACACCCATATGGCAAGTGGGCTGTACAGTATCTGGTAACAGCGTGATCTTTGAGGAACCAGCTCTTCTGCGTCTCCTGAGAATTCAGATACCTGTACAGTTATCCACTGCTGTTCTGTAGTCACATTCCTGTGTTGGATGAGGCACAGGAAGCAGACTGCCACCTCCTCTCCCTCCATACATGCTCACCCCTGAGCCCTCTGATGGTTGCCATTACTAGTGGCTGCTATTGACATCATAGCTTTATGTACCTGTTGAGACAGGCACTGCTCACGATTTCGTTGTTTTTTTGTGTGTGGGTTTTTTTTTTTTTTTCATTAATTACACTTAGCACTTAGTGTAAGAGGTGCTGACTGGTATTTGCAACCAGCAAGAGGCTTCTGGAAAGATGCCCAACTATTGTACTCACCAGCTCCATGAGATACCTGACATCTTTATTATGACACCAGTTCTGTAGGCACAATTATTCATGAAACTGTATTTTAGGTATTTCTTAGATGCATGTATAGTAGCAGGAAAAGAAATAAGAAGTGTTGCTGGACAAACGCCTTTTTTTTTTTTTTTTTAAAAGAGCAGTACTACCTCTAGTCTTTCATCTCCTGGTCAGTCACAAACTACTGCACAGTAAGGCTTTCTATTTGACTTTCTAATTTTAAGACACTCTTAGGCAATAAAACCTTCCTTTTAATATTTCTGCTTCTTTCTTTTTTTTAAGATGTTGGCTTTTTGCATGAATTGGAAAAGTAATCACTTGGCATGACTGATGAAACAGGCATGTTCCAAAATCAGTTAAGGCCCTCCTCATCAGAAGGAAAAAAATGCCCCAAAATAAAAAAGTTGTTTCACAGAGAAATGAACTCAAGTAGCAGTACTGGTGATACCGGGCTATTTAAAGTTCTCCAGAACTTAAGGATAAATTAAGACCTGCAAATTATTGTCAGGCATCTCAGGTTTACTAGTAAGTGGGATGATGAGAATGGAAGCAATTCATTTTAATAAGTGGATCTTTGTGGAGAGATCTGTGGGGGAAAACATGTTTTGTAGCCATTTAGTTCCCCCCAGATGTCCTGTGCAGATGCTGGTGAGGAAGCTGGATTCTAAAAGAAAGGTGGATATAGCAAGATTGATGGAAACAGTTTGTCAACAAGTATTGCTAGGGAGCATGCACAAGATAAAATAAATAAAATAATCAAATAAATTATACACCACATTTTCTTTTTAAACAAGCTTTAAATAGTCCATATTTAACAGAATCATGAGTTACAGACAAGAAATTCTTGCTGCCCAAGTACAGGATCAGCGTTTTTCCCCTTGTTTTTCCAAATTACACACTTAGGGGGAAAAAAAACCAAACAACCTATTACAGGAATTTAAAAGAATTTTAAAAATAAAATTATGCTAAAAAAAAGGCCAGTAGAAGAGACCAGTGAAATACATGAGTAAGTCATAAGAAGAATGTTAGCAAACAAAAACACTTATCAAAAAAAACCACAAAGGAGTGGACATAAAGGCTTTAAAGACACAGATACTATGGAGACTAATTCAATATCCAACAGCATAATGCATGGGCTTTATAATAAAATCTGTAATTCATGCATTTGTGTGTGCAGATAATATATATTTAAAGCCATTTATTTAAATACCTCAGAGAAGATATCTGAACTCCCCAGCAACATCAACCAGCTGCAGGAAAGAATTTAACCCAGGTTTATTTGTTTTTGTATACTGGCCTGATCCAAAAACACAATATGTAAAAAGAAACAAAGTGAAAGAAAGAAACCAGATATTTTATCCGAGCTGCTTAAAGACACCGAGACAAAGATGCATACCCACTTTTTGGTAATTACAGTCATTGGAATGTTACGGCAGGAACACCAGCGCAGACGGTTCTCTGCTGTATTTCAGAAAGTTGCTCCAGGAAGAATGATCCAAGGGTTGAGTGGAGAGAAAATAGAAATTAACCCTGTAGTACACACATACATACATAGATGGCTCTTTTCACAAAAAAATAAGATAGCACTATTGAGTATGTGGCAGTATGGAGTGTGTATTAAGATACACAAGTGAAATCTGCTTGGGTCACCTTCACTCAGAGGGATAAGTCTTCTTAAAATATAATAATAATAATAATACTTCTTTATACTTGCCACTTGTTAGCAATTGTTTACATCGTAGAAAAATAGATAGTATTCTGTAACAAGAAATATAGTTACTTTGTTAAAACAGGATATTTTAAACCAGCTACTATTCTGTCATATAAAGAATTTCTAAACTGCAAAACAAAAATAGGTAATACTGAGTGCAAAACAGCCAGTGGTATACTTTGCATTGGTTTGAAACACTCATTGACAACTACTGTAATGATATATTCTGTACACAGTACTACAAAAGTCTTCATCTTTTAGAAGCTTGGGGTTTTTTGATTTTCTTCTCTCTAGGTGGCAAATAAATATTTAACCCAAGTAATTTCAAAATCTGGAAGTCAGAAATAATTTCACAATCAATCTTCACTAGCCTTGTCTCGCATTCTTTCTCCCATTCAGAGCAGCAACACTTTCTGCTTATGGTCAAAATCTCTCAAGTCAAACCAAGTTTAGACTTCAGAGACTAAGAAGTTTAGCTTATATGTTCACATTCTTTTAAAAAATCATTTCACTAATCTCCCACATTTACACCAAAGAGAAACCTCAGAAGTCTTGTTTCTTGCATTTCTCCATCCCTTTTGAAGACTGAAACACAGTTCAGGGGAAAACTCTTTGCCAACTGTGGGCATTAAATCTTAATGCTACAAAGCCAGATGGTTCCAATGTAGAAGTCAGATTTTTCTGTGGTCTCTACAACAGTTTTATATGTGAATAACTAATTCCTAGTGGCATTGGTAAAGGCATCATCAGTACACCATGAACACGACAAATGGAGGCAATATCCAAGCATCAAAAAACAAAAACAAGCAGAAAGCACCCAGCAAAAACTGGTGAAACATTCTTAGTAGAGCAGAAGTCTCTCTGTTCTCATCTCCATTCATCTCACACCTTTTCAACTTTGGTGGGGTCATATGTGTCTGAAAAAGACAAGAAAAACAATATTAAGAATGCATTCTAAAATCTATTCAATGTTAATATGCACAGCAAGCCAGGGAAATGATACATCTTTTCCTAATATTTGTTTTCAAAAAGAAGCTAATACTGAACTGATAGCCCTAAATATGCATACTATGCATACTACTCACACCAGTGTAACTGGGAGCTACTCAGGTCAAATGTATGGAGATATAATGCCTGAGTATAGAGGAAGAAACAAGATCACTGTCTACAAAACAATTACTTCTTTCAGATGCTTTGAGAAGGAGGGAGAGAGGGACATTAGGTTTGCCGTCTTTGGACGAGCCACAGGCAAGTAGATTTTGCAAGCCCCCTGGCATGGTATTTAAGGCTACTTGAAGGAGTGATCATACAGCTCAACCACTGTCACTTTTTAGTTTGATTGCAGGCCCTCCTCAGTTTGAAAATAATGCAAAGGAATACTGGAAAGCAAAGCACCTGTGTTACATCAGCACAGTTAGGCTGTCCCTCTTTAGGCTGCAAAATTGCACAGCATAGTCTGAACCTTATTCATTAAAGCATAGGCCTGTCATTTTTCTAAATTTTAACTTTTGATAGTTGATCTCTTGATAATTGAACTCTTGATAGTTCAGAGCACTGACACACTTCATTTTTCTTTTCCTGAAAGACACTTTTCTATCTATTTTCCCAAAAGACATTTTTCTATCTATTTCTTTATTAGATTCTAGACATTTGCCATAATGTGAGCATCACATCTTCCATGCTTGGGACTTGGTGATATGATTGTAGTGAAAGTTTTGCCTTGTGAGAGCTGCATGCCCTCCATTGTCATGCACATCTGCCTTCCTCTAGGCACCGTGGAATGCAACGCAGTCATGGAGTGGAAGAACCAGAGCTACCCATGGAGGAGCCTGTAAGTGCACAAGGGCCTGGAAAAACTTGCACCGCAGCCTGTGTTACTGTGTGCTACTTGAAACTCTTATACAACTTTATAATGCAAACCTTAAAAGTCTCTCCCGCAGGCAGAATTCCCATAGCACTCTCATTTGAACAGTTGAGCATGAAAATAGCTGCACACATAAATATCACACTTAGGAGTAAAATGTTCACCCTGAGGACTTTTATGTAGATGTGAGTGACTGTCTTTATTCAAACAAGCATAAAAACTCTCACAGTGAAAATCTGACGTCTATGTGCAAGAGTCCATCTGCAGCATCAAGGCTTATATCAAGGGAAGACTGGCCAAGAATTAGTTTATGGACTTGTCCCTAGTGGCTGGATTACTGGTGCTTTATCATTTCTCTTCCCAGTTCTCCCCAAATTGCGAGGCCAGCCAAGAAAAGGGTCTGTGCCAGTAACACCTAGGTTTTCAGAACTTCTTACTGCCATGCAGCCTCTTCTGGTGTTTCCGAACTTCAAAGACAGATACCACATGAGTGAGGAAAAAAAGCAAAAAAGGGGAAAACAGCGCTGAGGGTATGCTCCAGGACAGCACTGCTGCTTTCGGAGGTTAATGCAATGGCTGCAGGGGAAGATCCCCCTAAAGCAGCAGTGCTTTTATAATTTTATATGTTTTCCCATCTAAAATACAAGAATGTACAGAAATTCTGAACTGTTCTGCATGAAGCTGTGCTAAAAATAGAAATGGATTCATATTTCAGAAACCTGATTTTCCTAAGGCCTCCATGGCCTAATTTTCAGAACATCGCACTGACAGTTCACCTCAGATTTGCAGGGACTCGCTCTTCCTGGGTGCCCGTGCTTGGCAGGGGCAGAGGGCTGAGAGCAAGAATGGGTCACAACACATGGAGAATCTGCATGGTTCAGATTATTCCTTCTTATCTTACCTAACACCTTCAACATTTAAACCAAGCACACAGAGGGCCAGACTGTCAGGAGTAATTCCGGCTATGCCACATTTCTAGGGGTGCAGCTTGAGAGTTCCATCATGGACACACAAGCACTTACTCACAGTTTAGCTAAGCTCATTTGAAATGCTTTCTACAAAAACAAAAAACTAGATCAGCAGCTTCACAGAAAAAGTCTTCAAATAGCAAAGGAGAAAAGATATTCACTACATTTATGAACAAGTTCTTCTAATGACAGTATTTGCATAGTAGGATCAGCCTCTTGTGCCGAGTTTCTGCATAGCTCTTATACTGAGTGATGACTGTTCACCTGCCAAGCAGGAACAGGTAAAAGTCTGTTTCTGCTAAGCCTACTAATCTCTATGATGGGCCCCACCTGCGATTATAAGACTATCACTCTGTTTCACTCCAAACAGAATGGATTTTAGTTACATTTACTCTTTAAAATCAATAAATACAGTGGGTTTCCAGGATTAGTTGTCATTTTGTCTTCCCGTAGTACCAGTGACCTATTTTGGAAGTTGGGGAAGTTCACAGAGAGACACACAGCATCAGGCCCTTCTACAAACATGGATCTCAGTCCTGCCCTTTAAGCTAAAGTTGAGGATCTTGTGGCTGTCAACAAATCAGCTCTTTTGGACATGAGGAAGCCAGTGCAGGAATTTCCTTTGTGCTCCTTGCGAGTGCACGTTTTCCTTGTGGTGCAACATGCATGCAGCCCAAAGAATGAGTCACGCTATCCCATCCTGGGAAAGGCTGTCCCTGTTACAGGGAACTGTTCCAGTGGGAACACTCTTTGCAGAATACAAGCTTGGCATTGTCAGTAAGAGGGATAAATTTAGACCTAATTTACTGCAGAATAACTCCAAGTAGAATTCTACAGTAAAATGAACACAATCTGTTTTGATACATCCCTGAAGTCATTGTCACCACAACAGTTATTCTCCAGCAGAAACGTCAAGAGAGCAAAGCATACGAGATACATTTGGAGCATACTAAACATGATTGGGTACAAGGAAGCTGAATTTGCCTGTTTGGAAAAACTGGTCTACAGAATACAATTTTGAGCAAAAAGACACACACCTGTGGAGTGCATAAATGGTCACGAAAGGAAAGGCTGCAAGAAAACGGGAGTCAATACTTAAAATTCATACAATCACTTTTCTTTGGGAGGAAATAAATAAACCATTTTAAAGTATGCTTGCTTTAATTTCAGTGCCTCTGTAATGGAAATCTGTAAGTAGACTTATATTGATGGGGCTTAATGAATAGCTAGTGTAAATTTCAGTGTCAGGTGTTACAAAGAGGATGGAAAAAACAAGGGGGAGATTAATACTACAATTTAACAACTTTTACACCATATATTTACTCACTCCAATTAATTTAATGTACTGGATAGGTCACCTGGGAGATTTATCCTTTTACATAGATCTAGACAACAACTTGTTTTTAGTGGTTCAACACAGTATCATATGAAAACTGTTTCAGACAGAACAGCTGAAGTTACACTGGGGATGAATATGGCTATGGAAGTTTACATGCTTACATCCTGACACAAAAGTATAAAAAAGCTGCTCAGTGAAAAAAAGTATGTATAGTATGTATCCATTTAAGTATTAGAGCAGGAAAACGGGGTATTCAGGGACAGGCTATGATTATATCACCATGTGTCCCCAAACGCTGGCGCAACAGTGACTGTCTCTGAACTCTGCTTTTTTAAGCAGGCAGTTCACTGAAACAATTAGACAGAAATAAGACCTTGGGGAATGCTCCAGTCTCTGTGAATGAGTTTCAGTATTAAAAGTTAAGTTTTACAGTAACATTTCCTAACATGGGATTAAAAAACATTCATGTTGTCTCTTCCACATGAAGAACAAAGAGGGTGACAACCAGCTGGGGGTAGTAGCCTGTTACTATTTGAGTAGAATTATTCGATCATAGAGAATAATGATCATTTCATTATCATGCACATTATTATGATATTACAGACATCATTACATAATAAAACAGTACCCACTTGGATTGCACATAACAAGGACTCACCTAAGCAAACATCTCTGCCAATCTTCTTGTCCATTCCACCTAAGTATCCATTTTCGCTGAGAGAGATAACACGCTTGGAAACAGCCCCTGAGCTTGCCGATTTGATTCCCCTCTCCTCCTGTACCCTTGACAGCTTCTCCTCATCCACATCCTCTACAGAGTCTGCACTTTTAATGCTCAGACGTCTCATCCGCGACACGGAGTCAACTTCCTTCATTCGCACTAAGCGATCCATGGCAGTCCGGCTAGGTGGAGAAGTGAGTTTGCCTTGGAGTGTCTCTATCACTTTTGAGGTGCTTCTCACTCTCTTTTCTGAATGCTGATATGCGGCTGACTTGCATGACAAGTTTTGGTCCTCACCTTGGCTGGGACCTGCAGGTTGTTCAAAACCTTGCTTGGTTATCTCAGTTTTAGCACTGGTTTCTTGGTCAGTGGTCTCGCATTCATCAGGGTATAAAGATCGGCCTCCATCTCCAACAAAGAGCGCGCTCTCTGTCCAGCCACACTTCCGTCTTCCTTCGTAAGAACTATCTTTTTTCCCTTCTTGGCCGCTTACTGTGCTGCCCACTGGCGAGTCAAAGTCCTGGACACCGTTAGCAGGGCTGACACCTGAGTGGAGCCCAACTCTATCATCAGGAAGGAGAGATTCCACTGCTATCTCTATGCCTAAAATCCTTGCAGCTCTATCCTGCAGTGACTCGTTTGGAGGGATTTCCACTGCTTTTACATTTGCAGAATGATCAGAATTGTTAACACTAGGTCCTGAGGCTGTATCAAGGCCCACGGACCTCAGATCTGGCTCAGAGTGCCCTTGGTTCCTTTTCGTTAATGACAAGCGTGCTATTGTGCCTCTCTCCAAGACGGTATCATTTCTGGGAGTTGTGCTTTTGTTCGGTCTAACAAATTCTAGGTAATTTTGGTATTCGTTCATCTCCTTTAAGTCAGCGTTATTGAAAGGATTACTTTCGTGACATGAACTGCTTGGACTACTGGACAAAACTCTCTTGAGAGGACCCACGCTAACTAGCTGTTTGTTTGTGCTGCTCTTGGCTTCCTCCTTTCTCATTTCTGTTATCAGACTTCCATCTGCTGGCCTGACTACTTCACTGCTCTCTCTTGGCTGCAAAGATCCAACAGAGCTCTGCTGATCACCATACTCTGTCCCCATACTCCAACTTTCAGACTTACTTTTAACTCTTCCTGACTTAAACACAGGAACATCTGGCACAACGGTTTCCATCTGCCCACCATGTCTTCGTTCCCAGTTTGACTTTTCATTTCTGGATGGCCTTCTCTTTGTAAGGCCACATTCTTGTGGAGAAGCTCCAGCACTTTCTGAGTCCTCTTCACTACTTGTGCTCTCTTCCTGTTCTTGCAGTTCCTTGTTAAAACTTTCTAGCTCACTTATTACATCCCAGGGGCGGCGACTTACAGGTTTCAGAAGGAACTGTCCAAACAGCTCTTTACTGTTGCAGGGAGCACTTGCTTCTCCCTTAACTACCTCACTCTTGGAAACCAGGCTAGTTTCCCTTTCCTGGGCACGCGTATTCCTGCTGGGCCCAGAAGGCTGGCTCTGATGTGCCTTTGGCAAAGGGGCCTGAGGGACAGAGATGGCAGTCCTTGAAAACGCACTGTTGCTAGACTGACTGAGGTACGTCTGACCTTTCATGCTGTAAGCGCTCGCTGTGCTGGTCCTCTCATCAGAAGGTGACCCTGGCTGTTTTGACCCTATTGTGGATGCTGTGCATCCTGTGAGCTTTGCAGTCTGCGTTTTATTACTACTGGGTTGCCCAGGTTTTATACCATGGAAGAACTGTGGGCTTTTAGGTTCTTCAGTGAAACTGGTCTGTGTCTGCTGGTCCTTGTACTGATCACCTGGCCAGGAGCCAGAGTATTTGAGCTCTCTGTGTTTTGTAGGCTGAATAAATCTGAGGTCATTCATTTGTTTGAACTCTTCTGGTCTCCACAGCTCTTGTTTTTGTAACTCGTTTTTATTGGTCATGTTTCCTGTAAGTGCTTGTAACTCCAAGTCTGTTGAAGACATACTTAAGAGACTTTGTTCTTGCAAAGCCCCATTGTTATCAAACCCATTCTTATCAGGGCTCTGGGTTATGTTGTTGTTCCTATCTGTATCTGGCAGATTTGATTCTGATTTAACTGGGATGGAGACCAAACAAAATATAGTTTCATTCATTTTTTTCTTTGAACTCTTTTTGCTCTGCATCCCAGTCCCAGGTTCAAACTTTTTCACTTTTGTAACAGTCTCACAGGTGCTATCCATATGTGAATGTCTTACAAAAAGTTTGCCTTTTGTGTACTCTGCACTTCCTTCATTACGAGGACTGTGGTTAGTTGTGCTACAACTGTCTCTTTGGTCAGACAAGGCACAATTTTCCTGATCTCGGACGGATGGTGCCAACCATCTGTTGTTACTGTGGGTGGAACTGTCAGAAGTTCTTTCTCCCTTTACAGAATTAGGGAAGTTCGATGCATCCAAAAAGGCACTGTTGTACTGTACTCCAAGATGTCTATCTTGCGAAGTACCGGAACTGGGATTACATGCGTTTTCAGTGTATTTAGTGTTCTCCTGGAGACCTTCTGGGGGTGCAATTTTAATATGTCGTATTCGAGGATCATCAAAAGGAATATACTGAACAGAACGCAGGTAGTCGGCAGGGTGCCTGATATGGCTTTGCTTTCCGTGAGAAAGATGGTTGTCTTTGCAAGGTTCACCCACTGTTTCAAAAGCATTCGTGGCTGGTCGTTGGCAGGTGGCAGCCCTTTCTGCAGTATTCTGCTGATCACTGGTAGCGTACGCATCACTGTTAGGCACTTCACTGAGGGAATGTGGAGTCACACTTTGGTGAGGTGGGGATTTGTAAGATGGAGGAGGTACGTAGACCGGGGGCTCCAAAGCAGAGTCTTGAATGCAACCATCTTGCCTTGGCTCATTAACTTTGGCTAAATAGGAAACAGGTTCATTTTTTTGATAGTGGTCCTGAAAAGCACTGGTTTCTGCAGATGTCCTCGTTTGCCGCTGCAGTTCATAGGATGGAGGTTTCAGAGGTCTTCCATACTTGGGTTTTGCCAGCGGTAGGAAATGGCCTCCTGTTTCTTGGTGTTTGGATGATTCCAAAGTTATTCTCTTTGGGGGATAAGAAGGTGTCCTAGTTCCACTGAGAGAGCTGTTACTGTTGGTCAGGGAGGGCATTTCCACACATCGCAGGCTCTCTGGTGAAAGAACTCTTGGCAATGACTGTGATTTCCCTTTGTTATGGGTGGTCAATACATTGTCTCCCAGAGTCAATGTGTACAGATCTTCAAGCAGTTTCTCCCTGTCACCATCTGACATTTGCCTTCCTATTCTTTTGGGCTCATTCCAGCTTTCCATTCTGAAACTTTGCCATTTGCAGTCACTGGGCACTTTACAGCTCTCTTGCAAACCACTTCTTGCATACTCTGGTCCTGCTCCTACCTTGAGCTGACTTTCTTTAGCATGTCTGGGTGCCCCGTGGGCTGGGGACGGTCCTTTCATTTCAGAGCCTCCTTTGTGGGAGTAGCCCAGTAGCACACTAAAGTCTTGTCCTCTTCTTCTCCAGTAGGCAAGATCTTTATCCGTCTTGGGCTGGGAAGACCATGTTAATTGAGGCTTGTCATCAACCCTGAAAAAGAAATGCAGTGTCACAGGCAATTTATACAGTGTCCTTTCTTTCCCTTATGGGCAAGTCTGTTAGGAGGTCAAATGTTGAGTTATGCCAATGGGGTTTCTGTAATCTGTTCCCAACCAGAAGATGTTATGATTTTAATCAGAGGATTTAAAAGTCAGTCACTAATATGAGCAAAGGAAGGGTGAAGGAACCTGTACTCTGCTTGCATGCTGTTAGCTATGCAAAGCTGTTAGGAGGAGAAGTAAAGTACACACAGTTTTGTCCTGCACAAACACATACATCCCTCTTCAATAGACACTAGTAAAATAGAAATGATTACCTTGAACTGATTTCTGTGCTCTGTTACATCAAAATCTATTGACTTCACAGGGACTACCGTGGTGGAGAAATTTAGTAAGAATTTGAAGGTAAAAAGCAGAGGATAGGGAGAATGGTAGAGGGCTAATTCATAAGGTATGTTCTTCAAAAGTATGATTTGCATCCTAGTACAAGAACTGAAACTGAACATATTATTTCCTACTTTGATGCTTGTTTCTTTCTAAGGAAACAAATTTCTTTCAAGTGTTTGAATAAAACAACACATACCACAAACACAGTTAAGTATTAGTATGATTCTAAATAAGATGGAGCCAATATTTAAAATCTAAAGTACCTTAAAAGAAATATAAGATTTTTAATTAAAAAGGGATTAACTCCAACAATGCATCACTAAATTATGAAAGACAGAAAACATTTTATTGCAAACAAAAAACTCAGAACAGAGATTTACATGAATAGAATAGGTTCTTCATATGTTCTGGACAGACTATAAATCATTTTATATATTACTGCTGAGTGAAATTGGTACCTTTCTATGTAAATAATTAATCTTCTATTTGAACCGTTTTCTGCTATTCTAGAATCTAAGGTGTCCAACATAACTGCCATTACGCTGCATAGCTGCCACCAGTGTAAGACTGGAAAGAAAAATCAAAATTGACATAAATAGGACAAGTATGTAGATAAAGCCTAAGAATTTCTTCCTTTTCCCTCAGTCCCAAGGTATAAAAAGTTTCATCTGGCTTTTTTTGCTAAAAAACAATCATTTATTTAAATACTACTTTATGAAAGCATAACACAGTTCAAATCTAAGAATCAAAATTAAGCAATGCAGATTCATAGCCCTATTCATTTTTTTTTAACGTGTACTAATTTCACCCTACAAATACAAAAATTTAAAAATAATAACTGGGACAGGATGCATCTTGTTCCTGTTAAATCCAATGGATTAAGATTTAACATCTGAACAAAACATTAAAAAATCTGTCTATGAAACACAAAGTACAGTTTAATTGGAGAACCCCTGGAAGTAACAGAAGTCTTCATTGATCAGTGAGATAAAACAGGACAACTCCTGTATTGGAAATTTGATTGCGGTAATGATGAACATTACTATGCCTCTCGGCATGCAGAAGCAAGCAACTGAACAAATGCTGCCTTCTTTTGAGATTATCAAATCAACCTTTGCATCTCCTTCTCATGCTGTTGTGGCGCCGTTTGTATCCGTGTTTACAAAAAGAGGTGAGAAACAGGCTCTAGCAATAGCAAAAAGGGAATGGACAGACTAATCTTTCTGTTCTGACAGATCTACTAGGAACACAAAATATCTTGTGTGATTTTATCAATCATTAGAAAAGGGTCTATAAAAATCTCAGAAACTACAGAGTCATGATTACAAGATCAGAAGAATTCATTATAATTACTTAGCTTGATATCCTGCTTAACACATGCCATCAGGCTTCTCTGAAATCTGGCCTGTTTCAATGGCAAAACATCTTTTGGAGACACATATAAAGAGCTAATTTTAAAATTTCCATTGATGGAGAAACTATCACAATTGTTGCAAAGGTTAATCCACAATAAAAACAAAACAAACGCCTCCAAACTAAATATAAAGTGAAAACAAATTCTTATCCAGACAAATATAAAAAACATTGAGGAAAGCAGGCATGGCAAACAATAATACTGAGTTTTGCAACAATTGCAACTCACAGTAGAGGAATGAAATGGTCTGGCTTTTTAAACAGTTTAATAGGAAATTGGTAATAGATAAAAGCATGGCTTGATTCTTTCCCAGGAAGCCACTAAAAACAAAAGAGTTTTGGTTAGTTTCTTTTTTTATTTTTAATGAACAAATAAACAAAACCCAAGTTCACATAGTCATTGTATTAAATTAGCCATAAGTTAGGATGGTCTAGCTTCAGTTACAGAAAGTTTATTCCTGCATATTTTAAAGCTGTCTAAAGGATTACCGTTCCTTTAAAAGATTAAAAGATTAATAACTAGGCTATAGTAATAAACTTCTAAACGTGATATAAACCACCCTATGACCTGTACTGTGTCATGAGTGCAAACAAGAGCAGATAGGACATTTAAAAGGAGGCTTTTAAAACTTTGCCTTTTCTGTAATATATTCACAAAGCAGAGGATCTCTCTAACTGCAGGTTCAGACTCTTTCCTGGTCCTGCTAAGCTACTGGAGAGCAAGCCAGTGCACTGTGCAGTGCGAAGGGGATGCTGTGGTCTTCTCAGGGGCTCTCTCACTTGACTCCAGGCCAGAGATTCCTGGATAGCTCTCCAGAGTGGCGAGTGGTGCCTGCAGCCAGCACGTGAGCTGGAGCAGATCCTTGGACAAGGCCTTGGAGCATAACCACACGGACTAGCAGCTCCTCCCCGGTACCCATCACTTCTGGGCCCTGCAGTCCTATAAAACAGTGGATAGGTGGAAGGGGAAGCATCCAGTCATCCTAAGTTCAAAATATTTCACTAGTGCAAATTTCCACCTTATCCCTCGGCAGTGATATAGAAAGAAATGCATATGCAGAGAGAGCAGCCTGCAAGTGCTCCACAGCTACCTCTCTACCAGGTTAGTCCATGGGACTAACCAAGAAGATTTGAACCCTATGAACTCTTTTCTAAAAAATCTGCTTTTAAGAGATGTCACATCCGCCATGTAATAACGTGCAATGAATTCGTTCTATATACAATTAATCTAATGAAAAATTTGTTTTATGAATTAACTACTGCTAGTTTTCTATAAATTTAGGCCTTTTCAAGAAACTAGGCCATGAGACCTGCCCTGTGCTGGCTACATCTCCCTGAGGAACGGCAATGGGTCAAAAATGCCTTGCTGCCCCGGAGTGGTGCTGAACCAGCAGGACCTTATATGACCAGCGTAATGGCAACAGAAGCACAGGAGCACAGCACGGACTGTGAAGTCGAAACCCTGTAGAATGAAGCCACTCTAGTGTTATCCAGCAATGCCACGGAAGCTTCTGTCTTGTTCCTGGCTCCCAGTGGGGAAGCTGTAAGAACAGGTAAGCACAGGGCACCCTCGCGCTCTGGATCCATGAGCTGCTGGCGCCTGGGGAGGCTGTGCCCACTGCGGAGGCACTGTTAGAAATTGCCAGGATTTGGCAGCAAGGGGATATGATTTTCAGAGAATGGTTCTGGCAATTTCTGTTCTTGTTTTGGATCCTGTCCTTATATAAATCCGCCATTAACATTTTGAAACATCAGTAGAGTTTTCTAATTTTTTTAGAGTAGGTAGTTTCATTAATGATAGTATCTACTTATGTCGAAATTTGCTAGCTACCAACCCAGCCCCACCTTCATCTGCCCTTCCTCCCATGCAGAAACTACGCACAGGGCACCTCTGCTCTTTGTCTTCCACTCAGAAGAGAAGCCCGAGGTAGCTCTGCTGTGGATCCGCTCCCATCTACCTTCGGGGTGAGCTTCCCGGTTTAATTTGCCTCACCTAAATCTTGAAAGCCTCTACTTGGCAGTCTCCTAATACTTAGTGAAACAAGGACTGCCCTCAGACCACCTCCATCCCCCATCCCCACAGCCTGCCTCAAGAGCATTGGGATGGAGCAAGAAGTCCATACGAGCAGGGCCTCTTGCAATGCCGTGTGATGGGCCCACACACAGCTGTGGCAAAGCTGCTCTGCATCACCCCCCTGGCCATTTCGAAACAGGCTCAGCTCTGCAACCTGTCTGTGAAGGCATTAATGAAGTGGGTAGCACTGCTTTTTATTCTTTTCTGTGGCTTTGTGGAGGGTGAGTACGTCTTTGACATCCAGTACTTTGAGCACAGTGTGCGGCACAACTAATTGCCACTGCTGAGTAGTCTGAGTCATTCTCTAGATTCTCTCTCATGGACCTGGTCAAGGTCAGTGAAACTAGAGAAGTTACTGAGGAGATCTTTTGGTTTTCCCGTGCCACAAAGTCTGCTAGGCTGACAAGGCAACATGACTACCTGCTGTGTGCGCCGGCCGCGGCGCCGCGTGTCCTGGTCAGGGCGTGGACTGGAGGCACCTTGGTGCAGAAGTCGGTGCTGAAGTTCAGGCTAATTACAAAGTTATTAATTAGATCAGTTGCTAGACGGAGAAATCCCAAGCAAACCTCTCAGCAAATTGTCACCATTTGGAAGCTTTTAAGAGGCTGATTGAGAAAAAGAAGCTGGTTATATGAAGTCCAAAATACACTGTGCTTGCTACATGCTCCCCCTTGGGTCCAAATTTTCTCCAAGACTCTGAAGCAGTTCTGCAGTTCTGTCCCAGCCTAGGAGCAAGAATCTGTTTACCAGGATGATCCAGAGACCAGACAGAAAATCCCTGATGATGATCCCCATTCATTACAGGCCTGCCCATAACAGGCCTAAACCCCACAAAGTGTGTTCTCGCCACCAAAAAAACCCGAAAAACATATTTTCATTCATTCTAACATTCTAAAATATTTCTCCTCCTGCCTCAGATCGTGTCCTGGGCAAGGGGAAGCTTGGGTCTATCCTCAGGGATATGAAGGCAGAGCCTGGGACTATCACCCTGGAGGTTGCCAGTTTGAGCACAGGTTTTGCAGCACTGAGCTTGCAGATATTTTCACTTGATCTCACCCAAAGAATCTCACCCTTCCTTACAGTAAGGGCAGGACAACGCAAGGAACACTCTCTGATGCTGCACATCCATAGTCTTCAAAAAGGAGGGCTGATAGAAAGGTTCTCCTCTTTCATAACTTCTACTACACTGCAAGAGTTCCCGATAGGGTCATTGTGAATTAGTGCTGTAATAATAGTAAAAAAAAAAAAAAAAAAACCTTCTATTTTAAAAAACTTCTATTTTTGTTGAAGGGTGACAAAGTTATCTTCAGTGCAAGATTATGTTCCCTATTTTATGGGGAAAAGCAGCTTTTAAAAAATAGGATCTAATATTTAACTATGCTGTGGGCTGACAGATTCCACCCCTGGCATTTTGAGAGGTTAGCGAGAGACATTTAAACTGTCACAGAGGATTATTTTGCAATGTACTTCCCAGCCTACACTTAACAGTTATAGATACCTTTGCCACATCTCAAACGTGGCAAGAGCCCACACAGCAGTGACACAGTGCGGATTTAACGGCAGAGGCGGCCGCCTTCCCACCACCACCACGCACTCGAAATGTGCTCGGCCTCCCAGCATGCGGGAGCAGCAGCACTACCGCTGCTTCCACCCTTGCACAGCCGTACTTCATTCATGCCGTTTTTCCTCTGCGCTCTAAACTCTGCTCCAAGGCCAAGGGCCACCTTCTTCCTTCACAACCTGTATGCCCCGTTTTCCTACTTTCCTCTTCTTGTTCCTTTTTCAGAATCTTTTCTCATTGTTTTATGCTCTACCTCATTCAAAGAATATTGTAATTCCCTTATCATAATGGATTTTCCTTATGATTTCCCTTTTCCTTATGATTTCCTTTCCTTTCCACACTGTAAAATGTGTGTCCTCTCCTTCCTGCTCCAGCACTAACCCACCTGCACTAGGCAAGGTCCCACCTGGAAAAGGGAGAACATTACACACCACGGTTGGGGCTGGGACTTGGGGCCCTAACGCTGCTTTACAGCGCGCACATTTGCTCTTCCTGTTATTCTCGCTGGCAACAGGCAGTCATTTCTGCTCCAGGCCAACAGGCTTGCAAGGGGAAGAGATATGAAGGCAAAGAGCAGATGAGACCAGCAGTTGGGGGACACGTGTCTTTGCCACGTGTTTCTGAAGGTCTGCACATGGGGACAAGATCCCAAGGCTGTGGTGTTTTGCCCTCCTTGTAGTTTGCACCCCTTTCTACAGGAGGAAGGGGCTTTTCCGCATAAAGCATCATCATATTTGGGCTTGCTTCCAGCATAGCCTTAGCCCCTTTCCTTTGTTCAGATTTAGCACCGCAATAGCTGCAAAACAATGACCGCGGCCGGGCTGGATACACACAGCTCTTCCTGCCCCGTGGGCCCCCGTTCAAGTGCACGTCCTTCGCAACAAGCAAGCCACGACTGCACGAGCGCTTTTTATGAAGTGACGACAACAGCTTCCACTGCGTTTGAGCTGTTTTAAAAAGAAACATACAGGCACCTTCTCATGTTTACTCCATGAGAACTGCCTTAAAAAAAAAACGTATGCAGGAACACCCACAGAGCGCTGCACACAGCTGAATCTACAGCAAAAATCATGGCATGTATGTGACAGAAGAAGCAGTTTTCATTTTTTTTTTAACTACTTTTCTGAAAGGAAGAGCTTTTGCCCCACTTTTACTGCACTTACAGTGAGCTTTTCCAAACCTGCCAGAAGGCTTTCTAATACAGACCATATTAATAAATTAAATTTTCCCTACACCTGGCAATATTCCACCATCCCAGTATTCTCAAAGGCCTTGCTCTCCCCAAAGGTGAATGGACACACCACTCCTTTGCATGGACTTGGAGTGCATGGAGATGGTCACGCATATGGAAGCAGAAAAAGATCACGAGAAGATGGTATCAGGGGTTAGGGTCATGATTAGTTATCTGCCAGAACCAAAAGGAAGAGAAAGCAAAGCCATGGCATGATGCTGAAACTTACCCCCCTTCTGAAGTATGAAAAGTGGACAAACCCTGAAGGCCATGGTGGTAACCAGGACCTGCTTGCCTCCCTTGGCTCCCATGGCTGCTTTCAGTGCTGCTCGAGTTGCTTTTTGCCAGAGGTCTCTTGCTGTAAGCACTGGCTCTTGATTCTGTCTCAAACCCATTCAGCACTCTCTGACCAGGTCTGGTTCCTGTGATTTCACGCTGGCATCCATCATATCTGTTCTCATAGGAAACAGGAGGATTTTTTGACAACTTGTATCCGTGAGAAATCAGGAGGTCCTCGACACTGAACATATTGTGCTGGTGTCAGTCACAGCTGTGCCATCAGAAAGCTCTTTCCAACAGGATCCATCACTGGAAAAGAAACAGAAAGCTGCTTTAAACATGGAAAGACGTCTTTGCTCAACTGGTAGGCTGCTGAAACTAAGTTTCATCCCCTGGCCTCAGTCTTCCACCCCTGTAATAAAATATATTAAATAAAGTGCAAGCAGATGCTGATGAATCATGTGCTGACCTTCCCTAGACAATACACCTACATTTACTGAGGGAAGGAGCAGATGCCGTGTTGCTGCTGAGTCAGTCCATTTAACTGAAGAATTCAGTGATGATTGCAGCTTTCAGTTTTCACTAAGTGAGCTCAAAAAATCTCTGCACCAGAGGTAAGAACACAATCTAAGGCAGGCATTCGCTTAAAAACAGTTCTCCTCCAGTCATGGGGAGACGTGCTTTGCACTGGGTTTTGGCTAGCTGTGGGAGGAGGGGCTAGATTATACAGCCTCTCCCTACAGTTCTGCATATTCCAACCAGGAAACAAAAAAAACACATGAACAAGGACAAAAATATGCATGAGAATAAAAATTAATTATGCTACTACATAATAAGCCCAGGTAGTGTCATGCAATGCCCCATTTAAACACTCTTCTTTATAGATTTTTTTTGGCCTAGGTTAGCATGCTGGCAACCAGTAATCCTGAACTAGAATAATAAAAAACTTAAGATTTCAGGTATGCTCTATTTTTATAGCATGCTTTCACTCTGTAAAATGACAGGAAACAACCTGAGATGCCTGTGTGTGTCTGTCTCAGTGATTTCCCAGACACAGGACAGTCAAGATTTTTCATTCCAGTAACAACCCTCAATTCTTTTCTGACTACAGCCAAGATTCAGTCAATTGAATCAGTTGGCTGGAAACATTCTGTATTGTCTATACTACTCTGCTAGCTTCTTATGGCAATTAGGGAATACCCATTTCTCCACAGTTCTAAAATAATCAGAATGTAATGATCTATTCTGTAGATTATACACAATAACAAACACATTCCAGTACATTCCTCCTTGACTGACTGTTGTTACAAGGAAAAAAAAAAAAAAAAGTGCATGAACAAGAAGTGAAATGTACCAAAGAAACATATTCATTAGGTAAAACACTCCGGACGATTTTACCTGCATAAAGACATAATTTATTGTGCCAGGTGAGTATTGCATGTCCTTTGGAGTAGCAGGTTTTATCTGAGGGGGTATAGCCCAGCATTGGCAGCTACTCAAAAAGAGACTATCTCTGCAAAGATCATGACCAACAAGTACATTTTAGACACAAGGCTCTAATGCTCTTTTTGAAGAATAAGAAAGGGAGAATTGTGCTCACTGCTATTTACAGAAATTTAAATGAGATGGACCAACTACCAAGGCGGCTGTTGCACATTTATCAGTGTTGAAGCTCTCCGGCTAGGTACACCCAGAATTTGACAGCTAGGTGTGGAGTTTAAACAGGCCACTGAGGAGCAGCACACCCCACGTTACGGCAACTTTGTGCCTCTCCTGTGTCCTGTCCAGTGCTGGCTCGGCCCTTTCCTGGATGCGGGTGCCGCCTTCCAGGGCGCCGCTGGGTCCCTTCTGGCCATGTCTCGTGGGTGCTGCTCACACAGACGGAGGATCTTGTCTTGAGGACAGCCCTCCAGATGTGGTGTAGAAAAACACAGGTTTTTATGCAAATCCATGCTTTAATGTGGAACTGAGAACATTGCAAATAGTGGCTTTTCAGCCTGCATAGAGTTTAGACCAGTTTGTGTTCAGAGCTTAATGAATCTCTTCCCTTTTTACGCAAACACACCCTTTAAACACAGGAATAAAGCTCCCTGCAGAAGGCATTTTAGGAGTATGGCCTTGCTGGAACAGGACTCCAAATTCCCAGGAAGCGCTCTGAAGAACAGAGTCAGCCGTAAGTACAGGCAGGCAAAAGTCAAGGATAAGTGGAACTCTTCTCTCAAGGGAAAAGGAAGGTTTGGTGGGTTGTTTTTGCGCATTGACCTAAAAGGCTGATTTTCCACCCCCACCACCACAGCCTGCTCAGCACCAGGTACGAGCAGGGCGGAGGGAACAGCTGGCTGCTAGCGCTGCTCAGGCTCCGCACGGAGAAAGATCCAATGTGACTGGCACGGAGAGCAGAAAGCCCATTGGAGCGCACAGGTGCATGGAAGAAATGTGCTTTTCCTGCTCCTCTTGCCAGGCTGCCTCGCTGTGCTTGTTAACCCCCTCTCCGCCAGCCCCGAGAGAGCCCCGCGAGCCACGGCGGGGCTCTGGGTGACCTGCTGGCCCGGTGGCTGTCACTGCACAAGCCACCGAGCAGACTGGCGAAAGTCATAGGGAGCCGCTGCCCTCTGTGAGCAGCCTGGGGCTGGGCAGGACCGCAGAGACCCTCACCCCAAACAAGCCGTCAGGAGGCACCGTGGCAGCGCCCGCTGTCCCCGCAGAGCCTGGCGAGCTTTCAAAGCAGGGTACGGTGCTGGGACGCTCCTCCTGCCCGCCCTTAAACAAATGACCTTAAAAAAACAAAAATCAAAGGAATGGGATTGGCAGGAATAAAACCAAACTGTTGCTGCTGCGCTGCCTCCTCAGTAATTTATGGGACTGGGCCAAAGAGTAAAGTCTGTGCAGAGCTTCTAATTTGAGGTAAGATCAACAACACTGGAAAACAGTTTGTTTTCCCAGCGCTCATTTGTTTTGTTTGCCAGTGACATCAGTGTTTTCTGATAGGGTTTGCTTCCTGAGGATGCCTGCTATCTTGCCAGTGTTTCCGACTCGTCCCAGGCAGCCGGTACAACTCTACATCACACTGGAAACAGGGGCCAAGCGTTTTTCTGGAAACTTCTCAGCTGCACTCTCGGTTGCAAAGGACAACTACACTCTGAGCTACGGAAATCGGAGCTAGCACAAGTACACACGGACACAACGGGCCACAGTGAGCTGCAGACAACAGCACCAGGGGACAGACACGTAACCAGAACACCTCATTTCAGGAGTAATCTGTCCCAGACGAGGGATCTCATCCCTATTGCTAAGAAAACTCCCAAATGATATTGAAGGACCTTGAAGAAATCTGGTGCTTGAATTTCCTAGCCCCTTCTCAGCAGGAAAAACATTGATTTCTGTACCTGTGGCAGGGATGTCTAAGCCTTTTGTTTTGGTTGGCACCACCATCATCACTAATGGCAGTGACAACAAATATCAGCCCATAGAGCAGTGGCAGAAGCAGGTCCTATCTCCAGGCTTTCAAGTGGCTTGCATGTCATTTGTGAATCCTCACCAGTGGCATTTAGAGAAGTCTGTCAGGGCTGCTCCTTTGGTTACTCCTGGTTCCCAAGAACATCCTTGCAGAGCAGCCAAGTGGCTTGGTGGGAGACCAGAAGTGACAAAGAACTTGGCACTCAGCTGCTGTTCTCCATTACACCTCTCTCCCTCCCTCTACTACTTGAAATAAATAGGAATATGGCAACCCTTCAGCTGTTCAAATATCACCCTTGAAAGTGATTGCTCTCTGCCTCTCCATCTCCGTATAACTATTTATAACATTCTGTAGACAATCCTATACAACTTTATAGAAAATAAAACATTATAAGAACAGTATTCATGTTACAAAATGAACCAAACAAACCTGAATTGCCAAGATTAAGGTGCCCTGCACGGACACATAAGTTACCCGAGTCTGTCATCACATGGCTTCAGGCTACAAACGTCCTGCAGGACTCCTGCCTCCTCTGATGCACAGGGTAGGTGATGCTGGTCTCCACAGCCTTCATCTACAGCAGCTATATAGACACAACTCTGAATACAGAGTTACTATCAGACATCTGAACCTATGTATTATTTAGCTGGATCACACATTAAATTAGCTTCTCTACCCAGTTCTGTAGAGTGGGGTGACATTATTCCCATTTCATATCAGAAGTGTATGAGACAGAAGTATTTATGTAGAGGGACTAAAGTAAAAAGCATCCCTTTACATTCTAGGTGTCCAATCTAAGGTGTCTACAACCTGATGTTTTAAGTATTTAGCCTTAATATTGGACTAGGTATGTTCAAAACAATGCTGTCATGGACTTATTGCTGCAAGTGCCCAGGGCTTCTGCAAGTCAAAGCAAGCATTGCGAGTCAGGTGCCAACAAAACGAGGACAAGGGAGCATATAAAGGGTTGGTTGTGGTAATACCTCTAACTCCTCTGTCCCTCTGCCTGATCAATCCAGTGCCAGTGCAGTTCTCATCCAGACAGGTCCATCCTACCCGCTCCCGGCAGGTCAGCTTCTGGACACTACGCACCTTCGTGCTTTGGTTTCCCAGTGCCCACCCTTCTCGGCCAGCCAGGCCAATCATCCTTTCCTGCCTTACCCCCCATCCTCAAGGTCCCGCTCTGGCTCCTGCTAGCCCTGCACAGACTCTCCCCCTCTTTGCCAGTCTGTCTTCCCAGTTCTCAGCACCCTTGACTTCTTATTCCCAGTTACAGGTTCTCCCCCCCCCATCCCTGATTCATGTCACTCATCCCAATTTTATTCCTTTCACTCCTGATTACCAACTTGTGGCCCTTCTACATTTCAAGCATAAAAACTCCCTCCCTGAGGCTGCCTTTACACCTGCCCTCTGCTCCCAGGTCCAAAGCTCCATCTCACCCTTACCTAGAAACAATAAGAACAGTCATTACTGGAAAAGAAAAAAAAAGTCAGCTTTACCTCCACAGCCCTGGGCAGGAACTTCCCTCTGGGGACCACGCACGGACAGCCTGGTCACACATATACAGGAGCAGGGAAGGAAGGCACCGAGCGCTGTCACTGTGTGGGGTGGGTCAAGAGCATGTTGGCCAGCACCAGAAGCGGGGATGCAGATGGATGTGAGGAGAACGTCCTCAGAAAATGGAGCAGCTAGAATCTGGAAAGTGTCTGCTGGGAACATGCACAGACTTCTCCAAGTCCTACAACCGGAGGTCCTCTTCTCAAGCCTGATGGCACTACAGCTCTCAATCAAACACTTGTGAGATTTGTTTTGTTTTGTTTTTCTTCTTCCATTTTCATGTGGGCAAAACAACATTCCTTCTCCCCTTCCTCCACCCCCTAGTTTTTCTTGGAAATGGTTGAATTAGTTTAGCTGATGATATTTAAATAAATTTAGCCTGAGAGACACACAACCTGAAAGTCTTAGATCAAGTGATAAAAGCCTGACAAACTACAGCAATGGAAAACAGGTTCTTGTAGTAAAAGTTTTAAAACTAGATGTTATTACTAGCTCAATTCTAAATATAGCCCTCTACTACATCACAGGAAAATATGCTAGTCTTTGGCTATTGTAATCTCTTCTGTTTTCTCACTCTGTTTTTGCATGTGTACATACCAGACGGCTTATCAAAAACAAACACATTAAATAAGACTTTTACCTTGATCATTTCATCTTTTTTTTTTAAACAACATCTCGGATCAGACTGTTCTGCTGCTCTGTGCTTGTACCTGGCATGCTGTGCGCCTGCCCTTGATTTAGAGCTATAAGGCAGGACAGAAATCATCACCACAGTGCACCCAGTTGCTTAAGAAGTGACATTCAAATGTCAAAGATAAAATACAACTGCTTCAAGAATCTTCAACAATTATGTTTGCTATGATCAAATACTAGATATTTAGTACAAATGGTGTATGAGGATGATAGAGCAGAATGAAGAATGAAGAGGTTTCAGAATATTCACAATGTTGGATGCATTCAACTCAGCAAGCATTAATTAAATGTACAATGAACTATCCAGAGCGGCCTCCGAGCCATGAGCAAATACCTCCTAGAAATGTACAAAGGATGGGCGAAGGACAAACATATTATCCGACTTCAAACAGAAGAGGGAAGGAGACAGAGCTGAGATATTATAGACCAAACAGCCTCACTTTGATATCTACTCGGACAAATTATTCAGCCTGCTTGTAAGTGCATATAATGTGTAGATTTATATCAAGCAAGTAGGAAAAGGGACGGAGTTGTGTGACACAGGAGGAACAGGAGCACCTTTCCCAGTTCCCGCTCCCTGCCCCGTGCAGCAGCTGCATCCACTCCCAGAGGATAAAAGTAAAGAGAAACAGAAAACACAGACCTGCCAAGAACAAATTACATCTAATCAATTTAATTTTCTTCTTTGATAGAATAAGTAGCATAGGGACTAAGGGAAAAACAACAGTAGAAGTCACGTATTTGGAACTAGGAAAAGATTTAATAGATGTGTATGATAGTCTTATATGCAAACCAGGTGAATACAGTGTAGGTGTAATTTAGTCAAGGTGGGTATACAAATATTTCAAATCTGTACTCAAGGAATAGTTAGTAAATTCAATGTCAGTCGCAAAAGACTCATCAGGAGTCTGCCTGGGGTCTTGCTCTATTCAATATTTCCATGAATGACTTTTAAGTTAGAATAAAAATTACAATTACAAATCTGCAGGGAGTGCTGGAAGCATTTTCAGGGATTAGAGTAAAATTTTAATAAATGGGAGAGCCAGTCTGAAATCAATGACTGAAATCCAACATAGACAGTGGCAAAGCACCATGCTTAAGAGGGATGCAATGCAGAAGTGCAAGACGGAGCAGTACGGGAAAAGAGTCTCAGGAACTAGAGCCACAAACAGCAAAGGCATCAGCGCTCCCCCAGGGCTTGGGATGGAGAAGCGAGCACGTGCAGAGCTGTATGGCCAGGAGCGCTGCCTGCAAGGCACAGGAGCAGGATGCTCTCCCCTCGCAGCAGCCCAGCACCGAATCATTTGGGGCCCTACGCCAAGGGAGATGCTGCTCTCCCCCCAGCTGCTTGCAAGGATGATAAGGGCTTGAGGAAGCAGGACGCCTTGAGAAAAGGCTACATAAAGTGGGATAGCTTAGCTGCAAGAAAAGGGAGGAGGAATGAGAGTAAGAGAATGAGACATGATAATAACTTTCCAATATACCAGGCTGTTAAAAGGGAGAGATAATCTTGTCCTCCTCCTCCTAACAGATGTGGGGGGGGAAAAAAAAAGTAATTGGTTTAGTATGGAGCAAGGGAAATTTAGGTTAGATATTAGGAGATACTGTCTAAATATGATAGTACTTAACCACTGGGTACCCTGGGAGGCTCTGAATCTCCATCGTTAGCGGTTTTCAAGAAGTGGCTAAATGAACATCTAACAGGAACAGTGCGGATAAAGCAGATCCTACCTCAGAACCAAGGAATTTGGGATGGAAACTAAATATTTATAAAATTACAAGTATGACATTCCTGCACTCCCCAAACGGAAACAAAACAAAACACACTAACAACAAACAAGTATTGTTTTGTCAGAACGCCCTCACCTGTAGCTTCTGGACTTTTAAGTATTGAGTATTTCTCATCTTGACTCATCAGCTGCAGTTTGTTGGTCTCCATCCTGTCCCATGGGCCGGCATCCCCGGCTTTGAACTATGATATGAACTATGCCAGACACCTCCACGACAAACCAGCCCCTGGTCATAGTGTCCTCCACTGAGCACAGCTGGGGCATTGCTCCCTGGCAGGGAAAGTCCTCTGAGGACCCCCAGGGCATCAAAGAACAGGGGTCCGGAGCATAACACCCTAAGGTAGTACAGCATCCACAAGACACTGTTTAATAAATTTCTTATTGAAAATGACACATTTCCAAGAAAATCAAAACAACTCCAATCTTATAAATAGACAACTCACCTGAATTACAGTATTTTTTCTCCCATAGTATTGTCAAAAGTAAAATGAATGCTATTATAACATACCTCCAGTGAGCTACCCTGCAGTCCCTTCTTGACATACTCGGCACTTGAGGGGAGTGTGAAGAGGCTATAAAGAGCAGACAGGCCTGGCAGGGTAGAAAACAGCCCTCCAGCAGGAATAGAAATTTTGCTGCTTCTCCGGGGATGTGAGGGGTCAACTCTGGCTGAGGTCACAAGACCTCAAGAAATTTCACAAGAAATACATTACACACTGAAGGATCCCCTCAGAAGAAAAGCTAGTAGAGGAGCTGAGTGGAGATCGCACATTGGGGTCCCCACCAGAGCACTTCTGTCGGATCACGGACACACAGCAGCCAAAGAGAGCTTCCAGCACAGCCCACACCATATTGAGGTTGTCAAAGGCACTAGTGCTAAATGAATGATCATCTCAGCTGACTACAAGTACAGAAGACATGCTAAAGTCATTTTTGGAAGATAATTCATCTTTATGTTGGCTCCAAAGTGTTCCCAGGCCCGCACGTCTCTGTCCTTCATCTCACAGAGATGAAAAAAATCTGTGATTTTTGTGTTTAACTTTCATTAACTGCAGGCAGGAGAGTTCACATTTTCTGCTATACAAAGACTTACAGACAGTGAAAATTATAGCTCACATCCTCTTTGCATTCTTTGAGCAAAAGTCCTCACTGAACTCACTGAGGAATGTGCCAGAAAATAAATTCATGATATTATGCGTCTCCAATAAAATTAGGAAGTGGGAAGGAAAAGTGAGTGTTAGAGTTTATTTAATTACATAGTTACTCCTGTCTTTAGTCTTAATGGGGCAGCTGGATCCGCAGATATATCAGCAGACCACTGTGGCAGATATAGCAAAAAGATCTCCTCCCCTGGAGAGTCAGACCTTAATGAGTGACTACCTCTCTCTAGGGAGGAAACTGCCCTGTTTTGTTAGATTTTGGGTCATATTTCAAAGTTTGCCTTCTCAAACTTGCCAAGAAAAAGCTTTGGTGAGCTGTGCCTTTCGTTTTTTAAGGTTCACACATGTCTGATGGTGCTTGGTGGTCAGCTTATACCCAAAAGAGGGCTGATTTTCAAATTTGCCATAGACCAATTGGGCACTGACTAAGCAGTCATTTGCTGTGGCTCAGAAGCAACTACATAGATGCAGATGCATATAAGGAGAGAGGAAATATCCAAGCATGCCCAGATACTGCTGCTTGTTTTAGCTGGTTTTCACAATGTCAACAGCTCGCGTCTGCCGATGACAGAGCAGCACATTACTACTCTGAAAACGGTCCAGATTTTTTTTCCAGAGAAGGAGCAATTGTTAAGGAGCACTCGCTGCCACTCTCTACTAAAGATATAACGAGTTCTTCGACCAATTGGCAGCATGTGGTGCATTTCCTCAAATGACAGCTTTTGTCTGTCACAACGAAAGAGCAAAATAGTGCATTTATTAAACAAAGCATAATTAGCCAACTCTCTCCCTCCCACAACGGAGCTATAGAAGAACACACTTTTTAGAAGCCAAACGAACATTTTCATGCTGTTGATGACACTTTTTTGTACATAGCAATCCATCGGGACCATGGCAGAACAAAGTTAATGGAATCACATTATTTGTTGATACCTCAAAATTAAGACATTAGGGGCCAACTGCGCCACTTAGAATATGTACAGGCGAAGGGTATTAATCTGCTCCTGTGCTATCATTATTCTTTAAACAGAAAAGCTCTCCATTTGTACAAACCAAGGAAGGGATCACAATAATAACTGTATGCAATCTTTTGAAGTAAAAATTTTTAATAAGGGATCCATCACCTAGTTGAACTTCTCTGAGGTGACAGTGACACGGCTTATAGAGCTTGGGCTCTGTGATCAAAAGGCCGACACGCATTAGCATCCTACTAATCACAGCAGGATCGGCGGGCCGATCGGGCCAGCATTCAAGGAGGAAAGATCTGTAAACAAACACTTTCTCTGGCTCTCAAATGTGGTTGGGAAAGGAGGCCGTCCAAGGCTGGTATGGCCTTCTCTTCTTTCAAAGAGATAAGCACTGTGTCTGCTGCAGTAAATACATTCTCAGCACAGCCTTATGCATCTGTTTGTTTACTCATTTTCAGGCATTACCATCCTCTCCTGTGCTGTTATCCCCTTTATATTACCCTTGTATGTATAATCTAATGCCCTCTCTTCTGGATTGACCCTCTGCTTCTTCCTGTATTACCGACGTCTTTGATCTTTCTTTCTTTCTTGTGTCTGTATGTCCTGCCTTGTTGTCTCAGCAGGATTTCCCCCCACCTGCTGCACTAAAAGAAAATAAATGCCAAAGTAGCATTCAAAAGTATTAGAGTAGGAAAAAAAATAAGCCAGACACTCAAGAAGTCTATACAGCAAGTCCCACTATGCTGCCGATGGGCTGCGTGTGCCGGGCAGGTGTTTGTGATCTTAGGCGAAGTACAGACTGCAGAAAAGCAGCACAGCTCTGGAGTACGGACAAGCCCTCCTGGACCAGTATGGCAAGGAACAGATAAGCGTGATGAGGGGAAGAGGGAAGAGGAACCATCCTAAAATTTCAAAAATTATCTCTTTTGTTTGTCACCTGCTTGGTGACTTCTAGAGTGCCCTTAGCACTTTCGAAAATGTACCCAACCTTTAACTCTAATTTTTTCCTCTCTAAAGGTTAGTCCAAATTTCAAAAGACCTTCCCCTGTCCCACATTTTGGGACCATCCAAGTTATTATGGGCGATATGTTGCATCAGCAGTCTAACTGTAACATGCTCAGACAACAAAGATGCTACCACCAGCTTCTCTTCTCTGCAGGCGCTGGCAGTACCACAAGAATTGCGGGTTATCTGTACTGGAGATGTGAAGAGATGCCGTCAGTTCACAAGAGACCTTAATGATCACATCCAGAGCGCCGAAGGGCTGGCCAGCCCCTTCCTTTGTAGCTGGAAGCGGTGAGTAAGCTTCCCCAGCCAGCCACCGCTCCACGGCTCGCGGGGAACAAAGCACAATAACAAGGGGGTAGAAAGCGAGATAACCCCTTCCACTCACCGAGTGGAAAACAACATCTGCTAAAAAACAAACAAACTGGTGTAATGGCTTCGGCAAGAGACCCAGAGGATTTTAGAGACACAGCTCTTGGTTTGGGTCAACACATTGTGAAAAGCAAATTACAAGAGAACAATTGTTTCCTAGCAAGCTCTCCCACCCCTGAACTCCCTCAAGGTTAATTAGGATGGACTCTGGCCAAATTAATTAGAACAGAAGATTTGGGCAGGACTTTGCTATGTACTCGAAACCAGTTCCAAGGTGACCGAGAGGTTCAGAAATAAGTCTGTCTTGGCAGAAACCAAGTCCACATGTGCCATGTCATTTCTCTGGCAATCAGGAGAAACACTTAAAAATAATCTTCCCCAAACCAGACAGCTAAGCCGAAAACTTCTCTGCATCCTTCCCGCTGAACAATATGCCCTTGTTTGTTTTTTGTGTGCTTTTTAGGTCATAAGAGGCCAGGGAAATTATGCATCTAAGGAACAATATACTACTGTAACGCGGCGCTCGCTACGCGCAGCCACACAGACCAAAGGATCAGTATTTTCCACGTGCCGCCGCGCGCGCGTCGCAGCAACGAGCGGCTCCGGGCAGCTCGGAGGCGGGGAGGATGCCGAGGCTCGGCCTTCGCCGCGGGCCAGGCTGGCACCTGCGCGGGCGGCGTGGGGACATCCCGCCCCAGGAGGCACCCGCGTCCCCGGGGCTGCCCCGCGCTGGCTCCCCGTGTGCAGGAGGAGTCACTGCATGGAGCAAAGCTGTCCCCAAAGCGGTGCTGTGCGGGGTCGTGGCACTGCAGGGACCCAACAGGACAGGCCCATCTGGTCCTGGTGATTACAACCCGCAGGAGCTGGCACAAATTCAGCCTCCCAGGGTGGCTGAGCCTGCACTCCTAATCGCACACCTTCTCTGTCATTACCCCCATGTCCTTCACTGTGGAAGTGGAAAGCTGCTACTTTGTGTACCCCAAACAGCAATGCCTGCCCTAGGCAGAATCCCAGCTTTCCAAATGACAGAAAAAATCCCACAGCTCTGGGTGAGGAGTGGAGCCGAGTGCTTTTCGGCAAGGCACAGCTCTCACTGTCACTAGCTTAGATTTAATGCCCTGACCGTGCGGATCAGATTTAGCGCTCAGAACAGTTACATCATAGTTTTGCTTAAAAACATGAGTTAGAGTAACTTAACATGTATGGTCTGTGCCACAAAAAAAAAAAAAAAAAAAAAAAAAAAAAAAAAAAAAAAGCACCATTATTCTCGACTCTTGACAAAAGAAAAACTTAATAGATGCAAGAGCCCCCTGGCACAGACCCAGTGGCAGAATAAGGGCATAATTTGTAGTTCTGGGACAATTATAAAATGACATAACAGCACAGTCCTCCTTCTGACATAACAGCTTTTCTCATCTCCTTCGTGACAATAATTAAGAATAAAAATTAAAAAAAAAAAAAAAGTGAAGAAAATAAGCCACAAAGATCTACCCGACTGCTGTGCAAGAATAAATGCCACGGAATTCTAAAGAAGAATAAATGCCACGGTAGGTGGTGGGTGATGCTTCTGACCGGATCCCACATCCTGCTACCCACAGCCTGTGGAAGGGCAGCGAAGCCCCCGCGGAGCCCCCACGAGTGGGCGGCAGCTCAGAAGGTGGCGTGGGCTTTCCAAGCACCTCGGCGAGCCGAACCGAACCGAACGGAACCGGACCAGCACGGCGGGCTCGGCAAGCAGCGCGCTGCCCGCGGGGCACGGAGCACGGCCGAGGAGGAGGAGAAGGAGGAAGGGTGAGGAACCAGCAGGTGCAGAGTCGAGACGGCATCTGCCGAAAGTGCCGCCTTGCAACGAGACACTTTGTGTCACTGAAGGAAAGCGGAGGAAAAAAGGAGAATCCCATAAGAATCCGGCACGCCGGAGCCGGGCACGGAGCCGCAGGCACGCGTGGGGATACGGGAGCGGGCGGCTGCTCCCGCGCGTGCTCCGGCACGGGCAGGACGAGCCGCGGTTGGGGCATCTCGCC
>VZSV01000002.1:5282839-5295979 GCA_013398735.1 Nothocercus julius | reverse complement strand
GCTGTCCGCTGCCTGCCTGCCCCCTTGGTCCCTGGGGCACAGAGCCGCACACAGGCACAGAACCTGCCTCCAAACCACGGGGCCCTCCAGCAGCTCCCTGCGTTCTAGGATCACGGTGATGAGCGCTGCTTGACTGGTCCTGGGAGATGGTGCCTCCTTGGACCCCCCTTAGGGCATGGGGTCCAGCCCAGCTGGCCCTACAGAGCCCTGCCTTGGTCACAGCCCCGTGACCCTCCAGCTGGGAGACGCATTTGCACACACAGAGCAAGTCGACGGCACCAGCCTTGCAGAAGCTGTGTGCATTCCTCCCGGCCAGCGCCGGGATCCACAGATCCGCTCCTAATCCGCCCCTATAAACATGCTGCTTGTGCGACAGCGGCGCACGTCCCGCAGCGGCGGTAGAGCGCAGCCGGTGTGCTTGCAAGCTACATAAATGGAGTATCCGAAGGTCTGGTTAGCTTCAAGGCCCATGCCGTCCATCTGGGGCGTGCAGGCCGGCTCCACGCGCGCTCTGACCATGGCATCGCATCCTGCCGGAACAACAACACAACCGGGCCTGACCCGGGGCACCGGCCGCCCCTCCGGGAACACCCGTGCGCACAGGGCAGGTTGTTTTCTCTGAAAAGAAACAGAGTCACCTCCCTTCCCTGCAGAAGGAAAAAACAAGCAGAGGATAGGCTTTTAAAGCAAGCAGTGCCTGGCTGACGGGACCAGCACCCCGGTCATGCCATTCAGGGCTCCTCCAGGCCCCGGGCAGGCCTGGGGGAACTGCAGCACGTGGACGATGGCAGGTGAGACAACCTTTTTCTCCTGAATCCCTCGGCTGGCAACTTCACCCAGAAGAGCTCAAGATGATTTAGTTTGCTCCCAAGCAGGCCTGTTTGAATTCACTTTCCTGGTTATCTCTTTTATCAATACTACTTCCAAAGCTGATGCAATTAGGACTTATTTTCATTGATGACATTCATGAGCTTGTTTGAAGCATTATTGGATGCCTGCGTCCCCACCTCTCTACTCTCCATCGTTTAGCCTTTGAAAAGAGAAGGGGAATAATTTGCAAATCTAATTTAGTTTAATGACACTCTTGAAAAAATATGCTTGTGAATCATTTACTTCAGCAATTGCTTGGATCCATCAACTGTTCTCAGTGTCTTAATTGACTTTTACCCTAGGCTATCAAAGCTCTTTAAAAACATGTTCATAAATTGAGTCCTATTCAATGTATGCTGTAGTTAATAGCCGGGAAAACAAAGGCAGCGAAATTAAATGACAAGTCCAAGGTCACCGGAGTAGTGTGCAGTACAGGTTAGCTAGTGTCCTGGTTTTGTATCATCATTGACCTGCTTTTCTATGGGCACCTTCTCCTTTCATCTTCCAAGTGAGGCTCTGAGACTGCAGTCCCTGGCTCCTGCCTGGCTGTGCGCACAGCTGTCCGGCCACCAGCGTCAGGGACGTCCTGGGGTTCAGCAGGGCCCCTTGCAGACACATTGCACCTAATATCTGCAGGATATTGGGAAGGACTTCTCCTTAGATTTGCTGGTTAGAGAAAATCATGCTCAGTTTCTTTTTTTAATACCTATCTCTAGTGTGTTGTATGAAACTATCTCCAGAAGGATTTTCTCCCCTGAATGGCTGCAGTTTTATTCATCTTGGAGCCATCTGCTGTCCTTGGTCGCAGGAAGCAGTCTCGCTTACATCCCTCCTGCCTGGTCCAGAAAGCCTCGACTCCCTGTAGGGCATTTGCTCTGTGATATGCTGAGAAGGTCCATGCTCCAGATCCAGGAGCTTTGGTGGTTCCTCTGGGGAAAGCTGCCACAGCACTGGATTTGGGGTTGGCAGGAGGACAACACACAAGCTGGAGCTGCCACTCCAGAGGAGGCAATTTTAATCATTGACTAAGCCATGCTGGGGCGAACGCCTCAGAACCATATGCCAAATGCATCTCAGCTTTTGGGGATATTTTTGTCACACCTCTTTTGAGAATTCTTCGTAGGCTGGGAAGGGAACCGTTGCCCTTGAAAGGAAGACATTTCCATCGATTCGTCAGGAGTTATGCAGTCGCTGAAGAATTCCTTAGAGCCACAGGGCCTAGCATTGAGCCTTTGCTCCTGTTTGCTCTTGTCTATGTTGTTTTCATTGTGTGATCGCTTTGGGCAGCCCTTGCTTCTAACTTTGCCTAAGCCTCATGCCCAGATCATTGGGGTTGCATTGTCCAGGTAGCTACTGCAATATAAACTGTGACCTTCGGGAGAAGGACAAGGACAAGCAGAGGAGGCATGGGAAGCAATTCCCCCCCTTTTTTGTTGTGATGGGAGCAAAACTGCAAGAATGCCCAGGCATTGTTTCCCTGTAAATCTCACTGCCCTGCAGCCAAGATGGGGACATCTTCCCCTCCTGGCTCTTTCTAGACAAGAGGGCTGCAGTTTGCCTTGTGGGGGCAAAGAAAAAGAGCAAAGAAAATCAAAGTCCTGCAGTGTCTGTGACAAAGGAGGGGATGCAGAGGGGCTGCACAAAGCAGGCGAGAGGTGAAGTCACCCTCTCTTTAGAGCCCAGGTTCTGACAAATGCCCTGCGGGATGTGGTAGAGCAGCCACCGCGTGTCTTGGTGACCACAGTCCAGGGCCACCAGGGCTCAGTTCCCAAGGATATGAGGAGCAGCACCTGAAAGTCTGATTTAGTGGCCATTATAGAAGAAACCATGGAAAACAGAAACATGCAAACATAAGAGAAGCAGTCCAGAAGGGGGAAATATAGATGAAATAATACACAGGGAGGAGAGGAAAAGGAAGGAAAAACACACGCACATACTGCACATCAGCCAGCTCTTCTCTTCAGCAGCAGCACTGCTGCTTGCCATTGCTCTCTAATGAGTGAAGGGGAAGCCTTGCGCTGCTCAGTGCAAGCTTTATGCCTTTATAATTCTCTTTGGGCTAAAAACCTCCCCGATCGGGAGTCCTCTGTTTCTGTTTTATGTCCCATCATCAGCCTTGTTGCTCAGGGCCAATACTTTCCCGACATTCCCAACTAGTTTACTGCAAATGTTGTTGTGCTTCATTTCTGGAGTTGATCTTGTGTCAGTTTTTTTTTTTTTTTCTCCAGTGAAATCAGATTTCCTCAACGTTTGGTGAAGTTTGAAGGGAGTAGGTGCCTGAATGATTCCCTGAAAGTGTGTGACAGTTTTTATCTCAGCTCCACTTGCTGGGAATGTATTTAAGAACATATGGTGAAATCACCACATACCTGAAGTTTGCCATAACTAACTAGCCGCAGATGTGCCTTTAAAACCATGTCTATTTTTTCCTCTTGTCTGTCCTATATGGCACATGTTACAACCATGATATATTAAACCTACTTAAAGCAGATGCTATTGATAAACAAAATAGCTATTATTCTTTTCCAAGAAAACATGTTGCATTACCCATCCTGTCAGCAATCACCTGCTTATAGAATTGTCACTTCTTTTTAATTTGGAGCATAGGAGCTTGAGATATATTATAGCTACATCAGGGGAAATGCTAAGCATTGCCATGGAGAAGTGACATTTCTGTTTATCAGTTCATTTGTGATCCTTTAGCTTAGTATTTTAAGCTGATATTTGGGGGGGTTCTCTTTCTTATCTGTTTTGCTACTTCCTAAGCATCCCAGAGAAGCAGATTGGCTGGGTGTGGGTGTGTGCTGATTAAATGGAAATAGTTATTGAGTAGATGGAAATAGTTATTGATACCACATGCAGTTGGGGTCTGTGAAAGGTGTTGGGCCACCGACTGTGCTAATTTGTCAAACTCAGGTTCTTACTCCTTTGGACGTGGATGTGACACAGTGACTGATGCACAGACAGCGATGCTGCAGGACAACGGTAGTTCAGGGCATGGGCTGAGTGTGTTTTCCCTCTAGATGCAAGGACTCACCTGTCCTCTCTGTTGGAATTACCTCAAAATCCTAAAGCATGGTACATAGATGCATGCTGTCAGGAGAAAAAAAAATGGACAACGAGCTAAAAAAAAAAAAAAAAAAAAGAGTAGTTAACGTGCACACATTACATGTGCACACATACTTAGTGTGTACAAAGACATCTGAACATTGAAGACTCCTGAAATAATGAAGAGATGCGGCGCACAATTACCCTTTGGAATGTAGCTGTTTTACATTTGGGAAAATTAGGTAGTGTTTCCAAAACTTTTGAAGTGCTCAGTATTGTTAGTGTAATCCTTATAGCTTCTTCATTCAAAGTCTTGGCCCCAAACACTCAGCAAATATTAATGAGTTTCTCATCATAACACCTGGGAGAGATGGGAAGTCACGGCAGTAATTACCCTCATCGCCCAGACGAGGAACAGAACAGCTAAGGCTTAACTTTTCAGAAGAGTCTCTTGATCAAAATATTTGTACAGTCATTCAGCTATCAAGATGGATTAGGAGTTTCGGCTGGTCTCCAACAAGGTGCTGGGAATGTAGAGGGTCTCCCCTAAAGCGCGGGTGGAATAGAGGGGAAGCAGTTATGCTGTAGCAAGCAATATTGGTCCTGGAACTGAACTGTCTTTCCCAGTATAAATTTTGGATACTTGCTGCCATACTGAAGACTCATCCCTGCCTTGGTCAAATGAAAGAGATGTATATTGATACATTAAGTATAAGTGTAGGTGCAGTATAAACACTAATGCAGTCCTGTAGGTCTCCACAAAGCTGAGTGTGGAGTCTAAGGATTGTGAAGGCCGTATCAGTATTTCTGTTCATGATCTTTGCTTAAGCTGTAAAGGAGTGAAGTTTTGCAGACACAGGCAAGTCATCTCTGAGAATGAGTATTTCAGATTTGTGCAATCAGAAGACGGTCTTTTTCTAAATACAGGCAAAATTTTAGCTTGGTTTTCTGGGTAAAAATAGGTGGTTAGTGAGAGATGTGGATCCCACTAAGGTCAGATGAGAAAGGCACACGCTAAGTGAAAGACTACTAATGAAAAACTCACCTCAGATAAGATAAAAGAACAGCTCTTGGGCTGGTCAGCTCTAACATATTACAGCAAGAAAGGGTGAGCCCTGGGGAAATGTCCACCTTGGTGTTACTTGGGAGTGCTCAGCAGCTCCGAGCCAGCACCCAGCAGCCTGCAGGGTCATGCCCTGCGCCCGTCCCAGGCGTAGCAAGGAAATGGGATGTGCCCTGTCCTCTCTCCGTGATTCTGGATACACCTCAACACACTCAAGTTATGACTCCAGATTTACTGTGGCAAGTTCAGGTGCTCACCTATTGGAGCTGCAGTGAAGAAGGAATGCAAATTCAGGTTGCCTATAGACACTAGCTAAAGAGTCTCGGTCTCTCTTATGAAACTAATTACAAAGCCACTTTGAAAAAGGCAACTTCATCTTCAGAGCAGCTGGAAATATATTCTTAGCAGTATAAATAATTTAACTCACGAAGCATAGTGTGTATGCTGAACAGGTCTTTATCTGGGAGAATAAAAGAGCCTGAAATAGCGGGTCATCTGGGGAAAGAGAGGCATGAGAAGCAAGGTGACAGGAGTAGGAAAAGTAATGTAGGAACAAGAAAGAGAGTTTAGGAATGTGCCCTGCCTTTCTTGAGTATGTATGTACTATAAATTAGCTAGAAGATGGCAAATCCAACACTGATAGAGGGGTTATTATTTATGTCCGCTGCACGCAGTTGTGGAAAGCACTGCTGTAGGACATACCTGAAGCCCTGAGGTTTAAAGGAACAGACAAAAATATATGCTGAGGGAATATCAAAGAATAGAGCCTGAGGGGTTCACAAGAGAGGCAGGGGGGCATCACTGAAGTGTCACTTCGCTGGGTGCGGTGACCAGCGCGGTGCTGAGCGTCACTCCCGTCGGTGCCTCGGCAGCAAGCCATTCAGCACCTAAAACTGCTTCTCAAAGGCGAGAGAAGAATGTTGCTTAAATGATGCATGCAGTAAAAAAAGCTCTTTTGATAAATGTGTTGTGCTGTAGCTCCTGTTAGTTCCACAAGGACTTAAATAATAGCTATTTAGCTTGAACTCACCAATTCAGCCTTTAGCTACAGTAACATTACATTGTAGATCATATACTTCAAGTGGCAGCACTGCCCTTTCTGAAATACTACTCCCATATTACAGATCTGCATGAAGGGGTTCTAGGGGGTGGCCAGAAAGGAAAGCTATCTATAGTGTGTTGCATGTTTGCTTGTTTTTTCATAAAGAAAGTTGAGCATATCTGTAATGGGCATATTCAGAAAGTTCACCAAAAGTTTGCAGCAGCCCTTCTTGCCAGTGTGTTCCCACAAAAAGCCTTACTGGGATAGCTGAAATTGCAGGCCTTTGTTAAAGAGAAAAATGTGAGAATGGCTTGTAATTTTGAACTATAAAAGCAATGTCTGTCTTCCAAAGAGCAGCCCCTTGACGATATGACTGTCTTTAAATTAAAGATCAGGGTTAAAGAGCAGCTGGAAAACCCAGAGCCCCGTAGCTGATGAACCCTGAGCATGAGCAACGAGCAGTGCAGCTCCTCAGAGGATGGAAGTTCGTGTTATCTGACTGAGAGAGACCAGAATGCCACACTTTTCCGTATCCAAACACATCTTGACATTGGAGATTACCCAGATCCCAGAGCTCTGGAGGGAGGCCAGGCAGGCGTCCCGGCCTGGAGCAGCTCACGGTGACGGCAACAGGCAGAGATAGTATTGGGAATTGTTATCAGAGAGGACTGACGTGTCACCGGCATCTCTAATGTGCCAGTGGGTCAAAGGATTATGGTTTAAATCCAGTCTTAATAGCAAATCTTGCCACAACGCCTGACATAAAGCTACGAAATTGACCAGGGAGCATGCTGTTATCTGTGGGAGGAGTACAGCCCATCTCAGCTGAAGTGTGAATCCAAAAGGGAAAAAAAACCTAAAAGCTGCGTAAAAAAAAGATTAACCGTATAAAGCATCCAGACTGCACAGAGATACTCCAGGCAAGCTGTTTTCCTTCCCCCTCACGCCCAGTAGTGCCCAGGTGTGGAGGAGGGAGTGGGGATGTGTCTTTAGACCCACAGTCATGAACAGGTCTTGTGCACAGATATAGGTGCTCCGTTCAACTCCATGTCCTCATTTATGCTCATTTTTCAGCAGGGTAACTACTTTCACCAACACTGCTGTCATCTTCATTTCTTAACTCTTCTCCACTGGAAGCACTTCTGGAAGGACTGAAGAAGAAACTTCTTTTTTTTTTTTTTTTTTTCCGAGAGGTGTCTGTGTCAAGGAAAATGTTTTTGCTAGATAACCTTTAAAGTCACAGCAACTGCGCTAGGGATCACAGCACCAGCAGCAGAATGTCTCTCTGCACCGTAAAGCTCCATGTGAATGCAGAGGCTGTATTTTAACATGAAAGTCACTGAAATCTATTAGTTTGTTAAACTATGTGGTGGAAGATGATGCTGATATCGCAAATAAATCTTGCTTGGAGGGTAGAGCAGTCAAAGCAGATTTTGTACAGTCAAAGCTTGTAGCTCTCATGCTGAATGGCTTTTCTTGTTAAAGCGAATTCTCCCATTTCCCTTCTCCTATCCAGGACTAGTGGGAAAATGGAACCAACTACCAAAATAATAAAAATCTGTTATTAGGCGAAACCTCCCTCAGATTAATCAGAAAGACGCAGCAGGCATTTTACTAGGTTCTTTTTATGATCTGAGGTTGCCTCCTGTACTATTTATGCAGCCCAACTGATCCACTGAGGACTTTCAGGCTCATGGGTAGAAACTGCACCTGTACTGTCTGCTGCATTTTCTGTACTTTGGGTCGGAAACACATGCCTTGAAAACCTTAAATTGTCACATCCTTCCTTTCAGGGGTGCAAGCTCGCCCTCTTGTATTTGAGTATAGTGTAGTGCTGTGGGAAAGAGCTGTCAAGTAACCTCTCATGGGGCAGCAGGCTGCTTAAAGGGAGGAGCAGAGTGAGACATTTATGCTCTTTTAAAAATATATTTTTGTATTTTTTTTTATATTAGTAATGGCATATTTAAGTATTTCACTATTTGACACCCGAAGTTGTCTCTCACAGTATTGTAGGGGTCTTTAGCATAGAGCTACCATCCTGCCCCAAAGCAGCCCGCAAGGTCATCTGCCCTCTGTGCCGTAATGCTGCTCTTGGGCAGTTTGCTCTGTTGGAAGAGTTCCCAGCACTTGTGGATAATTTCTGGAGTCTGCATGGAAAGGATGCCCCAAGGATTAAGGGATGCCCCAGCCTGTCTCTTGAGAGTGCCGGTGGTGCTCCCACGGTGACCAGTGCCAAGGTTTCTGCAAGGGAAAAATAAACGTGCAGCTTTCCTAGCACGGCCCCAGGTCAGGGATTGCTATCAAGTGGAAGTAACTGAGGGTGGAAGGTCAAAGCTTCAATTAATGCAAACCGCCATGAGTTGGGCAGTCTAACCTAGCAGAGGATCTAGGACAGAAGCCACATTTGGCTTTTTTCAACTCGCAAGTGCTACAAAAGCCTGAGCCTAGCAGATTCTTAGTTCAAGCTGTTTTGCAGGGTCTCGTTTTCTCTCAGGAAAGTTTGGGGAGAAAAGCAGCCAGGCAGCCTCTGAATGAACTGCTATTGGAAATGAGGTTAAACACCCCTGTGCCCACGCAGCTTATAGTTGGGCAGACAGCACTGGTGACACTGAATTAGACCCCCTTCAAGCAGAAGAGTAAAGTAGAACTGAGCCCTCTTACTTCACCCCTGCCTTTTTGTGCGCGCTCTGCAGGCAGCGTGCACCTGTGACCATGTGTCCCCTCACGTCGAAGTACGCTTGCCCGCGGTGAAAAATGACACACAGCCTTACCCTTTAATTCTCATCTTTGTAAAAAGAGCCTCTGTTCTCCTGTTCCACAGGGACATTGTGGTGGTGAACAGCACCACAAATCATGCAATTACATAACACATCCTAGAAGGGAAGTTTAACAGTGAACTGCCAAGCCCAGAGAGTAGCTCAATTACTTTGAAGTGGCCACTCCATATTTACGAAAGGGGCAAACGGTCTCTTCAAAAACAACAATACTACTGCTATTCCCTTCTATCTGCAAGAAGCCGTCATCTCCCCTCCCAGGGCCAGAGGAACTGACTGTAGGAGCTGCTCATCCATTTCAAGACTAAGCCTGTGGTACTGGCTTAACTGGTTTTCTGGAGTGCACAAGGCTGGCAGTTTTGCAATGAAGCCAATGAGGAAAACTCCGTGGACGGGTGTTTCCCTGTAGGAGTGATGAAGGAAACGGCTTGGGGCAATGACACCGTAACCCAGTACAGCTGTTTCTGCAGTGATCATTTGTTCACATCCTAAGATGCATTAAAAGAGCAGCTTGGAGCATTTGTGTTGCTGGTTATCCTCCGACTGGGCTGTTGTTAAAGCTAATGCAACACTTACTCAATGAAGTGTTTGGGATGAGGTCCAAAAAAGCACTTAGGTGCCTAAATCCAAGACAGCAATTCACAGCTGCCCAAGGACTTAGGTTCCCCCTTTCGTATGCCCCTTCCCAGGAGTTCTGTGAGAGCCGAGGCTCGAGGGAGGCCCGTGGCCCCAGGTGCTGCTGGCTCAGCAGCCAGTCCTGCCTCTCTGTGCTCTAGACCCTCCCAGGGTGGCTGTGTTCAGGTTCATTCAGACACTCAGCTCTCTGTCAGTGCCCTGAGCTTTGGATTCGGCGACTGCAGCAGCTACAAGCTACAGCTCAAGCTACAGCTGCTCAAGCTACAGCTTGAGCTCAAGCAGCTCAAGCTACAGCTGCTGTTGGTGTGCCCCATTCGTATAACCACAGCAGGAATGGCTTTACAAGATACACAACGGACGTGGTGGTAGCTGGTTCTCCAGGCTCTCCTCAGCCGGAGATTCAAGCTGAGTATCATGTAGGGGTGACTTTTTGCTGTCAAGGGAAGAGCAGCAAGAAAGAGGTGGCCACCGGCAAAGCTTGGGTACGTTTGCCTCCCTATAGCATTCCCGTTTCTTGCTCTGTAAGAGGTGTCCAGGGTAGAAGTGCCTCCAACATTGCTATTGAGGGCCCTATAGAGAAAGGTGGTGCCAAGGTGGACTGTGCAGTCTGGTAGCTGCTGCATCATGAGACATGCAATATCATTCAGCAACGCATCTATAAATCTATACAGGGACAAATTAATGTTGCTCTTAGCATGGCATAAAATTCCTTCATTAACTGACTCTTCTTCTGCAGAATATGTGTGTCCACGTGTCTCTTTTCTCAAGGCAGAGCTCAAAATAGTTACAGAAATCTGGTTATTAAACTACAGTGATTGACAGAGAGTGCATTTGCTATTCTACTACAGTTTATTCATTTTGCACCTGAAAAAGTCAATTACCTTCCAACAAACTCTTTGGAGAAACAAATTGCTGAGAAACGTGCGCTGAGAACTCATTTGTTCTGGTGGCAGCACCTCTTTCTGGACTCTGAGTATCTGTTTGGGTAATCTGACAAAAATCTTTCAACTGGGTTCATATGTTTTGCCATGAGCTCATTAAGCTTTGCCAGGTTTCTCCTCTCATCTGATAAAGCATTTAGGGGTCCATGTAACAGACACTTGCACTTTTCAAATATATATGTCAGGTAGGGCTCTACATGAACAAGCTGTTTTTCTCATTAAGCCCTTCAGTCAATGCAATTTGACTAAGTCCATGCTGGACTGTAAAAGGCTTAATCGATGTAACACATTCACTCCTGGTGATGTCAAGGAGTGACTATAACAATCTAACAGATGAGCTGATCTGATACCTAGTAAATTTGGGATGACAATCAAGGTTTATCACATTAAACCAGATGCCTTCAGCACCCTTCAGTCCTGAAAATAAAAATGCCCTAATTCCTCATAAAGTTATGATTGAGCCAAAAAAAAAAAAAAAAAGGCACATGAGATTTGACCTTCTTCCTGCTTCAGCCCTTTGCTGCTTTGTTACGATCAGGAGCAGAACTTGGTATGACAGTGTGTTTCTGAAATGATTTCAAAGATCAATTTTGGTGTCTTCGCTGTCTAATTTGGCAGGAAAATTGCAGAGCAGCAGAGCGAAGGAGAGGGCTGCTGTGGGATGGAAGCTCTGTAGATCTGTCTGTGCCTATGTATCTAGCTGGGCATCAGCTCGAGCCATATTGAGATTCAGATTTCAAAGGGACCATCATTCCTTCTCTAATTACTGGTGCTAGCAGAGGAGCAGAGCTGGAGCGTTCAGGAATTTCATTATCCTTCAGAATTCATACAAAATAGGTCCAAGTAGCAATGTCTTTGGAGAGCCAGACACACAGATTTTGTGAAGGTTGGAAACAGCAAAGCACATGTATTAATAAAACAGTTACAATCTCTAGGGTTTTTTTCTGATTGAAATAATTACATGCAGAGGTTTTCTTTTATCTTGTTTGAAATCTCAGTTGCTTCAAGTTTAGTGCCGTAAGAGGCAGCTGAATAAGAAACAGGTACATTCAATGGACAGAAGTAGCCAACTCAGGAAGTGCTGTCAGTCTACTTTTGGAAATGTAGTGGGAGAATGAGGAGGAGAGCTTGCATGAACTCACTGATCCTCTGTTAAAATTATTCCAGCTCATAATAACGTGGCAAGGACATCTTAGCTTAGAGAAAAAAAAAGAAAAAAGATTCTCCTTGGAGATACACAAGCATTTTCATAAACATATATAAAGGTATTACTTGGATATTCATATTTGTTCCTCTATTAATATTGTCTTGTTTTGTTGGGATTGCTTTGAGAGGGAGAAATAATGGACATACTCTAAAAGTATTGGGAATGAGATATAAAAATGGAGCTGCATCTAGGTGTCTTTTTCATCCTCAGCCAAACATTTGGAAATAAAGTCGGTGCCTTAGGACAACATTATCCTGTTTAGGATAGGAGACAATAAATTTTCCCTGCATGTTTCCAAAATGTAAGTTTTGCTGGCTACCAGTAACAGTCAAAATCTTTGTTCTCCAGAGGCCAAAGCACCCAACATTTCACCTCCTTTACAACTGAACTTATTTATCATTTACACTATAGTGTTTCTTTACGCAAAAATCCCAGGAGAATTAAGCAATATTAGATTTCATGTGTAACAAGAAAACGTGCAGTGAAGCATATTTATGCCAGAGATGAAATTTTGCATTTACGTATACTGCAGTGGATATTGCTGAAAAGGGCAGCTTTTCTGCAAAATTCTGTTAGATCCCTCTCAGCAGGAAACAATTACCTGCAATACCAATTTCCTGCAGAATTTCACAAATCCTTCCCTACAGGGATTTCACCTTTCATTGTACAGTACAGAAAATCTAACTGGAATTGCACAAAATCAGATCTGAGACACGTTTTCCAGCCCGTGGCAGCTGAAGTGAGCGGTCTCATCTTTGACTGTAAATGATGAACAAACATGGTAACTGCTTGTGCCCGTGCTGGTTTTGCAGGGGGGCGGCTGCGGAGCCGGCGATCCAGTGGGAACCGTGGGCTCATGGCTCTGGGGACCTGGTTGCGGGTTGAATCACGGCTGTGATCATTGGACACATTTGGCTCTGGAACATCAGTAAGAAGGAGCATTTTGGTAACCGCTGCCTGCTATATGGAAGCCCTCCCGGGAGCAGGTTTCAGCACCGCCACGGTCTTCAGTGGGGATGAAAGGTTGTCACTTGGGAGCTGTGCTACTGCAGGCATCAGCCTCGCACTGCCAGGGGGGCCGCGCTGAGGAATTTGCAGAAGCAAAGATCCAGTATGGGCTGCAAATGCAAATCAGCGATGAGCTTGGGCACTAACGAGAAGCAGGATTTCAGCTGGGAGACTGGAGCCCGGGCACCGCAGTGAGTCCCTCTAGAGAGCATCACCCGCTGTTCCCAGCTCCCTCCAGGTGTGTGTCCCTTCCCAAGGAGAGTCTTGCCTGATTCATACCGGTCCTGGCAGCCCCTCAGGGAGACCCAGGCCTGCAGGCATGGAGAAACTGGACCAGCCTTTTCAGCAAGGGCATACTCTTTTTGAGAGGTGTCAAAGAAATATGAGGTAAGATCTCACACTGCTGCTGTTTCTGTTGCATCTCAGGTTTGAACCAGCTTCCCTTTTCTCTGAACTGCAGCAGGGAGGGTTTACAAGGCAGGATTATAGCCACAACAACTGCAAGTCACATATTCAGGGTTTTTTTTTTTTTTTTTTTTTTTTTTTTTTTT
>VZSV01000002.1:5229136-5282819 GCA_013398735.1 Nothocercus julius | reverse complement strand
ATTCATCCTTGTTCTTGTCCCCTATTCCAAAACAGGCCTTTAAACAGACAGCTTCTTGACTACAGGGTGGAAACACATGTGATGACATGGACTTTTGGGAAAACATAAACCAAGGTACACAGGCGGGTGTACCTTGTTCTTTGATGTTGGAAAGAAACCTTGAAATCTGCGTACATACTAGAGGCATTGGCTTGGCATATTTAGGACTGCCACATGTCTGGGCTGCCGTGTGTCTTGCTAAATCTACAGGCCCAAGAAGCTCCTGAATGATGAGGTGGACGGTGGGAGCTGCAGGGGGAAGACTATGGTAACGAAGGGCATGAGGGCATGGTCCCATAGGAAATGAAGCCTCAAAAGCTCCATGGCACATGGAAACTCTGTTTATCACCATCAGCCCCAGGTTATTAATTAACTCTGGGTCAGACAGCCTGACATTCACAGCCCAGGTAAGCCTAATCCTATTTTCCAGCTGAGGGAACCCTCAGATCTTTACCATTTCCAACTAGATTTCATCATGGAAAGCACATTACCATCCCAGGCCTGATCTCGAGTGCCAACCACAGATGTTTTGGCTGCCAGGAGCAGGAAGCGCACGCCTTTGCTGAGCTGCGGCTGCAGAAAGGAGAGAGGAGGGCAGGTGGGAGCAGCTGGTGGGATGCAGGAACCATGGGGCCAGCATGGCCCCGGGCGTGCCAGGCAGGACACATGGATAGCGCAGCTGGTGGCCAAGGCTGCGCTTCCTCCAACCCACATCCTTGAAAATGCGAGTTGTGCCTGGGGACACGGATCAGCGAGGCCCCTCTCAGCTCAGGTAAACCTATTTGGGAAGGCACACTGGGAAGGACAGTGTCAGAAGGGTCTCTCTGCCACCCCCGTCTCTCCAGGACCTGGCGACCTGTCCCCTGCAGCAGGACTTATCAAAACCCCAGGGATCAGGGTTTCTGTCCAGAAAAGATCTCAAACAGAGTTAAATATTGTTTTCATTGGCAACTTTTTGTTTTACTTCAACTCTAAACTAAATGTTTAGAATATCTGTCTCCGGATCTCCATGTTTGCACTTCCTATATTTTCTCTTCTTTACCTTTCCGCTACTGATAGAATTAACAGCAGGTATCCTCACCTAAGCTCAGCCCCATTGATGCCTTTCCTGCTACCTCTCCAGAAGTTCAGGAAAGTGATAATTTGGCCATTCCCGTTCTCGTCTGCCACCTTACATTTACCAAAGCTGGAGACTTCTTTCGTGGTGTTGCAGTGCTTCACAGGTCAAAAGGAGAGGGAGAAAAAGAGGGAAAAAAATGGGAAAGAACCCTCTTTGATATTTTTCAATCTTGTCATAGCTGGTAACAAAAATGGAAAAATGAAATTCAAAGTTTTTAGTGTTTTTTGTGTGTCTTTTCCAAAACTTGTAAATTTGAAGTTAGAGATGTCATTTTTTTAAATCAACTAAAAAAATTGTTCAAAAGCAACATTTTCCTGTGAAAAGTGGTTTAAAAAAGCAATGATTAAATCCCTTATTTTGGTAGAAATGCTTTTAAGTTACAGAAGTCTGAGCAGCTCCGTTCTCTGCTCTGGATGCGTGAAGATGTTCCCAAGCATGTTCATAGCCATATGGAGCTGCTTTTCTGCAGGGTCTTTGTTACTGGTCTTGAAGCTGCATGAGAACTTCCTTGTTTCCCCTTCAATATAAGGGGATACAAAGTGAGATGTTACTGCCCAAACAGTGCAAGGACAGCTGTGAGTGCGCACAGACCTGTGAAATTGAATTCGAAGCTACAGGACAACTCTACAGTGCTGTTAATCTGTAACTCATTTGATATTCATCCCAGATTGTCCATTTGCATTCATGGTCTTTTCACTTGCTGGAATTCTGTAGCAATCTGTAATCCAAAAATGTTCATTTCCCACTTGAGATTTCAGAGGAACAGGGCAAAAGCATAATTTACGTGATAATCAATGTCTCTTTGAAGGAAAGTGTATGAATTAGATAAATTAGTTACAACCTAGAAAGAGTAAGGATATCTACCAAAAGTTGTTCATTTAATTCCAAAGCCCAGGTGATCAAAAAGTATTTGTTTTGTAAAAACTAGGACTTGCCCTGTGAGAAGTGCTGCAGCAGTGCCCGCTCCATCTTTTCTTAGGAAATCTTAGCATCTGCCTGCACATCCCATCCAAGGAGCCACCACCAACCACGCTGACTTTGACCATGCAAACAACGTGGCTGCAGTGGTTATACAAGATTTTCATCTTTTTAGCCTTCTTCGGTGGCTCTTATTATAAGTTGGCATTTTTCATTCAGTTGTGGTCTAGCTGTAATATCCCATGCTATGCCACAACATTTGCAAAAATCAGCATCGATTTTCCAAGGGAAAACAGTGACTTCATTCACTAGAGACACTCCTGATTATTTCCGAGTGTAATGGGAGAAGCAGGCCCAGAGATTCTGGCATTTTGTAGTCTCTTCTTCTTCATAATAACGGCAGCTTATCTGCCTGTAGTGCCAATGAAAATAAATCATCTGGTTGCCTCATGTTCTATGCGGGTGGAAACACAGTCATCAGTGGTCTGTGTACTCCTATGCTAACATTACGCCTACAACATTTTTTTTTTTAAATCAAATTGCAGGATTTTGAAGAGACTACTTTGTGCTGGAAAGGAACAGGGATCCGAGATGCAATATATGCAAATGATAAGGTTACAATACTTTCATTGTTAAGTTTAAATAATGGTTTTTCAAATTAGGTTTGCATGTATGAATTTAGAGTTCTCATTGACTAGAATGATGTACAATAGACCACCCACAATTTGGAATAGCACTATGAATTTGCCCCCCTGTGGACAGGCATCATTTAGTTTTCCATCCCCACTCTGTCAATATATCTTCAGCCAGGCCTTAATCATTCCTTCTGGATGAGCTGTAAGTGTATCTGGTTCACATAGTTTTCCATCGTGGGTTCATGCACTATTAAATGATTTTGAGATTGTACAAGTCTTTGCGAGTTAAGACAACCAGAATCAAACTTCAGCATTTTCCACTCATTAAGTGTGGGAGTAAATCAGGAGTTACTCCTCCAAAGTCAGAGATTTACATCACTTTTTAACAGGAATAAGTGAGCACACTTCTTCTGTTAAGGGGGAACCAAGCAGCAGGTTAGTTCTTTTCACTACCTATAGGGAACATCTGCGGCTTTGCAGTAGTTTTCTTTTGTTCCTATTACTGACCCTCCAGTTTCTTTAAAATGCAAGTGTGTAAGCAACCAAATATGGGGCAGGTTGTGGAGGAAACGCCCCTGCTCAGATCCTATCCAAGATAAAATTATGTGAGTTGAAGGCCAATGCAGGAAAGAACCCTGGTTTTATTTCCATCTGGAACATGTGCCCCATTCCCTATTCCCCAAGGAGGGAGATGCTTGGGCAGGGTATTATTTATGTCAGCATGAAGTGGTGGTACCAGGCATGTCTCCACGGTAGTGAAGGGCTGTATTAGCGCCGGCATCTTTGCACGGCATATACGTGTGATGAGATAATAGACATCTGGCTCTGAGCGGCTACATAGAACTCTGTAAATCCCTTGTTTTGTTGTTTAGCACAGAAAAGCTACCTCTAGCTTGTGTAGTCTGTAGTAAGAAGTTAAAGATTGTGTTGGTCCTTGTGAAGCACTGAGTTGTGCAATGCTGTTTTCTGATCCCCAGCTTAACACTTGTGTCCCAACGCCCTCAAGGACACAGGTGCCTGAAGAGGGACTCAGGTAGCTGTCAGTAGTTTTGCATATAAACCTCTAAGGCTTGCTTTGCTTCCCTGCATCCCTAAGCTGCCAGCATTTTGACCAGCCTTGCAGTCTGAGAGCAGCCCTTGGGCCACAAGTCTCTGCCTAAGGCAAACCCCGGACCAGGCAGAGTCTTCCCATGGGAGCACGTGCACCCACAGCCCATAACACCACAGATCATCTCCCTTTTTTCATCTTGCTGGTGGGAACTAGTTATCCAGGCTGAGAGAAGCCTGTGGTCACCTTTTCTTTTCTGCCTGAATCAACACAAATATCAAATTTCCCACTTCCAGAAGAGTTCTTTTGCCTTTTCATTTTTTTTTTTTTTTTTTTCATGTGAAAGGCAAAATGGATATTTAGATCCCTGTTCCAGTCACAGGTCATGCATTTTATCCAATCATCATTTAGGACAAATGCCTAAAGTCAAAGTTGACATGTAGTTGGTCTTATCCCAAATCAAGGAGATTATAAGTGCCATTAATGTGCACTGTTTTTGAGGAATATGAGTCAACAATTCATCAGAGTGGTACAATTATGGGAAATGATTACTGCAAAACAGACTGCACACTAAATTCTGTGATGAGATACTTTCAGTTCAAAATCCCTTGGGATGGGCATAGGCCCAAATTCTATTCTCTATGGGTCCACAGTTTGCATTTCTGTGGCTTTATGTGGTAACTAGTGGACTGTTTCATCTCCAGTACCAAGAATAGAAATGAAGTGTCTGATTCCACTCCATATTCTGCAAATATCTATTTGAGTAGCCAGGTCTGAGTGAAAAAAGAAATCAAATAGAGGAATGTGGAAAAAATCTCTTTATGCCTATAAAAGGATCACTTCAAAACCACAGGATTTTGTATAGGAACCTTTTTCCTTAAATAGTAGAAACAGTCGTCAGTTACATTCCATCAATGTAAAAAAATGGGGGCTTAGAGGAGAGCTGCAGTATCCGATCACAGTTTCCTCTCCCTCATTCTATCCCTCTTCCTCTATCTCCTCCCTCCCATGTTCTCTTAACCCCAGAAACTGTTGAAGTAGGAACAGAGCAAAATCTCTTCTGTAGATAATATATGTGTATATTGCAATGATTTTGTGTTTGTGTTTCACGTACATATATAAATAATCAAACCCACATATATTTCTGAGGAACTGCATGGTGTGATTTTCCTGCATTCCTCAAGAATCACCCTTTTGTCCCACTTTCCCACTGAGATATGGAAAACTTGGCAGTGAATTTTGCTGGATGGCTCAGATACTGCTGCTATCTCCTTCTTCAGGATAACACCTGCAGCCTTCTCCTGCCCACGACAGACTAAGAGGCGGGGAGAATAAAAATCAAAGCTCTTCAGCAGTGCCCTTAAGAGGGCAGTGGGCCAAATCCTGCCCTGCAAAACCCTCCTGACATCACTGGGATTAGATGGGCTGATAATCAGGACAGTGGGATTTGTGTCAATCTCTTATGCAGGATGAGATTCTGAGTCCCCCAGGGTTAAAAGTTAGCAGAAGAGGGGATGGCTATGGCAGCAACGGGACAAGCAGCTCCATGGCAAACGTCCCCGGCATTCGCGGCGTCCCCTGCTCACGTGTTGGCATGCGCAGTGGGAAGGGAGGAGCGAATGTGGGGACTGGCTCTCCCAAGGAGCAAGACCTTGGTGCCTGTGATGGAAAGGGTCCTGCCAGTGCTGCCAGAAGCTCTGGTCTCCCAAATTACCCAGTGACAGGCAGGAGGGAAAGATTTATGTGTTTACAGTGTTCACCGTCCCCATCGCATGAGGTTTGCCTTGAGGGTGGGACAGGGAGGGGAGCAGACAGGCGTCCCCCACTGAACCGGAGAAGGGCTTGGCCATGTCCTGGGCCTGGTTAGAGGCCGGAGAGCGCGTGTGCATGACACGAGGAGGCTCATGTGGCCCAACTAACTTTCTGAAATGGCATGCAGAGCGCTCCTGGGGAGTGCAGATTGCCCCAGTCCATCCTCGCACCCAGACCTAGGTTAGTCCTTACACATGCCTGCATAACTGCTCTTAAACACCTTGAACGACAAAACCTAAACAGCCTCATGAACTAATTTCTTTCAGTTTTTCATTATCCTTACTATTAGAAATGCTTTCTTGAGTCACTCTATTTTAATTTTTCATGGATCACTTCTACCAGGAATAGAGAACAAGTTATTTACTTTCTTTTTGCACAGCTTTTTACATCTGAAGACCATTACTTTTCTCTTCAGCCATCTATTCTCTAATCACATTTAGTTTCCCCAGGCCTGCCTTCCTGCATCCTTCTTTTTATTTCTCTGTTGGTGTGTGCCTTTGTCCAGGAGTGGCACCACATCCATAAAAAAGTCTCCAGATAAAGATTCATACTAGCAGGGGGAACTAAACAGAGAGTGAGGAGATGTGTTGAATGCTATATTCCTGTTTACATATTCTACCATGGATTTTTTTCAACAATGTGGCATTATAGATAGACTTACAGCCTGTGATCTGTCACAACCTGCAGGTCCTCGTAGCTGAACTGCTGCCAGGCAGTCATTCCCAACCAGCTGTCACTGATACTGTCAGCTCGTGGAAAAGCTGTGCATTAATCCCTCTTGAACTGCATCCTATTTCTTTTCAATCCATAGCTCCAATTTGTCATTCTTCTAATGTGCACCTGACTCAACAATCGCCATAAGTCCTACAAGAACATGCTCTATTTTTCCATTGTACAAGCAATGAAAATAATGGTTAGTCTTGAGATGAAGGGAGACCCTCATTCCCCAGGGAGCCTCTTTCAAACCACTCCGCTCATCTACAAGGCAAGTACTGATGGCTTCCAAATACAACTTTCTAATGGTTTCACCCTCCCCATAATAACTTCACATCATGTTTCTATTGCTTGCTCATGAAAATGTCGCATTCAGTGGTGGACTTGTCACAGTTTGCAGGAATCAGGTGTAAAGGAGCACTGCGATGGAAGTGCATCACCCATATAAGCAAAGTGTGGGGTAACAGAAAAGCCACCAAAGGCAGATAGCACTGTGTAGAGCCCACCAGGCAGGGCCCTGCTGCAGGAGAGCTTTGTAGCTCACCCTCGTGGTATCCCATAAGGTCCCACTGGCCATGGCCAGCTGGCACAGGAAGGAGCTTGAAACAGGGCAAGGGCTCCGATGGTGCAGGGCAGAGCAGGTGAGGGGCTGGGAGGCATGGGGTAGGGGCCACGTGTCTCCCATTCAGTGCATGCAACTCATTTGTGCTCCGATATTGAAAATAAGCAATCCCACAGTGATCAGAGCTGTACATAAGGCTGGCCACCTCCAGAGGTATGGATAATTATGCTTCTACTTCATGCACCTTTGCACCTTTTACCAAGTTCTAGCCCCTGCAAAGAGCCTTATACTGCACATCCGCAGATTTCGAGGAAAATTGTTGGTGCAATTAGCAAAGGATAAAAAGCACTTTCGATGCAATTGTTCAACCTCTTTTCCAGAGAGCAACACATTATACAGCTGGACACACTGCTGGAGAAAGCACACTCAATGTACTGGCCCAGCAAACACCTCCTGAACATTTTTTAATGTGACCTGGCAGCAAACCAGGGTAAATGGCATGTTCTCTTTCCAGTGCTTTGGCCCAAAGTGTATATTTCAGAGGCTTAAAAGAGCAGTCAGTCAATTAAATGTGATAAACGAGGCCATTTGTCACCAGCATTTTAGCTTTTCTTTTAAAGCATAAAACGAGATAATGAGCAAGGCTTGAAGAAATCCTTTGTGGTGTTAGGAGCCAGGGGCACATGATATACAGAACGGATTTTCTGCCTCTCCCATCATGTGAATGCGATCTGACAATACTCCCCCTCATGACACAGAAATCAGAGACGTGAAGGGGAAAAAAATTGCTAATGGATGAAAAAACAGTGACATGTTGCAATAAAGATAAGAAAAGAAATGCACTCAGTTAAGGGCAAGTCTACCTCCATTAGCTTTCTTTATGTGCCTATTTTAGACGCCGGTCAATAGGAATACTAATACCAGGCTGGTTTAATAGTAAGTTGGGCTTACAAACAAGCCAAAGTAGCATAGTTATTGGCACACCAGCTACTCAGCGAGCAACTAACTGCAGGGTACACAGCCACAGACATTGAGGGGAAAGGTGGATGGTCCCTTTGCTGCCCCAGCGCTGGAGACAGGGCATGACTGGTGGCTGCGTGAGCTGGCGAGTTCCAGAGTGGGGAGAGCCAGAGCTTTGGGGCTCAGGGCATGAGAATGGGGTGGGCCATGGATGGGGATTCCTCCCTGCAGCTGGAATTATGTGCCACAGAGTGGCCTTTGAGGCAACCCAAATCCCAGGTGTTCACAGGCACCCATAGCCCAGTGAGACCTGCCGTTCACAGGGAGTCACGTACACAGTGCACTGCAGGTATGTACAAATTAATGTGGATTAGGATCCAAAGCTGGGTACTGGAGCTGCACCTAGCCCTACAGCTGGAGTATTTCCAGCTCCTTTAAAACGTCACCTTTATTTCGCACAGCTTCTCTAAAAGTTTTTCAGTTTGTGCCCTGCACTTTCCTATCATTCAAGCCTAGGAACTAGAAAACACCAACTGCAAAAGGTGAAACCTCTGTGCACGTATGGCCTGAGTCCAGCCCTGCCTGTGTTCTGTGCCTCTTCAGCAGGCACCTAACAGCAACCTATTCTCCTGTGTGAGAATACTCCTTGTGGACCCTTTTCCCATTTCCCCACTGCATGTCCCTACTTGTGCTATCACAGTAAGGAATTACTCCTTGTTCCATGTTTTCCTCTGTCAATCATCAGTCTTTGCTAAATATCCTGAGACAGGAGTGCGGGTAAGCATGGTGGAGCACAAGCCCGAGCAGGGAGCTAAGGCGAGCAGAACCACTGGCAGTTGTCTCTGTGACCCATGTTTTATTTATGTCTGCACTGTGCTGTCTTGGCAGGGTTTGATTTAGCCCTGGGATGAAAACCCTGCCTTCTTGTGTAAACATGGACAGCCTCACACATGCTGCTGATGCTAAATAAATAATACATGCAGTACATGAAATCATATATTTTTAAGGAAACCCCCCATATGTATCAGCATAATCAGGAGCTAAAGACCTAAAATCTTATTAAAAGAACTGCAAGAAACTAGGTCCCGGTCAGGTTCCAAACAAAAAAATACCAACTGCCCAACTCAGCATGAGGCAACCTGCAAATTAGTGTGTTTTAAGCTCTTAATGAACTTTGTGGTGGCCTTCAACGCGGTTGTGTGCTGAGGATAGCCCTTGCTAGGGGCTTTTACCCAGCAACACGGTGGTGGCAGCAGAGTGACAGCTGTGTCCATGCAAACATTTCCATCACACAAACTCACGGCTGCTCTCACGTTAGCGAGCTCAGTGCCAGGGTGGATTTTTCTAATGAGGTTTTAAACAACTAATTTAGAACCAAATGCCATACTGTATAAAAACTAATGGTCACAATGGGATGCGTGTCCCTGCCTTCCATGCCCCAGCCTGCGGATTATCCAGACGAGGTCTCGCTGAAAGAGTGGAATGATCCTGCGGAGGCTCTTGGTGCGCTGCCCGTTTCCTGTCCTCTAACTCGCTTGCTTCCAAAACAAATTCCTCTTGCAAAGGCCTGGGCCATTTTAACTATGCATTCCTGCTTGTAACATGATCCCTTCTGTATAAGGAGGTGAACTGGCACAATTCAGCGAACTCTAAAGGAGAAAGATCCCAAATAATTGTTGGAAATGATTGGAAGGAGAGGTCTCATAAAAAGACATCCTCAACCAAACAGAAAGTTGAAAGATTCAGATGCATTTAGTTGTGAAATGGTGTAGTTTTCAAAGCACGGTGACTTACCCCGTGCACAGCCAGGTGTCTGAGTGTCACCAAACTGCTGAACGCTGGCTGTTGGGACCCACCTCTGGAGATCATCTAGTGCGACCCCCTGCTCGAGCAGGGTGACCTAGAGCACAGCGCCCAGGGTTGTGTCCAGATGGCTTTGGAATATCTCTAAGAATGGAGACACTACAACCTCTGGGCAATTCATTCCAGTAAATAAGTTTTTCCTTATGTACAGGATAAAGGTACTACCACTGTGCTTCTGCTCCAAACAAATGTGAAGAACACGCTGTGGTCTCTATGTACATTAGAAATCCACTGTCCACCCCTTCCACAGCAGAGATTTGGCTGGCACCATCTAGAAGTGAGGAGGACATGGAGAGGGAGGCTCTGACTCCTAGAAATACAGATTTACAGACCTGGGGAGATGACTCTTCTTGCAAATGCTTTCCATGGCTTTGTTTCTCCTATTAGTTCTACATAAAGTTGAGACTTTTGAAAGTTGCATTAGCTTTCCCCAGGATCTCTGTTTCCACATCCCTTCTTGACCGAATTTGGAGCATGAACACCAAAGGCAAGGCAAATCTGGTCCCATGTTCACTTTGACCCATTTGGAGCTGATCTGGGCAGTTGGAGCTTGCCACGGTCTTCAGACTCTTTCGAAATATTTACTTATCTGACTGACGAGAGAGTTATTAAATAAGTTATGGTGTCTGCAATTTTGTGTAAACAATTTACAGCGCCATGATTGATGCTGGGTGCTGTTTGGAGAGCAGCAGGACTGATTGTATATACTGGGTTTCAGCTTGGAAAGTTCGGCTGCACGGCTGTGCAGCATTATACCCCACAAATAACAACAGTTAATCATTAGGACTCACTGCTTTCAGCGGTCGTAAAGCCGTACAAACACAGATGAATTAAACCAATGCTTCTCTGAGGCAAATAACGGTTTCCAGGTTTTAGAGAGAGCAAACACAGCGCTGAGGCCATTCCGAGAGCAGTTTCTAATATCCAAAGAGGATGTTGGTGAGCGGTGTCGCAGATGCCCCTTGCCTGCGGGCAGCCCCCAAGCCCTCCGCTCGATCCCTCCTCGGCACAGCCCTGCCAAGGCGCCACCACCAGCGGTGCTCTCTGAGCCAACACAGCCCTGTGCCCGCTGACTGGCCAGGCCCTGCCTCTTGTGCATGAAGCCCCAAGATGGAAAGCGTCCCTCTGCCACGCAAACCTTCCCTGGGGTGTTTAGGCATCCAACACTTACGCATCAAAACTGTTCTCTGGAGGAAGAGGAGTTCTCAGCTCCTGCTGGTCTCTATCCCGCCTTCTGCTAGAATAGCACGAGTCCATAGGGACTGTTTACGGGAGCACGTAGCTCGGCTGGGCAGCCAGACCTCTTGCGGAGAACTGTAACCTCCGGGTTAAGGTGTAAACTTCCGAAGTTCCCATGAAATGGAAATCCTGCACCTGGTGCAGCAATGCAGGAGCTGTGCTATGCCCTGGGAGGGCAAAAGCTTGGAAGGAGAGGAAGGAAGAGCCCTTTCATGTTACACATGCTCAGATTGTCCAGGAAAGAAAGAAATTAAGAGCAGGATTTAAAAGCTTTATTCTAGAAATATATTTTTTCGGGACGCATTCACAGTCACAGGTCTATGCCAGATGCTGTGAATAAAGAACAGGAGGAAATTAAAAGGAAGGGGTTGACCCTAACACTGGCTGACTGGGTGTGAAGAGTGACTGGATAAAGGCTCCTCATATCCACTCAGAGAAAAATGTGCGTCCTGTTAATGGAGAAAAGTAATGAAGTATTGATTTGACATTGGAAATTATTAAAATATAACCCTACATCCATGTGGCTGAAAATGTCATTGTGTGATGGAGGGAAAAGTATAAGGAGGTCTTTCAAGTTGAGGCTGAAAAAAGGAAAAGGATGTCTGAGACATGGACTTTCCACATATTGCATTCACCTTGGGAGCAAAGTGATACTTAATTCCATCCTGAAGTCCATTCTGTTTCCATGGTCATCCTCAACCACCAGCAAAGATTATTAATTCCAGCTCCACCAGTAACACACCTTCTTAAAAAGAGGAGTCTGCATTTAGTCTGTTGACTAACGGTTGCACTCAGAGCAAGGAGGATCTTGATCAAAACACAGCCTGTCCTTCTCTCACAAGGGACCCTCCAGAGAAGCACTGCACTTCTTGGCGAGGCAAGTGAAGGTCTGGGGGCACCTGAGGGACTGTAGGCTGATGGCACCACTGTCTCGATCTCTGTGGAAATGGAGCTTGATGTAATTAATGACAAAGAACCAGGACCACGCAAAGACAAGAATAAAAATGATGCAGGGGAGTTCTGGTACTTCGCCTTGTTTAGCTACAGTGATTAAACTCAAATGGAGCCTGGAACAGGAGGATGAAGTTCAGTTACAGCTGATGGAACTTCAAAATTCTTTTTTTTTTTTTCACTTGCCTTTGCTAGTGAGTAATCCAGCTCCTACCCAAAACCCATGCTGACAAAGGAGATTTTGCCAAAATCTGTTTCATCAAGATGCTGGAAGAATGCAGAATTAGAATTGCAGAACATTGAATATATTTTTAACTTTTAAAAGGTTAAAATCCAACCAACAAGTTCTTCTCCACTGATTGTTAAATATTCTGATTATTTCAGGCAAACTGTAACAGATTACATGAACATAACTGAATACTTTGGTAAGTCTACTTTTAGTTAAAAATAAACACAAACAAATGGCCTACTTAGTGATGATTTTGGACCCTCTACTTTACTTACTCAAAAGCTTCTATTGTGAATGATGAGTCATTCTTAGATTTGGGGAATGAAAAGGAAATGTGTAGAACATGCTTTATATTTATTCCTATGTAAATATATTTCAAGGGTCATTTGCTCAGAAAATGCAAAGATTTTCATGTACAGAAATTATAATTTAAATAACAATAAAGAGTCCTTTTTTGTAGCTAGAAAGTTAGAGAAGAAAGAAAAGAAAGAAAGAAAGAATGAAAGAGAAGAAAGAAAGAAAGAATGAAAGAGAAGAAAGAAAGAAAGAATGAAAGAGAAGAAAGAAAGAAAGAAAGAAAGAAAGAAAGAAAGAAAGAAAGAAAGAAAGAAAGAAAGAAAGAAAGAAAGAAAGAAAGAAAAAGAAAAAGAAAAAGAAAAAGAAAAAGAAAAAGAAAAAGAAAAAGAAATAAAATACAAAATATTCTTCTGCAGAACTCAATCCTAAAGTAGAAAAGGAAAATTTGAACACCCTGTGGAATCTCTAGATAGGCACCAAAAATATAAGGACATCACATGATCACAAATGAAGAAGCTGTCTTGTTTCCACTTCTTATTCCTCATCCTGGTTGTACCATAATCTCGATTACGAACTGCACAGATGTTCCTAGTTTGTTAAAACTGAACCTGCCTCCAGGAGCCCCCGCGCAGAGGTGGTCACGCTCCTTGGGCAGCCCCTGCCCACAGTGATCCAGCAAGGGACAGATGCCTCTCACTGATAGCTAGTACAGACTACTTGCACTTCAAATCAAAATGTAGTTTTAATTATAAATAACAAATGGATCTGGATACTGTCAGCTCTCAGAATTGCTGTGTGTTTAATTGTAGGAAGAAAATGCTATCAGTATGACATCCCTGCATCCAAAAGACCCCCTGGAAGTTACTATGCTACTCAGTTCCTGGGAGAGAAACAACATGAATACTAAAATCTGAGCTGTGTTTCTTGAAGCTGTTTAGCGTGATTTGAGGATTAGGTCTGCATGCCCCATGGATCAGGAACTGGCTTTCTGATTTAAGTGAGCTACAACCCCAGCCCAAGGAGATGCTGCTTCACAGTGAGGCTTTTAGGTGGAAATGCAATTCAAATATATTATTATTAAAAAAAAAAAGAGGCCTTTTGTAAATGACAATCTTGTACAGCAATTTATAAAGAGCTCAAGGGATGTCATTGTTTAAATAAATATTTAAAGGAGATTCTTCTCAATTTAAACACAGAGAGTTATAGCATGTGGAAAGCAGCAACGTTTGATTACATATGTGCAAGATGCCAAAATCAAGTGGCTATGCAGAAAGAAGGAGGAAGAGAAGGAAAAAGCAATTTCATTTCATTCTGTTTCTTCGGGGTACATTATTGGCAGCAGTGTTTCCGCCTGGTGTCAAAGTGCAGCAGGGATAAAAATGCTTGCAGACCCAGCAGGAAAAAGTCTGAATGCTCTGTGCAAGAAAGCCATTCTGCAAACTCCTTCCAGCATTTTATCTGATGAAATTGCTCATGGTAATGGAGGTAAATGGAGAGTTCAGCCCTCTCATGCTCTACCAGAGCAGCCATCGGAATGGCCTTCCCAGCCTGGGAAGGTAACAGTGGTTCGGCTGACACTGGGGTGACCACCGGAGCTGTAGGATCCACCATGGCAGCTGCCAGGTGTTTGACAGAGGAACAACTGGAACCTTGATACTAGAGGGCTGCAAGCCATAACATGTGCACTTTGAATGGTTTGGTTGGGATGGAAACACAGATGAGAGTTTATTACATTCTGCCGGCTGCAGAACTGCAGTCACCTTGTGTGGTGTAGCTCAGCACAGCCAGGACTCAGCAATAGAGCCTTAGTAAAAGGAGGTGCTGTCTGCCCTGCACATAGAAAAAGCCAAGGGCATAAACACCCAAACTACAGAAGCAGAAAAGAAGAAAAAAAAAAAAAAAAAGAGATTTATTGCTAAGGGACCAGAATGCTAAATAAAAGTGAACACATGCTAAAACATTGCAAATAGCTAAAAAAAAACTATTCAAGTTTGAGGTTATCAGGAATCTATTTATGTTATAGGCTCATATCTAGACTTGGAGTATGGGATTCTCAAGGATCTGTAAATGGATTGGCAGAACTGGACTTACAGGAACCCATGTCATTTGTCTCAGAGCAGAAAACCTGAATTTACTTCAGGGAACCTGTTTCCCATATAGTGTTTACCAGTGCAAAATGATGAAATGCTCATCTTCATCACCCCATGCTAATCTTATTTTGAAAAAAGTAAAGCTTTATTCTATATCAGAAAAGAGTTTTTCTGATCCACTTTCCTGAATTTAAGTCAAAAGCCAACGGGACACAAAATAAATCTCTTTTCTGAAGTGCCCCTGCGACTAGAGAATTCTTTAAAGGTCACAAAACCCAGATTACATGGATTTCATGATTACGTCTGAAGATGTGGCAGAGCCTTTAACAAATTAGGACGTGATTTATACAGGAGAATACTATCTGGGTTATCATGATGGTTGCTACAAGAGTACCCAGCTATGACTGTGCCTTGGTAAGAGACAAAATCTGTTCATCAGTTCATGAACAAACTTTGATACTTCACTCTGTGCTGCACCACTGGTTAGCAGAATAAAATAAAGAATGATTCTAGATCCTACTGGTTGCCTTGCACTGCACTGCTAGCCCAAAGTTCCTTTAGTGTTTCCAAAAACAGCCGCCCTCCAAGGTGGATATCATGCATGGAATCAGATTGCACAAGGCCATTCTGCCATTCTCTGGGCAATACTACGGCCTAGGGAAACACTGGAGGACCAGGCACACAGAAGGTGTCTTCACCTTCAAGTAGCATTTGGCAGCTTGTAGATGTTCCCAGGCCACACAAAGAACCTGAATAAATTACAACAGTCCTAGGAACGCACTACTTCACATTTGTCTCGTCTGTGGTTCAGAAGTCAGATCTAGCTCACAGCTAATTCTGCCCACATCACAGCTCACTGGCATGTTTCCTAGCATGCTGCTCTTGGCAAATACTTGGCTTCATAAGACTTGACTGTGAGCTAGTGGCTCTGAAGATGGACCAAATGTGCAAATTCAGAACTGGGACACAACTACAAGACTGGTAGAAACCCTTGGTCAGGGTTGGAAGCGACCCAATTCTCTGCAGCCACAGAATCTGGGGACCTCAAAGTTGCTACAGAACCACTTTTAAGCCTCCATCTGCTTGTCTGGCATGGCTCAGCACAAAAGACTTGACTCATACAATCTGCAGGGGCAGGGGTCTGCAGAGTAGGTCAAAGGGTATCATTTGGAAAAAAGCGCTAATTTGCAAGACAAAGTATTTCATAATTCATGACTCCATGGGAATAAATGGGAAGGAAGAATTACACAAAAGCCCTATTTTGTTCATCAGGAACCACAGAATTAATTTCATGTACTTTAATCTCCAGCAAAGGCCAAATCCCAAGGCATGGCATTGTAGTAATCACTAAGCTAGTCATGTTACACATACCAGTCTAATTCAATGGAAATTATAGGAAGAACATGATGGGATAAAGCAAGTAGCTGGAAATGGAGCTGGGGAAAAGCTGGGTCCAAGTCTCAAGTAGGTCACAAGCAAGACCCTTTTTGCTTTAGGATCCTTGAGGTAACTCAGCTATTTCATTAGTCCTTGTGCAATGAACGGAGCAGGCTGGAGCAGAAAGTGTTGCAGTTCAGGAGGCTGCAGCACATTCAGAGCTATGCAAGAGACCTTACACAGTTCAGGCTTCTCCCTGCAACTACCTGCTTGCTTCATTAGTGACGCTAGTTCCCACCTCTAATCGCCACATCAAAATTATAAACAAACAAAATTATAACAGTGTGTGTGTGTGTGTGTGAGAGAGACAGTTTTCTAAGGGCATCTCTGGTCTTCTGGCTGTGAGTCTCCACTCCATCCATTAGCTCTTACCTAGGTCAAAGTCTAGAGAAAGGTTTGTCCAGACAAGTGCTTCCATATTTTCCTCCATGCCTCCCTGACACTCTGGGGAGCTGCCCATAAGTATCTGCCACCCACCAGCACCCACTACAACATCTAGCACAGCCTGTGAGTAGGACACCTGTGAGTTGAGATGATGAAACTCCACAGCATGCCTTTGTGAGAGGATCGCCTGTACGGGTTGTTCGATAGCACATAGCCAGCAGAAGGGGAAGTGGGAGAAACCACCCCAATTCCAACTGCAGCAGGGAGAGAAACATGAACACTGCACCTACCTGCCTTTGAATGTGGAAATCACGTCAAGTGGTAAAATGGCAACCCTGACATTTCACCATCTGTCTCAAATGCTGCACATATATTATATACAAAAAATAGGTTATAAGAATACTGTTAAGACTGCAAAATGCATGAGCTAGGAGATGCCAAAATTAGGCCTCCCTTGTGCTATGCATTATGATATGCTTGTTAATAAGATGATCACACCACATTTTGCCAGAAGTCTCAGCTTTATCCCATGGTACAGGCTGGACTGTCTTAGCTGAAAAAAATGTTATATAGAATTTTGTTTTCTCCTTACTGCTCAGAGTAGTCCTAGGCTTTATTTGCTATTCAAGTCTTCTTCTGAATACAGATGACGAATTTTCCTCACAGTGATTTCAGTGGCTCACCTCCCTGTAGTATCTGTGTGCTTCTCAAGCATTTCTTGGCTCTGGTACCTCTGTCAGGTGTGAGGTGGTGCTTTATCCACTGGAATGAAATGGAAATGAAGGAAGAGTCAGGCCTTCAGGCAATGAGTTTGATCACATCAGGTCCCATGTTGTCAGGGGTCAGACTTGACTGCCCACTCATGTTGTCCCCTGCCACTGACCCATCCCCACATTCATCCCTGCAGGCTTGACAGGTCTCACACCTTGGGCTACCTCTGCTTCAAGGTCCCAGATGGGGTGGAAGTGGTGAACAAATGGAAGTACTGAGGGCTTTGTCTTTGCAAGTGTTTAGCTTTAGGTGGCACTGCATATGGTCAAGGCACAGCTCGATCAGCTCAAGCCCCAGGGGTGCTCATTCAGCACCAATGTCTTACGAAGCATGTGCAGAAAGGGGAACACACACGACTACCAACTGCAAAGCGGTGAAAACCTCCCTTTAACTAGGACCAAAAGACTCTGCAGGACAAACAGAGACTGAAGTCAGTTCTCTGAGGCATCTTCCAGAAAAGACACTGTCAATGAAACAGCTCACGTTTCATGCCAGACTCTGGCTGTAGAGACTATCCCAAATGCTCACACCTTGACATGCACCTCCCTGCTCTCTCCAGCATGTCCCTACCCTGCTCCCAAGTGCTCCTCTCTCCTGGCTCTCCACTTGCACCTTTGTCTCCCCATCGCAGCCCCATGACCCGACTGGGATAGTGACGCTTCAGCTGTGGGATCCCAGTCTAGCCAGGGATCCTTGCCCAGAACCTTTCTTTTAGCCCAGCATCACCAGGAACGCACAGCTGGAGAGGAGGTCCCTGCTCTCCTCTCTGTTGCCCAGCCCCTTTGCCCTGACCACTCGGCTTCATCCTGGTCCCTCAGGCTGGAGAAGGTCCTCAGCCCACGGAGGGGGTGCACAAGCAGCCTGGACCCTGCTGAGCTGCGGGGAGGAGCAGCAGAAACCCGGCTGTGCAGTCTGGATGCATTTGGGTCAGGACTGGGAGCTGCGGGGTGATGGGCTGAGCTCACTCAGCCAGGGAGAAGCCATGGGAAGTTTTGACAACCCAACCCCAGCACATCTCTGATAAGCTGTACAGTTGCTCTCTTTTTTTCCCTTCAGAGGCTATTACTAGGTAAATTGGAGGAGTTTTCCAAAGTAAAAAAGAAAAATCATAGTCCAGAAACAAAGCTCAAGTTCCGCCAAATTTCAGATCTCTATTCCAAAGCACAGAGGAATAAGAACTATCCAAATAAAGGATCTCCAGGTTCCTCCCTCTCCTTTCATTTTTCCAATTGGACAACAATGCCTTTTTCCCTGTGCTTATTCTTGGAAAAGGCCGGACAGATTTGGCTGAAATTTTCCAGAAAAGAATTCAGCCTGAGGCAGACAATCAAGTTGGAAAAATTTGATGGAAGCAGCTCCAATCTGGCAAAGCCTGCGAATGCAGTATTACACGTAAGGGCAGCCGTACTAGCAGGAGCTGCAAGCAATCCTACCTTTGACATGTTCAAAATGATAAAAGCTGCTGATGCTATTTTCATTCAGGTGCATCTTATCATCATTTGGGTATGGCACCAGGAAAAAAACTTGAGTTCAGAGATCCCACCAAGCCTTTTCATGCTCCTAACAGCTCTCTCCTCTTGAGCAGCTTGTCCTAGCTAACAACTGCTGGACAAAAAACACAGTTCCTTCATCTCCAGCATTTGCATTTGAGCTTCTGGAGTAGAGGCAGCTGATGCTAAAATGGGATTGCTCTCTGAACTAATGTATTCAAAATTAATAAAAGAAATAAAGCAACACACTCCTCTGGCAGGTTCCCATGCATATTTTCCATAAAAGTTCATTTTTCCACATGAACAAGTTGTGAGTATGTGGGGGATTTTCACTGAATCTTGATATGGAACTCAGAATTCTTGGCACCGCTCTGGGAAGTTAAAATGACATCAGCTTGCCTCTCTATATTGAAATTTTATAGTTGCTGCCTGACCGCATTTCTTTGTTCCCCACATATTCTCTCTCCTCCGAGCCGCCTCTCTGCCACGGCTGGTTGTTCACGAGCACCGTCAGAAGCCGCGCGTTCGCGTCCCGCTAGCCCCGCTCTCCCCAGCCAGCACCCGGGTGACAAAGCGGCATTTCTTCCTCCAAGACAAAGCCGCGTTGTCGGTGCCACCTTGGCCGGCCAAGCCGCCCCAAGCAGCAGCGTGACATGAGACATCAGGGACCCCTGCTCCTGTCCCTTGCTCAGGGTGTGCTACGGGGTGGCACCGCATCAGAACGGGGGACACGGGGGACAGTTATTGCAGGAAGGTCGTGCACGCTCCAGCGCTGTGGGAGACCCTCCTGCCTGGCCTGAGGAAGGAAAGAGGGAGCAGGAGCAAGGGGAACAGGGTAGAGGACAGTCCTGAGTGGCCAGGAGGGCTCTCCCCTGCTGGGATGAGCCACGAGGGCAGCAGCACCTGCAGCAGCACTTGCTCGGCGCCCGCTCGACAAGGCAGAGCGCCCGCCTACGCGCACCCCCGTGCCCTCACACGGGGAAGGGAGTGAGAGGCGCCGTGTTTTCACATGGAGCAATAATCTGAACATGGTGTTTTGGTGCTATCTGGCATGAGAACCACGATCCCATCGGACTGATTCTGCACTCAGGGTTGCCTGTGAATCACAGTGCGGAGAAACGGGAACCTCAGAGCCGGGAGAGCTAACGGGACCCAACACCGTGAAGCCAGCCCGGCAGGCATTAATACAGCCAGTACCGGTGCTTCCCAGACTCCAAATACAAGCAGGATGCAAGAAAAAAAAACGATGCTTTCCTGTGTACGCTGTGACTTGGAAAGCATTAATGCCATAACGGCAGCTGAGTGCCTGGCACGGCGCACCGAGACATTCCTGGGAGCACAGCCCCGTCCCCACCGTACCAGCCGCGCGGCGCCAGCACCAGCCCCGCCGCCCGGCCCCGCCGCAGCTCGCGGGGGACGGGCTCTACCTGCTATTCAGCAAGATGCCAGGTTTGTATTAGTCCGGCTCAGTCACATTAATACCCCTTTTTGCTATTTCCTACGTTTCCTATATTCATTCTCTCTCCCATGTGACAGCGCATCACTGCTGCCAGCTTCTCTGAACAAGATTATCATTTCATCGTTTCACTGCCGCATGGAAATAGCCACAAAACCAGATTAACGGTTAAGGATTGTGAAGACATTTGCCAAATGCTTCTTGCTTCATGAGCAAGGACGCGTTCCCGGTCACATTTACACGCTCATTTTCACTCACACGCAGGCACACACAATGCAGAAAATCTTTACCTTTCACGTACGCAGGAGAGATTCTGGTTTCCTCTCATGGATCAGAAGTAGGATGCAAAACAAAAGCAGAAAAAAGCCTTTAGCAGACTCATCTGCCGAGAGTTGTCTAAATCCCAAGCCTGCTCCAGCTAGCAGCTCTAAGTTTGTGCTCTGAATAGAGGCTGTGTTATTTTAACCACAGGATTTCTAGTCATGGGGGAGGAGAGATGGATTAGGTACGTTTGCAATCTAATGCTTCACGTTTACCTCAACTGAAATGAACTACTTTAAGCCTGATGTAAATAAGTGCAGCTATGATATTCATTTCAAGAGCCCATTAACAATTATGCTTAAACTAACATGCTAAATAACTGTGGAAAATTCCAGAGGAATAAGATAACATACTTTTGTGTTCTTTCCTAAATAAAAGGCATGTGTGGAATTTCATGCTAGATACTAAGACAAGTGAGAGACAGCAGATGAAGTGCACAGAGTAACCTATATAAGGTACGAGACCTCATAAAACAGTATCCCTGACACCTGTTAGCATGGGACTCATCAGACATGAGAGCAATTTGACTTTTCATGGCTCATAAAAATTACAGATCCAAGTGCTTTGAACCTAGTATCTCAGAAGGACATATGCAATTTTCAAGGTAAAAGCAACATTTTAAAAGGTCTTTGCATCTTTAGTTCTGTGGGCGCATGGCTACCAGCACACCAAGCAGTGCCCTCTCCAGCATGGACATAGGTTTGATCCCATCCCTGCAGCTCACTGACTGAGACAGAGAATTGCTAAACACAGGGAAAATATTGTGTCCAGGAAATGTGATTTTGCTTCTTTGTTCTTAATCCACCTCAAAACCTGCATTTGTTTCCTCTTTTGTGACACTTTGCTGCTGTAGCTGCTGTCACATGCAGCACAGGCTCCTGTGCTAACCTCCCATGTTCACCTCAGAAGTGATGGCGTAGAAAATAGAGCTAGTAAATTCCTTTCTGAGAGGTGTGTTTTGGAAATAAAACACGCTTAAACTTTGAGCTGAACTGATGGAATGACTGGGTTGCATAAAACTAGAGGAAACAAGGATGAATCCTATTTTGCCTTTGACAGCAGAGGCTCCGGGAGCACAAGTTTAATTCCATGTTGAATAAAACCTGGGTCTATAAATAACATTATCTCACCCTTACATAACGCTTTTCATGCCAGAGCATTCCCGAGCGCTCCACAGACATAATCACCCCATGTGAGAGCCGCGCGGACCTCCCGCCCGGCCGGGCTGCCGGGAGGAGCGGCACGGCCGGCCCAGCCCTCCCGGTGCCGCTGGAGCGTGCCCGGGATGACGGCGCTGGCTCGGGGCCAGCACCCTGCGCTGGGGCTGAGGGCAAGGGGCGCAGGGCACTGCTGCACCCCTGTGTCACCCACTGCCACTGGCTCCTTCTGCTTTACGAGGCCGGGCTCTTCAGGGACCAGTGGTGGCTGCGAGCTGCTTTATGGTTGCCCAGCTCAGCCAGGTGACAGCCAAGTGACAGCAGCCACACAGGGAGACAAAACGTCCCCCGGCCTTGCATGAACCAAACCTTCCCAAAATGTCCCCAAGTCTCTGGTCCATTCAAGCCCTCTGCTTCCACCCATGGGACCCTCTTCAGCACTGCTATAAGCTCAACAAGGTCAACCCTGTCCCCAGCTGCAGGTAGCCTGGTTGCCCCTGGTCCTTGCACAGGACCCCAGCAGGTAGATGGGGAGTGACAAGCCCTCCCGGAATGGTGGGCGGACGTTGCCAAAGTCCTCCTGGAAGCAGAACAAGCCATCCCCTTCTCCTCCACTTCATCTTCCACCTGGACGGAGGGCTTTTGTGGACACAGAGGATGCTTCTGTGCTGCAGAGGTGCATTTTTTTTTTATTTTTGCTTAGCTGGTTCGATAGAAAACAGTGGGAGAAAGAGAGGCCAGCAGCAGCTGATCTGCAGGTTGACCTGAAAAGAGTCCATTTTTCCAGAGAAAATTAAAAAAAAAAAGAAGAGTAGGAGAGAAAAAAGCAAAAGTAATTTTGCTGAAGTGAAAGTATTTGATTCTAATGCATGGTTTCATTTTCTAATTTGTCTCTTAGGTCAGATTATACTCAGTTCACAAAGAAACAGTGCTATAAGAACAAACAAAAAGGAAATGAAGAATTTCATTTCTAAAATATTAAGGTGAAACATTTTCACGTTGTTTTCACGTTCTTTGAAATGTAGAAAGAAGAGGTAACTGGGGTGAGTGTGACTATTCGTTTCCTTTTCCTCCCAAGTCAGCCAGCAAATTAGATCCAAATTCACAAAACATTTTGCTCAAGCCTATATTTTATATGAAAAAATTAAAAAGTTCTGTCTGAGACACTTGCCAGATTTAGGGCCTGTCACGGCAGCCTGTATGTGGAAGCCAAACACCTGCCCATTGATGAGGCTTGTTGTTTTTCACTCTTGGCTGGAGGCAGCGAGGAACTGCTGCCCTGCCTGCCATTAGTCTCCCATTACGGTACGGACCAGAAACTTGCCCGCTGCTTTCAAAACAAAGTCAACTCTGCATAGTTTCCTAGAGCTATTTTCCTCCTTATCCAAACCCGAACATTACATGTCTTTGCTGGAACGGCTCTTTCCCAAATATAAACAGCAACAAATTATTCTCAAACTGTGCAAAAAGCCTTCCCTTTCTGCATCCTCTCTATGCTGTGGGATATTCCTGAGTTGTAACCATACCGGGCTGAGTTCTGCAGGACATCATGATCACCTGCCTGCCATTAAAGTCGGCATAATATATGGCCCATGCTCAAATAACTAGGGATTCAATTTTCCATTGCAATCACTGCTCGGATGAATCAAGCAGCAAATGAAAGCACATGAAATGTAGAATAAAATATGATTTCATAAGAGCAAGAACTCCCACACTGACCTCCTCTTCTGAGATAACAGGATGAAGAATTTGTCAAGCTCATTTGTCAAGAATTTGTCTTTGTCAAGCCCACGATAAGGGAACCTGAATAGATACCCACCTATTTTGCATGTTTTCTTCCTCTTCTTTTATAAAGTGAACTGAGGACTAGAGACAAAAAGTTTCTATTTCTTTTGAACTAGTAAAAGGTTTCTGTAAGAGGTATTACCAAACTGCAATAAGTCTTCAGTTAGGACCCACCCAAAACCATAAGACTGATCTAGAAAATAAAAGTTTTGTGGAAACAAAAAACATTTGGGGTAGTAGCGGACCATATTTTCACACTTCTGCTCTGCAGTTTTGACATCTGATACTTACCTCTATTGTAAAAGAAAGTAAATGCTTTATTTAAGAAAAGGACTAGGATTCCAGGAGCTGAGATGTTAAAATGAACCCCTCCCAATATCATGTATCATAAGATACAAAATTGTGATAACTGTCAAATATATGAAAAATTAGAAAAAAAAACTAAGCTGATACTTCTTCATTTTTTTCTGGATTCTTACATTTGTCTATCTCTGTTTTAATTATTTCTAAAATTATGTCAACCTCAACCATCAGTGAACACAAATACCCAAATGAAGTGGTGAATGAAACCCAACAAACTCGCAGTGAGTCACAAATTGATGGAATGGTTTCCATTGAAGAATTTCCTGTTAAATTCGCATCTCTTATCTGCAACCCTGGGCAAAACAGTCAGGTCGCTGTTTCACTGCCTCCCCAGTGTAGGCAGATGCCCCTTGGTCACCCTCTGATACACCTAAGGCAGCAGTTTTGGGTCTACGGTTGCTTTAGGGGGGGCTTTTCCTCAGCAGACAGCTCTGCATTGGGTTCTGCCCTCCCTCCCTCCATCCCTCCCTCTCAGATGCTGCTTTTCCTCTCTTCACAAGCTGGCATGCATGGAAGTGTGGAAGCTCTGGACAGTCAGGATCCTCGGGATGGCCAGGACCCTCTGAGTGGTCAGGACCTTCTGGATGACTGGGACCCTCTGGATGACCAGGACCCTCTGGAATGGAATGACTGTCCAGACATCCAGGACCGTCTGGATGGCTGCGACTACCCGGGCCGCCAGCACCCCTGTCCAGTCAGGTGGCCTTGCCTCCCGGGGGCACTCCTATCCGCCCGGGATGCCAGGACTTGGGAAAGGCAGTGCGGGGAGCGCTGCAGCGGCCGGACCCGGCAAGGTTCACTGCAGCTGGGCGAGAGCAGCAGTGCCTGCGTGGGCTGAGCACCACAGCCAAGCCCTGAGGGTTTTGTCCTGTCTCCGGTATGATGAAGGGATCCGAGTTAATCTCTTTCTGGAATAAGTGCTCCTGAAATTTAAGTTTCATGGCATGCCACTTCTTTCAGGGTAAGCCTTACAGCGTAAGGCTGTGTTTATTTCTTTTTTTTCCCTTTATTTCCTATTTATACCGTGCAATCCAGTTCATTTCACATGATGGAAGCCCCTGAAGCTGTGTTGGATGTTATTACATGAGTATTGGGTGAAACCTAAACTGCAGTATAAACTGTAATATAAACTAACTAATTCGGCCACAAACACGTTAGCTTAGCTCTTACCAGAGCTTTTCAGACACCCACTGTAATTTGAAACAGCGTGACTGCAAAATTTGGCATTTGCCCCTCAAGACAGGAGCCTAAATCTGTCTGAATGGCCCATCCAAATAAAGATGTCTAGTTAGGAATAATATATTATCATTTTATAAAGAGGTATTATGCTCTAATACTGACTTTTTTAAGCCTTCTTACCTCTTCTGTCTGTCTCTGTTCTACATTCCATCTCTGAGCCTCTCCTGGCTTACCAGAGAAATCCAATGGTAGGAGTGGGGGAGTAGATGTGATGCAGTGATTGATCCACATGGGCCTTGGAACGAAGAGCAGACTTTTTGTGAAGGGAACTTTTGAGTGAGATAGCAGGAAGACAAACTCTAGTGGGAACCACTCTGAAAATACTCCTAATAAAGAGTCTCTTTCGTTGAGTACTAGTAACGTGCCACTAGCAGCACCTTCCATTCAAGAATTTAGCTTCTTCCTGTAGTCCTGTCACAGAGACTGATGAGAGAAGCTAATAATAAATGCATCTTTGTTATGGGGTGTCTTTGAGGTCTTTGAACATATATGAACCCTCCTGTAGGGAGGCTTATCTGTCCACAGGGAGCATTTGTACCAGATCATGACTGCTGTAAGCTGGAAGTTCTGCCTTTGAGAACTCCCATTATTAGAGGGAACTGCTGTGACAGGAGGAGTTTTTTACATCTCCTGCAATGTCTATATACTCGTCTTTATTATGGAAATGAAGATCAATTAATGTGACATTCGGAACAGAAAGTGAAGGCAGCTAAGTCCTGATTCATGAGATTAAGGGTTTTCCCTGCATTAACGAAAGATTCCACTTCTTGCATTCAGGTATAGCTTTAACACTATTTTACATAACGATACCCCAAATGAAGCAGCTTCTGGCTGCAGCAGGTAGTGTAACTACGTGAGCAGTGGCCTTCTGAGCTCCCAGTCTTGCCTTGCACCCTCTGTAGCACGAGCTGCTCCTCACACAGCAGTAGAAATCACCATGCTGCTCCCTGCTCAGGAGAAGGAGAGACCAAGCCAAAGTGTGTTCGATCGATAGGGCTGCTCTTGCCGTTGTGCTCTTCGTGCTCGCCAGCAGTGGGAATGAGATCTGTACGTGCTCCTACAGCAGAGATGCTCCATTTCTGGATGGACCACTTTGTCGTGCCCACTGTGATGACATCTGTATTTGAGAGACTCCATATTACTCCAGATTCCTGACTCCTTGCTGCCAGACCATCCTTTAAATAACGAAAGTGAAAACAGAACCAGCACAAGAGGATCATGCATCTTACAAGACCAATATGCAGCACTTCTAGTGACTCAAAAGAGAAGTATGGTTGTGACAACATCTCCCTACAGGCTTCATTGTCACAGGCCTAGGCCAGCTGCAGTGTGACAGATAAAGCCTCTGGCTTAGAGGTTTTCAGTAGACAGTAGTAAATAAAATAGCTTGTTTAGCTAATGGTATAAGAATACATTATAGAGAAAATGAAGGTACAGTGAGCTCAGAGGAAAGGAAAATGAAGCTTTGAGGGGTGAAACTCAAGGGTCTGAAGATGGAGGTGAACAAGAAAAGTAGAGTTAGCAGGGCTCTTTCCTGAACCTAATAAAAGGATGATATTCAGGCAAAAGGAGTGATGGTTCTTGCTAAGCCGTAACAATAGCAAGGAAGCAAGTCTGGTCCTTTCACGACCTCATGAAAAGAAACAATTACTCTTAAGAAAATAAGGGTGATTCTGATGCCATTTGGGGTTAGAATCAGGCCTTCCAGCTTCTACAGTATAATTTGTGGAGTTTTCTCTTCTTTCCTGCTTGAACTAACTAGGGTTTGACCATCACAACTCTGGACTTGTTACCGACCAGATGCCAAGCTTATGGACACACTCAGAGTCACATCTGCAGGTTTCATCACCAACCAAACAGGCTCAGCACCTTGTGTGGGCAGGCAAATAGGCAAGGCTTGGGATGTTCAAGCAGGTGTGAGCGGAAACACATCCAGAACTGCAGCCTACAAGGCTAAGAAAGTTTCTGTTCACATCAGCGGCATTAGCTTGCTTTCTCCTGAGCTGCTCACCTGTTTTCTATTACTGTTAGCGAAGTAGCTGCCCTGGCCACAGTGTGGACGTTGGTCTGAAGGAAATGCTGAGCTGAAGTGTCAAGTGAATTTAAAGTTGGACCATGAATGAAACACAGAAAGCTTAGCACCCTCGCACTGCTTGCCAAGCAGCACTCAGGTTGGGCTGAGACAACAGTTGCCCTGTCTGTGCTATTATAAGACCATGTGTGAAAGAAGTTTTGTTCTTCATGAATTTGTTTGCAAATTATGAGTTTTGCACGAAAATTCTAAACTGCTTCCAAGCCTCTGGGCTAAGCCATACACTGACACCTCTCACCTTTGCACCACTTGGTCAGGGCTCAGGAGGCTACCCCAGCCCCTCAAAGCCAGGGCAGCTCTGAAGTGTTCCTCAGCGCAGGGTCGACCTCCTCCCCAGAGCTCCCCTGGGGAAATGCACAAAACGCTCTTAAAGAATTGCAGGATCTGCTTTGAACTCTTCTTCTCTAAAGCAAGATGGTTAGGCCAAGGCCAAACCTTGTGCTTTGCAGAGAAGTAAGAGGCCTGACTCATGCATTTTGATGTGATCAGGATTCGATCCCCAGATGTATTACAGACTCCCTGTATCACTTTGGCAAGTCACTTTGTGATGGATTTTCATATACTTGGCACCAAAGCAAAACTGTTACAATAACTATATAAGGCAAGATCCCCAGAAGAGTTCATTTCCCCTTGTCCTGAGTCCTCTGGAAGAATTAGCCCATTATTTTAGTTACTAAATGGGAACTCAGCTCTTCTGAAAACCTGTCCTCACTTGGCAGCGCTGAGTTCTTAAGAAACTCTATTCCCAACCTCTCTCTGCCTCAATTCCCATCTGCATGTTGAAAGAAACCATTTTCCTTGCAGTCTTTAATCTGGCTTTTGTACTCCAGCCATAAGTTCCTTGTGGCAAGAGCTCATATTAGCTCTTCAAACACCTCTAGCACAGCAGAGCACGATGTGATAGTCTGATTTGTACTTGACTGCTTCTGTTATTTAAATATACATCACAATTAGTGGGGATAAATAAAAAAAGATGCTAAAAAGAGGGAAAAATCACGTTAGATTCCTTTTGAACCCCTTTTAAGCTATGTCTTCTTGTAAGACCTACGGTGTCTGGACCTATTTCTCCTTTGTATGCTCGGGGGATTAGAGAGCACACTCCCTGGGATGGGCACTGTAAATCCTCTCCAGGCTTTTAATGCTGACAGATAAGGATGAGCATGCTCTATCTAGAACAAAAAACATGAGTGAGAGCAAAACACTGGGATTTCCCAGGAACTGTCAGGAAACAGAGTTCAAGGTTATACTAAACTGAACTTTTCTCAATTTTATGGCCACATTAATTCTGACTGATTTTTTTCTGAAACTGATATCTAATGTGATTTCTTAGACACCTGGACTGTTCCTCTGAGCTATCAAAACTCTCTCAGAAAACAAGGTCACAAAGGGAGCTGGACTCAAATTATACCTTGTTCCTAGGAGATCAAAACTAATTCCTACCTGTGCCTATTTCAGAAAAAAAAAAAAACACAACAACTAGCCTTGCAACATCGATGTAGGTCACTCACTGATTGGGAGCGCACAAGTGTTCAGAGGCAATGGAGAAAAACAAGGCTATTTTTGGCAAAATTCTGATATTCAGACTTGGATTTATGCTGTAGCTGAAGAGCTCACTTCAACTTTTGACACCAAAAATTATAATAAGACATGATAACATTAAGAATTATAACTGAAGGGCTGGCGGATGAGCTTGCAGCTCCACCCTTCACTGCTATGACCTGCTGAAATACTGAACGCCTTGTACAAAGCTTCTCCTAAAGCCAGGGCATGCAGCACCTTATGGGACCAAATCTCTTTTACATGTTGCTGCTATTTCCGCAGCGAGCCAGAAAAATCACAGGAAGGCACAAGTCTTGTTCTGAACACAGGTCAGTACAGCACAGAGAAAGCAACACATGGAGCCAAACAAGCACAGCTGGGTTGTCTGTCAGCACAGAGCCCCATTCCTACGTCTGGCCTCTCGTTGCTGTCGCAGTGGAAGTTTTCAGTGCTTAATTAATATTAAAGGTGCAGTCAGACAGGACCTCTGGAACAGTAGCAGTGATGCAGTGAAGATTCCCACTGAATATAAGGGTTTATGAATATAGGAGTAGGAGTATCTACCTGAGCAAAACTAGAGTGAAAACTTAGTTTCATGTGTGATCCTCTTATACAGATGCTTCTGATGTTGGAGCTGGTTTTGTTATAAAAGAAATAATTTTCTCCCTTTAAGTAATAAAAAGGTTGGATCTCTTCCATTACTACCACCTTTGCCATACATTTTCATCATGGGAATCACAGAATCATAGAATGGTTGAGGAATGGAGAGCATCTAGTCCAATCCCCTGTTCAAGCAGAGTCACCTAGAGCATGTTGCCCAGGACCCTACTGAGGAAAGCTCCTGAGATTTGAAGGAAAAGGAAAAGGAAAAGGAAAAGGAAAAGGAAAAGGAAAAGGAAAAGGAAAAGGACATTGTGTTGTGAGAAAGCAGATGTGCCCGCCTGGTTTGCCAGGAAGAGCACAGCCTTGCACAAGAAGGCTGCTTAGGTAGCTGCCCTCAGTAAAATTGAGACTCATGGTCCACTGATGAGATAGGTAGGGGAGACTTTAGGTAAAATCAGCTTCTCTTCTCAGCCATGCAGCTCAGTGAGTTGCTGTGGAGATCTGGGGTGCTGAGAGGCCTTGAGGTGAGCACCCCAGTGGCAGAACTAGCAGGTTTTAATTCCCTTGGTTGCTGCAGTCTGTCAAAAATCAACCTTTCTTTTTTTCTTTCTTTTCAGAAGATTCCCATTTTGACCAGTTGCCATTTTCAAATGGTAAATAAAATAAAATAAAATAAAATAAAATAAAATAAAATAAAATAAAATAAAATAAAATAAAATAAAATAAAAGATTCAGATGGAAAATATCCAACCAGATCTAGGCCTCGTGATGTGCTGCACTAACACCTTATTTATGCAGTAAAGGTTGGTGTAGCTTTCGCAAAAAAATGAATCCAAAAGGATCCTTAACAATGAACTGCAACCAACATCGGTATATAGAAATGGCAAAAATCTACATTAGCAAATCAGGCAGTACCATAAATATGACTGTAGCACATCCCCATCAGCTGTTGTGGTAATTGTGTTGACTGATCGATGACTCAAAACCCCTTGGAAGTCAAGCTGCCTGAAAACAAACCCACTTTTGTTCTCCTTCCCATTTGACTCAATTGCTAAGCAAACAAGCATTGAAAAATATGCATGAAATAAATACTGAAAGCCCCAATCTACTTCTCACTGTTCCCTCACGGCTCCTAAAGAAAGGTGATATAACATAGTGTTGTCCGTATTAGTCTAAAGGTAAAAACGGATTACAAATTTAGCAACGATCAGAAAATATTTTGTTTACCTTAATCTCCTATACTGCTACAGATACTAGATTCAACATAACACTGCCTTTTCAACATATCACATAAATGTGTTTTTCAGGCTCTTTGAAACACATCATTCTCTCCATTTTACAGGTTGAGAAGCAGAAGCACGGGAAGTTAAATTGCTTGCTTTGAGGCATGCTGTGGGTCACTGTCAGATCAATGACTCCTGACCTGTGCTTGATCCATTAAACTCTGATATCCACAAGAAAGAGCCTGAGTCTATTCTTGTTCATATCGGAATAATTCAGGCAACTTCTCCAGTGTTGGTGGACATACCAACGTCAGCACAAAACCATTGTCAAATATGTTCACAGAATTTAGCATCAGGCTAATGGAGCCCCCGCATCAGGCAGGAGCCAAGCACTGTCCTTCCAGTGACCCTGCTCCTTCTCAGCTTTGCTCTTCCATCTGCCACACTCTCGTGCTATCATGATGCATTGCTCTTCTCCCTGCACGTTCTCCTAAGACCAGTCCTTTCAGGCACTGATAAAAATTAGGTGGGGTTGCAAAATTTTCAGGAAACAAACTGGATTAAAACACAAATTCTGGAAGTGAAAGATAAAACCCCTCTGCACAAATGTCCCTGTGGCCTATCCAAATGACAGCACTGTTGTACTGAGGAAATTCTCTGTTCATGCTTCTTGTAATGAGTCTTGTTTTTTTCTCTAAGGCTCCAGTCCCCAGCATAATGTGATTATGTGAAAATGCCTATGTTAATTTAAGGAAAACATTAGTAACTCTCTCATTTGTGCAAAAAGCTTAAAAACATGATGAATGGAATGGAGGAGCACGGAGTGAATGGAGCAAAATCCAGGTCGCAAAATTAAAGATTTGTTTAGTGATTTCTTTTAGGTCACAGGGTTTGCTCACAGGTGTGCTCTCTTACTTGTGTGACTATCTGTTCATGTTGGAAAACTCTTGGTGGCAAAGCCCACAGGTGCTCCTTTGGTGCAGTACAATTCAAACAAGACACGAAGCGTAAGCAAGCAGAGGGTTAGCACCCAGTGCTTGGATCTCCATGGGTGGAGCTCTCCGCCAGGAGGGGGTTTACAGGGCACAGCACAAGAGGCTGGTGCAGCGTGAGCTGCGCAGGTGACACTGTGGCACAGCGTGTGCCTCCGCCTGTGCAGATGGCTCCTGAACAACAGTCCTGGTAGAGATGCAGGGCTGGGTTGCTGTCATCTCACCCTCAGTGGGCACAGGAAGGGTATCCACTCTGCTTGAACACAGTCACTGATACAGAAGCATGCATTGTGCAGCTGTCCTTTTTCTCCTGTTTCTACCAGGAAAAAAAATGTTGATTTTCCTTTGGAGTGTTTGTTCCTGCATCCTCGGGCAGGGAAGCGGTCACCGCAGACGAGAGCCAGAAGCAAAGGCGCTGCAGGCAGATGCTGCAGGGAATGTGATTTCTCACCGCGGAGCAGCACGTTGCTTTTGTGCTGCCGGCGGGGTGTGTGGTTTCCTATCTCACTCGCTGCTGGATACCTCCGTTTAACGGCGCCTGCTGGGCTGGCCGTTGCGCGGTGCGAAGGCAAGTCTGCCGCGCGAGCCCACGGCGAGGAGGGCGCACCAGGGGCTGGGCGAGAGCGCTGCGAGCGTTCCCCACTGCCAGGCTGCCCCTTCCCGCCTCCGCAGCGCCCACATCCCCAGCAAGGCTGCTCTCGCCAGGCGGCAGGGAAGTGCCTCGCTCTGCGGCGAGTTCCCGGCTTTCCTGCACAGATGCTTTTTTGTGTGAGGTGTCCGTGCGTCAGGTGTCCCGGATGCTCAGCCCTCTGTGCCAGTCCCGCAGGAGCAGGATGCTGCAAGGCCTGCTTGCTTCCCAGGGCTCTTCCTGAGGCCGGAGGGAGCAGATAACAGGCCTGCTGGAGGAGGCTATCTGCCGCTTACCCAGTTAGTGCTGATAAACAGCAGCAATTAGCTGCTGCGGGAGCCCTTTGAGCCATAGATGAAAGCAGCTGCTTCGTTCCTCAGGTGCCCATTCCCTGACCCCATCATGCGCAGCAGCTCACCAGCATCCGGAGCCCCAGCGCGTCTCCTCTGGTTGCTTCCCAAAGCTCTCCTGGAGGGATGAAGGCAGAAGCGAGGCCCAGCACCTACAGGAGGCCACCTCAAAATCCCCAAGCTTGAGATGGAAGGAAGCGTGTCCCATGTGCCACATCGCTAGCTAATGACTGGAGAAGTAGGTCATCCCCAGCGAGTGTCCTGGTGGGCCCTGCAGCTGTGCCCTTGCTGGGCTCAGATCATGAGTATGTTTCTTTATTACCTTATTTATTGATCTTCAACAGGGAGTAACAGTTTGAAAAATATGATTCCTCTTATCAACACCATGTGATCACAAAATATCAGTATAAATAAAATATTGTGTTTGAAAACTTCCAGCGTTCACCAATATTTTGTTAAAGGAAGAGCAAGTAGATGTTTTTGTCCTGCCTGTTAGATTTGCCTGACAGCCTGGCAGATCTTTAACTAAGATTCACAGTGTGACAATACATTTAGAGGTGTGCCAGGGTGGTGAAAGGAGTCATCACCACAGAACATAACATTTTACTTGCTCACCTCAAAGGCTGACAGCAAAGCAAGAAATATTTTCTTTTCTCTTTCTTTCTCCTCCTAATTTGAACAGGAGGAAGCCGTCTTAAAATGACTTCACTTCAATGTGAGCTTGGAAATTGTTTAAATGACTGCACTGAGGAGAAAAGAGTAAAGTAACAGAAAAGAGATAGTGAGAAAATGGTAGAGAGAGATAGAAAAAAGCAAAATTCTCTTTTTGCTCTTGGTGAAATGGATGCCAAATAAGACATGCATGCTTTTTACATGCCACTTGGAAATGTGAAAAGCACTATTCAGCCAGGCTGCTAATTTGACTCCTCACAGAGAATGTTTTAAAAGTAGAACAGTGTCACAAGGGTGGGACGTATCCAAGGGAGTTTGGTGGCTTTCTCCTCCGTAAGCGGAGCCAACAGTAGCAACTGCAGAAGAGCAGGAGACACGAGAGGGGGTTTCTCATGTGCTTTGCAGATTCATAGCCCCACGCTGAGGGCCAGCATCTGAGCGCCTGCGGGGACTCCGGTGAGAGTAATGTGATGTAAAAAGTCATTGCTCAGTTACTGAATCACAGCAACTGGTAGCAGGCACCCTTAGCACACCCCAGCCCGGAGACAGCACAACTCTGCTGATGTCCCAGCCAGCAACCGGAGTGACCAGTAACTGCAGCTCATGGGTGGAGACTCGTTAAGTAACCCGCAGCTCCTTCATGCCTCTGCCTCGGCTGAGGAGGTCGGTGCACTTGATGGTGATGGCGGCCAACAAGGGAGGTTCAAGGAAGGAGGAACAAGGGAGGTTCTCGCTGTCTCAGCCATCCTGTCTGTGGCAGAAAGACAGTCCTAAAGAAAGGAGGGACTCGCTTGCTGCTGCCATAGCTCCTCGTGCTGCTTGTGCAGGCTGGACACTGCTTTTGTTTTTCTACCTCCACCTCTTCCCCACCACAGATAAAAGAGGTTTGAAAAAAAGAAACACCCCGTCTGGTCTCACTGATGTTGCAACCTGTAGTCTGCAGAAGTGGAGGAGGGAAACAAAATGAAAGGAGGGGTCACTCAGGGTCCAACTTGTTGTTTTCTTCTCCAAGCGTCCACTATGGACAACGGTGACCGGGTACCGAGCTAGGAAAACCTTGTGTCCCACCAAGGCGGCCGTGCTTGGGCACTAACCCTGAGGTTGGCCCCTGGGTGTGTGGGGAGAGGGGTGAGAAGGGGAGGAAGGTGCAACAAGGTGAAGGCCCAAACTGCCTGTGTCGAACCACGGGCAAGGAGAAGGCAGGTGGGCTCTTTTACCATGTGTTGGGGACCCCTTAGCATGTGGGGGGACCCTTCAGACCCCGTGAGAGACTCAGCCATGCAAGGGGGGGCTTATGCCTCATATGTTTCAGAAACAGTCTGGAGGGGTCATCTGTGAAGCATTCGGAAGATGCAAGGTAGCAAAATCAACATCATTCATCACCAATACTTCTGATTTGTGTTTCTAAATGCGACATTTTAGGCTTTTGCCTAGGTTTGGTTCTTGTGCAGCCTGTAGAGTCTCACTGAGGTGCTGCATGGAGCTGCAATGGGGCTGCAAGTTCAGCTATTTGAGTAATTTTCTTCAGGTGCTTGAGGAGTCGGAAATAACTTGCTTTTTCATTTTGAAGAAACTTCTTCTGGAGCACAAAAGCAAGGCGAGGTGTGCCTTCAGGTGGGCTAGGGAGGCTGGCAAAGTTGCTTCATCCAACACAGCCTGGCAGGAGCTGTCTATACACCGGCTGCCGGGGTGAGACCTGCGCAAGAGAGACTGCAGAAATCAGCGGCATCTCACCTGCGCCATGGAGCTGGGCCCTGCAGCTCACACGGACAGAAGCCCCCATGACTTCAGCTGGGAACTGTGAATGTCACTGGAATAAGGACTGAAAGGACAAGGGCCTGTTTTCCAAGGACAGTATATTAACTTCTGTCATGTCTTCTGACAGCAGAGAAGAAAAAGCTACTTAGATAAAATCATTACAAAAATTGCCTAGGTTTTAACCCTGGTGCCTAGATTTTGCTTTACTCTCTGCAGGGGAACTGAAGAAGAATAATCTGTGAGCTTTCGATTTTCTGTTTAAATGGGCAGGTTTCCTTAAAAGAAGCCTTTGACCTGCTAATAGCTAATACAGAAACACTTCATTTTCTGCCAGGTTTTTAAAGCTATTTTTCATCTCTCATTTCTAGTTAGATATGCAAGGGGAATGGAGGACTATCCTGCTACAAAATGATTGCTTAAACCTATTATATTTCAGGACACTACGGCCTTGCCTGAAGGAGATTTTTCAAAAATGTAGGTCCTGGCAAACAGATAAGCAGAAGCTTATTCATTGATATAGGGGATGCAAATATTGTTTCACTGGAGAGTGAATTTTAAGTCTATATATATATATAAAAATGAGAATTTAGCTAATCAAATCTCAGAAATGAAGGAAATCTCAGTTGGAAAGAAAACAGTATACCCTTACAGTGAAATTATCCTCGAATCCCTCTAGGGTTACAGTCTTTCTGGAGGTTTTGTCATCATCATACGAACTCAACAAAAACCATAATGCTCACATCTGGGAATGCTACAGAAATGTGGTACGAGGTGTCAGACAACCAATCACCAAGTATTTCTTCTTACCCTGCGCAAGGATACATAGCAGAATAGTTTTTATAAAGTGATGTTTAGCTTATGGCTCAAGACAGATATAAGCACTAAATGGAAAGGTGTTGCAAGATATGTAGCTGGCTACTCACAGCAAGTGCATTAAAAAAAAAATCTAGGTACCAAATGAAGACTCGACTAGATAGCAAACTAATCTTGAAATAAAATGAAGGGGAAAAAAAAATGTAGTGCCATAACACAAGAGGCCAGGGAAGAAAGAAGGAATGTGGTAGTTTGTGTCTGGGGTAGAGATACAAGGCACTCACTAGAAAAGGAGAGAGAAAGAAGTGAAAATCAAAATAAAAAAAAACGTGTCTTTAACACCTTTGAACCTTTGATCAAGGTTTGTGCTGTGTACCTGCCACAACCTGAGTTCATCTTCTTCCCTGGAGAAAATAGCTTTCTAGTAGGTCATTTTCAATGTCACCTTAAACAGAAGTATTTGCATGCTAGCACAAAAGGAATTTTGTTCCAGGTCCTGGAAATGCTGCAGTGGGAAAGGCAGTAAAGCAGTCAGGGGATACTCAGAAAACCCTCTCTGGGTATGTGGCAGCTCCAGCATTGCAACAATGTGTGGAAACCTTTTTTTTTTTTTTTCCCAGATCTACCAAATGGATGATCTTGAGTTAGGCAATCCATCTATCTCTGCTTCACCTTCACCATTTGTTTGTAAAACTGGGATAATCACCTTTTCTGCATTGTACTTTGAGCTTTATTAACGAAAGAATAATTAGGATCCTAGTAGCTATCATCATTAAACAATTAATTAGAGAACAGCCCAGATCTTAAGAACCTTAAATCAAAGATATTGGTTTTCTATCCCTAGCCTTTTGGCATTAATCCTGAGCAAATGGCATGCTCTAGAAATGCTGCTCTTCCAGTCAGCATGGCCACGAGCTCTGCTGAGGGAGGACCCACGACCCCAGTCTGGTCAAGCCAGACGCTGGATGCCTGGGTGAACGTGCCACCGTGCTGCTCAGAACAGGGTGCTTAGAGGCTGGTGGGCAGGGAAGTCAAGAGTCCTTGGAAGGGGTCAGGGCTCAGCGACTTCTGCAGGATCTACCGACTTTAAGGATGAAATAACAATGTGCTCTCACATTGTGTTCCAATTTCTCACAAATTGACATGTATTGTCACATATAGGCAACTTTAGATTTAATTTTCTATTTTATGAAGGACTATGAGGACAGGCAGAAACGGAAATAACTGACCTGACTGTGCTCTAAGTCTGGATTTTATCTAAAGCTACTGAATTACAATAGCTTGGATTATTTGAAAGAAAAATACCATTGACCATTGGGATGGGCTTGAATAACCCTTCAATATATGCAGTTTCCTGGAGAAATTAAAGAGTATTTCATTCATGTCTGTGGCCTTTGCCTTAGAGACAGGAAGAGACACTGGCTACAAAGGAACATTGTCTGCACTGTCATGTGGGTGTTGCTCTTAATTCACTCGAACCCCTCTTTTCTGTCTGTATCATTCTTACAGTCCTCACCTAACTCTCTCCCTTGTGCTGCATCCTGATGCCTGAAATGAGTATCTTCATGCTCCATTTCATGTATGAGAGCAAATACGGATTTTCTAAATGAGTTGCCTTGAGGAAATAACATCCTATCAATACTCTGTCTAGCTATGCTAGGTGGTAAGAAGCCTTTACACCAAGACACATCAAGCCTTAAGATTTAACTTTAAGATATGCATAATACATTTGTATGTAACAATGCAATTTACTTAGCAGAAATTATCTTTCTTAAGGATTACTTTACATTTCAGGATCAATTGTAATTATACACACAAGGAAATGATTTGAGGATGAAAGCCTCAAGCCTATGAGAACTTTATTATGAGAAGATGACAGGATGAATGCATTTACCCAGGCTTGTGCTCAACAGCTTTCCTGCTCTAATGGAACTTTCCTTAGCAACAGAAAGAGAATCATGGATTTGGAAATTTTTATCTTCATGAATTTTATCCATTAGGTTGTTTAATTTCCTTTTAGATTAGTTCAGTTGACGTGCTTTTAAAACAAAACAAGCCCCACTCCCCAAGGAACACTGCTGAAGAATATGTAGGAAAATTGGAGAAGAATATTTGCAAACAATTAAGGCTTTGTTTCCCTTTTAAGGGAAATCTCTACTATTGACAATTTGTGTAAAGGCAAAAGGAAAGACAGTGCTGAGGGAAAATTGACATGAAATGAAATAGGTAGTAAAACTAATGGGGAAAAAAAGTTCAACAAAAGCATAGGAAACCCTGTCAAAACCAAGTCAGGAAAAAAAATTAATGAACAGCTATTCTGTGAAAATAACATTCTGTTTTGTATATAAACTATATATGTAATACACTATATGTCTACTATGTATAATACATTATATACATTATATCTATATAAAAGATATAGTGTATGTATATGGATATATACTGTATCCATAGATATGGATATATTTTATGTCTAGATATCTAGATATAAAGATGTATAGATATAAAATAGATAAAGTAGATATATATACTACATACATTATATATTCACAATATATAATAGTATATATACTATATACTATATATATTCTACACACACACACATATATACACTATTTCTATAGTGTATGTATACATGAATACTATAGTGTATATATATATTGAGACAATATTTTGAAGCGTGGATTTACACACAGATCCACTTTTTTTTAGTAATAACTGTATTTTTCTACACATCTAGAATTTAAGAGTTGTGTGGGCCCGTTCTGGTGGTCTGCCTGGTTCCAGCTCAGTGATGTGGTTAGTGCCCGTCTGCCCGGACTGAGGAGAGGCTTGTGTCTGAAACTGGGCCTGCCTGTATGGACTCTGCTGAAGACGTGCTCAGCTGAGCATGTGGGCACAAGCAGAAGGGCAGCAGTGCTGGGCACGGGCACGTGTCTCCGTGTCACTGCTATGGGGCTGGAGGGTCGATGGGCCAGTCCAGAGGGGCTGCAGACCTGCTCAACCAAGGTCACTAGCGCAAGACTCAGTCATTTGCTGGCCTGCGTAGCAGGAGCTGCTGGCGGCAGCCTGGATTTTAATGGATGTAACCAAAGTCTCCATGACTATTGCTTTTTTCAGGCCCAGTAGAAATGGCCAAGATGAATATGGAGCAGGTACAGCCAAGCTCTCTTTTCCCATGGATGGATGCTAAACACCAGCCATTAATAGGGAAGAAGTCAGCAGTGCCAACACCTACCATCACTTTATGTGTAGGTGAATGGGAGGTTCCAGTCCCTCACATCTCACCAGCGCTCACTCCACTGACAACACAGATAGTTAAAATAAGCTCAGCTGACTGCCCCTGGCTATACTTCAGAATTTACGTATTTAAATGGGAAAACCTAACAAACACCAGAGACTATTTTTCTGAATGTTGAGGCGAATGGTTGAGGCTAGGCCTGGAGGAGATAGAACTGACTTCCTGGGATCTGAAGAGAGTTGTCTCGTGTTCAGATCTGTGCTGTTCGCTCTTCAATGCCTGATGCTGCCTGAACTGTTTAGATGCAATCTCTCCAGGCGATCTTTCCAAATGTGCAGATGATCCACTTACTGAGCATTTCTTTTCTCTTCAGCCCTCCCCCTGGTCTACCTGTTGCTTGTCTTCTCCGCAGTGGTGGCAATTCCAGTCTCTAATTTAACAACTGCACTGCTTTTTGCACACAGATCCTGGATAAAATACAGACAGGTAATTCGGCTGAGAAAGGAAGAGGAAAACTTGGCTTCCTCCTTTGGCTGCAGGAGAGTGCCAGGGTCTCAAGGGACTGAGCAGAGACTCAGGCAGGGCCCAACAAGGGAGAATTAATTCAGAGAGCTCTGAATTTTCAGGAGCAATGTCCTGAGTACTGAAGAAATGTGGGGGAAGGAAAATGCAACCCTCTTATTTTGGTCCCAGTAGGTCTGTTTAATTGTTCCATATCTGCAGTGTCCTAGAGCTCCTGGAGAGAAAGACCTGGGAAGGAAAAGGCATTTTCTGATGAATCAAATAAGCATACACAAATGGTGCAAGCAAAGGGTGTCCAGGAAAAAGCCTCTTCAAAAGGAAAACCTGGAATAGAAAGGAGAGGGGAAATGGAAGTCTGGGGGGAGGGAGGAAGGAGGGAAGGATAAAACCCCAGAGCCCAGCAGTTCAGCTATCTGTCTCGCAGCGGCGTGGGGCAGCGGGACTGAGCACAGCGCTGAGGTCACTGCCTCGGCCGGGGCGCCTGCAGTGCGTAGCGGAAGCCAGATGTGCACTGGCCGGGATGCAGGAAGACAGAGTTTTCCTGTAGAAACCGTCTCTGACACCGGCTAATCTCTGCTCAGGGTTCATCACGCCAAACCGAGAAGATCTTCCTTTAATGGTTGTTCTCTGTGGAAGCTGCGGAAACCCATTTCTGACCTTGAATTGACAATATCTCCCTTCCTATTTTATTTCTTCAGCATGTCGTGATGTTTCAGGGAGCTGGTTGGGAGAGCCAAGTAGAGGAGTGATGCCGACTTTCAAGGGAAGATGAATTATGCCATGCCATGAAAGCAGTAGTGTTTTTTTAGGTGGCAGCCTCACTGCAGCCTGAGAGCTGCTAAGTGGACCCTGGAGCTTGCTACCTAAGGCCATAAAAACAACCCTGAAAAAATGAATCATGTCCTAATTACTGTTTAAAAATTTAGGTAATCCTAATCTGCAGATGGAAAGGGCAAGGTATTGTCAGGGCTTTCTGTGTATTCATAGAGAAAAAGAAGAACAAAAAGGCAGTAGGGTTATTTAGGCAGAGTTTAACTAGCCCCCACTAACCCACGGGTGTGTTGTCTATGCCCAAAGCTGTGCCCACAGCTGGCTGCCACGCGATGGGCTGCTCGCTGCATCCCTGTGCTGGTGTGAACTTCACAGCTTTGTGCAGAGGGAGGCTCAGAGCTCTCCAGAACTGGTAGCTGCACCGCCCAGATTTGGTGGTATTTTGTGAATGATCACGGGAAGCAGAGAAGACTGGGGAATCTGTAAAGATCTGAGAAAGGATAATATGAGTAAGTGAAAGGAGGGAAAATTTGGCCTTTCAACAGTTTTTGAAAATCTCAGTATATTTTTCTGATTTGTCTGAAAGGGGTCAAAGGGGCTGGAAGTGACTAAACATCACTATATTTAAACTTACTCTTTAGACTCCCTTCAGAGTCAGTGAAGAGAGAGAGACACTTTAAAGGGACAACTCTTCTCCTCAAGTAGTTCTCTAAACAAGATCTCAAAGATTGTGCTCTCTTAGCTGAGTTTAAATTGAAGACACTCGCTGAGACACTCCCACTGTGGTTCCAAAGAATGTTGAGAGATGAACCTCACCTTTAATATTCCTAAAGGGAATAAAAATGTGATTGAGAGCCCTTCAGTTTGAATGCAAAATCAACAAAATCAGGAGTTGGTTGTTTAAATGTTTTAAATCAAAAAGTCGTTGTTCCAGAGCTGATGTTCACTAGACACAAGAAAAGTTTAGTGTAGGCTGGAATGGATCTTTCAAAGACTAGAAATTTTCCTATAATGCATTTTTAAGCAGAACTTATCTAGTTCAAAGACAAACTAATCAGGGAAGCTCAGGCTTGAGTTGCCTATGAAGTCAGGCTAATTGTTTATAACAGTCTCTTCTCATTCTCTATTCTGCAAATCTAAATGGCAAACTAAGGGCAGGTTTCACCAGCTTTAGCATATTTTTAAGGTTTGCAAGTTGCCGCAAACTAGAGATAAGAACTAGACCTGATAGGAAATCAGTAATGCTGAACTTACCAAATCTCAGCTTTCAGGCTCCTTCATCAGGGACAGTGGAAAGAAATATTTCTTTGCTTACACTGTTCAAGGCGCCATCAGGAAAGTAATTATTTTGGAAGGGAAATGACTGAAATCATTAAGGGTTTTGCTCCGCAGAACAAAATGGGATACAATTGAAACTGGGGATGTTGTGGAAATTCTATGGAATGGTTGTTTTCATGACTGAGCCACCACTTTATTTTTCCCATGTACCTGGTTATCACTCAATTTTTCACAGAGTGGCACCAAGCTGGACTGGGAAAGAGGCTGAAATCAACTTCACAGAAGGTCATTTTTTTCCAGGCTGAGCACTATAGGTGCATTGTTTAGAAAAGATTCAAGCGAAAAAGGTGTGTGAGCCAGGGCAGCAAAAAGTATACACTTCCTACAGCTCTGACCTTGTTTATCTGGCTATTCTCTAAAAATGCAGGGGTTCTGCATTGTACCTTGTGAAGCTGCCACATCACATTAGTTAAGCCCTCCTGGAGGGATTTAAAGAAACAAACTGCCGGCTCTCACATGAGCTGTCTTCACGTCATGGTTTTCTTGCTTAAAAGCAGCAAAAAAGAAATGATCATGGCAGCAGGGACATCCCTCTGTTAACCCTTAATTTTAACAAGCGGTGCTGATGGACTCGGGTTGTGATTTTCCCTTTCTTCTTCCTTTGAAATCTTTTTTGAATTACCTGTGAAAAACATTTCGCAAATCCTCTTTTTTAACATGTTTGAGTACATGTGTGTGTATATATTTATGAAGTCTTCTAATTAATTATATAATATAGTAATTAAACAAATTATTTGGAGCAGGAGTGGTGTCCTTGTTCTTTATTTGCTAACAGAAGGGAATCTGCAGAGTCTTTTGGGAAGATTCTTGGGCTTCTTTGCATATAAATAGACATGACTGAACAGAATATAATGGGATATTGACTCAGAGACTAAACAGCAAATATCAGGTCATCACATTTGATTTCTATACACCCTTCCCTTATGTGTACAGCCACTTTTCCCTGTCCCACTCTCTTTGGCAGTTAGTGTTTCTCCCAACATTTGTCACCTCCTCCCAGGTATCTCCCTGTCTTCTCCTCCGACATCCTCTCCCTGATGCATCTTCTACGATGTCTGAGCCCGTGCTCCATCCCTGGGGCCTGGTCATGGTGCCACGTGCACAGCTCCTGCAGTCACTGCTGTTTACATTGTTATCCTGAGTCATCAAAGCTGGGTATTGAAAAGATTTATTTAATCTTGGAGTCTCTTCCCTTTTTCTTATATAAAGATCAAATCCCTTTTGAGAGGCTATGCTAAATATTTAATGTTATACCACACTTGATCTTCACCAAAAGGTTCAAAGAAGGTGTTTGTGAAATCCTAGGCTTAGTTAATAGGTGCCTTTTTTTCCTCCCTCAAGAAACGGCAAGTCAGTGTTTAAGAGGAAATGAGTAGCGGGAAGAACGATGGTGCATGAAGAAAAGGAAATACCCTTCTCGGTATCTCTGGTGGAGCACATGGGATGTTGCTGCTGGTCACCCCATCAGGGTGTCCATGGTGTCGTGCCTGGCGGGAGCCCCGCGTAGCTGCCCGTGGCCCAGGCTGCCTCCAGCCGGGCTGCGTGTGGCCTCTGCAGGCACCAAAGGCCTGGCTCCTGTCCCTGCAAGTCAGGAGCAATCCCACGGGAACCAACAGGCCCATGACAGCAAACGAGTCAGGAAGGGAACTTCGGTCCTGGGTTTGAATCCACATACTGTGACCGCCCAGCACCCAGGCCCGGTGTGTGCAGTCCTGCCGAGGGACTGCAGTGGTCTGGGTAACGCCAGCCCCTTACACCAGTGACCACCCTGGCCGACTGCAGGAAACTGGATTCAAAAGCAGGATCACCCCCAGGAGCACACTGGTGTGGGGCAACCATAATCACCTCTCACATCCCAATCTCCTGATTTTGATGAGCTCCAGAGAGGACTGAAACTTTATTTTCAGATTTTGATCATTTATTCTTTTAGGAAATAAGGTCCCCAAATGGCACCATGTTCTTTATGGAGGAAGGCCAGAGTGTTCAGGAGAGGAAATCTGGCCCCTTATGTGCATCCTGAAGAGAGATCAGCCAGACCACCCTCACCTTGGATTAAAACAGCTATTATTAATGGCCATGCCCCATTTTCTGTCTCCAGCAAATCCTGGTGGCGATGCCATTAGGTGGCTTGGGGTAAGACACTCTATAGCCTGTGAAAATAGCCCACGAGATCTGCAGGGCAGGGAAGGAGGAGACATCTCTGCCTGCTGCAGCATCTGTTGGAAGATCCTCAGCCTGGAGCGCCCAGAGCTGGCAGGTGCTTCCGTGCACGGCATTCAAGCCGTTTTTCACTCCTATTACTCTCAGGGGACCCTTTCAGCATCTGCTTCCTTTGAAGTGCAGGTTTCCATGCCTCTCTCTGGTACTAATAAAACATCAGGGCTGCTCCTGCAGAAATGATAATTACCCCCTCCAGCTGGGTGATGATTTTAGTACCTTCCCAGTGGAAAAATGTTGTGTCACTGGTTGCTGAAGAGCAAACATTAACAGGTAGCAAAAATAATGTCAGCTGAGTCAATCTCCTCAGCAGATAATGGGAGAAAAATGGTAGATACTCCCCATTGCAAAGGAGCTATGTAGAGCCTGTGCACGAGCCTTGGCATTGGAGTACGGACTTGTTCCACAGGCATCTGTGTTGCTTCACTTTATTCCATGTACACATGCGTGATGGGTGAAGCTGGAGTGGGAAGCAGCCCTGGGCACCCAAATCCTGGGCACACAGTGGATGGCATGGCACCAGATGTAACATACCTACAAGCATGTTGCTAGGCTTATTTGAATAGGGGCAGTGTTTCTGTATGATGCCTGAGGATTATTTTGTCTTGCCTAGTATGAAGTTGAAAAATCTTATCACTCAATATCATCAAAGGGTGGAATTGCCTGACTGAAGCTCCCTGATGTTTTCTGCAGTTAAGGGCATAGAAAAGTTTGTCCCACATCAGCCTGATGCTTCAGAACAAAACCAGCATTTTTATTTTAAGGTGGCAACAATCAAAAGCCCAAACCAAAGGAAACAAACAGAAGAAAAGAAATGTGATGGGAAGGGATAAAAGATGAACTATTTCTTTAAGGTTTCTCACACTTGCACATCACATATATTTAGATACTTGTCCTGTGTACATTTTAGATGCTTTTATTTCTCACATTGTAACAGCTCATTTGCGCTGGAGCCAAGCTAACGTGTCTGGCCAGGTGTGCTCATTCATTTCCCAGAGCCATATGGTGCCCAGATGCAACGTGTGGCCTTCCGCTCCTTCCTATACACGTGCACTAGGCTGTGGGTAACTCCTGCTATCTCCTGCTCTCCATCAGCGGAGTAGTGGGAGTCAGCATCAAGCACTAGTGTTACAGAAAGCTTTCTGCTCTGTGTCCTCCTATTAGTTTTTGTATACATTGTAGGTTTGGGCTCTAAAGTCTGTTCTTCCTAGTGACACAGGTCTGTCTCTTAGTTATGTGCGAGTCATTTGTTATACATACCTTAACCCTGGATCTAGGCCTTTTTTTGCTCAGTAGCAAACATCTGAAGACAACTGGCCTTGCAAAGGGAAGGACCAGAGCTGGAAGAGCTGCAGTGCCTGAGATGACTGAGATGACACCTAGTGAGGACACTTTGGACTGGCTCTCAGCAAGGTTTTACCAGTCCGTCTCCAAAACCTGCCATGTGCAGCTCCCCAGACCTCAGTTCTCACTGACCAGGGCCTGAAGCATGAATGTCACATGTCGCTCATGAGTAGAGTGCCAATGCCCAGAGGATGCTGAGTAGCTGAGGGTGCATGGCCTTAGGTAAATTCCTTTTGACCCATCAGCCATTCTTGTAAAGTAAAGTGGACAACCATGGCTGTTTTAGGAGTCTTACAGATATGGTTACATCTTCCCTTGTGTGTCCCATTGCTGCTTCCAGAGGAAGGAGGCAGTTGATGCCGTGACACATGGCCATGTGGTGCAGCTGGGAGCAGCTTGCAAGGCTGGGTGTCACACAGTGAGAAGGTGTTCTCCAGGCCGGAGACACCAAGAGAAAGGACTAGGTGGAAAAATACCGTTTCCTGCTATGTTTGGTGTCTGGAAGCAAAGATCTGGAGCAAGGTTGTGGATATAGGTCCCTTTCTGTTTTAAAGGCGTTCCTCTAATGCAGACCAAAAGCCCAAGGCACCAAGAGGTTGCACTGGACTGCAAACAGAAAACGAGCAAGCGGTTCAGCCCGTCTGGTTTCACACTGTCTGTGCTGCTATGCCAAGCTGCTCTGTTATCTACTGTGCCCTGATCAGAGATCCAGGCACCTGCAAAGCACAGGACTGCAGTCACTAAGCTTGGCTTTTGCAGCGCTAAAGGTTGAATTACTTCAGGATGCTTTGGTTAACAAAGGAAAATTAGCAGGAGGAGACTTTTCCCAGCTGTGAGCGAGCGTGGGAGGAAACGTGGCTCGGTGAATCACACAATGCCAGCCAAACAATTGGAGGAACTTGCTAGAGGAAATGACTAAAATAGCCACACAGGGCAGCCCTGGAGAGCTAGTTTAAAATAAATAACCAAGACATAAAAGTTAAACCATACAAGGTGAGGGAGAAAAAGCAGGGACAGGGAAAGAGGAGGACCCAGAAGAAGGTAGCAGAGAGAACTACCATTGTCCCCTGCTTCTCCAACTTCAAAGGACCTCCTGGTGGCAAACCCATGGCCTAAGACTCGATCCCAGTGCCGGGAAGCAGCATGTCTCCTGGGGTTGTCCTAGCTGTAGGGATCTGCAGAGCTGTCTGCTGGAGGGAATAGCAAGGGTGGGCCCGCTGGCCAGGGCGGCAGGGTGTCACGCAGCACCTGGGGCAGATGTGTAGGAGATGTGCCAGCCCCTTCCATCACTGCTGCCACGACCAGCTTCCCCGGGCTGGTGTGAGGGCTTCTGCTGTCCCGTCTGGTTGCTGGGCATTGGAGGAAGCTCTGCCCTGGGGCACCGTGCGCAGCGGTGCCGGTGCTTGCATAGGGTGCAGGGAGAAGACGAGTGACCAGCGGCCAGCACTGCGGGCAAGAAGGCCTGCAGGCTGGTTTGCCTTCCTCGCAAGGGCCAGGAGGTCACAGCAGGTTGGCGGGGGGCGGCAGGGCCATGGCCTTCCCCAGGCTCCCTAGGACAGGCGTCGCAGGCTACCTGCTCTGTTGGGAATAGCCAGACCGTGGTTAGATGTGACCCAAAACAGCCAAGCAAGGGTTTTCTTCTCCCTCTTCCTCTGCCAGAATAATGTGGCCAAAGTCAGTGTTACTGAGCCAGATTACACTGTGGGGAAGGCATTTTCCAAACTGTTGTCTGAGAAGCAAAGCTACCTGGCTACCAACCAAAGTGCAGGCCCCTCGCTTCCCTCCACCAGGGATTGGGAGAGGGATTGGGGTCTTCAGGGCGCAGCCAAGGAAACAGCAAGCCCAGGGATAGCAAAATCTCATCCACTATCTTACTTGCAACCGGCGGCTCCAAGAGCCCAAATATGTTCAGACAAAGTACACAAGAGTTTGCAGAGTTTATATTAAAATGGTGGATCTAATAAACAATCTTCCCTAGAAGGAAACAAACAAAAGAACATAACCCTTTCAGCCTTTGTCTTAGAACCAGGTTTCCCCCTTGGGCTATTCCTTAAATGAATTTGTTTCTTCATCACAGATATTCCCTATATAAAATATATAGTTTATTAGCTTTGATCTCCCCACACGCAGTACTTGAAGCTGATTCCAAGTTTTTTACAGTTAAATACTACCACATGATTCAAGAGCTCTATACAGCCTTTTCTATAAACTCGCGTAAATCAGAGTAAGAATTTGAACTGCTCGTTGCCAAAAGAGAGGGTGTGCCTCTTGCCCAAGCAAAACTCTGTTCTTCGTCTCTGCTCTGCTCACAGTTAACCTGCAGTTAGTAGCTGGGTTTATACAATATCTATTATGTTCCATACAGGAACACTGCAGCCTCTCAGTGGCCCTGGGAAATGCAGAATGAACATATCATCTAAAATCACCCACAGTCATTAAAATCTTTCTGATCCTTGTTAATCACTCAGCAGCCTGGTTATATTTGTTTATCATAACTATGAAATCTTGGGAAAAAATAGGAAGAGGGAAAAAATCACCTGTATGATGTATGAAAAGTCTCTTCATACTGCAGAGCAGTGCAATGGCTTCAGCAGGTTTGTGGAAGGGGCTTTACACAGGGCCAGCTTTTTATTCTTTCTTCAAGACCCTGGTGAAGCCCAAGGTCCTTGGGAAGCACAGCCAGCCCGTCCCACCCCCACCATCGCCAAGGCCATTCCAAGAACAGGAGTAACATTCATTATAGCGAGGATCCACACATGCGAGTGAGGACATGTGGAGGCTGAAGGCAGTGCAGGGGACAGCTTGGTCTGGCCAGCTCTATGGCTCTGCCATGTTTAGTTTCTGAGAAGAGTTTAGTGGCTTGGTGTTAACTCGTAGCACCCAAACGCCTCCAGAACCACTGTTGCCTGGTGTACTAGGACAGCCCAGTTCAGTCCAGGAGTAGAAAATGTCCTCATTGTTGTGGGAAACAGCATCCTTCAAAATCTCTGGGATGGGTTGGTGGAAACTGGCTGCTTTGGTCTCCAGAGATTCATTCCTGCTGAACACAGTTGGCTTGCTAGAAAAGAAACGCTGAATGAAACAAAGCTCTGCCAAGCAACTTGGCTTTGAGCTACCTAAGGACAAGGTCCTGAAGGACACATGGCACTAAGGCTACCCAGAATAATGGTATTTCCATTGAGGATGCCTGGAAGAAGCATAAACAAGCAACAGCTGTTGACAGTCAGAAGACCAGAGGGTGGCTTTATTTCTGAGGGACCTTGTTCCAAAACAGCTGATGCTCTCCACAGCTTTCAGCTGCCATAGATGGAGAGAGCACATGGTAGAAGCAGGCTGTGCAAAGCTGCAAGCTCTGCCCCTCTGCTAGGAGCAAGTTGGATGAGAAGGTGCCAGCTGGATACAGATTGTGAAAATGGAGAGAGATTTTTGGGAAACTTGGAGCTGCACTGACATCCGCTGTGGGATGCAGCGCTGCCCTGAAGACATAGGGAGTGGCTCAAGGGACATTAACGATTATGAGTTGCTGCCATTTTCATGACTGAGTGGCAATTTTTTTTGGCAGTGCTCTCCAGCAGAGAGGCCTGGAGCATGGGAGGTAGCTTGTCCTCCGCTTAGACTGATAACAAGAGAAGTAAGCATCTGAAAAGTGGAGAATATAGATTGGTTTGGTTTCAGTTTGTGCTGTTCATATACACAAAGGGCCCCTTGGAGCAGTCTACAAAACCCATTTGATTAAAAAAAAAGAAAAAAGGAAGAAAGAAAAAAGAAACAATTAAGCATTTACTGTTGTTTGCTTTTGAAATAGCAACTTATCCTTCTTCCTTCTGACATCCACCTCTGACCCTAATTCCTTACTTTGCCCACAACCAAACATAGTTCAGATGGAGGGAAACAGTAGGAGAGAGGTTAAGATTCTGGACTTCAGTTAGAAGTATAAATCAGCTTTGAAACAGTCACATTTTTTTTTGGCCTAACTAAAGGAAGACATCTGTCCAAATCAGGCTACAGAAACTTTGCTGTTATGATAAAGATATGCCAGCTTTCTGGTTGTACAGAGATTATCATCTTTTCTTTTTTTTTTTTTCCTTTTCATTACAGTGGAATTGTGTAGCTGGAGATGTTTGAAAAGAAGCCTAGAGCAGGGGAAAGAGAAGCTAAAAAGGCATTGAAAAGGTGGAGGAAACGAAGCACGCTGTGAGTGTGGCTGCGGAGAGCTGCTGCGGTGCGGTCATCGCCTGGTGACACCCAGGGAGGTGGAAGGATCACACAGGACCCCAGACTGCCAACAGAACATCTCACAAGGGACGGGAACGTGTGGAGGAATGAGGAGACCCATTATCACCCTCACTGCTTCGGGATATTTATTTATAGGGCTTTGCCACCCACGTGGAGATGCACTTCATGGCAGAGTGTCACCAGAGGGTCTCCTCACGCTGACCCAGCGGCCTCCACATCCAGCCTTGTTAGGGGCCGCCTGGGAGGGCTGGGCCCCGGCACCACGCTGGGACAGGGCTCATTAGGGACTCGGAGGCACCCGTGCAGCCCCGCGCCGAGTCAGCGCTGCTGGCCACAGGCCCCAGGCCTTCCTGGGTGTCCAGCCCTGCAGACGAGGTCCCAGAGCCCAGGGGTCTGCACGGCTGCAGCCCAGCACCAACCCCGTGCCCAAGCTCGCTTGCCAGAAGAGTTAAGTCACTTTTGCAAAATGGATACAAAAAGGAAACCATTTGCTCTGCTCCAACATACACTGCCACGTGCAGTTTTCCTCCTTCAGCCTGATATTTCCTAGGTCGGATCATTTCACTGGCGTGGTTTATTATACAACCCCAAATAGCCATTGCAATGGCACAGCCAAAGCGGATAGTAGGAATGGGTGGACAGTAAGAATGCCCAAGGACCAAGCTTGGAGCACCAGGCTGCTGCCCTGTGGGTGGCAAAGATGAACGGAGAGCACAGAATTGCCTTTTGGGTGAAAACAGTGTACTTCTGTATGAGAGACAAGAGGGCAGCAGGGATGAAACCATACATTTTCTTTTTCAAGATCTACATAACAAAGTTATAATGATGTAACATATGTTACATCTCATGGCAAAGAATAGCTGAGAAATGCCCAGCGATAGTAAAATTTACACTTCACATCTGTTCTTAAATAAGGAAAACCTTCAAAACACCACTGGTCACTTCCCATTGCCAAACCTGGATATGCTGGGCCTCACATTAATACTGTTTGCTCTCTATTACCATGTACTCAAGTCTGAAAAAGCAAAACGTGCTGATCTTCACTTATCACTTCAGTTTTCCAGTGCCCTTTTGCTGTTCAGTGTCCCATACGGCACTGTTGTTAGAGGGGGAGCTATTTCACTAAAAAATCTCCATCTAAAGAGAGAGAGGACCTTGCTGCAAATACACTGCCCTAATGGATCTGCACCTTTGAGGACAGGAAAATGGCTTTATTATTACTATTTTTTTTTTTTAACCAGGAATGCAACCATCTTCCCACTGGCCGTATCAGTTTGGCCGCTGCCTCCTGCGACTAGGGCTTTGAAAACAGAACCCCAGCATGTCTGGAAGCCGCCTTTCTGTTCTTGGTTTGACAGTACCTGTGTTCGGCTGCTTCAGCCCAAATACCCCGGTGTGACGGTCCCGCTGGGGAGCGCTGGGCCGCCCTGCAGACACAGCGCCTGCTGCAGCCGTGCTCTCTGTGGCCACGTGCAGAAGGAGCCTGGCAGCCTGGGCACGCACTGTGGTTTCCAAACACGGGCCGCCACGCTTCTACTGCATTTCTAGCTGCCGGCTTGCTCTTTGGCTCTGCAGTGAAGGTGAGGCTGTGCTGCATGGTTAAGTGAAGAGAAGAAGAGCTGAGGGAGGACAGGGCTGGGGCGATGCTAGCTAATAAGTGGTAGGTTGGCTCTGGTGGCATTTGGAGGTCCGTGCAGGTTTGAAGGGTGAGGTCATTAGGGAGCAAACCCAGGGCTCTTCCTTTGCTGTAATCCTATACCAGTCTTTCCTCCATCTTCCCAAAGCAAAGCAACTCATCTCCCACATCTCTGAATGATGCAGGTGGAGATATTGATATCATCACACAAATGTTCCCATTTTCCAAGCCTCCACCATGGCAATTCTTATTGCTGTTGTAGGGCAGTGTAGATATTCAAGGCTGAAAGGCTTCTAAGAGCTGGGCCGCCTGAAGTGGCACTTGCCACCGCGTCCCTGCATTTACACCCCCAATATCCACCATCAACCCGAGCAGCAGTGGTGCAACTGTCACTGCTTATCAGCATCCCCAGTGCAGGGGAGAGCCAAAGAGCGTTCAGGTTTATTTTAATCATCTCTATCCATCGACTGTGGTCACAGAAAGTCAGGCACAATCAGCCTCAGAACACAAGCAATTGCTGCTGCCCTTGTCTGTAGTCGCGTCACAGGCAAAACAGAGACCCCCATGCAGTTCCTGACCCTTTTCTGAGGGTTGTTTTTCCCCTGGGGAATAGGGCATCGCTGAGCAGCCTGGCATACCCCGATCAGGCCTTCCCAGCTACCGGTACTCCCAGAGCTGGGATGCTTCCCTGTTCGGCTTGTTTTATGGCAGCAGAATTTGTGGTGCTTCCCTGCCCTGCATCACCAGTGCCTCCCTGGCGGGGATGGTGGCTGCGTGTGCTGCAGACACAGAAAAGAGAAAAACCCAGACACAGAAAAAAGAAAAATCGAGTAAACTTCAATTTTGCTTAAAATTAAACTTTGCATTAAGCAAACCACCAGCAAATCAGGGAAGGGAAGGCTGCACTTTGCTCAGCACCCGCTGAGCTTTTTGCGGCCCCTGTACCTACCACCTACATGCTGTTGGTAGCCAGAGAGCCACCCATCTGGGGGCCCCACGTATATATGCTACGGTGACTGAACCAGTCTTTTTCCTCTATTGCTTTTTTTTTGTGTTTTTTGCTTTCTGACACCCCATCAGGACTGCTGGGCAGCCCTCTCTTTTGCACAAGGGAGCCCTTAGGGCTGTAAGTTATCTCTTACACTGGTGTCCCCTGCTCTCCTTGGTGCCCCATGTGGCTGGACAGCCCTTTGAAGGTTTTGCAGCACTTTCTCACAGGTGACGTTAAGCAGCTGGTGAGGGAATCACAGAACGGAAACAGCTTGAGACGTTGCCCAGAAAAAGAACGTAGCCTCTATTTCATATTTAAATAGTCCAAATATACTGTTTAGCTTGCCTTTTTCTCCCTCTTGGAAAATCCTGAGGAACTAACGTGGATTATTAACCCACTGGATTCTGTAGAAATTATTCTTCGATGACATGCAATTTAGTAGAGAATGACACCATGTAATTCATTTTCTGCTAAATTACAAAAAAAAAACCTATGGGATGCCTCTCATTTTCTAGTCTAGCATATAGGTAGGACCTTCTCTCCAAGTTTAAACTGTGCACTCCAGAATTTGGAGTTTAATTGTAGTCTGTTGACAAGATCCTCGAACTGGCTGGGTTGTTCTTCAGTTTTGGTCCGCGGGAACTGCTGTGCCTGTTGTGGTGGCTGTGGGCCTTGTCTTTGGCATCTCTTTTGTGCCACATACAGCCAGTGTGCTACGTTTTCTTGGATAGACAGTCTTTCCACTTAGCAGAGTCCAAAATCCAACCAACACACTGCAGCTGAAGCTCAAGAAAGATCTGTGCTCGCTGCAAAAGCAGAGAAGGAGCAAAGCGTCTGTGTGGTGCCAGAGTGGGTTCTGGCGCCCAAAACAGAAGATGGAGAGATGGAAGATGGGGAGCAGCCTGGGGTTGAGGCTTAATTGTTTTGTGGGGATGAGGGACAAGGGGGTCTCATTCATCCCTATCTGGGGACTCTGCAGCTAGACAGGCAAAGGCCAAACTAGCATTTTGGGAATGTCTAAGGTGGTTTGTTAATCGGAGTGTTCTTCTGCCTGAGGAGGCGAACACAAAGGACAGGTGAGCGCTTCAGAAACACTGTCACTTCAGCATATACCTGCTCCCTGGATGCGTGAGGATTGGCAAGTTGGGAAGCAAGAGCTGGAGACTCCTCACTGCGCTTGGCTACGGCTTGTTGTGAATCTCATGAATTTGCAAGGCTTTTTTTAAAAAGAAAAAGGGGAAAATAACAAAACAAACAAACAGACAATGCCGCACGCTTGGACAGTCAAGTTTTTCCGGCTGGGTTGTGACAAGCACCGCCAGCGCCATCCTTGGTGTGCGGGGCCGCGAAGGGCGGACTGGCACCCGGGCTGGCCCACACGAGGGCTCGGCTGCTTCCCTCCCAAATGCTCCGCTTCCTCAGCCCAAGGAAAGCAGACGCCGTGGCCCTGGGGGCCGGAAGGCAGGAGCTGAGCGGGGTGCCAGAGCGGGGCGCCCCCGCCCCGGTGCTGAAAGCGAAGGGTGCTGCCCGGGGAGCGGAGAGGGGGGCAGCGCTGCACGCCCGCCATGAGGGCCCGGCCCGGTGCTGCACCTGCCGCTGCAGCGCCATGACCGGCGACGCGCAGCCTGTGCCACCCTCTGACGGCGGCGTGCTGCCACAGCACAACCACCGCACTACAGCCGCTGCCGCAGCATCACACCATAACCACTGCTACAGCCGCTGCCGCAGCACGACCACTGCTACAGCACCCCGCTACAGCCGCTGCCACAGCACAACCACGGCTACAGCCGCTGCCACAGCACGACCACTGCTACAGCACCCCGCTACAGCCGCTGCC
>VZSV01000002.1:5200602-5227029 GCA_013398735.1 Nothocercus julius | reverse complement strand
CACAACCACCGCTACAGCACCCCGCTACAGCCGCTGCCACAGCACAACCACCACTACAGCCGCTGCCGCAGCACCGTGCCACAACCACCGCTACAGCATCCTGCTACAGCCACTGCCGCAGCACCGCGCCACAACCACCGCTACAGCACCCTGCTACAGCCGCTGCCATAGCACAACCACCACTACAGCCGCTGCCGCAGCACCGCGCCACAACCACCGCTACAGTATCCTGCTACAGCCACTGCCGCAGCACCGCGCCACAGCCACCGCTACAGCACCCCATTACAGCCATTGCCACAGCACCGCACTACAGCCGCTGCCACACTTATCCCAGTCATCCCCAGCAGGTGTGAGGGGCACAACGGGGGCTCCACGCAGTGTCTTTCCATGCAAAATTATCTCTCATAAGAGAGGCTTGAGCCGGAGCTCAGCAGTTAGGACCAAGACTGTTTTTAGCATGCCGGTCCCCTGGCACGGTGGAAGTCTGCACATCAGAGCTGAAACAGTGTCTTAAAACTTGCACAGCTTCTCTCCCCTGCCAAGCTCTGGTTTTGCTGTAGCTCTTAGTTTTCCACAGCACCACTGGCAGACTGTACAGCTGGAAGCCCCTCTTACTCTCTAATAGACCATTTTACTATCACTAATCTTTCAGGAGAATCCTACAGTATGCTAAGGCACACCCCGGGAAGCAGGTTACATCTGTCTGTACGTTTAAACAGGGCTGTTGCACCTTTCCAAGCAAAGATGTAGCAGTGGCAGCCCTTGCTGGGATGTGACAACGGGAGGTGCTGCTGGAGTGTGGTGCCAGGAAAACCTGCGCCAAAGCTCTCCTCCTTTGGGAAACGAAGCTGAAAACTCCATGTATGTCCCAAAGGTACCAGGAGATGAGTAAGTGTGCAGCCTTTGCCTCTCCTAGAGCCAGGAACTGTGAGAACATGGGCCACTCTGCAAAGCCCTGGCTGCACTACCTGGCTGCACAGCTGTTGTCAACAGCAGGGATTCCGCTTTCACAACCACGGCTTGGCCTCGGAGGACAGAGGCCTGCTCGGAAGAGACGGGATCCGCCCGACCAGGCAGGGCAAAAGCATCCTTCCCAACATCCTGGCCGCTGGAAGAGGAACCCTTCAAGCTGTGAACGATGGGGAGGAAGATGGGGAGCCACAAATACAAGAAGAATTGGTTGACCAGCTTGGGAAGCAAAGAGTGCAGGGCACTGTGAACAGGAGAGGCCTCAGAACTCATAAAATCAGGCAAGAGGGGGCCCATCCCCAGGGCACGCACACAACTGAGGAGGCATCGAGAGGGCAGCACTGCAAGGGAAGCTCTTGCACCTTTCTAGTGAGGTTGTCGCACCTTTCCTGGGAAGTTCTCAAGCATGACTGGGGGCCTCTCTGAAATGCATGCAGCATGGCCAGCAAACTAGGGGAACTGGGGGTGTGCGTGTGGTTGCAGGGCTCTGATACCGCAGGAATCAGAGCGATGTGTTGGGAGAGCTTGTGTGACTGGAGCGCTGTCACGGCTGGATACAGGTGCTTGGGAAAGGACTAGCCGGGAAGGTGGTGGTGGGGCAGTTGTCCTCTGCCTGAGAGCACGGCGGGAGCAGTGCCTAAGGACGGGGGAGCAACCAGCGGAGAGACGGTGGGTTGGGGTGTGTGAGTGCAACAACATGAATGACAGCGCTGTGGGCCTCTGCTACAGCCCACCTGACCAGGAGGAAGAGGCCACTGGAAGAAGTCTTGTGTTTCCACAGCTGGTCCTGATGGGACACTTGAACTACTGTGGTATCTGCTGGAAGGGCTACACAGTTGGGCACAAGCAGTCCAGGAGGGTCTGATATCCTGGACCTTCTCAGCTTTCAGCCCTAGTGGGAGAGTCTATGGAACTTGACAGGCATTAAACAGTTCAGCTATTACATGTACTTAACAGGGCTTCAAAGAATAAGCCTGAACTAGTGAGAATTTTATAAGATGCCTTCTTTTATGAGAAAATGAGGTATCATTTTTCTGTGTCATATTTAGGAGAGTTTGAACAGGGAAGACTTTCTTTCAAATTATATTTTAGAGAAATCTGTGAAAGGGCTGGCAAAGTTTCCCAACACCCTTTGGCCTTCAGCAAAGCCCCCTCTAAATGATAGCCGCAGCCAAAGGAGAAAAGGCCAGGCCAGGCCGCTTGGCTCAGACCAGGGCCAAGAGTACATTGATGGCTTTGACGTGTGCTCCAAAGAAGCAGTTATTCTGCATTAAAAATACGCCTTTTCTGCACAGGAATCCTCAGCCTCACACTGAGAAAGAAAAGCCAAGCAGGGGGAGGGAGGGCTGATGCCATGAGGTCCGTGGCAGGCAAAGCAGATGTCTAATTTCACGCAGAAAGAAATCACCTTCTTACGTTAAGTGCCTCTGTTATCCCCTGACTATTGGCGCCATTTGCCTAGCCAGAAAGTGACCCCAGTGCATAGAAGTAATTTATCCTCCCTCTTCAGGAGCTGTTTTTGCTGGCAGAGCCAGGCACCTCCTTTGCTTTGCAAAGTTTTCCAAGCACTCTGTTGTAACTTTTCGAAACACACTCCAGTAAAATCCATCAACACGCCCGTTACTCGGCTGTGAGTGCACACCGTGGGTGGGTGACACATTCAGCTCCATCAGGTACTTGAAGTGATGCACTTAGGTATACACCAATAGCCAAGTAACCTGCACCCTGTGGTGCCGTGGGTAACTTCATGTAACAGCAATGGGGAGACTTGGCTTTGGTTCAGTTAAGCAGTAAATGTTTTTTGACAGGGAACAGTAATGTAAAGTTTAGTCTTCTGCGGTGCCCTGAATTAATCCAAAATTATGATCTACTGCATCTTCCCACCCACCGAGTTGGAGCTCCTGAGAGCAGCCTCCCGGGCTGTCATTTCAGTGTACTGCAAGGCCAACTCCACACGGCCGCCCTCCCTGTGCTTCCACCCCGCCACCTTTGCCGTGGTGGTGGTTCAGATCCAAACAGCTAAAAGTTGTTTCAGCTAAGGCTGGACATAAATCTCTCAGGCCGAACCTTTGGGCTGACAGAGAGCTGCATAACATGAGGGCAAGTGGAGAGGAGAGTTTTTGCAAGATGGGAGGTTTTCTCCCCATCTTCTGATCTGCCCTGCTCCTAGCTATTGATTGTGCAGGAGGAGGATGTCACTTGTCCAGGACATGGATTTACTACCAGAAAGGTGCAAGTCATCCAGCACTGGATCAGCTGGCAGAAAGTAGGAATCATTTATCTTGATAACCTTCCTAATGCTTTCCTAAGCATAAAGGAGAGAGAGGAATGAGATTCAGAAGGGGGCATGAGCAGGCCAGAGAGGGATCCCCAGGAGAGGGATGCAGCACACACCTCAGCACCAGACTTGCTTGCCTTTTATCATCAGGGAAAGCAGGAGGCGAATGACAGAGAAGCACAGGAGATCCTAGCCCAGAGCCTGCCCTGCGGTGCTGCCTGTATCCCGGTGGATCCGGGCTGCCAGGTGGTCCCTGCGGAGCGGCGCAGGGAGCGGAGCGGCGCAGGGAGCGGAGCGCTTGGCGTGGGCGAGGAAGGCGGCGGGCAGTGCTTGCCCTGCAAAGCTCATTGCTCACAGGGACTGAGCTTCGTGTTTGCACACAGCAGACTCACAACCTGCTCTTCAAGCGTCACCAGCTCGACAGGGGAGACTCTCGAAATGGCACACAGCATTTCTATTGCAGGCAAATCCACTGTGCACTGGTCAGTCAACAGCTTTTCACTAACAAAAGGTTTCTCCTGTTTTTAACCAAAGTGGACAACAAAAGGCATAAGGCAGTGCAGCCCGTGCTGAAACCCAGGCGCTTGTAGCACCTTGATCATCAGCCCAGGTCATTGGGGGTGCCCGGTGTTGGCACATAGCTCTGCTGCAGTCACTGTGCTCTTTCACGTGCTGACAGCAATGCTTTGCTGGCCTTTGCTCACCCATTTTGAAAAACAAAAGAAATCTTTTCAAGCTGTGTAAATCCCTCTGAAGGGAAGAAAATAGAATCAGCAGAGTTTTCACACTGTCGGTGTTCAAAGGGACTTGCAAAGCACATTTTCTGCACACCGAAGAGAGCATTGAATCCCTAGCAGGGCTTGGGCAGCACAGACACGGCTACATACATTGTGGAGAAAACAGGCTCTTTTCCTCCTCTTTCCAGAGGAGAAATTCAGACTTCTTTTCATGTTAATAGAGGGACAAGAAAAACTAGCAGTCTTGAAGGTCGTCTTGCCTCTTGTCTTAGCCTGTGCTGAGTCACCAGAGCAAATGTGCCTTCTGCTGCTGCCAGTTTTCACTAAAGGTTTAAGTATCACAGGCAGAGTCATTGCCCGCAATGGCTAGAGTTGCATGTGGTTATACTACAGCAGCATTTAATACAAATATTTTCACTGTTAAAAATTTAGAGAAACAATTATCCTACTTTATCTCATATGGATGCACCATTAATTATCTATGCTAAAAAAGCATGAAAAATAGAAAAGCATAAGAAATGCTTTCAGTATTTGTAAAAGACAACTTAACTTGTTGTCATAGCTGAGCCATAGTTAAAAATTTAACAGCCTTGAGCTTGCTCTTGATTCAACATATGAGCTCACTAGGGCTGAAAGCAGTATATTCACCCTTGAGTTATAACAAAGCTGTTTCACAGAATTTAGACTTTTGCTTATTATATAGAGGAGTTTGTTTCTGAAAACAGTACCACTAGGGTAGTATATTATATCAGAACAAAAAGCTTCTGCATAGATATTTATAAATTGCTTTAGAACTGTGAGGAAAGACTAAGAGAATTTTCTTGAATGACGAGAAAATCCAGTCATCAACTTTGTACTTTTCTGACCCACAGAAACAGTATCTTTTTATCTTTGTATGATAATATCCCATCTTGTCAGCTGCTTCATCAGTGCCAACAGATAAAATCAAGGAGGACCTCATTTATCTCAAGTTTTATAAGAATCAGACCAAAAGCAGTATCTCTTTCAAAGTAGCTTTATTTTAACTAAATTAGACTAAATTAGATAAAAAAATAATAGCTCAGTGCAACAGATTTAAACAGTACACTTTAAATATGATCTTCAGGCTTGACAGTCAAAGAAAGGGCGATAACGTCTTATCAAAAGATATCTTTTCATCCTAATGTGCTACTCAATCTGATGTTAGATACTACAACAGGAAATATATTGCACAACCTATACTCCTTTTGCAAGCTCTTTTAGTGGCAAACAGTAGTGGCAATATTAAATATCATCATAGTATCTTATTTAGACAAAATAGATTTTTTGAACATTTGAAAAAGTGAGCTATACTTTTATCACAGCACCGAGCTATTTATTGGAGCAGTTTTTAAGTTCCAGATGAATTCCCTTTCTTTCAAATATGCATTAGCTCATTTGCAGACCAGGGGCAGGACTGCCACGTGCTACTAGCTCGCCAGAGCTGCTCTGCCTTCATCTCAGCATGGTGCTTGAGGACAAGACATGCTCCATCTCTTCCTCCCAGCATAAACTGCTGTGCAAGTCGGTGGCTTTTCAAAGATGCCTAAAAAGATTTGGTGTTTGACCTCAGAGCTCTTCAAAAGTTCAAGTTGCTTTTAGATAAAAGTGTTTCTCTTTGTCATAACTTAGTGTTCTGTCCTGATCTACCATCTACCATTTCTTCTAAGAGTGCAGAAACCCTTCCAATAATCTTTATGTGTTTACTCGTGACCAATAATAATCATCGAGACTCTCAGCTACTGAGTTCTGCTGAAAGCTGTTGAGCTACCAATACTTACACAAACACATTGGCTAGAGCTTCAGTGGTACTAGGAAGAGAAAGGTGACCTTTAAGCAAGCACACTGAGTTTTCCTAGCTCCTTTTCTTGGTGGAGAGGCTTAATTTAGAAGATAGATTAAATCAAATTCTCACTTTGAGGATGAAATAAAAATACCAAAGTTACCACCTACTTCCTTTCTGAGTTCTAACTTGCAATCTTTGATTGCACATATTTTTATTTCATATCTATTATCACCTTACTTAGAATTTTTCCCGTGCAAGATAGATTTCTTTAAAATAATTAGCTGAAACCCAGACAATATAATAAATGGTTAGGAGTGATGGATAGAGGATGGGACAGTCTCACAATAGTCCACACTGCACTAGTAAAGATGCCAACAAAAGTAGGATCATTAGACAGTATCATGTCCAGGACATTTCCATTTGCAGAGAAAAATAAACATGCATGTGACCTGACTGAGGAACACCATCTGCAACTGCAACTCTCCCCAGAAGGGGCATGCACAACTTGCTCTGAGGTTTCTCCTCACTGTAGAGCTGTACTATTTGGAGAGCTGTTGTCAATGTATGGTAGCAGAGGACCAGACAAACGACCCTGGAAACTGCAGCACAAGGTGCGTTTGGGGGCATATGCAGAGATGGGCCACGCTCCAAAGGGTGTATGATATTGATATGCTTGAGATTTCCAAATCTACCCAATAAAAGCATTAGGGTGGCCATCCCTGGAAGCGCTCACACGGGGAAAGGGATTGACATTTCATTCTTGATCTTCAATAACCAAAGAATTTGCTGGAAAAGAAACAGCAGGAGAGAGTTGGTATATTCCACACAGGAAGACATTGTGATGATGTGCAGTGGCGTGTCCAATAAAATTCAGTGTTGAATTAAAGAAAATTATGTGCCCAATGACTTCATCTCCTGTGGATAAGTGAAGCTGATGTTGACTGAATCGGTGAAAACAAAACTGACAGGTGAGCAAGGCTCTGAAGCACCCTGGCAGACATTAGAAGGCACAGGACTGCAAGGAAAACTGAACCAGCCAAGTTACCTGCCAGTTCCCCCTGACTCTTAAGTATATGAAATGGCTACACGAACATAAACCGCTGTCAGGAGTTCAGGTCGGAACAGGGCGATGGAGTATTTCTGAGGGTCTTCTCCTTGACACAGGCCTGGAGTTCGACTGCAGAGCTGAGTAAATTACATGTTTAACCTGAAAAATTAAACCTCCTGTTATACAGACCGCATCCATCTATGCCAGCTAGAGAACAGCTATTTTACAGCAAGCTGTTTATAGCCTCCCCCTGCCAGGGGAGCAATTTAAGTAGTAACAGAATGGGGCTTTTTCTGTAATCCTTCCCATTCCCAGACTTCTTTGTAAAGTCTGGGAGCAGCGATGCCAACGTGCCCCGCTCTGACCTACATAGCGAGCAGTTGGAGTTGTGTTCCCGCGGCGCGATGCGAGAGGAATCGGGGCTGCCTCTGCAGCAAGGGCAGCGTCCTGGCAAGACACAGAACTTTCTGCAGAAAGTTTCAGTTGAATCCCCTCACCTACCGCTCTCGTGACCCCAAGGGCATATTTTGTGTTTATCACAGAGAAGAAAAACATCCCGCAAGAAGAGGCTTAACTTTAAATTCTATTTTTTTGCCAGGAATAACAAGGGAGCGAGGGAAGCACAACTTTGAAAGCTCCAGCTCATTAAGCCCCAGAAAAATAAATCAGCTCATCATAAAAACAAAACAAAAGCCAAGAGAATAAAGATGCTAGGGATTTTTTTTCCAGACATGCACATAAATTGCATAAACATGAGCAGTAGAGACGCCCATGCTATAACATCATTGTCCACTCTATCTGAGAAGAATTTTAGGGCTGTGTCCTGCTGCTATTGGAGTCAGAAAGAAGCAGCCTGCTGGGAGCAGGGATGACAAACAGTTTTTTGCCTCCTCAGGCTTAAAAGGCAGGTAAAACAAACAGATGACTTCAGAGAGCCCATGGGTCGGCTTGGCAAGGAAGGGTCCCCACTGGATCAGAAAGATTAACTTCGGGGGAGGGCAACCGTACAGGGAGCGAGCAGCTGCCATGAGTTAATATTTATGGACTTCTGCAGCAACAGCAGGATGACCCTAGAACAGCGCCGGAGATTCCAGCTAGGTGCCTTGGCATCAAGGCTGCATTAACCTATGTGATCCGAAGCTTCTCTCTTATCAGCATTTGGAGCATAAAATCATATCACTCATGCCTAACTGCCACATACTTGTAACCCTATACTTGTGGGATAAAATTAAATCAAGACAAACTGAGATGCTTGTATTCCCCCTTTATAATTTATAAGGATAAAATGCAAGTTTTTTGCCAGGGCAAGGTTCAGGAACTTTACATATCCTATCAGGAGAGGGAGGAAAAAAAAAAAGAAAAAAAAAAAAAAAAAAAAAAAAAAAAAAAAAAAAAGCAAGCAAGCAAGCAACAATCTTCTCTGCCCATGAAGCGATATCATTCAGAATTTGTCAGCCATCCAAAATAGTTTATCGTCTCCCTTCATTAGGAACCATGTTTTCCAAGTGACAGAGAAAAACTTTTCACAATTCTCTTAGACCCTATTAGTCATAAAATGATGCTAAAGTGACAAAATGCAAGAAATGTCTTCATTCATGACTTAATAGTAGTTCTTCGGCCTTGATTTTGTGTGGACAATACTAAAAGTTGAAAATTTCTGTTTAGGGATTTTAAGCTGGCTGAGAACCAGGTTGGCTTTCGCAGGGGATTGCTTTCTTGTTTTTCTTTGTGAGCTCTTCAGACATAGTTCCCTGAGATCCTGAGGGGTTCAGAGATCATAAGCTGAAAATCACTGCACTACAAAACATGTTCTCATTTTTGTATGCAACAAACCTTTGCCTACCTCTGGGGAAGGAAAGCGTCAGGTATCCTTTATCTCACTGAAGACTCGAAACAGTACAACTGAACTGCAGTTTACTAGGACAGACATAAAGGATATCTTTATTATTTATTTCCTAGCAGAAATAGGAAGTTAATTGCTTGCAAAGAGCATTTCAAAGATTATTGTCTAGTGTGAGGAAGAAAGGACCTTAAATCATACAGCATGAGTTGAGAAAGCATGAATGTCTATTGCTATCAGTAAGCATTTGCATTTTTAGGATGTTCTGCATTAAGCCTACTGCAATGTGAACTCTCTTAAACATGGATTTTATAGCAGAACTCTAATAACTAATGCGTTTAATGGTTCAACAAAACAAGATTGTATTCATTTCAAATTAGAATATATTTTGCAAGCTCATGTATCAAGCAGTTATAGTTGTCTTGATAGCTATTTAAAAGTAATTTTCAGAAGAAAAAGGTATGAAGCATCTAAGGATCCACAGAACTATTCTCTATACCGCATTTCTGGAGTCATTACATCTCTGAATCCCACCTGGATGGAGTTAAGTTTTATTTACTTAGGTGCCTAAATAATCACCTCCCCATAAGCTGGACATTGCTATTTCCCTTCAGTATGCTTTCTTAAGTCTCATCCTTTTGTAACAAGTGGCACATCCATGGGAGGCCTACAGAAAACTGTACGAGGAACCAAACTGGTTCTATCAATCTTGCTAACCATCCTATTATTGCTGGACTGTTATAGGCATCACTCTTCAATATATGATTAGTTTTGGCAATTAATCTAGTAGCTATCATTTATCTATTTGAAATATGAAGCCTTCATGTATTCTCCAAGTTCTTCCTCTTGTCCTGAAAGACTCCATACTAGTTCTAATACAGAAAAAAAATGGAAATAATATTGTTTTCAGACAACATCTAATAACTATGCACCTTCTCTTTGCAAGAACAGAAGAGTTTTACTTTTGTCCAGAATGAGAAAGAGATGCAGAAGCAGGGGTACTGCTCCATCCCATGGAAGCAGCAGCATGAACAGCAGTCTATGTCTCAGGAATTCTGTTTCACTTCCCCCATCAGCCTTATGGATAAAACTTAGAAGACATTCAGGGAGATGCTGCATGCAAGTTCTCAGTACGGGGCTACATCTACACTTAGCAGAAATCAGCATCCACAAGAAAGCTCAGCACAGAAACAAAATCTTATCTTTTAATCTTTCTGTAAAAGAAATTTCTGTAAAAGAATTGATTTCTTTCTGGAAGAGAAATCATTTCAAAGGGTAAAGTGCCTCTCAAAAAATTTGCATGGAATTTCAGTTAAGAAAGTGGTAGTATCAGAAAACAAAAGAGACAAGATGCTTGCTCCGTGTAGGTGCGACCTCTCTTGCGCAGCTAATGGCAAGAGAGACATAAGACACTGACAAGGCAACAGGAAAGAGACTCCATCTGTGTAAGAGTGTAAGCAGTAAAGCTGCACTGCAATGAGAGTACCATGAGAGCAATGTAGCCAAAACAACCACTGTTTTTTAAAGATTTAAACAGATGAGATGTAATGAAAAGAATGAGCATAGGAAAAAAACAAAGGAGAAGGGAAAACTTTGAAACCAATAGCACTGTACAAAGATATTCCACAAAGAATTAATTAGAACTGCACATGTATATTTGCTGTAGGCCCATCTCCCAGAGCAAGCATGTTGGAGAGTACTGTATTCCAACAGTGATACTGAATGCTAAAGAAAGATTTAAATTGCTTAAAAACATCACCTTTATTAAAGGTTTTTTTTTTTTTTTTTTTTTTTTTTTTTTTTTTTTTTTGTAGTCAGATCAAACCAACTGCTTACTAGACACAGACAGTAGGTACCAGTATTTATTGCTTCTGGATTACCCAATATGACATCCAGCTTAAACCACTGAGCAAATAAAGGGCTGACAGGTTACAAAATGAGGGAGAGCTACACAACCATGGATGCAGATTTCAGTGTCCTGGGTACTGAAACCACAGTCCCTGGCCACCATTCAACACAACAGCAAATCCTCACCAAACCAGGTCTTAAGAGATGAAGCCATGGATTGGCACAAGGCAGCTATCGGAATCATATCAAGGGAGGGACGTTCTCTCCAGACACAGGTTTGACCTACATAAATCCTAGTCCTTGTTTTAAACAAAGTTCACAGGATGTCAGACCATGAGGCCCAGGATACGTAGACCAATTCAGAACAGAATCCAATGGTAATTCTGCAAAGAGCAAGACATATCATTCAAAAGACAGAAGTTTCTACTTAACAGGATGATTTCACTTTGAGAAACTTCCTAGCTGTTGATTTAGCAGATCTGCACAGCAGGTCAGTCTCAAAATACTAGGTTTGCCTGAGCTGAACTCAGCAGAAACATTTAACTTGTTTGTTGGCAAAATTATTTAAATAAAAATTGTCCATCTTTGTAAGAACTAAGACTTACTGCTGTAAGAACATGGTTCCTCTTGAAACACAGACCCATCGCTTGCATTAGTGTCTCTGCATGGTGCTCTCTGTAGATGTAGCAACACACCCAAGACTACGTCACATGTGTGCACTGTGCTCAACCACGGGGGCATGGATCTGTTCCTTGTTGCTCTTCTGCCATGCCAGATTTGTATTCACAACCTCTTATTTAACTTATGAAAAGTAATTAAGACTTACGGCTTGAGACATTATTTTCATGACATCAGAACATATGAGCAAGCTCTCATGCACACACCAGCTCCATGCTGCTCTCTTGACAAACATCCCACTCTTGTTTCTACTGACAAAACAATATTGGCAAGACTTGTTTTCAGCACAGAAATGCCTATGTGCTCAAGAAATCAGTCCCCCTCTTTTGGCTAAACATCCTCCCATCCCCTCACAACATGATCCGCTTCTTCCCTGTCTGGTTCTCTTCCCACAGGTGGCTTTTGTCCCAGCAGTGTCACATGGCTCGTATCCCAGACACAAATGATGTTCAGCTTACAGGCTGCTCCCCAGCCCCAGTGAGCACCTTCCTCCATGAAATCAGCCGGGCTGGCTGGTTTATAGCACCAAAGATGATGAAGCTGCAGACTTGCAGGACCAGCTGAGAGCAGAGAACAGTCATCAGAGTTGGTCTCCAGTGCGTTGGACTTTTAGATCATTAAAAAACAAAAACAACTTTCCTGAAACCAGGAAATTGGCCTGCAGCCACAACAGTTGCTCAAAACTATTTCCAAAGGGATATGTTTCAGAGTGGCTCAAGTGTTTAAGGTTATTGATCTTAGACTACATATATCTTGTGCGTAGGTGTCAAAATTCTTATCACATCTTTCTTATTTCCATCATAGTGAAGCAATACAAATATATTTCAACAGCAGGTATACACTGTCACCATTCTGGTGTATGTCTCCATTGTTGGCAGGCCATTTTCTTATTACTCTATTGCAGTGTTACCCATTCTATTTAACTGTAAAAAATATCAAGTAATCAAGTACCACCCTAATAGCTTGAATAGCTATGGCTGGAAAAGACCTCTCTCTAGGTTCTATAAATATCAAGGTTCCTTACAGCATTAGTGCCAAGCTTGGTACCAAAAAGATCAGTTTAATGCCAATAACAAGTTACAATAAATTTCATACCAGCCACCCAAAAGAAGCTCACTCACTAGCGCATTAGAATTGAATTTCTACTTTCAGTCTTGAAGAAGTCAATATGAGAATTAATTCCTACGATCAGGATAATGGATATGAGAGTCATTCCTTTGATTAAGTACTTATGAATACACACATACAAATACTGATTTAAAATTCAAATAAATTAATAGAGAATTGATCTGACAGATGGTCTTTAAGTCACTCAAGACTTAACAGTTTAGAGTACTAACTGCTGAAGAGTGGTTTTCCTTCCCCAGAGGGCAGCACAAAACTTTATACCAGTACTTTGGCAGTATCCATTACTCCCATATTTTTTCCAGTAAGTATACCTCAGGAAAATGGTCACCCTTTTCAATTGTTAATACTAACATATCAGCCCAGGAAACATTAATAGAAATTCTACACAAAACCATATACCACTGCAGCACAAAAATCTGACTAAAAATGAAACTAATCACAATCATTAATACTTTATCTATAGCATGTTCTCTGCACATATTTTCTTGTACTGAATTTCTCTTAAGAGTAACAACAACCGTCTGTGTAGTTGTTCCTATCATAGTTGCACAATTTTAGGGCACATAAGTGACTCTAAACTGGGCAGCTAGAAGACTTACAAATCTACCTGGAACATCCGTCTGTCATTTGTCTCTGCTCTCCGTTTCCCTTCCTGTCCAACTTGGCTCCCTACAAAACACGCAATTCTGTGGTGGAGGCACTAAGGACTCAACGATGCCTTGGAGCCAACGAGGAATATTGACCCTAACAGTCCAGCCAGTCTAGGAGGGTGACAGCCAGAGCTCTGCTTAATATCTGAGAGACAAGGCAGGACTGGATTTGAGGATAACAGTGATCCCCTGTAGATCTCTGTGAGGGACAGAGAGATGAAGCAAGAAGTGACTGCAACCCTTTGGAACACAAAATACAACTTTAAAGTGATGTTGAAGGCAAGGTGACAGAGGAGTGTGTATGTCTGAGTAGGAACCACTCATATGGATGCACATATGAAAAAAGACCAAATTGAAGAAATTTGAGAACACAGGGCATATAAAGTAGCAAACCCACTTTTCCAGTATGAAACAGTTGTAGAATCCATGGAGAGTCATGCTTTATGACACTGCAAACCCTACTGTCCAATTCCATCCTCTTTATTGTGTCTTGGCACGATCTACACGAATGAAAAACAGTTACAGAAATAGACACATGCACTTTGGTTTTACTGGCTCCCAGAAGGTGGCTGCAATGGAAGCAACAGTACCAACATTCATCTTCTTTTAAGCTGTGGTTTCACTGAAAGGTGGTTGCTTATGGAGCTTTTGCTTAACACATCATTTGCATGTTAGCCAACAGAATTCCCAAAGGCTTTTCCCCTGCTCCTTCTGTCCATATTTTTGTTAAAAACTATGCCTAGCTGCAGGCGAATTCCAAAAGGTATCTGTAAAACTTGTACTTGAATGTTCTTCATTCACAGAACAGATGGAAAATTGGAGAGTAAGGAGGAGAATGTATAGAGGAGCAAAGCAGACCTGTACAGAAAGCATGGCAATGGAAAACAGAAGTCATTTGACTCTCCATTTCTTCATAATAGAAATGTTAGTGTCCTCCAGACTTTGTTGCATTCAATTCCTAAAACAGAATAGCAGCTACTGTGTTTCCACACTGAAAGTCATTTTCCCACTGCTTTTTGTAGATTGTTCACGTTACTTAACTTCAAAGAGTCCAAGAGGCTTTTGATTGTTTCACTTCCTATTCCCTTCACCCTATTCTTGATCATGTTGGGATTGTTTTTTCCAAATGGTATCAGTAGGGCTGCCAGTCCCCAAGGCTCTTTACTGATCATTCGCTGAGTTTTATCTTCCTTCTGTAATATCCAGGCACTTTCTCTGGCCAAAGCGACAAATTTCTCCAGCTGTGGCTGATTAACATTCTTGCTGATATTAAGGTCTTGTTCAAAGGGATTCCAGATATAAAGAGGAGACGACTCAGGTTTATTTACTTCCTTTCCCTGCAGATAGTTAAAAGTAAAAGCCAAAGTTGTACATGTGTTATAGGCACAGCAAATAACAAGTCACCCAAGTTATTAGCATTGGCACTAACAATAAAAGTGTTTCGACCTACTAGAGAACTTTTTGTGATAATTAATCACGGTAATTTTCCTGTTAATCTGATTGTATGACGACTCCTCTCTGAATCCTCTCAGTTTTTGTTTTTTTTTTTTCTGGTACATTCAACATACATTTCCTTCAAGATAAATAATACACAAGTAGAATTTAGACCATCCATTTGGCAATTTCCTTTTGTTTTTCTACAAGAACAAAATTTCACTCACTACAGTCTCCTACTCCTATTGCCATCTCTGTATGGAGCAGAATGATTGTGTCATATTAACATACACAGTCCAATTTGCTAAACTACTACAAGCACTCTACATGTTTGAACTGTTCCTCTCTCAGTGCTTACCAAGAGCATGTATAAGAAAACATGATTACTGCCTTGGCTGAGATTTCTCACAGTTCATTTTGACCTTTAAGTATAGAGATCTTCAGAATACAGCCTACTTTTGGGCATTCAAAAGTAACAGGCAGGTTGTTGAGACTATGTAGTTTGCTAATTAAATGCACTGCCATATCTGTGCACACCAGTGCTCCTTTGCTGACCTATTCTTTAATACAGCCCCATTGCAAGCTCTGGTACCAGCTTATGTTTGCCCAGTGAGGAGGAATTTACGTATGTGCTACTGCTCTCCTGTCCCGGTGCCCAAAGGATTGGTTGAATAAGAAGCACAGCAGTAGCACAGACAATTCACCTGCCTACTCTAGGCTCCACCACGTGGAGGCTTTTGCTTGTGTTTTTGTGGCTTAAAAGAAAAGGCTCCTCAGCTTAACAGTTTCTAGGATCAATCTGACCACTGTACAAAAGAAAAAAAAAAAAAAAAATCCATATCCTCCAAGTGTGTCTGTATTTATGTATGCATGCATACGCACATCAACAAACAGCACGAGCAAAATGCATGCAGAAACCAAAACGGCGGTGCAGACCTCTGGGCAAACACAGAATGATCCTGTTAATTGTCACGCTCCCTAAGTTACAAGTGCCTGTACTGGATGCTAGTGCAAACTGCAGCAGGAAACTGAAATGTCAGGAGAAAGTTTCAAAACTCAGTTGCAAGACTTAACGGTGGACACTGTTTGGGTCCGGACTCCTAACTTTAAATGCAAAAGCCCGCTGGCATACAGGGTTTGCAACAGTCTTTTGCTATATGTCTTGACATTTAAAAAAGTCTCTTCCCACAGAATCAAAGCAGTAGTCATTTTAAAACAGCCACTTTTGATACACAGTAGTAGAGACGGGGGGGGGAATAAAAAAGAAGAAATCCTACAGGCTTAGCATTAGATAGCATTAGAGTTTGTGCTCCCTGATATACCCAAGAAATGCTACAGCACCATTAAAATTGTTACACTACACTACTCACACTACTTTCTGACAGGAAAGCTCACTTCCTTCATAAAGATAACTCAGTTTTTGTATATCACCAATTTACTTTGTACATGCAATTAACGTTCACAGAAATGGTTAACAACTGTTGTTTCTCAAACAGCAAACGGAGGAATTCAGTAGATAACGATGAGACATTAAAATGTATTTACCTTACGAAGATTTATGGAATTCTTTCTGAAATCAAAGTTTCCAAAATATTCAAAAAAGTTATACAGCAATTCATCTAAAGGGGAGAGATAGAGAAAAAAAAAAAAAAAATGAGCCAACAGTAACAGTTAGAAAAGGTGTGGTCTCAGTATACTGGCAAAAAGCCTAAAGATTTACTCACCAAGTGTTTCTGTATTTTTTGTAGGGTTAATCTTGCTTAAATCCCTAACAAATGAGCAATCATAACTTCCAATTACGTGCCTGTCTTCTTCATCTGAAACAAAAAATGCAAACTTATTTTTAACAACAAAAATGCTGGCATATTTAATATACGTCATGTCCAATATCTACGATATGCCTGAATTCAGTGAATGCTATTGCATAGAGTAAATGAACTTATAAGTCAATTTAAAAATGAACTTTCAGGTCAAGATTCCAGTTATATGATTAAAGACAAACAATAATAATTCTAATAAGCAAAGGAAAAGAAGCATGAGTAAAAGAAGCATTTTCAAAACCTTACAGGAAGAATATATATGATATTTATACCTCTAAACTATTTCTTTTAAGTACAAAAACTAGTTCCTTTGCATAGAGTGATTTACTATCCACTAAATAACACAAATCTATAAGGTTAATAACTAAATAAGGACTTCGGCAATCAGACCTGAACTGTCTAGTCTCTTTTTCTGAAAAAGGAAGGCAATTAGGAATATTTTTGTAAAATTGAGACAAGGAATTTTGTTCTGTGCATAAGAATTCTACAGCCATTTTGAAAGCTTATTGATAAATGCTGATGGAAATATCTGCACTGCTTTTAAAGCAACTGAAGACAACACTATCTACTCAAAATTTGCAAGGAGGCACGTCAATAAGCATAAGACGTGAGGAAATAAAGTTTTGAATGTCATTCTCCAATCTTTTCATTAGATTTAATGAAGATATGTGAAGATACCATACTCTAAAAACAATGTATCAAATGGCTAGAACGACTAACTTGCAAAGACATAAGAATTATTTCCAGATGGTTTGAACAGTCTCAAGGATATCACAAATCACGAGGGGAAAAAAAATAACCCTTCTTTCAAGCAGTTAGTGTCTATAAAGCAATACGTACCATATCCATGAGCGAATAGAACTGATAACAAATGGGGAAATGTTTAAGAATTTACAAGTCTTCTGAAACAAAAATCAAAATAAACCAAAAACAGTCTGCACATGGAAGCTGCACTAAGTCTGCTTTGATGAAAATGAGAGGCACAGAACAATCTTAGCCCCTCCAAGTAGAATTTAGCATTGCAAAGAAAATGTTCTTAAAAACGTGGTCTTGTTTTCTCACAAAAATAACATGTGAAACTTGCACATTCCTTCAGAGAAAAATAGGTGTGACGGTCTCTCCAATTTCTTTCATGAACAGCTGTCCTTACCTGCTAGTGCTCTAAGTTGGTCAACTGTTGGAATGACAGGTGGTGATCTCTTTTGCAGAAAGAAGATGACCATCATTGTCAGAGAGAAGTTGGTAATCCAAGCACCAGGAACACTATTTGTAAGTCCATGTACACGGGCCCAACATCGTATACAGAACACCAGTGCTCTTACACGAGAATCAAGACAACCATAGATATACAGCAGTTCTGAACTTTTTATTGCAATGCTGAGGAAGAAAAAGCACGGCACATGTAAATATCGAGAGAATTGTAAAGTACCAGGTGCAGCGCTAGCTCTTCAATCCTAGAGCATCAGTTACAAGTGAAGAGGATATCTGCAAAAAAACTAAATGGAATGCCTGAGATTGGCCAGGCATCAATTCCTGATTGCTTCTCATTGTACAAAGGATAAAGTTTGGGAAAAAAATAAAAAAAAGGCATTTTAGGCACAGTTGCCACCTCAAAGCTAGTAATTCCTTGATTTTCAAATTTTGACTGCGAAATGCTTCTCTGTTCACCTAAATATTTGTTTTTACTCCAAATAATAACAAGAGAACAGAGACAGTCACAACTGACCAACTGCTCAGTGGAGGACTACAAGGAAGCACAGAACTGACTTTCACTGTGGCTGCATAAGGCTCCACTCCAAAGCAAAAAAATAACTTTTCTTAACTCCTTAACAGCTCCCAGGCATTCTGAAACAGAGTTTTGGATAATTCAGCAAATTCAATCTAGGATCTGGTTATATCACACAATCTGCATTAAAAGTTGTACCAAAGTCGTCCTGAAAGACGATCACTCATAATTTATTACTCCCTGACACAAATCTAAAGGGCTAGGTGCTTTCTAAGTGTGTATCTTTAATCCACTATATGTCTGCATCACTGGCAAAAAAAAAAACGACTGTTCTTAATAAAATAAGTGACGGGGAGGGAAAAAAAAAAAAAAAAAAAAAAAAAAAAAGCTTCCTATCAACCAGTAGTCACATAAAAACAAGAGCAAGCAGGAAGATGGAAAAGACACAGAGATATTTCTAGGAAGCCTGCTCCCTCTATCGGACACTCTTGTGAAGAGTCCTAATGCCAGTAAAAATTTTCTGAAGAAGTGAGGTAATGAATCATTCCAGATACCTCATCAGCAAATACAAAACAAACAAACAAACCCCAAAGAATCCTAAAATAACTAGAAACACCATCACTGCAAAGCACCTGAAAAACTATAATGAAAATTAATACACTGCATTATCTTTGGATTACTTGTCAGATTAAGAAAATCATGCACGTGTCTATGTACATAATGACTAAAACTGTGTCATCTTTCAGTTCATTAAAAGACAACGTTTTTGCATGGTGTTCTTCAGGTTCAGCTAGCAAACGTTCACTATGCTGGAAAAGAGTATCTTAAAAAAAAGGTTTAAAACTCAGAAACAAAGAATTGCTGGCTCTGAAAGTATAAATTAAGTTCTCTTTTATCGTACTTGTTACAAAACCCACTGATCAGCGTTCATTATGGGTTTTCAGTTATAGGTACATTCTACCTAAACTCTTTAAAACGAAGTCTTACCTGTTGCTCACTGACAGGTCACACTGAAATCCTGTTGGCTGATGGGAAAATTTCACCAGTGGGCAGCGAGCATTGAGTATCTTCTGCACACTCACACATCCAGGACCAAAATGATCAAGGCAATCCCCGATCACGGACAGGATTTTCTGAGTCGCCAACCTTTCAGATGGCAATCTTTTCAGCTGATACTCCATTTCAAATGGACCTTTTGTCTACCACAAAATTTTAAAAGTAAACTGTTAGCTGTGGAATTAGGGGACATATTTAAGAATAAACCTGGATGACTACAACAATTTGCAAAGCACTGTGCAATTTGAGCTTCTATGACAAACGCATTAAAGTAACCCACAAAAGTTGGTAAAACATACTGCTTTCTCTTTTATATTCTTCCTCAGTGATTCAGTTTTTTCAGGTTAATAGGGAACTACTTATTGTGAAATTAGCTGCTTTGATGAGGGTATAATACATCAAACTATTGTCTAAAGTAATTGTGGAATTCCTGAGACAGCATATGAGGGACTCTAAAAAACAAAAGTACAGTTTTAAGTTAAAAAGTTAAAAGATGGAACACAACCAAACCACTGCTCATTTCATAATACTAGTAATTTTCTTTCCATATCCTCACAGCACATATTATTAGTAGCACTGCAAAAGAAAAACTTTCACATCAGATATATTTTTTTTCTGACAGATATATTTTTGGGGGTTGCATTCTGACCATATTAGATATGCATTTTCCTGTATGTCTTTGTAGTTGTAATTTTCATACACATAGTTTATACCGAAATAAAGCATTTATATGAAATCTCTGCTCTTTTTAGAGTCTATTTTTAAACCTTAGCTATTGTTGCTTGCTAATCTAATACTTACACTGACTTACGCGTGAACGCATGCTGAGTGAAAAGCTTTACGTAGTGATCCAACCAGTCCTCCAAGCCACCACTACATGAAGCTACGTTTTGTTATAGCCAGGTTAGTGCAAAGAAACAAGGCACCCACGGACAGGCACAATTCAGAATTGAGGATCTTGTAACCCCTCCCCAAAAACCACTTTAAGGCACCCAATTTCTGTGCAACTCTGACAAGCACCCAGGCAGTTTTTCCTGCTCTCCTCTTGCCCATGCTTCCCCAGCCAGAGTCAGTGCTTGTACACAGGCCAAAAGAGTGGGCCCCGATTTCTACAGCCAAAAAGGATTAAAGTGCTATGAGCCAGTCCTGCTTCAAAGTCAAAGCAAAAGGAGCCCACATCTCTACAAAAGAAAGCAAGAAGCTGCCTGGAATAGGTAACTGACGTAGTGACAGGGTAGAAGAAATTGGGACTTGGCTGTTGAGTCAGTGTGCTGGCATTTTTACCTTTGTGCTTTGTGACAAGGACCAGAATTGGCCTTCCCACAGAGCTGCTGGAACAGAGACACTTGCCCCAGATCTGCGTCCCTTCCTCTTGCCATGTTGCCCACAACAGAAGATGTGGATAAAATAAACCAGTGCTTTGAGATAAATTCATAAGCTACCCTCAGAAAAGAAGCATAACTGTTTGAATCCAAAAGCTGCGACTCTAAAAGTGACCACTGAACTATGCTTAAAGTGACTCAACTACTCTCCAAGCAGCCTGCATGTTAAAAACATAATCTCTGTGCAAACACACATATTGATAACTAGTCCTTTGATCCCCTATAAGGAAGAATATACTGAAAAAAAATCCAGTAGTCACAAATTCCACGGTAAAGAATGCTCTCATATTTGCTGCCTTTTTAACTCACCATCATTGACTGGTTTTCCATGAGGCTAAATAAATAAAAGTAAATAAATGCTGAAATACCTAGTATTCCTCCACTGCTCGTAGCCTCCTGAAGGTCTGTGATAGCTTGGCAGGCAGAAGATATCCTTTGCCCTGCTGCTATGTCATCTTATAATAAAAGTTACCTTCCTTCATTCACTTGTCCCCAGAAAGACAAGCAGTTTATGTATACTAGTAACACAATTTGCCAGGGAGAATATAATTTTTGCCTTTCTCAAAAGCACTAGTCGTTGGTTGCCTATTAGGGCGAAGATGTGCCCACATCACAATTTCCTACAAAATACAAAGCTCTCTAGGCGCAGGCATCTTGGTCTTGTTTATTCGTTGGTTATATCTGAATCAGGATGCACTAATGATTTTTACTTCCCTTTATAGGTCAGCTCTCTAATGTAACTTTCAAATTGAGGCAGCAGTTATGCCCACATTGTAGCAGTCCAAAATATGCATGAGAAAATAATTTTGTTGATTTTATTGATACCACCATACTTACACACAAAAGTCTCACTGCACCACATGTAACAGTGTAAATATTCCATGCAAGCTACTAACCTGTCATGCAACACAATGACATGAGAACAGACAGTAACCCTGGAGGCTTGTGCTGAAGAATTCCTAACTAAATTCCCATTAAACCAACACACACATACAGTTATCTGCCCCTGCACTGACAGAAGGGATGGTCTCATCTCTTTGGTGCCGCTCAGAACATCCACTATATTATTTTGATTCCTATCACAGGATTTTGCAGGTCTAGAACACCTCCCACAGTCCCATGAGAGGATAAGTTGCTTCAAACCACCCAATGATAAAAGGGCAGCTCAGAAGTAACATTCTTACAGTATGGTATCTAGAGCTCACAGATGAGTTTATGCAACTCAGAATGAATGCAATGTTAATACAACTGCCATACTAACAACTTAATGGCTGCTAAGAACATCAGTAGCATGTCTGGTTTGAAGATAATGAAGAACACTTTCAGAAGAGCTACCTCACTTTTACCAGTTTCATTGCTTTACAGTCTTCTCTTTTCCCTAATCTACCATCAGCTATTAATTACAAAGTACTCTTGCTGTATGAACTCACTGAGAAAACTAAAACAGTTTTCATAAACTTACATTTCATGTTAACACTATCAACAAAAATAGAGAGAGGATAAACGAAACAGCTTCAGAGCCATAGTCAAGTATGATTTTCCTAAATGTAGCAAACAATACCACTTCCAAACAAGAGAATCTGAAGTAATCTTTTTAAATGTTGAAGTCGTTCTTTAAATCAAGGAAGAGAGTCTGGCAACCTTCCAACCTTCCATTAATACCTGTGCACACTCAAACACAAAATAATTATGTTTGAAGCCTATGTCCAAGAGCTCCAAAGAAGGAAAACCAGTAACAGGATGGGAACGCCTGGCTTGCTAAGTTAGCTCTGGGGAATTCACTCACACTGAAATTCACCCTGATGGTGCAGACAAAGCCTACACGAACACCAAATTATTCTTCCTATAATGATAAACATATCTTCTTCTGTGTCACACTCAGTTTTTGAAGGTCTTCAAGTTTAAACATTCAAATAAATTTATCAATCTCTCGTTTAGACTTATGTGAAACCTTTATCAGAGTATGACTCTGACATTTAGACTGACCTTGACATTTAGAGCAAATGAGCTGCTCTGTCAAAAAAATATCGAAACAGCTGAATATGTACAGAATAATCTTACCAGTTTTTTAATGTGCTTTCTTGCTTCATTGAAGTCCAGAAACATGTCCACATCACATCCCAATTTGCCAAAGGTGTTCACTGAAGACCCAAATGGTTTTACTACGCTGTCTGGGAAATAGGCACGTGTGAAATCCCGAACCAGAGAACAGGCCAAAAATCGGAGCTTGATATTTTCTTCCGTAAGCTGATACTCATTCAGCAGAGTGTACATCTGACTGCTTATCTAGAGCAGAAATTGAACACAGTGAAGACAGAGTGACTCATAATATATATTTTTACCTACTTAACATCTCTGTGGTTTGAACAAAGGTTTGATTCACAGAGGTTTATCTCATACAGAAAAACACATTTGGCAATTAAAATAACAAATTTCACTTATTTGTTCCAATGCATGAAAAGCAAATTCAAAATTCTATTTTCTTTTTTTAAGGACAGAAATTACTGTATTCCAAGATATACATGTCCACTTGCAAACCTGAAATAAATATGCCCTGTGTTCAGTAAAGAGATTGACAAACCTATACTTACACTGTCAGCACAACAAAGTTTTTGAATAAGGTCTTTCACTGGAATGTGAGACTGAGGAGAGAGGCGAATTTGTGTCTCAGCAGCAGCTTGACCCACTGGGTTTTTCATCATGAAAGTAAAAAGTCTAGATTTAAATGGAACAACATGATGTTCTGTAGCACTTGGGATTCCAATAACATCCTGTAATGAGGCTATACTGTTTTTTTCAGAAAATTCTATTAAGGCATGGATACCCTAAAACAAAGGGTGGAAAGACACAGGGTTAGATAACTACAAATGAGATTTGAATTGATTATATTGATGTTATTCAGGTATTCATACAACAGTTTTGAAGCTCGATGATACTTTCCGTACTTCAGCACATCTTTTAGACATCTTTTGACATGAGGTCAAAACAAAATTAGAATCTGCAACTCTTGGTTGTGAACATTAAACACAAAATTATTAAAATTCATTTATCTTTGCAATTGTAATGTTCAAAAAAGCATGTAAAAAAGGTTAGCTCTACTGTTAGAGCAGAGCAGTGTTATGTATAAGGCTTAAAGACTTGGTTCAAAAAAAATGTTGCTATCCATCATTTATAACAGGCGTTGCTTAGCTGACTTAAAAAAAAAAGTAAGTTACTCAGCAACTTGTAAATTTTAGTAAAAACAAGTTTAATACAACAGCTGTCCATAACATGCTCAGCTTATATATGTAAGGCCTACTCCAAGTGCTAGCAATTCTTTTTGTTTAAGTCTAGATTTTAGTGTACATTATCAATTACTTACATGATTTTCAAAAAAGAAGTGGCTGTTAATTTTTCCGTGACTGGACAAATACTGCAATAATTTTTTCTCACTAATTTTTGGCGGGCACTTAATCAAAATAGTCCGTTCTGCTTGCTCCAACCGTTCTGTTTGAACCTCAGTGAACGTCTTCTTTCTGCCGTTGACATCAGGATCTGTGCGAACAAACGTGCATCAGGATTTTTCTAAACAAACATGAAGATTTGAAACCAATTTTAGCACATTTAATCTTCTCTTTTGGGACTGGACAAAGAACTCCTCCGGCTCTCTATGAGCAGCACAGGAAAACAACCAAGAAACCTGAGCACAATTCGCTCATAAAGACATTTATTCGTAAGAATGAAGACCAGGAAATGTAGGAAGAAAACAATACTGGCTTCCCTTGATCCCGCAGGAAGGTTGATGACACAAGGAACACTCGCTCTTCTCTTATGTGCTTTTCACTATCAGAAAAACAGTATTCACAATCTGAGTTTGTGCAGTAATCCAACACTGCGGGACCTAGCTGGTACCAGGCAAAGCTTGTGCAAAGCTGCACTGAAAAGGAAATCTACCTCTACTACCACAACACCAGCAGTTTTACCTTGGAACAATGAAACATTTGGCTATTTTTACAACTCAGAATCTTTTACGGTAAACTCCTACCTCCTAAAACACATTTCAAACTACATTTTCATTTATTCATCAGTTAATCCACAGATCAGTCTTACCCCACCACAGTACTGACCACAGATATCCTTGCCAACAGCTTCCAGAATCAACATGGAAATGAGACATCCTGGACCATCGTGAAGCACAGAGAATATTTTTGTTGATGACACACGGGGAAGAGCAACATTCTAAATTAAAAAAAAAACCACATCCCTGAGAAACCCTCAAGCTACCAACTGACTGTCTCATGTTACTCTTATAGCCTGTGCAACTCCACATTAACATGGTCATTCCTCACTCAGACCTGGAAGCTGGGAGAGCAGGCACTTTCTTCCCTGTGGCTACTACCAGGTAGGGAAAGTTCAGAGAGTTTTTTAAGTTACTTTTGATTTTGAGGATGATATAGGATTTTGTGGCCTAAAGACAACCTTAACTACAAACTAATAAAGATTGTAAAGCATTTATTAAAAAAATATTTTATTTCGCAAGAAGTTTATTGTGTCTGTCACACAGACTAATACTAACTACTCAAAGTAGTTGTTTGAATTGCTTAATATTATAGCAACTTTTGAGTAAAAAACTGAAGAGGCAGTTTATGAAGAATATAAATATCCTACAATCCCTGGGGTCAGAGGAGGGACCTAAACGACATGTCCTATAGGCCAGTGAGACAACCAGAAGATGAAGCCAAGCCTTCCGACACACAGAGCTGCCTCCACTAGGCCAGGCTGACTCTGCAGTTCTTTACTGTGTGTAGCTGAGCACCACAGCAGAACATGTGCTCCGAGCTGCAGTGCTCCCTGAGCTCTGCTGCCATTTGCATGGTCCTAGCACAGCACAGACACAGCTGATCTCATCCAAATAGCCATCCTAAGCAATTTAGATGTGGGAGAGGCTTTCAGCTTTACTTTCTCCCTGTGTTTCCACAACATTTCCAGCTAAAGTGACTGTGACACAATGTAACTAAATTAGCATAAACCAGCACCACACTTGGCAACAAACCAGGTGAGAAGAACAATCTTGGTTTAAGAGGAGAAGGAAGCGCCACCTAATATTCTTCAGGCCCTGAAACACTAACATGGGCACATGGCTTGGGCTCACGAGTGCAGGATCACAGAATAGTTGAGGTTGGGAGGGACCGCTACAGACCATCTAGTCCAACGCCCCTGCTCCAGCAGGGTCACCTAGAGCACGGGGCACAGGGTGGCAGCCAGATGGGGTTTGAGGATCTCCAGAGAGGGAGTCTCCACAACCTCTCTGGGTAGCCTGTTCCAGGGATCTGTCACCCTCATGGTAAAGAAGCTCTTCCTCACACGGAGATGGAACTTTCTGTGTTTTAATTTACACCCTTGTTAATAATCCCTTGTTCTGTCACTGGCCACCACCAAAAAGAGTTTGGCCCCCTTCTCTTTACAGCCTTCCCTCAGGTATTTGTACATGTTGATAAAATCCCCTCTCAATCTTCTCTTGTTTAGTTATTCCTTTTAGAAAGATGCTCCAGTCCCTTAATCATCTTCACTGCTCTACACTGGACCCTCTCTAGCAGAGCTGCACAGTGACCCCATCACAGCCCCTGGGCTCTGCAACGACCACGGGCTTCACACGCGAAGCCCCCCGGGAACAGCGCGGCCCCCTCTTGGCTTAGCCGATTCCTACAAGGAATCCTAACTCTGGAATTAACACGACAAGAACCTCCAAGAGGCCGGGGGAGGCCCCAAAGAGGCCTGAGGGGAGGGGGAAATGGCCCGGCGCCCTCACCTGCCTCCTCGGCGGCCGACGGCGCCCTCTGCACCGCGGTGCCGGTAGAACCGAGCCGGGCCTGAGGGCCAAGGCCCGAAGCGGGCAGGCGCAAACGGCCACGCAGCAGCCCCAGGCCCAGCGCCATTACCGCGCAGCGCCGGCCGCCCCTCCCACACACGCACCGCGCTCTACGGCGGCCGGCGAGGCTCAGCCCGCGCCGTCCCGCGTTGCGGACTGAACATGAGGGACCAAAGCGGGG
>VZSV01000002.1:5172943-5200355 GCA_013398735.1 Nothocercus julius | reverse complement strand
CACGCAAAATTCACAAAATTGCCTTTTTTTCCCCCCTCCCCCCATGTCTGTCCGCTTGTTCGGAGGGGGTTAAGCTTTATGGAGCCGCTAAAATGTAGGTCCTCCTGCTGGTCCTGTGGCTCCCCAAGCAGGAGGTGGAGATCCACAGGAGTCTCCTTGTTCCCGCCAGCCTCTCTAACAGCAGGGGATTTACTGCTAAAATCATTTAATCTCCAGCACCTGCTCTCCTCCCTATTTTAACTGACCCTGTTTCTGAAAAGAGGTCATCAGTGGGCTGGGTTCTGTTGGCGCTGTCAACTTTAGAAGTTCCCCTCTCCTCAGGGAAGGTCTAAAGTTATGTAGAAATTGAAGTTGTTGGAATTTTTGGTTACTGAATAGGAGGGTTATTTCAAAAGGGATTCTGCTTTTCAAGGTTTTTTTTTTTTTTTTTTTTTTCTCTCCTTCTTAAAAGCAGTATATATAGATATAGATATATATATATATTTGTCAACAACTGCTGGTTAACTGCATGCAATCAGACCAGAAAATTATTGGATACAAGAAATCCTTATATAGGTAAATGATTGTGCTGAGCCAGTCTGTGCAGTTTTATTTATTTATTTATTTATTTTTTACTCTTGACACAGAAGAAAAGAAACAAAACAAGTCCTGCAGGAGCTCAGAGGAATGAGCTATCCAGTTAACCTCATGCCCTGTAATATTGCCTGTAAAGCTATTTTCAAGTAATGGTCTTCTCAGAAAAAGGCTTTTCAAGGAAAAGCTGCTTATGACAAACAGAGAAAGAACCTCTTTGCGTGCTGACGGCTCATGTGATGATGTTGAAATAGTGACAGAGGTGGAGAAAGAATCTTGTGCTTTGTCAACTGATTGAGTGCTTACTCTTCTTTTTTCCCCTGAACGTTAAAGCATTTTTGTTGTTGCTGTTTTTCATTAAAAACTTAAGTAAAACATAGTTATTGACATAAATTCTTCAATCGCATGGATTGTATAGAATGATTTAGGGCATTATTTAAGTGCTCAGAGCAGGTGCTTGTGAAGGAGTCAGGGAAGAAAGGGAGAATGAATTCACTGTGCATGCCAGTGGTGGAGATATAATCCATACGCTGCTGCACAATTGAAAAATAATCAGCTTTACAGAGTCTAGAAACTATTCTCACTGTGTAAACATGTAGTATTTGGAATTTACTAGATACAGGAAAAATGAAGCTATTTTCAGCTACTGAAGGCATAGAACTGAGAAGAGGGTGGTTATTATCGCTTTCTTCTAATTATTCAGACCTTTGTGAGTAGCAATGCAAGTGTTGAACATAGTAACGTGCTGCAGTATTGGGACGTTTTGAGGAGCAGTGCAGAGCTGGAGCGTGTGGAAAGCTGCATCTCATCTAAACTGTGCAATTTTTTTATGCATGGGGAAAAAAGCAAGTTGCTGTAAGCTTGTCAGTCCCAACAAGGACTAAAACTTCTGCAGGCTCGTACTGTTCTACAAAAAGTCCCTGGGACTTGTTTCTAACTTACTTTACTCTTCACGTGCAGTCTCTTAGTTCCTCTTATGACTGGACGGAGTGTTTCTTTTCCCGCCGCCCCCATCTAGTGAGCACCAAAAAGCAATGAATACAAGTCTTGCTATGGAGAAAGATAAAATCTCCTTTATAAAGAGTAAACTCTCTCAGGTTGCTCTAGCAGCCTCTAATAGAGCATGAAGGTGGGATGCTGTGGGTTACAAAACATGCTCCACTTCTGTTACTTCTTGCTGTCTAGGTTAAAGATAAACCTGACCCTTCTTGCCACCCCTGATAGAAAATCTGCTGCATTAGTGCTGATGACCACAAGTTTTCCTCTTCGCACTTCCCTAATGCGAGGGTGTTGTTGCGCTTGCTTGGTGCTGGGGCTTGGGGTGTGCATGAGTGCTGGGGAGGCTCGTTAACCATGTGTGTGCGGGAGGAAGGGGGCAAGGAGCTGCCCCAGGCCTGGCAGGAGGCACCATGAACCGGGGGTACCCAGGGCACCCGGCCCCATCGCACGCCAGGACAGCCGTTTTCCTGCCCTGCCTTCCACGCGCGCGGTCTGAGTGTCGGTGCCAAGCCCCTCACGTCATTTTACTCAGTTTTCTTCGACGTGAGAGCTGACGTAAATACTCTCTAACCCTTGGGAAATATGTACCACAAAGCTGCGGTGTCCTCGCGCGGAGGGCGAGGGAGATAGTGATCAGAGCCAGAGACGGCGCGTAGGTAAAGGGCGCTGCTTCGGGGCCCGGGGACTCAGTCTGCTGCTTGTCCTTGAGATATATAGGTTGTGCTTCATTCTTTTATTTCCTTTTTTTCTTTTTTTTTTTTATTTTTAACCTTTTTTTCTTCTTTTTTTGCTAACCGTTGCCCAAAAGAGATGTTCACAGTGGATTATGAAAATGGGAAATGAGAGCTCTGTAAATAGGATGAGTTTTACCCACTTCTGCTAGAGGAGGAGATTCTTCTTTGTTACTTGCAAGATGTCAGGCAGAAAGAATAAAACTCAGATGCTTGCTATGGAAAACTTATTTTTCAGCACTACTTGGAAAACCAGATGATTGTGCAGCGTCTTGACTCTTGTTTGAGCCGTCTTTTTTTTCTTCCTGCAAAAATCCCCTATTATCTCAGCATTGTGATTACTAGTTTTCCTTTCCATGAATCCTGTGAAGCAAATGATCATATGAGTAGAGACCACTCCATCTGCTTGAGCACCTCTGCCATTGCTTTACTTCGTTTTGCTTTTTTAATAGACTGCTACAGCACGCTGTGAAATTATCATCACTGCAAGAAAAATACGACTGCAAGATATGTGACAACTTTAGGGACTATATTGAGGCATTTTTGATGTTTTTGTGTGATGTAACTGGAATAAATATAAGGTAAGCATTCATTGAAATTTGCATGTTGAAAACTATTTATATAAGTGTTTTATTGACTGACTGCGCATATATGATTTTAACATGAATACAAAAACTCTCTCTGGCTCATGTTAGGAACCTAGGATCGGTGGGGACTGCCCGGGACAATCAATCCAGTTTGCTGTCATTAAAGTCCCCTTTAGTAAAATGCTCAAGATCTATCTTAAAAGTTATTGTTTGAAATAGTAAGGGCAGAACAAGCTGGTGGAAACTACTACAAAAGCTTGTTGCTCTTATGATAGATCAGTTCCTGATTTTCTTCTTAACTGGATGAAAATTTCAATTGAAATCCAGTTCTGGATGATAATGATGCACCAAAATGGGTGGTGTGTTACAGCTGGTGTTTTGCTTGTGCATTGTACAATGATACTAAGTGTTGCTTTTTGCTGCCCTAATGCTCTTGCTCCATGACTTTCTCCTCTTTGTGGACACATCATATAAGGTGCTGAAGGACATTTGGGGCTAAACTTGTACAAAACACTTCTCTCTCCCATCCATTTCAAAATAATGAATCCACTCTTAAAGTTTATTGGTTTGTGAGGACATGAAATGTGTGTGTGTATTTGTCCTACTCTATTGCTTTCTATATAATCTCACCTGTATGACGGATGCGTCCTCATTTTTGCATAATCTAGCAAAATATGACTAGCTCATGCTTCCTTCTTATGCCAGCACCTCTAATAAGAATCTGTGATAAAGAAAACTTCAACAGTGAATGTTTGGAAATGTTCGCTAAGAGCTTTCAAGCAAAAGTCCTCTAATAAAGATTTTTTTTTTTCTCTCTCCTCTTCACCCAGCTTACTAATCATGCCTTTTTTTTTTTTTTTTTTTTTTAATAATACAACATACTCTGTTTAAATTTAGCTATATAATGATGAGCTTTCATTCTTGCTTTGCTGAAACAACTTTAGATGAAGAGATTTCAGGTTTGTTTGTTTCTTTTTTTCAGGAGTGGTTTTGCAAAGTGGACAGTAATGGAGTATATGAGCACTGGTAGTGATAGCAAAGAGGAAATTGAGTTGTTGCTAACTAATTTAAATATGTCTGAGGTGATAGACATCATGGAAAACCTTTATCCAGATGGGGACCTTGCAGTTTATGAAGACAGCATAATTGCAATGTGTGGAGAGGCAAATCAAAATGAAGAACGTGCAGAATCTTTACTGTTTTGTGAAAGAGAAGTTTCGTTGATGTCATGTGTCAAATATGGGACTGTGGAAGACTTGCTTGCTTTTGCAAATCAGGTATCTAACACTGCAAAACAGTGTAAAGGATGTCGACAGCAAGAATCCGGAATCCTCTTGAATATGGTATGTCTCTTATTTAAAATTTTTTTTTTTAAGTTATTTATTGTTAGTTGCTGTAAGTGGTTGATGAATCTAAATACAGATCAGCCTCAGGAGATACAGTCAGAACGTTGCTCCCTATGAGGTATGTGAGGCTGGAGGGCATCTCTGAGGCTGTCACGTCTTGCCCCAGTAATCTCAGTTACCCATGGAAAAAAGGACTTTTGTTCAGAAGGATCTGCAGTGCATTTGCCTCTCAATATCCCTGGAGATTAGAAGACACAGTCCAACACTGAAGGCATACTTAGACATACAGTAGAAGAGAAGAAGCCACAGCTGTAATGCCGTACAGGAAGGACTTGGGAAATGATAAGGGTTTTTCCAATGCCTTGTGTCCATGCAATAACAGTCCATTATACGAAGCTCCCAAGTAAAGGTTTAGGATCTATTTTAGTAGAATTGCTGAATTTGCTTACTCTCTCTGGACAAAATGTTGTAAAAAGTGTTAATACAAAGAGAAATGACACATAGTATCAACTCAGACTCTCAAAATTACTGTATTATATAACATACATTGCAACATACTAGCATAATTATGTTGAGATATGTTTTTTTTTTTCCCAAAAATGTTTTATGTTCTACAAGCATCCGTAGAAATTAATGCCATTGTATTACTGTTAAAAATCAGTTGTTTTGGAAACAAAACATCATGAAATGGGTTTATTTTAAAACCTTTTTCCTGCAGCTTTAGTTGCTGAGATAATAGATTTAGAATATATTAAGAAATCTTCTATGCAATATGGTTTTTATATGAACATTGGTTCCTTATTAGGCTTACTGTTTACTCAAATGTGAAATATTAGAGTGTTATTTTATTATGACTTGCAGGGAGTATTGCAGCATTGCAAAACAGTCACTTTTTAAACTCTGTAACATTGAAGTGACAATTACTAACATTAAATGCTTTCCATACTTGAGACAGACACTGTTCTACATACTCGTGGTTGTTTTGCTTGCATACTAATTCTGTAGATGCATACGGCTGGTATGAACCAAGTGTTATTAGATGCATGTGACCCATTGGGCAACTGAGGATTGGAGGCAGGGCATTACTTTTAAATGCATCTCAGCGGGTGCACCAGCACTGTAGATATCTATAGCATTTATTTGGGATCCAGTGTGTGTTTCTTATTGCCTGATGACCCCACTGATCTTGCTGCAGCTCACATCTGAAGGATACCTGAACACACCAGCTGTATTTAGTTGAAACTAAGCTCTAGGAGATGCTCTCCAGCCACCGATAGCATTTGCTTTCACAATGCTAGGAGCTTTCAGGCTAGAAAATAGTCCAAGGTAAACCTCCTGAAGTATGAGCAGTGTGATGTTGGTGGCTCTTTTTCACCCTGCAATCCATGCGGATTGGTCTGTATCGTTTACCAAGTGGCTCAGCTGCTCTCAACCCTTTGAGACACAGAGGTTTCCAGGAAAGGCGCACAGGTTGTTACAGGCTTCACCTGCGCTCTGGTCATGAGAGGGGGGGCTCGTTCTGCAAGTCTTGGAAAAATACTTCTACTAAAAAAAAAAGAACCCCTCCTTAACAGTTTAGAGTTTCTGAGAATTAACTTTCTTACTTAGATACTACTCACAAATGACACTTTTAGTTGTCAAATACTTTCCTAATTGAAAAACATGAAGGTAATTAAAGCACAAGGAGATTATGTGCATGACCTCTTAGAAAGAAACCTAAAAACAGCAATTAAACCCTCTAATATTAGGAAGCACCTGAAGAGGTGAGACTGTGGGAAGATCTGGAATTATAAAAATCCCTGATCCGTATTTACATATCTTGGAGTGAAGATTTTTGATCAAGTAGCAGTAAACAGGTTAACGGTATTGGGGCTAGTGGTAATACTGTATATCTCTGAAGTAATTAGAAAAAATTACTTGTTCTGTTAATGTTCTTCCATTGCAAGAAATATTATTCTTGTAATTTTCTAAGACAGAAGTTATTAAAACTAAAGCAGTGGTAACCTTGCAGAGTTTGGTTTCTCTCTGCAATGCACAGAGGGAAGGGGCTATTTTAGAGCAAGAGCCTCACTCAGGTGCTCCAGGTCACTTTTTGGAGGAGCCTGTTGGCAATATAGAGACCTAAACTTGTCACACAGCCTGCCTAGGACAGGCAGGCACTGTGACTCCTGCTCTTCTCCTGAGCTAAGTGGTGAAATCCAAGCAGAATTCTTTGAGCAGCAGAAATTCTGGTACAAGATGGACAGCTTGTACCCCAGGAGTACATGCGATATTAGGAAATGCTGAAACTCTTGCTCACATTGTGCACGACAGCCTGTGAGTAACAGGCATGTGGCACAACAAGTTAGCAGATTACAGGAAGAACAAACATGTGCAGGTAAACCTAATAACAAGAGGTGGGTAATTTCATTAACCCTGCTGCTGTTGTTGTTGTTTCAAGACAATTAATTGCAACTTACACTTGGCCAGCTAAGTCACTGGAGAGAAACGTGGATGCCTGTGCTCTGAATGGAAGCCACACCTCACATGCTGTTCCCATTTGCTGTTTCTAAATAAAGACCACTGAACAGAGCACGTGCATCGGGCACGTATAGGAGTGATCCTTTTTTTTTTTTCACTATGTGTATCAAATTAACATTGAAGTAGCTTTAACTTCAGTGTGTTCAGTGTTTTGTTTTTTCCTTTTTACCTTATAGATTACACCCAAGAATGGACGCTATCAAATCGACTCTGATGTGCTGCTTTTTCCGTGGAAGCTGACTTACCGGAATATTGGCTCTGACTTTATTCCTCGGGGAGCTTTTGGGAAGGTGTATCTAGCCCAAGACAGAGAAACCAAAAAACGAATGGCATGCAAGCTGGTATGTTAGTTCACTGCCTTTATCTCTGAGCAAACATTGTACAACATAGCGCACACGGCGAGTTTGGAAACTTGTCAGTGCTGAATTCTGTTCTTAGCTGGTTATCACTGTGGCTTTATTGGCCAACTATGGCCAGTAAAAGGAGGAAAAATGTGCTACAATTAACACTTTTTTTAATTGTTAATTTGTTTTCATTATTTGGATCTGAGACTTCAAAAGTTTCCACACACTGACCATAGCTGGAAGCACCTGTAGCTGCTCAGGGGCAGCCCTGGGGGACAGTCCCTGCAGTACTTGCTGTGGGAAAACACTGGTGTGAAATCCTGTCCCCACTGAAGATGGTAACAAAACGCTGTTGCTGCAGTTGGTTTTAGGATCTCATCCTTCAAAATTAAGTTTTCTGTATTGCCATTCAAGTCACCGAGAGCTCAGCTCCCAGGCAGGTCTCCTCCTGTCTTAAGCCCCAGCTGACCAGAAGGCTGTGAGGTACCTGGGGAAGATTGCTGAGCACCCCTCTCTTCTCTGCATTTTGTTCAGCACTTTATTCAAAGTGCCGTGTTTGAATTTAGAGCTAGCAAAAGCTCTGCCTTCGAACAGTGCTCAATATTCCAGACATGGGAGGAAGTATTTGCTTTACCTCTGTACAAAAGAGCTGGGGGAGGCAGTTGTAGGTCCTCTTCCTCCTGCACCAGCATATGCACAGATGTAGCATGCTGCTCCTGCTTACCACACTGCAGAGTTAAAGTTCCCTCATGCTTCTAGGAGTACAAACAGTATTTCTCATTACAGTTATGATACTAAACTCTTATCTGGTTCACAACCACAAGTCTGAGGGGAGGGAAATAGGAAGCATGGTCAGTAACCCTTCTGCCTGCAAGCAGACACTGCCTGCTCTTGCTCTATTTTTCACCTGCACTTTTTAAAGAAACACAATACTGCTGAGTGCTTCTTTAAAAGCAAACTTCTCTTCATGTAACCCATAAAGCAGTGTTGATCAGGATTTAACTAAGCTTGCCAAAGGCCCTGAGCACATTCTGCAGACTGTGCTGAGTGTTCCTTTACTTCAAGGATTGTTCCACGTGCCAAACGTGTGTGTTGTTCTTGTGAAGCAGATGAGACACACAAAGCTCATTGGAAAAGCAGTGGGATTTTTATCTCCTTCACCAGGAAATTTGCACAGAGCTTTTGCGTAACCACCAGATTTTGACGGGAATAGCAGTTGCTACATTGCTTTTTCTGGAAGATTGCACTTTTTCTTTGGGCAGGATTCCAAAACCTCTCCCAACTTTAAACAGGGCATATCTGAACTGGAAAGGAAGGACTAGTCATGGGATCAAAATTAAGCTTCACATTTTAACACATGGATAGAGGTGCTTTGCTTCCTTATGCCATTTTAGCATACAGGAAAACTAGTATTAGTGCAAATAACCTGTTTTTGGAGTTGCTTTCATGTGGTTTTGTTTCAATGTCGTAGGTCCCAGTGGAGCAGTTCAAACCGTCAGATGTTGAAATACAGGCCTGTTTCCGTCATGAAAACATTGCTGAATTATACGGTGCTGTTCTGTGGGATGAGACTATCCATCTGTTTATGGAAGCTGGAGAGGGAGGATCTGTCATGGAAAAGCTGGAGAGCTGTGGGCCCATGAGAGAGTTTGAAATTATCTGGGTGACAAAGCATATCTTGAAAGGACTTGACTTTCTCCACTCCAAGAGGATTATCCACCATGACATCAAACGTATGTCTATTTTATTCCCACAGTGTCCCATGTTAGGCTGCAGCTCCAGGAGTGGTCCTGGTACTGCAGTAGCTGCCTCATGAAGAGGGAGACATGGGGAAATGTGGAGATGTTCAACAAACAATATCAGATTCTTGGGATAACAGTTTTTTATGCTTTCTATGAGTTCTGTTTAGAACTCATAGAAACTAATGTTATTTGGAAATCATAGCTCCTTTATTTTCGTGTCTCTTAGGACAAACTTGGGGAGCTTCCCAAGGTGGATTCCTGCAAGGGCCTCAGGGCCGGCAGGTGCTGCGGGCGCTGCCCCCAGTGCCCTGGGCTCTTGGTGGAGCCCTGAGCTCCTCCCTGCTCACCTGCAATCGAGCATCTCTGCTCCCTTCCTGTCTGTGGCCTCTCCTCCTGAGGCTCCCTTTGCTGACACAGAGGGATTTGACAGGTTTCAGCAAGATAAGGATCTCCTTGAAACAGAACAGGACTTATTGCTCTTATGGGCAGCTCAGACATGCAGCTTATTTTAACATTTGGATGGGAAGCTGTTAAATTGTAAGGTGGTTGGTGTGGGTAGGGGGAACATGGCCCAAAGGGCATTGAAGTTTGCAGTAGCATATCCACTTGCTTGGGCAAGCTAGAATCAGCCTGGAGTATTTTCAACCATGGCAAAAGCAAGAATTGCTGGATGCTGAATCGTTTCAGCAGAGGTTTCAAGCAGAGGTTTCAAGCACCTGTTTCCCAGCCAGGAGCTAGAGCTGAGCACCATTTCAAATACACAGCTGGACCTCTTGCCTTTCCGACAGTGTTACCTTCTGCATCATTTTGCATGTGGTGACTGCAATTTGTATCTTCAAAGTTATGCCTAAAATCACAAACTTATTTACATAATTTTATAGCACCTAGAGAACAAACTCATAAGTAGGCAAGTGCCTGAAAGATTTTTTGGGAAACAGGACAGCTGAAATCAAAGTCTGTTTTCCTTCCGCTGTATGGTCATGGTGGGCATGCTTTTGCATCTTATGTTTTTGCTCACTTTTAGAAGAAAATATTTTTCGCAAATATATATGTATCTTTTAAGCGTAAAAGACAGGTTTTCTGCATGTGTGCATACAACTAGACTGTAGGATGAAACCTAATGTGAAAATATTTGAATAGGGGGATTTTTAAAAAAATTTCCCAAGGAATAATGTATAAAAATTATGAATATCTGTCAAGACAAAAAATGATCCAACTGCAAGTCTCCTTTGGAGGGAGTGTTTCATTTCTGTTGCATAACTTGGAGACTTCATTTGTCCATGGCTTCCAGGACAGCAAGCATTTGAATTTCTCAAGGCTTACATGGAGCATTTTCTTTGTAAATCTCTGACTGGACAGAAAGCCTGTGAGCACAGAGTTGTGCTTTATGCAGAGATTTATGAAGAAAAACAAACTAAGCTCCCAAATATTGCTGGAACTCAGTGGGAGTTTGGAAGTCTCAGTCTTTATTACTTTCACAGCTGTAGTCTAGCTTCTGCCTTTATACTGAGCCACGGCTGCTGATCTGTGCAGGAGACTCATGTGGCTGCTGTGGAGAGGCTTGAGTTCTTACTTAGTTTTGTCTTTGTTTAAATTATCGATATAAAGAAGTCTCCTGGTGACCGAGAATTACACTTGCTCATAGCAAGAGCTGTGCAGCATCCTGGCAACCTTGGAGACCATGAAGGATCATTGTAGCCAGGAGGGGGCTAGATGTGTTACTGGTCTACCAGTTTTCCAGCTTCCTCTCCTACTCTCAGCATTTTTTTTTTTTTTTTTCCAAACAGTCTCTCGCCTTTTTTGTTGTTGCTATTAGTTAGGAAAATGAACAAATATTGGTTCTCCTTTTACACAAGCCAGGTCAGTTTGATTTCTGTGTTGGCCGTAGGGATGCATTGTGCTGATCTCTCATTTCAAACTAACAACTAAATGAAACAGTCATGTTGTAAAAAAAAATTTCCCAGGTGGCCAGAAGCTAAAATAGTGTCATTTTTTGCTTTTCTTTTAGCAAGCAACATTGTCTTTATGTCGACTAAGGCTGTTTTGGTGGATTTTGGCCTAAGCGTTCAAATGACTGAAGACATTTACTATCCCAAAGACCTTAGGGGAACAGAGGTAAGAAACTGGAGGGACTTCACTACAACTGCTGTGATGCTCAGCCTCAAATTTGGAGCTAGAAGTTAGATGCTTGGGCAGAAGAGTTTTATCATTTATTTTAATGTTTGTTTTTAACTTTTTGATAACCTCAAATTTCAATTTTCAACTTGCTGAATGGTGAATCAGGTGTTACATTTTGAGAGCTATATTAGCTTCTCAGCAGTCCCGTGTATTAATGACCATTACATCTGGAGTCAAGGAGGAAATGGGGATGCTCTCAAGGCAAAGGCAGGAGCAGCACTCTGAGGAGGGTGGTTTGTGGGGAAGCAGCTGTTAGCTGAAGTCTCTGCTGCCCAAAATGAGGGTTTTTTTTTTGCTCTATCTATCCAAGTTTTCTTCCAAGATGTCAGATATGGGCTTGGATGAGCAATTCATTATAGTAGTTTGACTCCTCCTTTGAAACCATGGAAATTGCAAACCTGTGGGTTTCGTCCCTTAGCATTTCTAAGCTCTGCTTCCCATCTCTATGCGACCCTGCTGTCCTGTGGAGGTTGTGCACTGTGCAGCTGATTATTGCCTGGCGAGATGCTTAGACATCACAGAGATGGAGGGGAGGGCCGTGGCGCAGAATCTTCACACACCACTGGGGCCACTCTCCTGCAGAGAGTTTTCCAGGCTGGAGATGCAGCAGGAAACATTTCAGTTGAAATGCTGGCACTTAACCTCTCAATAGTCTTCCACAGTGTGGGCATGTGTTTTGAAGGAGATACACTTTTAAATGACAAGATAACATTTTGTTCCTTAAAAGGGTAGGGTAAATTAAGGTTTCACAGAATGTCAGGCCTGTTCTTTTGTTTAGTTTTAAAATTTTGAGGAAAATATTTGAGCATTTGTTTTCACTGAATTTCTAGTCAGAGGAGGAAAGAACTCCAACTGCTCACTGTGCTCGCTGTAGCATGCTCTCTGGCACTTCACTTGTGCTCTGATTTTATGTGCTGTTAATGAGAATAAGCAAAATTATGGGAATGAGATGGAAACCCTGGCAGGGAATTTCCCAAGGTTGGAGATGTGTATAAATTTCCACGAAATAAAATTTCCAGGTTTATGGAGTGGCCTAATGATGATCTATCCTTGGCTTTTGGAGGGTATGCCAAGGTCATGTTGGAGAGAGCAATTGCAAAACACACTCGGTTGTCATTTAGCAGGAGGAAAATGACTCGGCACTGTTGAGTGCCTACAGTCGTGTCCTCAGAAACGGGGCAGTCCACACAGCCCTGAAGGTGTCGGAATGGGGCTTTGCCTTCTCTGGGGACAGGGATGGTGCAGCGAGGTAGTTAATTCTCTGTGTTTGCACTCCTGTATTTTTACTGCAGCATCCGGGCTCAGAAGTAATGTTGCAGAGGGAGGACTGGGAAAGGAGATTTTCAGGTGTAGTTTGAAGACTTCTAGGAACATGGTGCAGGCTACACTACAGGTGTTTCTGCCAAGAAGCAGAGTCTCATACCGTGCTTCCTTCTGGACACCTTCCTGTCCACAGTGCCTGTGTCTGCATTTTGGAGAGCCTAATCTAGTCACCCAGACATGCCTTATTAGTCTCTGTAGCGCTGTCTTTCTCTCCTGATTTTCAAAGTGAGATATTGGCTGTTAAGCCAAGGTCCTCTGAGCTTTGCATCCTGCCTTTGCAGCCCCGGGAAGCGGTGTGACTGTCCAGCAGCGCCGCTGCGGTGGTGACTGTCTCTGTTAGGGCTGTACCTCTGCTGCTCAGAGTCGTGCCCATGAAATGCCTGGCTTTCCTTCTGTCTGATGCTGCCTGGGATGAGTTTCCGTGAAGGAAACGACAGGAGAAGTTACCTTTCTCCTATACTTGTTCTCCTTCCTTTGAGAGTTTGAGGTTTTCATTCACTCCTGTAGCAAGGAAGGGCTGAGCGTGGTGAATCTTCTTTGTGCTTATGAACAGGTTGCAATGCTGGGCAGAATGATTGAAGGATAGTTAAACTTTTTAGTTTGCATAATACGAAGGAGCTGGGTTTTCTGAACATCATACGTGCAATGCACACAGCACAGAAACAATACTCGTGATGAAAGTGCTCTGCAGGAAATGCTTTTTCGAGGCATTTCCTACACTTTCTGTTACGCTTTTGTCACTGATAAAATGCATAAACTTCCGTTACAAGTGTTGAAGGGGAAAAAGTTGCCTGCTGAGGTTAACCAAGTATGGAAGGCATGATTTTATTCCAAAAAGCTAAAGTAAAACTAGCGCAACAGGAAGAAAAGCACTAATTTTTAGCTGTGGTTGTGTCTCCAGTCTGGCTGGTAGAAAAGGGCTAGCGGCAGCAGAAGGGGAAGGAAGATGCATGTGGTGGCCGGGCTGCCTGTTGTGGCAGCAGCAGCCCTCGGTGAGCCTGAATCCAGCCGAAGTCACAGCCTCGGTGCACGTCTGGTCTTCTCTTCCTGTGCAATCAAGGCGCATCTTGACTATTTTCCACAGTTTGGCTGGAACTCCAGACACCTCTTGTTTCATCATTTTTCCACAAAAAGGCACCTCTTTTTTCTCTTCATAGTTGCTTTCACTGCAGTAGCATTGTGTGCACTAATTACTTTTCTAAAAGATAGAAATTCCCTTCTTTGCACACATTGCAGGTGTGACCAGACTTTCAGTATTCTAACTTTGAGGAAAACAACAGATAGCAGTAACTAGCAGATGTAGCTTCTGCTGAACCTGCCTATTTGAAGTTCTAGTTGCAGATATGATGTGTGATTTACTGGGAAATAGTCCTTGGAATTTGCATGAGCCCTACAGCTGCTCTCAGTCTGTAGTGATAAGTATTCAAACTATGTGGTGATGATTTAACTTCTGCCCTTGTCTCACTTAATGGCTTCTAACGCGATTCTTCGTGGCAGGGCGACTTGATCTGATCGTAGTTCTGTGTGGATCCTCTCAAGGCAAATGGGCCAAGGGAAAAGTAGAAGCCAGCAGCAAAGAGGGTGGCTGACTCGGTGTGTTGTGGTTGGCTGTGCCAACGTCGTGTTGAAACCTCCTGCCTTTGGCAGGGGTTGTGGTGGTGCCGTCCGCGCAGTTTCTGCCAGCAGCAGGGAGTGTCTCCTGCATCCCGTCTGTCTGGTTTCCTTCGGCCTAGGCGCGGAGCTGCCTGGAGCTGCCAGGGAATTGCCTTGAACGCCTCTTCCAGCACTTAGCAAATCTGGCCTTCAATGAAGTGTTTGGATGGAAACCATAGCTTGTCTTAGACAATACTGGAATTTCTGTTCAAAAAAAGGGTGGGAGAGGGACACTTGCCTTAATAGCTATTTTGAAATAACTCAGTGGCAAGGGAACACAGGAAGACTTTAGAGACCTGGGTTTGGGTGTATGTCCTGCCTGAGACCTGCCTTGTGCCTTGTGACCCCATTTCCTGGGGTTGTGCCCAGATGTGCAGTTTATTGGATACTGGGGGGAGAGGGAGAGAGCAAGAAGGACAGACAGACTTTTCTCTGTCACTTCTTCCCCCGTGTAGTAGTGAACATCACAGAGACTCGTGCCGTGGACTCCTACACCCTAAGCAAGTGACCAGCAGCAGAGACGTCCTCTGGCCTCAGGAGCCTCCATTCGCTCATGCAGGAGGGAGCAGCTCCAGCAGGGCCCCGCCACAAAATAACCCGGCAATTCGGGCAGCTCCCAGTGCTTGGGAGGCCTGTGAGGGGCTGGGCGAAGCAGAGCTGGGGCTCCAGCGCCAGCCTCCCGCGGCTCAGGGAGGGCAGACTGGGGAAATCAGCCTGTCCTGGTGCCGAACAGAGAACCTCTGAGATGGTCCAAAAGCACAGGGCAGAAAATCAGCTCCCCGGCTGGTGCCTGGTCCTCAGGCTGCAGCCACTGCTGGGATCCGTCCCTTCAGATGGGGGGTTCTCTGCTCACAGAAGGTGGTGACTGCTCTTTGCTTGCTCTCTCCCCCTGTGGACTGATATATTTTTTTTTCTGACTGTTCTTTGCAGATTTACATGAGCCCTGAGGTCATTCTCTGCAGGGGTCATACGACAAAAGCTGACATCTACAGCATGGGAGCTACTATTATCCATATGCAAACCGGCATCCCGCCCTGGGTGAACAGATACCCTCGCTCCGCGTACCCATCATACCTCTACATTGTAAGTGTCCTTAGAAAAGCCAGGGCCCGGCTTCAGCTGAAGGGTTTCCTGCTTCCCTTGGAAAAGCTCCAGTCTTATAAAAGACTATCAAAATATGTGTCAGAGAGATGATATCATCTTTTTGCTTTGGGGGAGGGATGGAAGAAGTGGGTTTTGATCATTTAGGGGAAGACAGAGGCTGAGCTGGAGTCAGCTCTGTGGTTTGCATTACAGTTTACAGGCCCTGGTTTTCTTCAGGGACAGGGTTAGAACAGCATGAAACCTGATTGTAATGAGCTCATCTGTCCTCTGCACTTCTGTTTTGCTTAGAAGTTACAGTTTAAAAAGCAGAGCCAGGTAAATTGTGTCCCTGCTTCATCCAGAGTGGTGCAGAAACCTGGTGAATTACATTGCAGCAGGTTTTAGATGTGCCTGGAGTTGCTCCAAGTTTTAAAACTTACGATAAAATCTGATTTCAAAAGTGGATTTTGCCCAGTTACATGTTGAGTTGTAATTGATCAGCCCTGCTTAGAAAGGTGGGGAATTTCCAGACCACGAATGTGGTTATCCGTGACTTCCTCTCCCATTGCTCCTGGAATAGCTCTTTCAGGAGGTTTGTTTTTATCCCAACAGATACACAAGCAAGCTCCCCCCTTGGAGGACATTGCTGAAGACTGCAGTGCTTCCATGCGGGAACTGCTCGAAGCAGCGCTGGAGAGGAACCCCAACCACAGGCTGTCTGCCGCCGAGCTGCTGAAACACGAGGCCCTGCACCCGCCGCCCGAGGAGCAGCCGCGCTGCCAGAGCCTGGACTCGGCGCTCTTCGAAAGAAAAAGGCTGCTTACGAGGAAGGAGCTGCAGTTGCCAGAGAACATTACAGGTAATGGTATCGGCCTTGCCTGCTGTGTGCGCCTTTTAAATTTTACTTCGTGTCAAAATTTAACTCGGCTAAGTTTTTTAGAAACAAACTAAATGCAAAAAGCTGCTGAAAGGGACCAGTAAAAATCTCAGTCTGATGAGATCAGACCCAGAGCTCATTAAATGTTGTGCAACCCCCCTCACTGACTTCAGTTGGACAAGAACTAGGCCTGAGTTCTGCAGCTAGAAGAGGATTGACTCACAAGGAGGGGAAAAAAAAAGGCGGTTAGGCAGGGCAGTTCTTTATGAAGTACGGGTTGCTGCCCCAAAATTGCCTTAATTCTCCTCAGCGCTAACACTGTTGTATCATTAACAGTGGTTTGCTTTTTAGCAAAAACCAAAGCCCCAACAACCACTGTCACCAGCAACAAAACCATCACTTTTTGCCTTCCTAAAAGCAAACAACAGACAAACACATGATTGTAATGATTCTGAGTGTCAGCAGTAAAATCAAACCATTTGTCTTAAAAGTCATTGTAGGATAGAACACAGGTGCCTTGTGTATTAATAAGTTATCAAAACCTCAGTGTATCTTCAGATAGTATCAAGCCTAAGGGAAATTTCATGCCAGCAACCTGCTGACAGGCTTCAAAATTCTTTTCTCCTTCCAGAATTTGTTGGGAGTGTCCTGGCAAAAGGCATCTAAAAATGGACCCCCATTTGCCTGTGATAATTATTTGAAAAGATACCCATGCAAAATCCGTGGTGCTCTAGTGCGTAGTAGTTGTTGCGTTTGCAATGAAACCACTTAACATTTAAACTGCTCTAAGTGTCTTCATCCATAATGACACTGCTGTTACGGTTTTTGCCTTCTTGCATCCACGGTCCTTTGACCAGCACAGGCCATTTTAATCAATTCTTTTGAAAATGAAAGAATATTTGGCCATTAAACTGAAACTTGAATGTAGGTGCCTGAGATTTCAGCGCATTCATTATACAAGTATTCAGGGGAGTTCTGCAGTTGCAAAGATTTCCTCAGAGCTCTCATGCTGCTTACATTCATTTACAAAGAAAAAATATTTGAAACCCATAGTCTCAGATTTGTTCTGTAGTGTCACATCCAGTGACACAAAGGGGATATCTTTTGTCTAGATGAAAATTCCCCCATAATGAAGAGGAACTGTCTACTGGCAGAGAGCTAGCAGTGCTTTTTTCTTTTTTTTTTTCCTTTTTTCTCTTTTTACTTGTGCCAAACTCTCCTTTGGCACTGTGGCTCAGTGGATGAGGCAGCTCTGTGTAAGTGTCCCAGATGATGGAGAGATGTTTTTTCTTGTTTGTTTTTTTTTTTAGTGTATATATCGAACAGCCTTTATTGTTTTCAGTAGAAAGCTGCAGTTGGCTTTTTCTTGCCTGGAGTTATGACTTGGTGTGGAAATCTTATGTTTTATGTAAGAGTTTTATATTATGTTTTCCTTAAAAATGAAACTTTCCAAACCACAGATAGATAAAAGCAAATAGGAAGCTAGTTATCCCCCAAAAGTCTGCAATTATTAAACCAAACAAATGTAGCTATTTGTGCAATATTGATGTGTTTCTTCTCCTTCCTTTTTAGATTCCTCATTGTGTACGGGGAGCACGGATGAGTCGGACCTGCTAAAGAGGCAAAGATCCCTCTACATAGATCTTGGAGCTCTAGCTGGTTACTTCAATATTGTTAGGGGACCACCAGCATTAGACTAAGACTGACTCGGTAACGGTTTATGTCTGCAGGTCAGAAATGGACCTCTACCTCTAAAATATGGACTTGATTTTCCAATTTGTACATAGAAGTATTGTCATTGTAGTCTGTAAAATGTGAATAATGTTTAAATGCACAGATGATTAAGCTAAACCCTTCGGGGCTCTGATAAGCTGAACCCAAGCAACGATGTTTGTGTGTCTGCTGCAATCAACAAGAAGGTGGAAAGAATGCTACTGGGAGTATCTTAATCTGGGGAGTCTTCCTTTGCTGGGCTTGCACTTTTATAAGATTTATGATATATACTTGCAGCTATTGCCCTCAAAAAGGAAAAAAAAAAAAAAAAAAAAAAAAAAAAAAAAAAAAAAAAAAAGTATGGGCTGTAAGATCTGGTAAGATCTGGTCCATCTGAGCTATCCTTGGTGAAAAACTTAGAAGTCTTTGACTTAACTACTTAACTCAGTCCATGGTCATTCTCTGTGTGAATCAAGACCTCCCTTAGGCTGAGCCAACTTGCTTCAGCTGACTCTGGAGGCAAACATTCAGGTTACATGTGTGTTGTACCTCTGAACCTTCCCTGGGCTGTCAGGGCTAAGTTGGGCACTCTGCCCTCCCTGGGCAGACGGAATCCTTCACTGGAAGGTTTTTTGCTTCAGGAGAAGCGTGGCAAGATGGTCCTCACAAAGCAGGGCAGCAGCTCCAGCTGCCCTCGATGTTACAGCTACTACAAGTATGATTTGGGTAGCATTCAAGGGTAGACCAAATGTTATTCCCTATTGGTAACAAGGGGCAAACTCCAGACTCTTGCTTTTTAATGCTTCAAAACTGTACAAATTTATAATTGTCTTCAGTGCTATGGTTTGGAAAGCGTGTCACTAGTGACAAGCTATGTTTATGTTCCTATGGAAATGGAATTACGTTGTTCTCGCTGTGCCTCGTACATTTGAAACATGATGTTTTGGATGATAGTAAAACTATGTAAACTGCATAGTTCTGTACATCCCATGGGATGAGGACGTAAACTTTTATAAAACTCCCTGTGATGCTTAGGATGACTCTTTTTAAGCATTTACGTTAAAATAGCATACTATGTATGTTGTACACTGAATCTTTTCTGATGCATGTTTTCTTTTTCATATATCTGTTATTTAATACTGCTCTTGTCTAACAAATGATCTTAAACAGGTGATTTCCAGTTTGGCACTGGTATGGTCAAGTGAATAAATCCAGCTCAGTGCGTTGCGCCATGGTCAGTCTGTTCTTTAAAGCAGCATTGGGCTGTGGCAGTGCTGGTGGCAGCCTCCCCTGTCACAGCCCACGTACGTTGTGCATCATTCCACGTCCCAGGGGGTGTTGACAGGTCTTCGGACCTGGGTCACAGATGATGAGTATTTCTGACAAAATCTCTTCATCAGAAGACGACAGGATTTCTGGGCTGCCTGAATGGTGATGGCAGCTGAGCGTAACATGCAGCACTTCAGTCTTGCTGTAAAAAATCATGGGAATGCCCCCCCTGCTCCTGAATTTAGTACAAAATCCTGGAAGACTAGCAGTTCTGAGGCATGCAATGTAGGGCAGACCTCTTATGTTCAAACTGGCTGCAGTGATCAAGATATTCAAGCATCAGATTTTCTATGTAGATGTTTTAAAGCAAGACAACATGGTGGTTTGGATGCTTGCCTTTGTCTTGGGAGACCTGGGTTCAATTTTCTGTTTCATTGCTTCTGGTTTTTGGTCTTTAATGAGATTCATGGGATCAGTAGGAAGTGACTTTTTCCTGTGACTTTGGATGATGGTAAAAATGTTAATACTACCTGAAAAATGTCAAGATTTTTCTCACTTCTTTTCAGTCCCCTTTTCTTGCCCTGTCCAGGTGAATGATTCAACACAGAAATCTGCAAATGGGGAACAGACTCACTATTAAATATTCTTTCATACTCTACAGCCTGTCCTGTCTTAACACTATGGAAATCATACCGGAGCAGATAATACAAAGTAATTAGGGCTTGCACACCACTGGCTGGGAGTGATGAGGTTTGAATGAGCAAACCAATGGCTCTTTATAAGCACGTCCACAGTCTGAGAAGTATGAGGCTGCAAAGGTTTGGTGCACAATCAACAAATAGCTGTTCGGGCACGGTGAACCCCAGGCATTAACGCTGGCGTTACAAACTTTCTCATAGCTGGGGCCTGTTAGGTAGGTGAGCCTCAGGCAGCAGGCAAGCAGGGGTTTCCCTGTGGATCAAAATCAGCTGGAGGACGTCCCGTGTGGGGAAGGAGCTCAGGAGCTGGGTTAAAAATAGCCTGTAAAGAGGAGGATTGTTCCTTATGTTGGGTTGCCCCACTGCTGTGCACGTAGAGCAGCGGAGACTAGGGGAATGCTGAGAAGGGAACAGGAACGTAGGCAAGATCTGCCACCACAAGCCCCGGTGTGAGGGCTGGCTCTGGCATTTTGCAATGATTGGTCTCTCTTTCTGTTGGTTTCTTTTGTTATATAGTTTTATTTTTGCTAATGGTAGAGAAAGCCGAAGTGGGAGGAGAAACCCACTGCTCTTAGTTCTGGTTACAGATGAAAATGGATGAGACAGCAGCACGTTATCTGCCCCCGGGCTGAGCAGGTCTGGTCTTCAGACCATGCTGAGACCCAGAGCACTAATGCTGTCCTCCGCAGCGGGTCCTACTCTAAGCTGCCACCGGAGCAGGTCTGGAGAGAGCATTGTGAGATGTGCTGAGGTCTTCCCCTCTGGTAATGAAGGAAGATTGGTTTTAAGTCTTCTTTTTGAGACACATGGAGGAGAGAAACAAGTCAAAGCCATTTTGCTCCCTATTTCTCATAGCCACTGCTTCTTTATCTCCTCCAGCCCCCTGCTTTTCTTTTCTGTGTTTCCTATAGGAATCTAGTGTCTTAAGTACTTCTAAAATCAGGACCTTCATTTCTCATCCTATAAAAATGTCAGTAAGCAAATACTGAAAGACCAGCAGGAGCAACTCAAGTCAAAATAAGGGTTTTCCTGTTTGAGGGTTAGATGACCTTCCCTCTTAACCGGGGTGGAGGTTTGAGAAAAAAATACAGCAGCAGAAGTGCAGAGCAGTTAGACAAGTAGTCATCGTGCAGTGCTGCAGTTGATGGGGAGGCCTTGGGCTGAGAATTAGCCCCTTTCATTTTGATCGTGAGAAAGCCCGTAGGCCCCTCTTCTGGCTCCGTGGCAGAGGCTGATACACTCTGGGGTGAAGAACAGCTGCCTGTGTAACAGAAACTCGCGCTTCCTAGCGGGAAAGACCCAGAGCAGCGGAAGCAAAGGGGGAGCTACAGGGCTCTGCCCATGACCGAAACTGAGAAGGCCTCTCTGCCTGGCCACAGCTTGCCCCGGCTCGGCACCAGCTGCTCCCGGGGCAGGCCCGGGCTGCGGGCGAGGACTCGCTGCCTGCGGCTCGCCGGCCGCCCGTGCTGAGCCGGCGGGAGCGCGTGGACGCTGCGTGAACAAACGGCGCGGCGCCGCTGGCGGCTCCCGCGTCCACGGCCGCTCCCGGCCCAGCACGGCCTCTTTTCGGAACCGCCGCCAACTGAAACTGATCAGCTGGGCAATGGCAAAACTAGCCCTTCACAAATTCTGCGTGCTGGCCAGACTAGGGACCCAGCACCACCTGAGAAATGCGGCGGACCTTGGGAGCAGCTCGCTGGCCATTATACACCGGGCGCCGATACTGCCGCGGGCTGTCCGACAGAGGCAGTGCCCTGCTGACTGATACTGGGGCACGGTGACTCACAGGGAGGAAACGAGCTGAGGAGCCACCGCAGCTCCAGCCCCGTGCTCGGCCCGCGGCCGCTGACCTGCTGTCTCCCAGCCCTCGTCTGAGTCAGGAGGCTGCGCGTGACGGCCAGAGGGGCGCACGGGCCTGTTGTTAGCTGCACCGGTGCTTGTTTGGAGAGAGGCGGCCAGCTCTGTGGAGCAGATGTGTGGGTGCTCCAAGGTGGACGTGGAAGAGAGAGCATCCGTATGTCTTTGATCTCCATCATGCAATAGCAGGATCGTGGTCACCCATAAATACGGTCTTGAATAAGGACCTTGCCGCAAGCCTGAGGAAGGGCGCTGCCACGGTGCCTGCGCAGAGCAGTCGGTGCCCCCTCGCAGGCTGCAATGCCAGGCATCTCACACCTCCTGAGAAATGAGCGAGGAGACAGGGAGAGACCTGGAGAAGTGTGCGTGGAGCCTGAGAGAACGCGGGCTGGCAGCAAGGTGCCTGCTAAACGTCTTCTTGCACTGAGTGCCCCAGAGCCAGAGAGCAACCCAAGGCTTTTCCAGCCTGCTGGGAGCTGGAGAGCGTGACTGGGCAGGGAGGAGGCCTGCGGTGCTGATACCAAAGGCCGAAATCCTTCCCCTTTAGCTCTCACTCACAGTAAGCCAAGATGAACGTGTCTTCTCCCCCTCCCCCAAAAAGAAAAAAAAAAATTTGTACAAAGAGGAAGTCTTTAAAACTGCTGTCTGAATTCTCAGCGTAGACCTTGTCATTTATTCGCCCACCCACATGAACTGCAGGAGGGCAGGAACGGCTGCGTACAGCAAGCTCGTTGCAGAGCTAGTTCTGTACAAGAATGTTGCTCTATAACATGGCCATTGTGGGCACAACTTCAAGAACTTTTATTCATGAGTGGCATAAAGATCCCTTCCAGTCACTGAGCTATTATGCCGTACTTTTTTACATATTAACAGTAGTTATTCCATGTCTCAATTATTTAATCTGTTCTCCACATCCATGCTTGACAGCTGAAGCCTGTTTGCTCTGCTGCTATCGGAGAACACGTGATATTTCTATATCACATGGACTTGGAAATGATGTGGATCTATATATAAGTGGACTTGGAAACAACCGAGTCCCATCACCATCCCAGCTGCCCTCCCCTCTCCAAAGCGTGTTTGCTCTCCCTTTGCAATCCTAGCCATTCCCCATCCCCTTTGCTAGTCTCAGCTAGTGCCAGCACATCCCCAAGCATGGCCAGCCTTCCCGCTGGCACCGGTGCAAAAGGATGCGGGAGGAGGCTCTTTGAGGACAGATCTTCTCCATACAAACGAGAAGGAAAATGGGGCTCCCTCAAGCATCCTCACAACAGATTTCTTGCCAAAAGAGCAGCATTTCAGTGCATATTCATTTCCATGACCTGAATTGTGATAAAATTTTTTAGGAAATTCTACCCCCCTTTCTGTTTAGTGGTATACAATAGACATGTCTGCTACCACAGCTACATTATATTGTTAAGCTTTGAAGCACGGCTGTTATTGACTGTAGCGTCTTTTCTCAGCCTTCCCTTTAGCACACGTGAACAATAAGAAGCAAGAAACCCCGTGGCAGGAGGCGGCCTCGAGGCGCATCTCTGAGCGTGCACAGCTTAAGCAGAGCTGTGGTATTTCCTCCTGCATCGCATCACATCTGTAAATGGGGCTCCAGACATTCCTCCTTCCCTGGTAAGTGTGGGGTGACTTCCAGTGCCGACAGCCCCGCCAGTCTGACACCCGATGGCAGCAGAAGCTCCGTGTGCCCGGCCCAGCCGCTCGCCGGAGGGCCTGTCCCAAAGCAGAGAAGGGGCCATGCAACAAGCCCCTCATTAAGCAGGACGTGGGCAAGAGCTGCATTTTATACACATCTCCCAACTACACAGGCAACAGGGAGAAGCGCTTCTTTCATTTATTTGAAAAGCCATGTTTGCAAAGTCAGCTTGCCATGACACTCAGGAGGAAAAATGCAAACCATAGGAATGAGGGAGGAAAATTCATGGCTTCATCTAAACGGAAGAAAGAGGAAAACTTGGGGTTTAGACAAGGAAATGTTATGTTTATTGCAAACTTCAGTTCATTCCAGCTGTTGTTAGCCGGATTTTTTTCTCCTCTTAGACTTTTACTTTTTTTACATGCTGAGCCATTTAATTTCTGCTGATACAGTTCTTCTAAATTTTGCAATATGGGTGTTTACAGTACTTCATTTATTATAGTGTTTATTTAAAGAGAGAAAATGTCATTTATATTTAGAAGTGGTTTTGGTGAACTAGAGAGTGCTGCTATGTGAAAAGACATCACAATGGAGCCAAATTCCTCACAGGAGCACATAATGCCATAAACCTTGAACAGAGATCATCCTCTCAGAAATCTTATTATTAGTATTTTATTTGCAAACACTGTCGCAGACAATATCACCTCTGCCCTGAATGATTATGAAATAAGGCAAAGGTTAAACGCCAAGGAAACATGTCCATCTATTAAACATCGGACTGCTCAGAATGACTCATCTTTTGTAATGTTCTCTCCTGGGTCCTTCTCTCACAAGAACTGTTCTGCGACATTGTGATTATTAAGCTGGAGTCACATACTCCCAGTGACCAAGCAGTTTCAGAGTTTTTAAAATGTGAGCAATAAACCAAGTGTTTAAGGTTGCATGAACATTTTCTAATCTAATTTATAAGGTCAGATGCCTTAAGTATGCAAACTGGTGCTTCTGAAGACACATATTTTCAAAACTTGAGTGGGCAAGGTCATGGACAACCTGACCTAACTAACTTTGCAGTTGATCCTGCAAGGGTTGGACTAGAAACTTCCCATGGTACCTAGTTTTTTTCATGCTTCTCTCCTGCTGCTCCCGAGGGAAGGCTGCCAGTGGCCAAGCAAGTGCTCCAGGGGCTGTGGGCGGCTGGGGAAAGGCTGAGCTACCCTGCACACCATTCCCCACTGACCCACGTCTCATGTGCAAAACAGAGCCTAGTGCTGATGGGGAGGACACTGACAGGCAGCTTCATCCAAAGGTCATCGTGGACCATTTCTTCTTCAGCTTCTGCCTGATCCTCACATCATGCTACCTTCCTAAGGGAAGTCCTGGTCTGATTGCTTACTTAACCTCACTTATCAAATGATCACTTAACCTTGCAAGGTCTCAGGAATGGTTTTATTATCTCCATCTCACTGCGGTGTAGGATCTTTTACTCCCTGGCCCTGTCAGCTCTCCCCAGCAGTTCCTTATACTTGTAGGGGGCTACAGGAAGAAACCTTATTTCCCCTTTTCAGGCTGCTTTTGACTTGGTGCTGCGCAGGGGTGTGCATGGTGTCCTCTGGCTGCCTGGCACTGCCTCCTTCTCCCCCCAGCTACTCTGCAGGCTCTGTTGTCTTCTCCTTTTCACCTTCAGGTCGCTGGGAGCGACACTATCAAATTCAGTGTCTGTCTCGAGCAGAAGGGTCAACCTAAACACGGCTATCAGCACCTCCCCTCTTTCAACAGTCCTAATAAGGGTAAATGTTGTTTGGAGAGGAGCAGGGCAGGAAGCCTGAAGTGGTACAAGCCTGTAGAATAGGATGAGACCTCTCATAACTGCATTGTCACCAAAATGTGCTGAAGGGGTGAGGTGATCTAGAGACTGGCAGCAACCTGACCCAGTACACTGGCAGTGCCTGGAGCTGGCTCTGGTGACAGTACTTTGTGGAAGGACGATTTCTGTGGGAATGTGTCCTGTGCTGTGCTGTAGTCACCACAGCCAGCAAGTCGCTGGCTAGAGCACCAATGTGTTATGGAAAGAAGGATTAAAGATTATTTCCATTTTCCCAGCAGTGTCAGTATCTCCATCTCATCCCCTGTCAGGACACGAGGTGATAAATCCAAAGCCTTTCCACTGCCAGCTTGTGAGTCAAGGGCATAGGGTGATGTATCTGCTGAAAGGGCAGTAGGGGAGGCAGCAGCTGGATGGAGACGTGTGACATCGCGCAAATCTGCTGCTCTGCCTCTTGCACTTACCCACTGGACACACACAGGTCTTGCTATTGCTCAGACCGAGGCTCTTTGCACTCCATGCACTGCATGGGCTTTGTACCAGGAACAGGATCCCTCGGTGTGTTTGTCCCCATTTGTAATTGGTTTCTCAGCCGTGTGCCTTGGAGGCCTCAACTTATTTCCTTGCTGTCCAGAGCCAAACACAATATAATGTTTATTTATGTGTGCTTGAACTGTGTCTCTCTTTCACAGGGTGTGGGAAGGAAAGGCTCATGTCCAGAGAGCAGCATGTCCTGAACTCTCGCTGCCAGGACACGCTGTCCCATGCAAGGTGGTGCCAGCAGCCCCGCTCCGTCCCCGCGCAGGGAGCCGCGGTGGCCACGGGGACCGCTGCCCCTTCGTCTGGCTCTCGTGGCCCTGCACGCCTGGAAGAGCCCCGGGCCACCGCTGTGGCTTGTGCCTTTCTTCACCTGGGCTTCCCCCGCCGCTGGGTGCTTTCCATGGGCAGCTCTGGGCAGTCCCTGCGTGCCGGGCAGGGAAATGCTCTGGTGACCAGACACAACTGCAGGCCGGGTCTGCTGCTCTTGGAGGGGAAGGCACCAGCTTGGGGCAGAGGAATGGTGCAAAAGGGTGCGACAGAGGGAGCAAATGGTTCAGAAACCTTAAAATTGGAAGGGATCATTATCATCTTGTCTAATCTTTTGCATAGCACAAGCCAAGAGGCTTCTAGCAGAAACTCCCCCATCATTTGTTCCCTGCCATTCTCCTTGGATCTGGAGGCAAAGAAAAATGCTGGATAAAAATCTTCAGAAATACAACAAGACCTGAATGCCATGGCTACATGACACAAACTGCAAAAACTGGCCTCACGGGTGTCTGCTACAGGAACTTCTCTTTAATGCCCTCAGAGGAGCCCTGGGCGGGAGCAGAGGGGCGCAGCTGCCAGGGAAAGCACAGCCCCTCGGCGCTGTCCGGAAGCGTCCGAGCATCCCCGCGCTCTTGTGATCCCCTGCATCACAAGGACGTAGAAATGACCATCTGTGTCAGACCAACCAGCCACCTAGCCCACTCTGCAGTCTCCAATAGCGGCAACAAAAATGCTGCTAAGAGAGAACCTGCAAGCCTGCTGCTGTCTGGGGTGCATCCCCTTTACCTCCCTCACATCCACAGTCATTGGACCAGGGACTTTAAAAGCTGTAGCCCAGCCTATTCCTCCATATGTATCTGCTGAATCTCTTCTTGAGCCCTGCAGCTCTCCATGTCCACAACCTCCTGTGGCAAAGCAGATTGCAGGGGATCACTCCCTGCTGAGCAAATGCTCTCCTCTCTGCCTTAAACTGATCTACTAGTTGCACTGAGCACTCTTAGCTCCGCTGTTGCAGCATTTAGTGAACAAATTGCAATTCTTCATTCGCTTCATGAAGTGCAATCACGATTTTGCGAGCATCCCTCAGCTCCACCACCCAGCGGCCCTTTCCATGTGCTGCAGAGCCCCTGGTTTGTGCTGCAGGCCTGCGGGTGCCCTGCGGGTTTCATCCCGCGGCGGGCTGCGGCTGCGGGCAGGGCTCCCGCGGCGGGCACCCGCGCGCGGCTCCGGCACACGGGCCACCATGTGGCTGCGGCTCCTCACCTGATGCCCTTTGAGTCACAGCTGGGTACCGTTCCCCGGTACGGAGCGGCCGGTAATCCCCTGGCACCCCCCGCACGGTGACTCATGGGCTGGCACCACGCGCTGCTCCAGCGCTGCGTGTCTGCGGGCATGAAGGGCAGCGCAAGGCAAGGAGGCCCAGACGGAGCCCCTTGCTTTCATTTTGCACCCCTCTCGGCAATTTTGTCTCAGGCCGATGTTTCTTATACATCATATATATCGTATGTTTCTTATACATCCTTCTTATACATCTTATGCATCAGTAAAGAAATGAGTTGGCATTGAGGAAAGCTTACTTTAAAAAGCACTTTTAAACAGTACCTGATTGCAGAGAAAAAGTCTTTTTTTTTTTTTTTTTTTTTTT
>VZSV01000002.1:5117069-5167558 GCA_013398735.1 Nothocercus julius | reverse complement strand
TTTTTTTTTTTTTTTTTCTGGATTTTCTTTTAATTTCATGTTTCTTCCTTTCCAGTCTCGTCTTTCTTCTGCTGATGTTCTATCATCTTTAGGCATGTGCTCATGCTGGTTGCTGGTGCCTCAACGCTCTCTGGGCACAGCAGTGCTACTGATTCACCCCCCTGTCTCAGTTGATACTCAGCATTTCTACTTCTCCTTTTATTTCTTGGTCTCACTTTTGTCCACGTGACTTCTCCCCTTTTTGCAAGGCACAAAACTTGCCTTTTGTAAGGCACAAACCTTAACTAGGCATGACTCACTCTCCTGTTCCCTTTCTAAGCGCCACAGAAAGAAGCAAGTATTTGCTCTTGCATGCTGAGATCAGACAAGCTGCAGCAGGTTTCCGGCATGGGGAGCCCCAATGATTATACAGACTTCACTTAAAAGTGGCTGAGACTTTGGTGACCTTATTTAGGAGGTCTGGGCTGGTCTACGCAGCCTTTTTGTGCTGAACTGCCGTGCTTTTGCTCACTTTCTAGTTCCCCAGGATTATGTCCACCCATTTCCCGTGTCTTTTTCCTCTCCTCAATCCTGTGTCACCTTTGGGGAAGTTCCCACCTCATCTTACCTTTCACCAGCTTCAGAGGCCCAAAACTAGCCCATCACAAGCTCTCTACACTCACTGCATTTGGCACAGATCTTGTCATTACCTTTTTTCTTTTTTTTTTCTGAGCCTCTTAATATCACCCAAGATTTCAAGGTTTTTTCCAAGGTTTTTTTCCCTGACTGACAACTGACTGATTCATTATTTCTGATGAAAATTGCTAGAAATGCAGAAAGATAAACCTAGTCAACACATGCGTATCAAACAACCCGAGGAAGAGAGGTTTTTTTACTGGCTAAACTTGTTATACTAACATTTTTATTACAGAAGTGTGTTTGTTTTTCTAAGAGCATACAAGGTTAGTATAACAAAGCAAAAACAAAGCAATGCAAATTAAACTTTGTGAAGATTACAGTCTAAGAGGGAAAATATAAAATACAATCAATGTTTTGTTTAATGTCTGAGACTCGGAAGATTTTTACTGGGACTTACCCCAGTCCAAGAGCTGTTTCGTGATTGTATCAGCGCTGTAGAGGACACCCATGGAACTGCATCTCCCAGCCAAATGGGAAGTAGTGGTGCTTTTTTCTTGCTTTGGGAGAGTTTGCAAATTTTATGTTGAGGCTTTCTTGGACTTTCCAGTGAGGTCACTTGTAGTGGAAAGCAGGGGGCAAAAGCATAAAAACCTGGTAAAAATAAATAAACTGAGAGAAGTAACCTTTGAAAACAAGCAGAGATACAAAGAGATACAGAGCTGATAAAAGGTTGTTTGCTGCTACTAGAACCGAACTGGCTTTATTTATTTATTTTTACAACTTGGGTAGAGGTTTAAAACAATTTTGTTTTCTGGTTGTTCTTAGCTCTTGTCATGGCTATTATGTGGTATTTTAGAAAATGCGTTCACTGATAGAACCTGCGCAACAGGAGGTTGCGTGCAGGAGACTTCCACAGGATTTCAAGGCAACATTGAGGAATAGTTATAAAAGTTTAGCTTCATTCCAAATTCCACAATTCATTTACACCTTAAATCACTCTCTGAAATTTCTCAAAACAAATGTTGACCAGCTCTATTTTGTCCAAAGCAGAAAGAAAGCTTGAACATGGTGAATTTATTATAAAGAGCGTAAGAAAAACACCCCTCTACAGACCAGAAATTATCGAGAACCCTCCTTCCCTCCAAGATGTGGCAAATAAAGGTATAAAGGAATATCAGGCTCGTACCCCCAAACTGACTGCTTCTGGAGAATTTGGGATCAGAAAAATAATGAAGTATCCAAGTCATTCTTGAGTATTGATTTAGTTTGGTAAGAAGGCAACTTTTCTGAGCTGTCCCTAGCTCTTCTTCTCCTGGCACTGAGAAATGATCCAATTATTTCTTCTGCTTTCTGAGCGCAGTACCTGAGTTGGGCCGGCATCACAAGTAGTTGCCATGATGACATTTTAGCAGAAGTAGCTCGTGCGCTGTGGTGTTGCTGTCATTTAGAGCACATACCCAAGGAGAAGAGAGAAGGAACTAACATTAGCGTCAGAAATCAGCTCAACCTCTCTCACTAGCGCCCCACAACTAGGGCCCATGGCACAGCCGGGTCTTGATGTATGATGTGGGTCACCTGCTGTGTGGTCATGGAGCAGAAATGCCATGAGAGCCTGGGGGGGTTCCTACGCACAATGAAAGCAAAACCCAGGATCCTGCCAGACCCATGCCATGGGCGAGCTGCTCTTCTCAGACAGAGAACAGAAGGCAAAAGCTTCAACCTTTTGGGACTTCTGACTTTTTGATGACTTCTGCAGTATTCTGTAAGGAGAGGCTTTTGCTCTGAAATTCAAAATGTTTTTATGAGAGAAAAAAGATATTATGAGAGAGTACAGTGGGCTTTGAACAAATATAAAGGCCTTCAAACTCATATAAATGTAATTTGATGAAGGAACCGGTATTCTGTAATAAACACATGCCCAAATGGATAGATGAAGTCAGTGTCTGCTCAGGCCTGAGATGGAAAGATGATAAACCCAGAAGGAATCAGGACTTATCCCATTCAATCATTGCGATCACTATCCAGCCATATTAATGTCAGCCTACTTGTACAACTGTACCCAGTCCGCAAAACACTGTTAATCAGTTGACGTATTAAACAGGAACTATGGATTTCCCAGAAGTTCGTATCACTTCCTTGACAATTATGCAAGGACTTAATCTGTTTAATATATTCTGGTATCGCGCTCCTTCATCCCCAGGCAGGATCCTGGGAGCTGAGCAGAACTGTTTTCTGCAAACAGTTTTCCTTCTGTTGGCAAAAGGCTCTTGTTTCACGTGAAGAGGATTCATGCAGTAAGGGGAAGATTAGCCTCCTCTCAAAACTTTATTAGTTTAATAAAAAATGGCCAGGAAGTTCCTCCCTGCATGGCTATAATACTGCTTCCTCCAGTCTGCAAATTAAAAATCGCCCTTTGGCTGCTCTGCTTTGTATACACTAGAGTTATTATTAAATAATATTGACTGAAAAGGATCTGGAAAATCAAATATAGTTTACAACTAGTTGATAGAGATAGAGGAAGCTACATAAAGATAAGCGCTTTCAAGCTTCAGTAACAACAACAAGACCTATAAAAATAATCATCAGTATACAATGTCATTTCCTTGAAGTATAAACCACTGCTGCTGCCTTATACAAGCCTGGAACTTGTATCTCAATAAAAGTCATGCAGAAACCACTTATTTACCACTGGCATTTTAGCAAAAGCTTTAGCTTGCAGTGGTTTTTGATGAAGAAAATGCCTCAGTCATTTGAAGTTTTCTGAATTTTCCGGTACTAATATATTTTGTAACCAAGACGGCTTAAGGGCCTGTATGCCTCAAAGTCTGTCATTATCAGCTGGTTTTAGAAGCAGCTCTTAAATCTCTGTAAGTTGTTACAAACTCATACATGCCAAATCTTTCAGACTGACATTTCCTCGGTTTTGAGGGAAAGTGGTCAGCCTTTTTTTCATAGTTTGGGCAGTAATGGTTTACTTATATTTAGGATCAAGTGAAGATCATATGTTTGCCATTAAACCTTTTGCTTGAGACTGAGAGGGTGATGAGCTGGTACTGGGAGGATGAAAGTCTCTCAAAAGGTTTTCATGCTGAATCTTGTGGGAAGAGCATGTTGACATTTTATGCATAGGTGAGCTCACTGTTCAAGCAATCTGGATTTGGGATTTGGCCTTACTAGGATAATTGTGTGTTTCTTGTATACAACAATTTATAAAACTAAACACAGTTCATTAAAAACAAACAAGCAAACTGAAGAAAATAAGTTCTAAAACCCTAACTCTAATTTCTTTTGGAGCTCAATGAAACTCACTATTAGTTGATCAAGTATGCGCCAGCATTTTTTTTTTTTTGCTGCTTTGCCTGAATATTGAATGAAAACCCTAGGATAGGGAAATAAGTTATTTAAATACATTTAACTACCCTCGCCTTATATTTTAAGTGATCAGCCTTCCTTCTCCCTTTTTACAGACTTCCTTCTTTAAATAACACTCTATTTATGTCATAGCAGCAGCAAAGCTTGTAATTTGCCCAAAATTTTGCAATAATTTGGCTTTTTAGACTGCCTAACTCTGGGACTCAGCAGATATTTATGGAAATTTTGTTTTGCATTAGAAGCAGTCTGGTCTTGGGAGTTGCAATACAGACCTGCTGCTGTGAAGTCAGTGTGCTTAAGAACTGCCACAGCTAGGAAATAACTCCTCCATCCCTGTGCTTATACTAGCAGATGGCATTTTGTGACCTCTGTGCTAATGTCAGGAGCTGGGGGAAGGCTGTTCCAATTCCTCACGTTCCCTGATGTACCCCTGTGTCCTGCGTTTTGTGTGCTGGTAAAATCCTGTGTACTGCTGTTTTACAGCGTTTCCATCAGATTTTGCCCTGAGTCAGCTTGGCCTCTGCAGCAATTCTCCCTGCCTGCACGCCCAGAGCAAGAGCGTCTTCAGGTGTGAAATGCAGACTGAGTTTGCTGAAGAGGAGACAAAACCCAGGTGTTTTGGAGGCTGCAGCTGCAGGAGCCACAGACCCAGGGCTCCCCGTCCTTTGCTGGACTGGGGGTGAGGAGAAGCTTCTCCACCCCCTTGTGCCCTATGGCAGGTTTCGATGCCGCCCCACAGCCGGCAGGTCACCCGGGGGCAGTGATGCCCAGCAGCAGTGGCATGTTGTGTCCATCGGAGGATGCCACAGACACGGCCCGATGGGCTGGGTGGTGAGGTGCTCAAGAAAGATGTTTTCTAGGGAAACCAGGGGATTTTATTTGGTTACGCCAGCAATGTTTTTTGTTGCCTTTCGAGCAAGCAAGGCAGCAAGTCATGAGAAAGGCTAATGTGGGATGGAGGAGGGTGCTGGCCGCTCAGTGCCGCACGGGCGCAGCAGACACCTCCCTTCCCCACCGAGCCATAGGGCAGCTGCTCCTGGCGGCCTGTGACAATTGCATGCTCCAAGCCGACACGATTCCTGGGAAAGGCCCTTCCCGCCGGAGCAGCAGGAGGAGGTAGGTGCTCAGCTCCTGCCTTGCTCGCTCCACGTTCGCGGCCCCGCGCGGCGTGCGTCGGTAGATGGCACTGCATCAACTGTATTTCCAAAACGACCTGCCTACCGCGGCCTGCGCGTCCACAGCCCGAGCCGAAGGGCAGGCCCTGGCGCAGGGCAGCAAGGAAACGAAGGCTGCTCTGCGCAGAGCCCCGGGGGGCAGAGTGAGGCTGCAGGTGAAGACGGGGTTATGGGGCGGGATTGGTGTCACCAGGGCCCCTGTGCCGCCCAGGTGCAGGCGTCCCTGGCTGCTCTCCTCGGGCAGCACGTCTGGCCGCGAGCACCCGGCCCTCGTCTTGCTCTGCGCGCCGGCCGGGACGGGCGCGCTGCTCGCGGCCCTCTCAGCACCCGGGGGCCCGCGAGCGGCACCCGAGAGAGAAACACCCACCGTGGCGGCTCTGCTTTCCACCCTCGGCGGAGAAGTTTAGATTCATCCTAAAAGCACGAAGGACAGTTCTGCCCCAGGCGAGGTCCCAGCCCTGGCATTTCCCGGTGTCCACAACGAATGTCTCCCAACGTGGCGGCAGGCCCGACCCACCCTCATCTGGCGGCACCAGTGTGATTAAACGTGGTTTCTGCTCTGCGGGGGCTGTCGGACAAGAAATCTCGTGTTTTGGAGAGCCATGCCCCAGCCGTCCCCGTTTGTGATGGCGCTGCAGCCACCAGCCCCACTGCACTGAGGCCGGTGGCTCAGACACAAGCAGCCCTCCCATGGCGCCGGGGACCCTGCGTGGGGCCGTGGGGCCGTGGGGCCGGGTCCGCCGCCCCGGCCTCCGGTGGGGCAGGGAATGCCAAGTGCGCGTGAACCCGCGGGCAGGAGGTGCCCGGGAGCTGGGATGCGGCCTGGCGCGGCTCAGCGCCATCCCTCAGCCGCGCGCTGCTGTTTTTACGTATCCGTTACATACTGGCTCCTGGCACTCCTGCACCTTGGCACCAGCGCGTCCAGACCAGCCCTTCGCACAGCAGCTTGGCTGCGCGGAGGCGGAAAATCCCGTGCCTCACATCATCCCCTCCACCCGCGGTGAGTGCGCTGGCCGTGCCCAGGCGGCGCTATCCCATCAGCATGGGATACAAAACTTCCAGGTTCGTATTTCCCGCATGTCAGCATGCCTTACTGCCGCTGTGCCGCAAGGCCACGTGCTGCGCTCTTCATGAGAGGGAGGATGCGGGCAGAGATCGTATCTTCTAGCAAGGAGCCGCGGTCGTGACGGGGAGCCTGGGCTCCGGCTGGTTTTCTTCCATGTGTGGGAGGAAGATCTGGGCGGGGAAGAGAGGCACAGAAAACATACGGTTGGCCAAGAGTAGGAGTATTTAATGTGCTGTCTGAAGTGGGCCAAGAGAGATAAGTGACATATCTGAGAGTATTTATGGGGAAAGATCTCTGCGCAGCACCCAGCTCAGCAGAATGTTTCCTCTTTATTAGATACATTTACACAGCAGGAAATAGGCAGTGTTGGCTAACGAACAGACTATGAGATAGAAATCTCTCAGAGCCCACAGTTTTTCTGATGATTTGCTGTGTGACCTTGGGTTTGAACTTCATATGCTGGCTCCTTGCTGAGTTATTCTGGGCGCACTGGACTTTTCCATGGTAGCCTCCCACCCACACGAGCCTGAAGGCAAAGGTATGCGACAAGTTCCAGTTCCTCGAGACTGTCCTGCATGGGAGCTCCCTGTTTCATCAGCTCTGCCATGCTGAGGACGAGGTTTCTTCACCACCTTTTCCTCCCTGAGAAAGTGGCGATGGGGTTAGCACAGCAGTACGTCAGTGACAAATCCTTGGTGCTTCATGGAAAGCACAAAAGGTCCCGTAATACACAGCTATGGAATAAACTGCCCCACTCGTGAAAGCTTTGCATTAAAAAAAAAAAAAAATTGCATGTTTTACAACCTAATGATATATGTCTTCATATGGATCTAGTTTATCCACATCTAGGCCTTCTTAGAAACCTGATACATGCTTGGCCTCAATAAAATCATGCAGCAGTGAGTGCCAGAGATAATGTGATATAAAATTTTGTTTCTTTTGTTCATTTAAAAATTATCCTTAACAGTGTAACTTTACAGTTTCATTGACTTGTACAATTTTAAACTTTACCACTGCTCTTTTTTCCACCTATATAACCATTTTCATTTCCTGTCTTTCAGCCCACTATCTCTCTGCATCATAACTTGACACAGATTGATCAGAACTGAGCAAAGTTTCTTGTTAGAGTAGACTTAGGACTTACCTAATATTTTCAAATACTTTTCCATTGACTCTAAATGAGCTGTGGCTATTTGTAGCATATGAGGTTACAACCTATGAATGCCATAGTTTTTTCTTTATTCTTGAGGCCAAATCCCAAACACTTTGAAATAAAAAAAGCATTGACACCAACAGTGAAAAGTGTTGGGCTTTATGAACAAGGAATGCGGGTGTCTCAGCCTGCTAGGGAAGCCCAGTCATGTCTGCTGCAGAATGAAAAGCAGATTCAAGAAGGACCTTGAGCACGTTGCACCTTAAACACTTGTGCTTCCCTCCACATTGCCTGAGTATTTTGCCTGTTGTGGGGCTCGAAGGCTCCACACTCGCCTAGAAGAGTTGTGTTTGCAGCTGGGCGAGCTGCCAAGAGCACCCAGGCTCTGCCTTCCTTGGTCATGGCATAGCAGGAGCTCGTTTGGGCCTGAGACGACTGACAGGGAGAATGAGCGGCCCTGGTGGGAAGAGCTGCTTCACAGTCATGTGTTGTAGGGTAGATTTGAGTTTTGTCTGATCTCTTGCTTGTTTGGAAATTCCTCTTGCCCACATCTGATGACTTGATCACTCTCCCAAGGTCTCCTTTAATGTCATGATAAGAAGGTCACTGTTGTACTGTGAAATGAGGATAGACAGGGCTCTTGCGAGGGCAGGCTGACAGACATCAAAAGAGGCAAATATGTGACTTCACACTTCCTTGAGAATACAGTGGCATTTCAAATTCTGGTACAGTTGTGCTCTGTAACGAGCGTTGACACCTGCCTTTAAAGTGTTGGCATAACACGGAGACATGCTGTGAGCACTGCAGGTACGTCTGGAGTGAGGTGGTGCCTGGAAGAGCCAACTCTGCGTGGCATGGAGGGGTCGTGGCAATCAGCACTGGAAAATTGGCACTGAGGGTGTTTCTGACCTGGGGGGAACCAGCTCAGCAGTGAGGCTGGTCCAGACAAGTGCAGGTGTCTAGACTTTGAGCTGTGCCTTAGGGAGTTCTGCTAGATAGAAGAACAAACTGGCGTGTTTTTAAGGGGAGAAAATGACCAAAGCAAAGTTAATATGTCCCCTAAAGGATATTAGAGGAGACACTTTTATAACCATCAGAGTAATCCTAAATAAATCCTGAAACTTTAATGGGAGTCATTTTAGCATATTTCCTGTAATTTGTAATATTTATTTTGATATACATTCAGAAAGTTTATGTAATATTTTTCATGCATGGGCTACTTTTGGCAAAATAGAGAGATCTTCACATGCACACAAACTTGCTATTATGATTGGCTGAGCTTTAATAAATGATTTGTAATACCAAATATTGGACATTTGTTTGGAACAGAGATGTGCCAGGACCACATTATCCAGTTCTCCAGCATGGAAATATCTGCTTATTCCAGATGACCTGACCTTAGCTGGCCTTCATGTGACCGCTGCAAGAAATGGTTATGACTTGTAGCCCTGGAAAGTTTTCCAGACTACACGAGATGGTAGCTTTAAGGGCCAGATTCACCACTTATACCCTTTCTTACACTTGTTTCTCTCACTTTTCTGCATATAAAGATCAAAAGATAAAAGACTAAAACTGGTGGAAAAGACTGACTATTTGACAGTATTTTATTCTATATCTGGACACTCTTTGCACAATGTGAAAAGCACTGGAAAACAGGGCAAGAAGCTGATCTCACTGTCACTCCTGTAAAATTAGAGAACTTCTATTCGATCAGAGAGAGTGAGTCTGAGTTAAGGTCTGGATCCAAATCTGGCTTGTCATGTCCATTAGCAAGAATGATTATTTTTTCTAATTCATTAAAAATACAGAAGGAAAACAGGAAAAAAATTGGGAAAGAAAAAATTAGAAATGTTTTTCTAAATGTGTTTTTCCACTGTACTTGCATTGTTACCCATGAGAAAGCAGTGTCCCATTTGACTAATCATAAGTGGGCCTTGCTTTGTATTAAAAGCGTGTTTTCACAAAGATCAAACTTCTCAAATGAACTGAAAAAGAATTCTGAAAATGTGAAAGAAAACATCACAGTGCCTAAAAGCTTTAATCTACTTGGTCCCTTTCCCCTCACTGGTAGCCTCAGGAGGAAGATGTCCCCGTCTCTCAACCTGGGGTCTGAGGGTCCCAGGCTTTAGTACACTTACTGACCTCTGTTTGCCAAAGGGATTTTCTGCTGGACATGGCTTGTCTCAGTCTCAATTACTCAGCCTCTGGGCAGCTGCGGAAATTACTTGCATCACCCACATTCTTCATAAGGCTGCATCCGATTTTCTTGGACAAGGAATGGTGGAAAGGAAGCAAATCTAAGGGGAATTCTGTATAGATATATGCTGAACCAAATACTGATCTGTATGGTGAAAATGCCTGGAAAAAGATGTCGTGGTTTCCAGATATGTGCAGTTATAAAGATTTTTCTCTTCAGCAGTCCACTTGGCACCTCATAGCCTGTCACCCACTGAAATGGAGAGGAGAGCATGCAGGAGGTACTGAGGAGTTTTGGACCCTTTGTACTTGCACAGCCACATGCTGAGACACATCAGGGAACTGCTTGTCATAGAATCATAGAATCAACGTGGTTGGAAAATTCCTTCAAGACCATCGAGTCCAACTGTAAACCCATCCCCACCATGCCTGCTAAACCACGTCCCTAGGCGCCTCATCTGCACATTTCTTGAACACTGCCAGGGACAGCGATTCCACCACTTCCCTGGGAAGCCTGTTCCATTGCTTCACCACTCTTTGTGTAGAAATTTGTTCCTAATTTCTAACCTGAACCTCTCCTGGTGCAACTTGAGGCCATTCCCTCTTGTCCTGGGAAATGTCCTAGGAAACTTCCTCTTGTCCTGGTCCAAATTAGACAACCAAGCCTGTAGCTAGTTTTCTGCCACCTCTGTTCTAGGTCTCCTGCAGGTGTCCACACCCAGGAGACAGCTGGGCACATGGCTGGAGGTTCAGTGTCAGGCTGCCCCTTGGGTTGTAATACGGACTCATGCTGAGCTAAGACAACCGAGCAACCTAGCCCTAATTCAAGAGATGATCCAACATCTTTTATTCATGTGCTGCCATTTCCCTGGGGCTCAGTTTCTCATGAATGCTCTTATTTGAGGCATCAGATCTAATAAAATGAATGTTGATCTTCATGTAAAGCATGTCCTTTACTCCATGCCATCTCTTGGTCCTTAAGTAATTAAATACCCTCACAAAAACAAAAATCAAGTTATCAGAAACCCAAGAAAGCTGTGTGAGGGACAGCCTGTCAGGATGCAAAGCTCATGTGTGAGAAGTGAGGCTGAAGTCCTTGTAGAGGTGGCTCCTGCTGGAGTGCACACCCCCAAGCACACCTTGGTGAGGGGCAGGGGGACCGCTGAAACGCGAGGGGATCAGTGTGATGTCTGCAAAGAAGTGCCATGGTGACTGCAGGCACTTCTCTTTAGGGAAGTGTTTAAAATTTTGGCTGGCTTGAGTGAAGGCAATTTCTATTTCTCTAGTTGCTGACCTACAGAAGGGCGCTTTGGCTAGCCCTGATCTGCCCTATGTGTGCGCAGCTGCTTTAGCGGTTGCCCATGTAACTCTGAGGCAAAAGAATAGAGGTTCAAAGCGCTCCTTGGCTGAGCGTGGAGCAGCGTTGCTACAGGTGAGGAGGCTGAACCTTACATGTATGTCACGTCCTGTACTAGCCGCCCTAGTGCTTACTGTGAGGGGAATATGGTATCTCATATTTTTTAGGGCACCTTTATGCACCAAGTAGATCAAATTTAACTAAAATCAGATTATAAAAAGTATGATGTATTCAAACTGATCTTAAACCACACACTTTCCACACTGCGCAGTTGTGCATCATAGGAACATGTGATGCATAACTAAAAGAAATGCGAAGTCCTGCACCTGGGGGGAATAACTCCATGTACTAGTGGAGGCTGCGGGCCACCAACTGGATATCAACTCCTCAGAAAAGTCCAGGACAAGTTGAACACGAGCCAGCAATGTAGCCTCATGGCTAAGAAGGCCAGTGGTATCCTGGGCTGCATTAGGAGAAGCATTAGGCCAGCATGTTGAGGGAGGTGACCCTTCCCTCTACTCAGCTCTTGTCAGACACATCTGGAATCCTGGATCCAGTGCTGGGCGGCCCAATGCAAGAAAGACATGGACATACTGGAGTGAGTCCAGGGAAGGGATACGACTGGCTGGAGTGTCTCTCAAATGAGAACAGGCTGAGCAAGATGCGACTGTCTTGGAGAAGAGAGGGCTCAGGAGGATCTGAGCAATCTGTATAAATGTCTGATGGGAGGATGTAAAGAAGATGGAGCCAGACTCTTCTCTGTGGTGCCTTTGTGGCAAGATGAGAGGCAACGAGCACAAACCGAAACACAGAAAATCCCACTTGAATAGAAGAAAACACTTTTTACCTGTGAGGGTGGTGCACACTGGAGCAGGTTCCTCACAGAGGTTGTGGAGTCTCCATCCTTGGAGATGTTCAAAACCCAACTGGACACAATGCTGAGCAAGCAGATCAAGCTGAGCCTGGCTGAGCCGGAAAGTTGGACCAGAGGAACTGCAGAGGTGCCCCCATCCCCAGCTCTGACGGGGAGTGCACACTGCCCTGCGGGCAGCAGTGCCTCTCTCCCAGCCTAGGGAATCATTTGCAAGTGCCACTTTCAGGGCAGTTACTTTATTTTCTAGCACCATCTAGTGGGAAGATACACCACAAAAACAGCCTTCATGCACATTTTATATTAGCAAAAAATGTTTTCCCATTATTGCAGGTTTAAACAAAGAGTTATAAAAGCTTGGAATTGACCTCTAATATTTTCCCAAGCATCCTAATTCGTATTGTTTCATGAAAAAGCAATTCTCATTTTCCAGAGTCATGGGGGCTGCTGAAGAGCACCACATCTCAGTTTAACACCAGTATTTTGTAGGAACTTGGCTGGACGGGCTCTGAAAGAAATTGAGCATTTTGTAAGAAAAAAATACGTGTTTGACAAAGCTGCTACTGATCTAATCTTGCTGCCTGAAATACCCTGGACAAGCCAGCTCTAAGCAGATATGAAGAAAAGAAAACATTCATTTTCTTTTATTTATACTATCGCTGTCACATGCCAAAAAAGTGCCAAAATTTTCCTGGCAATTTTTTTTCTACTTTAAAAAACATGCACAAATAGTAAACAGAGAACAGATAAAACTCACCCATAGCTGACTGGAGTATATAAAAAGAGGCAGTGAGTAGCAAGGCCGCATAAAGCCCCTGAACACTCTTGTAACTGAGCTTGTAAATTGACTTCAAGCCAAACAACGTTTAAATTGGGCTTTCACATAGTTTTCACTCTCAGTAAATGGAAAAGCAAGTACCTGTACCTGCTTCCCACACTGTTCTCCCAGGATGACCTTTGTGGAGGGAGCCCTCATTAACACCCAGCAGCAATTTGTGATTCTGTAGCAGGTATGCCCACAGCAGCGAGATGTAAATGTGCCATACATCTATGTTCCCCACCATGGCCACAGACAGCTGACCGGTACACTCCTTTGAGACTACAGGATTATCACACAAGTCCATACAGACACAGATCCCCACTTTTCCCAAATCAGTCTGGAAGGCCAGACTAAAAGGCAATGGAAATACTAGCTGGAGAAGCCTTGGAAGGGCCCTGTAGGTCACCTTTAATCCAGAAACGATGGATGATCTGACACAGGAGCAGAGCATCACTGTATCCTACTTGCCATGCTGGACTTTTACCTCATCTGGGCCTTGATAAAGGTTAAGGAAATAGGACTCACAGCAGCTGGATGCATCTCTCAGGTCTGGCTGCCTGGGATCCACTTGGGGTCACATTTTCCTCCTGGCTATGAGGCATTTTTCAGCAGGAGCTCAGACCTGCTACTGCTTTGCTTGATTCAGCTCCAGACATGGATGAAGTGTAAGTCTGTTTGTTTTCGGCCAAGGGAGAGATGCAAACTTCAGTGCTGTGTATGTCTCCAGAGGCATCTACGGGCTAAAATAGAGAGGGGAGAAGCTCGTCCTTGCTCGTTTGGGGGTATCCCTCGTGACACAGGGCCAAGGGCCACTGCCTCCAGCAATGCTGCAAGGATGGACTTGATGGAGCTCTTGGAGGCGAAGCGCTCCATGGCAGCAATGTCCCCGAGCAGGGGATCTTTCAGCACAGATACTTTCCTGGCCTGGCTCACCAGCTGATGAACTGTCACTCTTTTCAGAAAGTGCTTGCAGGAAAAGTTTTAAAACCATATCCTTCATTTCACAGATTATTTTCTAGCGGTGATGTTTGTATTATTTTTGCTTTTTACTAGCAAAAAGATATTCCTTCTACCTGTCATCTCACCATTTTACTGTCTCCATTTTCATCAGAGCATTTTAAAATTTTTCTTACACATGAGCATCACCTTTCCTGCAGATTAACACTACCTTTAACATCCTCTCAGCTGCTAAGCCTCTGGGTCATCTATAAGTACTTGGCATATAGTAACTAGTAGGCATTAAGGTCCAGATGGTATAGGAAACATCTGTTTTAGCTCTGAGGGGAAACCTGCTGGTTTTTATTGTTACTGTTAGCAGGTATTGCTGTGGGAGGCACTGATGTAAGTAATTCAGATGTTCAAATATCCAATTGCTTTTTATTCACTTGCAGTCCCCTGCACTAGGCCAGCAATGTTAAAAATGAGCAAATTATTATCTGCCTAGTTTAGCTCTAATAGCAGCCCACGGCTTTCCCCTCACTGATCCCAAAGGTGCTGTATTCCCAAAGGTGCTGTATTCCCATTTACTGTAGGACTTGGAGATCTTGAAGGTCTTTTCCAACCATAATGATTCTAAGTGCACATTGCTCAAGCCTTACCAGCCTTCACAGACCTGTGCCTTATTCACTCAGACTCCGGACTGGCCCAGAGAATTCAAAGAGAGTTGGAAAAAGCCTTTCCTTTGCATCTGTGCAGAGGCCTTTTTTGTGAAACACTTGCATTTCTGTTGCAGCTGGGCATTATCATTTTGGAGTAACTAAAAGCCATCTGCTTCACCAGTATTCTCCCACACTACCTGGTAAATGAAAGCTTTTTGTTGACTTCTGGGGAATTATTTCCCGTTCTTGCCAAATCAGAGAAGAATTCATCCACTGTATGTAAGCATATGTTGTCAATCACTTGTTCAAGAGCCAGTTGCAGAACTGCAGAGAACGCAGTCAGAAAAAGGCATTTGGCTGGATTCTGCATTGCACAGATCTGCTAGCACTAAACAGTATTCTGGGAGAAGGTCCTTAGAGGTACTACCAGAGGGACAGAAATGGTTGGGTTCCTGTGTAATGAGCAAATCTTGCTCTGCAAACCCCTCTGGAAGGCCAGGCTTTCACCTGGCTGGTATGGGGACTTCTTTGTCTGTGAATAAACCTGTACTTGAAAACCCCAAAGGCTCATTTTTCTACACTTTATTCCAGTTTTTCTCAAGCACAGAAGATCTAGTCTCCAGGATTCAGCTGAATTTTTTCTTTTTTTTTTGTGAGCAGAATTGCACCCAGTTTGTGTAGTGCTGATGTAAACGTCAACCTCAAACAATTAGTGCATGTGGCCAGTTAATCATTTAGCTGGTTCCAGGTGGAAACATGCCAAGACATTTCTCTAGTCATGAGGCAATTACACTTGTACTTTATTTGCATTGGATGCTTAAATATTTCTGTGCCCCTGTCACACTTTCCTCTACTAATTCTTGTAAGTGTTACACACATTTTGGATGGAACTGAGCAGATTTTTTTTTTTTTGGTTAACAGATAGATAAATTCATAGCAGTTTTAGAATAATCAGTTTGGATCAAGTTTGATAGATCATTAAATTAAAAAAAAAAAAAAAAAAGGCCAGGAGAGAAAACCTGGAAAGCATCTTGACATTTCATTTAAAAATGGTATTTTCATTCTGAAAGTGGACTATACTTAAAAATGAAAAGTTCATATCAGTTGCAAACTGATTCTTTCCAGTTACCATCTGAAAAAAAAAAATCCTCTTCACCCATTATTAATTATCATTTGACAGAAGATGCACTTATTTCAACGCTCCCACCTGTTTATACTAGCAGAAGAGTATGGTATATATAAATACCTTGCCATCACGCATATTTATTCAACATATAACAAATACCTAACAGTGAATAAACTCTCCGATCAGTCTGATCCATCTTCTGGTTATGTTCTGACTTCTGTTTGCTTGTTCATTATTCATAAGCATTTGCTGAATAACACAAACAATTTTCGGACTATGAGTTTTCTGGGAATCTTTCACTTCAGCTATTCACTATTCATCTTTCGTGGTGGAAGATGGGCTACTTAAACCACACAGTGGTTTTCCGCTAATTCCTCACTGGGTATTTATAAAAAATAAAATAAAGACGGGCGAATTGTGAATGCTTTCCTTTGATTGCAAAGACCCTTGTTTGCATGCCTATGTGGGCATGTGTCCCAAGAGCAGCATTGCCCGGAACTGCGTGCATCCGTACAAACACGCTGAAATTTGGGCTTTGGGGAAGGATCTGTGAAAATAAAGGAGCACAGTACACCGGAGACACGTTTCAGGGCATTCAACCTACTGCATATGTGGGTTTGACGGAAACTGGCAGTTCTGGTCTTGGCTTTACAGCATGGAATAACGCCGCTTGCTTCGTCCTGCCTACCGGCTACCTGGTAGCTCCCCACTTGCACACTCTCCATGCCCAGGGCGGTCTGTTTGGGTGGCTTGCTCAAAGCCACTGAACCCCTGGGGTACGACTGCAAAGACAACATTAGAAGGCATAAAAAGAGGGACAGAGAGATCTTAGTCACTAAGGTATATCCGAAAAGGTTAAGACTCTTAAGCCCCAGTGAGCTGACACAAACCACATGGGAATGTTTTCATTCCTGCATGGAACATCTCTATGGACAGGCGCTAAGCAAAGTGAAGAGCCCTCTGTGGCTATGCCAGGATGCACCTTCCACTTGCTAGAAGCTGCATGAAAGGAGAGACTTGGAGCGGGAAAGCACTGCAGAGGGTCTCTTTGGGGTTTCTCTCTTACGATACACAGGCATGAGGAGAGCCAGCTAGTCAGCTCTTTCTGAGTACTGAGATCCTCCCTTTCCAGGCTATGCTCACTGGGACTTGGATTTTTAGGTACAAAAAGCAGCTAGGTGTAGCTTGCTGTTGTTCACCCGCTTCTTTAAGGTCACTTGATTTAAATCAGAACCTTATTTTAGTAGGTGTGTTTTCCTTATTTAGTCTGAGAATAGGAGAAGATAGACATTTTTATATTTCACTAATTACAGACTTTTTCTCTTCCTGGTCTGACTCTGCCTGTGAAAACATTCACATGGGTTTGTGTCACCACAGCTGTGGCATTTCCTGGGGGCATCTTTGCTCTGTCTTTCACACTGGAGGCAGGCTGGTATTTTACTTCCCTTGCTAAAGAAAACACACAGCCCTTGTATAGCCATGGGGGTTGGCACTAGGGGCCCTGGCCAGACACCTCTGAAGTGAGGCTTGAAGAAGCAGGTCGGTCCCATCAGGGCTGGCAAAAGCCCTGATTCGTTTCACATGAGAGTGAGGCACTTTCAGAATTACCTGGGGTGATACATGGAGCTAAGGAGACTAACTGAATGACTGTGACGTACTGAAATGATTTACAGCTATATTTTAATAGTATTTTCCAAATACAGATTCTTCCATCCTGCTCAGTCAGAGCACACTGAGATCCTCTGGAAAGTGTGAAAACTTTGAGCACCTGGAGAACTGTAAAGCAAAAATCTCCTGAGGTGTCTATGGATTTGCAAGAACATAGCAAGTGTTGCAGACTGCATGCATGTGAGTGCTTAAACATACTAGTCTAGAGGTCATATCCTTTGTTATCCTGGACCTGGACAACAGAGATTTCCCGCAGTAGGGAATGACAGACTTGCTGCCAGCTAAGATATCCATTTTCTATAATATGCTTTGCCTTTGTTCTATCTATGTGTTTATTCCAAAGTTTATTACAGATCCCATCGTCATTGCAAATGAGCAAATGCAGAAAGGGGAGTTTCCATGGTTATGTGCTAAGCAAGAAATGTTTGATCTAATTAGTTTTTATTTCAAGCTTTTCCATTTCTATAACTGAATAATAAAATTCCAAAATGGACCATGGATGGTCATTTTTACTGCCACCAAGGGCCAGCAGCCCCAACCTCTGAAAGTGCAGAACTTAAATCCCATGTAGATAGTACCTTCCCTCACCCATTTCAAGTAAGTGAATAACAACTCTCCTCACTTCCCTGCAACGTGTGTCATTGGCAGCCGCCAATGTATTTTGCAAAGGTGATCAGATTAATTATACCCATTCAAAAACAGAGGTACTGCCATACAGGGTGAAAAACTGGTTATAAATGTTGCCTGACCATAGGCAGCCTTGCCCAGCACCCTGTCCCGTCCCAGGAGCGCCGGGTGGCAGGTCAGGAGCGCTGCACGTGTGCTTCACAATACGCTGGCACCTGCATCCCACGGAGGGTCAGAGCCACATTTGTGGACACAGCAAGTGGTCCAAGCAGTGTGGGCTGTTCTTGTCTTTCCTTCCCAAAATGATACAAGGGAGCTGGGGTGATTAGGGGAGAAAGGAAAGTGTCACCATAGGCATAAGGAAAGAGAAATGACTTGAAATGCAGTAGGTTTTACACAACATAAAAAACGGCACAGACACTGCCAGAAAACATCTCTAGAAAGAAAGAAGAAATATGGACCATATACCTCACAGGCTAACAACTAAGTGCTGTACACCTAGAAAAGTAAGACCTTTGGTAAGGAGTCTTGAAGCTTTGACATGAGCAGTGTTTGGAGAGTCAGGCAAGGTGTCTTTCTCTTGTAGTTGTGACTTCCAGGTTGTTATCCCAGCAAATGAGGAGCTGGATTAGACAGCTGAAGGGGGGCTTTGGAGGAGGAACTGTTTCCTGCACCGATGTATCTTCTTCCATCTTCAGCAAGAAAAGAATCTGAAGTTGGGGCACACAAAAAGAGCAAACATTTCTTTAGCAGATGTAATATGAACACAAAAAAATTGAAGGAGTTAAGGCCAATGGCTGGACTGGCCAATGATGGTGGGGGAGCTGGTGGGCTGCAGCTCCTCCACAAACTCTCATTAAGGTAAAAGTCCAATGATACTGTAATGGTACATGCAAAGTCTTCAGATGAGAACACTTATTCCTCTGCAGATGCTTTGGTGAAAGCTTTGACCGAGCTGGCCAGCTAGCGCGCCAAAGAGCTGAACTTGATTCCACTCACTTGTCTGATGAGGTACAAGTTTCCATGCAATGTCTGTAAACCCATGACCTTGCTAAAGAAATAAAATAAAAAAATAAATAAAACAAGGTCTCATTTTGTGTCCATGTGGAAGATTACCTCAACAGTCAGTTTTCAGCTACAGTCAACAAAGTACCTTATGTTTATCAGGGCAGAGTTTCCATTATATATACGGATTTTTTTTAAATATGGAAGGTCATTTTGAAAGCCCACAATGCCACCCTGTTACGTAGGCTTAACAGAATTTCTGGAAATGTTTAATTTGTGTACTGTGTTGAATGAAAGCTCTCGCAAACAAAGTGTGTACCATTTAATCTATTTATAGAACCCCTTGCTTCTCCTAACTATACTTTTGTTCTTTCTCTCAGCTAAGAAAGCCTTACTTGCTTTTATAGTTACTTAAAAATATATTTTATAGTGAGTATTAAAGGTAATCAAACTTTTTCAAACCATACAGGAATGCCTGGTATTTTATGCCCTTTTTTTTTTTTTTTGGTCTTAGTCTGAAAAAGGCTTTCTTGAGGACTTGGAAAGGATGGAAAAAAGCTGAAAGGCTAGAAATTCTGAACTAAAAGGCTCCCACAATACCTACTCTGATGGCAAGGGCAGGCCCAGCACCCCCTTCAGTAGTGCTTGGGCAGCCTCCTGGAAAACACAGAATTGGTTAAATGCATCTGAGGGCAGAATGGAGCCCTGCGTCTTGTTACCTGCTAAGGGCTTGAGTCTGCTCTGGTGAGGTCAGACCCATAAAGAGAGGTAACGAAAGGCCACAAAATGCGATGCTGGGCGTACTTCAAGAATTTAATTTGGCCATGGAAATATTCCCAGCACAGCAGTATTCCCCCTCATTAAAGAAGGGAATATTGCTGTAAGCCACAGCCTCTGTAGGGGAGGAATTAACTTTTAAACTGAGCCCTGCATTTGGATAGGAAATGAGCTTAGTGGGGTCTGTGTGCTAAGGCACGCGGAGTGCTTTGATACAAATACGCTTTCAAGTCTGAGCCTGAGCACGGGGAGTGACAATGGCAAAACAGACCAGAAATTAATTACTAAGAAGTGGATGCTAGTTTTAAAAAAATACACTTATCAGTTTATTATTCCTTCCCTGGATGCTCTAGTGTGATATAATTGTGTTTATTGCTAGAATGATGACTGAAATGAACTGTGGAGATTATTTTTGCACATGGGGAGCATGAGAGAAGATCTTTCAAGCTGCTTTGCATTATTTGTGGGCAGGGTCTTCTGCGCAAAGCCCCCTTTAGGCACGCAGAAGCGCTGGCCTGCTTGTAGCTCCCTATGCGGGTCACCAGCAAGCACAGCCGCAGCGAGGCTGCGATGGGCTTGAGCGGGGCAGCATCTGGGGACTCTCGCATCAAGGAGTCAAGCAAAACTTTACTTCATCCAGTCTTGGTATTGGTTGCTTTGTGTGTGTTTGGGCTTGGTTATTCCTTCAGGTTGTTTTTAATGTTAATAGAAATAAACAACAAAAGAAGAGAGTTAAAACTTAAAATTGAATCTCTTTTTTGACCACTCATTTATTTTTGCATGGCAATCTTGCAGAATATACTCTAATGTTTTCAAGTTGTCAAACAAACATGCTTCTCTTGAATAATTTATTTGAGAAAGCTGAAGTAACATTTTCTGATATTTGCTCTGTAATATTGGACCTCTGTGGTGAAAGGATAAATTGGAGTCCCGAAAATATTCTTTCAACACTCACACAGCTTACTGGAACTGCAAGTACAATTTCTGCCAGTTAATACAGCTGAAGCATAACATTTTTATGACATTCCCAGTCATTTAATATGTTTTCTTTCTAACTGAAATGTGGCTCATCTGCTAAATGAACCAAGAATTAGCTTAATCCTTTCTGGAGCATTTCTAAGTCCAGATCACTCTTCTTGGGAGAGTTCATAAGCCTAAAGAAGTTCCAAATTCTCATCAGATCTTTCAAAGCAAAATGTGTCCAACTTTGCTTTTACATATGTATAAAACATTATTATTTTCAATTTCTGACTGAAGCATTTCCAATTACATCCTTGTTTTGAGTAGATGATTTTTTGCCTTGCTTTTTACAGAGGAATGTGGAGTCTGCATACATGTATAAGAGCACATGTCACTATTTTTTTTATTTTTTTTTCTGGTTACTTTTCATCATTGCTGGGGAGGATTCCGGAAAAGGAGAAAAGATGTCTGATATTTCAAGGTAACATTTTAATCAAGCATCATGCATGCTCAGTTTTTCATACTGAGTTTTTTTTTATTGTTATTTTAGAAGCTTCAGTACCAGCCCAGTGCCTCTAATGACAAGTTATTTTTCAGGTGAAACTCCTGGATTTGTGGTCCATGTTCAGCATAAATATCTGTACTCCAAGTGTCATTGCAGCATCCCAGATGCTCACTGCCTAGTCGGACAAGAATATTTTTTAAATTTCATTTTAATTAGATTAAAATTTCATTTTAATTAGAACCAGTGCCGGTTCGTTTAGACTATTTCCCTTTTTCACAGAAACACCGTGCTTTACCACTTGTGCCAGAGACTTTATATTCTGCATTTACATGACTGCTGCAAGCTGAAGTCTGCTGGTAGAGCGATTTTAAGCTCCTGCCTTCAGCAGATGCAGTAAGCCCCATGCCCTGATGCTGATCATGCCACCTCCCTGGATACCTTTGCCTAAACTTTCCTGAAAAGACTAAATTTCAGTTTTCAATTTTATTTTGCTTCCTAGTTTTTCTTGATTATGCTAATCATATTATTTTCATGGTTTTGGTCCATTATCTCTTTAGTTATTCCAAGTATGACAAGAAGCTGAAGAATCATTGATTTTAGAAAGAAAGAGTTAAGCCTTTCCTTTGCCTCCTCCTGTATTACAGTCCAAGAGCAGCCTGTCTTGCAAGAATATAGTGAATGTTCATCTCAGAAAAGACTGTGCAGTGCAATATGCTACAGTGAAATTAGACTTCTTTCATGTTTTGATAGCATCCTTAATGATGGTTGTTGAAGTGGCAGCTTTGTCTTAAGCACTTTCTGCTTTCTGTGTAATTTTGATCTCAGGCTTTTCAGAATGGAGTCAAGAATATTGAAACATCTTGAACCCTAGAGTAGTTTAAATAATCTGTTTTCAATGACTAAACTGAGGCAAGTGCCCCAGAAAGTAGCTTCATGGAGTAGTACTGTGATGGTTGTAGTTTTGTATATGAGTACAGAACAGCTTGTGTTATGGTAGAATTTGTGCTGGGACTTTAGTGGTTGTGCATGTTTGTTAAAGTATTTTATTGCTCTTATTCTGTATTTCTTTCATTAAAAAAAAATAAAGCAGTATCCCACTGAAAATTCAATCCATTTAATATACCTTGCAGTTTGCTCCCCTCACATGGTTGATGCTATGATTCTTCAGTTAAAAAACAGGTCCCATTTTTCATGTTGCTGTGTTTGAAAAACTCTCTTGAGAAATTCTCTTATTTTTTCTCCATCACCAAGACTTAACTGCCCAGATGTACTCTAGAGGAAACCTAATTTCAGAAGGGAAGCACAGCCCATCATACAGCCCTGGTGAGTGTTCCCAGGTAGCAGGTGACCAGACAGTAAGGAGTGGGCAGCAAGTCTGGGGAGCAGGTTAGGGAGGGATGATCACAGCTCATCACTAGCCTGGGTGAGTTGTTCGAGTTTGAGGAGAGGCCGCCCCAGCACTGCTGAGGAAGGGTGCTACGGTCATGCCTGCTGAGCCCAGATCAGTAGCTGTGCAGAGCAGGTCCAGCCCTCACCAGCCAGTTGCTTAAACATGGAAGATACTGTTCCTCTGCCTGCCACCTCTGCCCCCATTTTTTTCTTAAATGTTGAATGTAAAAAAATTATTTTATTTTACCTGGATATCCATCACTTCCAGGTCAGGTCAGTAAATAGGACACAGGATCAGGTTCCGTTCTGTTTCCAGGAAAAATATAATTTCCCGTCTCCTTTTTGGTTTATGCTTAATTGCCGCCAGTTGCCACAGAGCCCTGGTGGAGCATCCTCCATCCCTTGCACAGCGGGGCTCCACAGCAGGGCAGAGGTTGCGAGATGATAGCCAGGAATGACAGGTCAGTCTGATGCAAGAGATTTAATCCTTACATTACATCTGCACTTGCAGCTCTCTGGCATATATCTGAAAATGTGAGGTGGTCCCTGAGGAGGAGCAGTGGGCGTTCTGCTGAACTAGGCAACACTTCTTGGTTGGACTCAATGATCTTGAAGCTCTTTTCCAACCATAATGATTCTATGATTCAACCCTGTGAATGTGCCTGAGCCCTGTACAGAAAAATCCTTCCTCCTCCTCATACAATTTAAGCTCTTCTGCTGCATGCCTGGCTGGTGGCACAGCACCAGGGTGCTCACGCTAACACCCAGCGGCACTTGTCCACATCTGGTTTGTCCTGGCGATTTGCCAGATAACCTGCACCAGCGTGAGCTCCAGCAGTGCATTTGTGTTACGAGTATGTGCTGCTGGAATCTCAGGGGAACATATGGTTTCTGATCCTTCTTTCTTCTTATTTTTTCCCTCTGTCTTCTGCCCTTTTTTTTTTTTTTTTTTTCCTGACCTCTTCCTGAGGAAAAAAAGAGGTTTGTCTAACTTGTTTTCTGAGATCTTGACTTTAAGCAAGATTTTGAACACTGACACTTTAGTCAAAACCCATGAATGCTATGATGGTGTCTCAAAGGCCCTGCAGCTTCACAGGGTTTGTACAGAGAATGTTGTATCACCAGAAATAAAACGTCCTCTGCCTCACTTTAAGGCATTTTTAAAAATCAGTTAACTACTTACAGTTAAAATGTGGTTGTTCCTCACCTCACTTAAAAACAACCACACTTTCAAATTCTGACCAGCTGGCAAAGACTAGTTGGATGAGGACATGGTAGACACAAGTTTGTTAATATGAAATTTATCTGTCCACATGATTCATGCTTTCTCTGGGAATAGCTGTAGGTGAGAAGGGGTGCTTAAGCAATCATAATTTTCCTTATATTTATATAAAAGAAAAATCTCTTCTGTCCTTTTATTCAGTTTTCATACTATTCAGTGATGATGTGGAGTGATGCGATAACAACAGTGTCACTAATCCAGACAGTCATTTCACTGTTAATCACTACAGTGCAGATTTTACAGTTCAGGTATCACTGGTTTTGTTTCATTTCTTCAATTTACAGACTTAAAATCATCCAGCACAAGCTTTCAGAAAATAAATAAGAAGTCAAATGTCTGAGGACTGGTCTGCCAAGTCTCAGCCTGGGGAGGTGCTCTGTAATGCTGTGGTAAACACCATTGTGTACAAGGACAAAGAAAAGGCCCACAGACCTGTAGCAGTAGCTTTGCTATAATAAACTATGATTACTAACAGATCCTTTCACCCATGGAGCTCAAAGCACTGTAAGAATATTCTTTTACAGGGAAATGTGTAGGGATAAGGCATATGGTTTACTCCTCTTTAGCAGTCGGGCTCAGAGAGGGTCTTAGACTTGGTGACTTTGTCATGGCAGACAGGTTAAGAACACATGGTCTAGTAGGAGGGTAAAGGACCAGATGGGACATGCACATGACAACAAGGTGCTCTGGAAAAGATGTTCCAGATCATGAGCTTCTCAAAGATCCTGACTGCATCCTAAACAGCATCAGGGACCTCAAGCTTTCAAAAGGATTCTTTTTTTTTTTTTTCCCTTCACTCCTTATACAGCATGGTCTATGCATTCTTACCTCTTCTGTAGTGACAGGGATGAAATGGATATTCCTCAGTGCCTTGTGGGGGACACTATTTGCTTTGGATGCATTCAACACCATGAAACTGTGGCTGGCAAAACTCCTCTCCTTAGCTACAGAGTCCCCAACTACAGGATCTGATGCCAGCAAGTATTTGAAGAAAGATAAACACTGCATGGCCAATGCTTGTTCATGAAGCTCAGTTTACTTCTTGTTTGCCAGTATTTTAACAAAAAATAAAAATCAGTGTTTTTAATTTCAGACTTAATTGCTGGCCAGGCACTGGAGTACATGGGGATGGCATCATTCTGTGCATCTTCCTGCGCTTAAACTATTTGAAAGAGCTTCAGGGATTGACCGTCAGAGTGAGACACTGGCCAATGCAGGTCTCACCGTAATGGCACAGGCCTTTCTTCCATGGATCCTTTCATTCCCTTCTCTGCTACACAAATATCCCTCTCACATCTGTGTGTGCTGGGCAGCCAGCCTGACGTGGCCTCGGGCAGTGTTTCTTTCCCTTCTCATTGCTTACCTCTTCCTTCAACAGGTGTATTTATAAGATTACATACCCATTATGCAACAATTCACCATTTGGTCTGGAAAAGATTTTATTAATTTCTGATTTCCTTCTTTCTTGTTCAGAGCTGTTTGTTTAACACAGACTCAATAGGCTGCACACACAGCCTGCTAGGCAGTAAAGGGAGTCTTTTAAAGCATCTGCTCAAAATGTCCACATGTTCAAAAACATTGTATCTGCTAAGGAATTTAAGCACCTTTGGGGAGCACTAACTGTGCAGTGACTCCAGCAAAGATGCACGACTGATGGAAAGCAACATGAAAAGGAGCAATGGAGGGTTCTCCTTGCGCAGCTATTCACGAACAGAGCTCCAGGCTGTAGTCCACGTTCCAGGGACTGGCCATTGGCATAGGTAGGAATGGCTGTGGATGCACTGCTAAAGTTTTCATTTTCTTGTCTTAGCTCCCTGAACTCCTTCAGAGTGCCAAAATTGTCACCCTCTGGTGTGAACGTGCCTTAACTGAGCCCAGTGCTGGCCGGTACCCACGGGCTGCTTGCCAAAGTGGCCACCAGCCACAAGACACCACGCACGTGCCTTGGCAGGCCGGTCTCCGTGAGCTGAGCTCTTGTGAGCGGGCAGCATCTCACCTCACACCACGCAGCTGGCTAAGCCTGGCCTGGGCCTGCATCTGGCCCTGGAGCGAGCTGGTAGCGTTGGCCTCTGCAGAGCCGGGGGGCTCCCTCCCTCCCACGGCCTTCGTGCAACCACAGTGTGTAATCCCGGAGCGAGAGGCGCTTGGGCTGCTCGAGACTGCCTTCCTCTGAGGAAGTCAGAACGATGTCAGAATTAGGAATTTGTATCCCACCCCTGAGAATGCCAGCGTCTCCATACGGGGCAGAGCAGCTGCGAGAGGTCATTCCCAGAGCATCAGCTCTGCCCTCTGAAAGCACTCAAGCTTGGTTCTGGACCAGGTTTAGCACAAACTGAACATCTGTCAGAACAGGGGTTGACAAGCCCCAAAATCTGTAGGTCCCTCCTCCTCTCCCCACAAATGAAATCCACAATTCCAGCCATAATTAAAACATGCAATAAGCACTTTTTTTTTTTTTTTTTTTTTTTTTTTTACCTTTTAGTACACTTGCATTTCTCCTCTTTTCCTTTATTGCCTTGCAGCAGACAGGTTTCTTACTATGGGGAAAGTATATGAGCAAATAACTAATGCTGGGGTCTGTGGGTGGCCCCAGAGGTGAACTAGTGCACTGAATTTTACATACACACAGCCCCACACACAAACTCTGCCTTTGCTTCTGATCAACATCAGTGAGCCTACGCACGCCTCTCCGGAGGCCTTTGTACAAGACCTTTATCCTTCTACCGACATGGAAGCCAAACCCCCAGGGTGAAAGACAAGTTGAAAGTTAAGATCAGAATGATTTCGCAGAAATTGGAGCTGCTGCAAGATTTTCCAAGATGAGCCCACTGAGGGACCGAAGAGCTCTTGATGGTTTAATGGCTTAGGAAAGAGAACGGGACTTAATCTAGACCATGTGCTGAAATGATCTGTTGTGCATGGTTGTAGACTATGGCAAACCCTCTTTGACTCCAGTAACTGCCCGCTCCACATCTGGATTACTTGACGATGGTGTCATCTTCTTCTTTTTCCTTGTTCTTAAAATAATGAATTACTGAGCCAAACTTCCTTTCCGTGGTCAGGGTCTCCTACATGTGGTCCTTTTTGTACCCTGGGGATGCCCAAGGGTGTGTTTGGAGAATTCACTTTGGCTATGTCATTTTGAGAACAGGGCGAGGGAAAACAAATTCTGTGTTGACCATGAGCCATGCTAGACATGCAGAGTCCTTCAATTCTTGTAAAAGAGTTCCAGGAAAAGCGTTTTAGGCATTGTTGAAGACAGTCTAAATTCTGTTTTTTTTTTTTTCTTTTCACAAGCATGGCCAGTCCAGCACAGGCAGGACTCACAGCCATGATTTTGCATAAAAAGCAGAGCAGGACTTTGTGGAACATGATTTCATGCACATGGTCTGGAGGCAAACCTCTGTGTGCTGAGGCTCGTGAAGTGCAAGCAGCAGCAGCTGGGGGTGAGGGCAGGTATTTCTGTTTCTGCTTCCTAAATTCACTGATCACTGAACAGCCATGAGGTGAGAAGGCTGCAAAAGTAGATCATCCAGACCAAAAGCTGAACTAGCATCCACAGAGTTACCTCTACAGGTAAAAAGAGGCATGAAGAAACAGTTGTTCCTTAGGTCCTAGGAGGAAGTTTGCCCTTCCATGCCCAGTAAAACACATCTGTAGAGCTGCTAGCTGGAGCCTGGGCTGGGGAGCCAGCTGGCATCTTGTGTTTCTCATCACGTAACTCTGGCAAGGCAGGCTGCAAGCGGGTGCTTTGAGCTTTGCAGCTGCAGCAGAAAGAACCCTCTGTAGTCGGGTTGTTTAAGGCACATAGTTGTACTGTACTGTGGCTCCTGAGATGGAGAGAAAATTCTCAAGTTGCTCACTGGAAAATTTCTCTGTCCCCAGGAAACAGGAGTTCCAAAAACACCTTCTTTCAAGCAGTACGCAAGCATAATTGTAAGCAAATGCTCAGCATTGCCTTGTAAGCCAACATCAGGAGCTCGAGGAGAATATTTATGTACATACAAGTGAGGGCATACAGCATAAAATTACTTTAGGAAAATGGTTTCATAGGCAACATCACCTTAGTTAACTTCTGAAATAAAGAGTAAGTAGCTTCTGTGAGACTGAAATTTAGTGAAGTACTAGATGTTGCTAATGATTGCTGACCATGTTTCTTCACGTTCCTGGAAATTAAACAATGTGGTGATAGAAGATTAACCTAATCTAACAGCTTATTTTGCCTTCTCAGCTTCCTCATTGAAAAGAAATAAAAAAAAATCCCCCCCCCAAAAGTCACAGTCAGAAAAGCAGGGAGCAGATTAGATAGGGAGGAATTTCCTAGAGACGCTGTGTGGGAGGAGGGATTCCTGCTGGGCTTTCACTCTTCCTTAGCTCTATGTGGCTGAGCACAAGTTCCCCGTTTCTTCTGCCTTTCTAGCTCTCTCCATCCTCATGGTCAATGTTCCCAGCCACTGAAGAAAGGGAAAGAAACCATTACACTTTGACACAGAAATACCTTTTAAGTATCTCAGATGGAACAAGACTATTCTGCTTTTTCAGTATAAACATCCTGAATTATATTTTCAATGATAGTCTTGACTGAGAAAGCAGCTAGTGTGGTCTCTGGAATAAGTTGTCTTCTTAATCAGGGCAGATGCAATATATTAGAGAACAGGCTCTGCCAAGGGCTTCGCCCCAGCACAGGGGTATTGTGTCTAAGTGAAAACACAGCCTTGGAGAACGACAATTTCTTTGTTACAACAGCTGAGGATAAGACATCTATGTGTTTTAGGTAGGCCACTCAGTCCTGATTGACCGGCAGCATTAAATTCAGAAAGGCTAAGACATGAATTTGAATGGAGATTTACTGTGGAAACTGGAAGGCCTCACAACTCATAAAGAGTTTTCAGCCTCCTTCTTCAGACAATATATTTGCTTTTAGATAACAATATAGTTTGAATCGGTTTAGGCTTTCCAAAGCCTACAGTGAGAAGCGGATTCATGTCCGCTAATTCGAGGCGCCTGGCAGCTGGGTAAATGGTCTGCACTAGGCACTGCCTCTGTTTGGAGCCGCTGAGTTGGGGCAGACGCTTGCAAAGAGTCACTGGCCCCCTTCCAGTGGAGATGTCTAAACAGGGTGGACAAACTCTCCCTGGAGCCACCCCTCATCTCCCCTGCCTGCTGCAGGGGCCTGGGCCCTCCGGCTTCCCAGGGCTGGGTAAGGGGAACGCCGTGCCGCCTGCCTGCTTCGTGCCGCTTCGAAACCAGCCGCCGACAGAGGGGGAGGCAGCGCTCAGCCGGCACAGCAGGACACGGGAAATGCTGCTCCAGGGACCGGCGCCAAGGCTGCCGCAGGCAGGAGCGAGGCTTTGCAGGCCCTGCACATTGCTGGTGCGCGGTGCGTTACAGCACCAGCAGGGAACTGGGGACTAAAACGCGAAGGACAAGATTTCCAGGAATCCCAGTCAGAGGAGTCAGCACCAGAAGCTGCCAAAAAGCCTGTTGTGGTGGAGCTGCTCTCGCTGCGGCTCTCCGGGCATTGCGTGAGGAACGGCCGGGGCTCCTGGGCACGGAGAGCCCCTTCCCTGGTGCCCTGGAGCTCGGGACCATGAGAACACTGTCTTTTCCTGCCTGGACACATTTAACTTTTGACCTGTGTCAGCTGTCAGATTAGAACAAGTTTAGTCACATCAGTCTGAGCAGGAATTAAAGCCAAGCTCCGGAGGTGAAAGGGCAGAGCCTTAAAGGGATCTCCTTAATTGACAGGGCCTCTTAATCCCCCTGTTCTTGTACATTAATCCAAATATCTCTAGTTCTTCTTCTTAACCTGTTTTTATAAAGTAGAAAGAATTATACTTAATATAACAAAGCTGAGTGTAGGAGGAAAATGTGACCTTAGCCCTTCTAAAGAAGGGGTTTTAAGATTGTTCTGAATGCTGTTCTTTATTCTGGTCACTCCCCAGCAGTTTAAGAGCTGGAAATTATCAGCCAGCTCCTCCTTCACTGGAACACGGCAGTGATGATGTTGTGCAGGACGGAGTGGTTGTTTGATGTCCCATTTGCCGTTTACATTTATAATGGCAGCCTTCTGATAACCTGGGTGCTTGAAACCGGCCCAAGTGGAGAACGGTTTGGAGCACACCACATCCATCACTGGACGGGCCCTGTCAGCAGGAGCCCATTCCTCAAGGCACCTCGCTTTACAGTAGCAGTCTCTGTGCACTACCTGCCGTCTTTTTGGACCAGCTCAGTGGTGTGCAGACCTGGAGGTGCCCTTGGAGCCCAGGAGCTGCTGGCAGTGCTTTCTCAACGCCCGCCACACAGCGGATCTCAGGCTCCCTGACCCGGCTGCCCAGCCATTTTCACAGGCTATCAGATAAGAAACAGTTGGAGGACAGAGGAATTACAGATAGCAGCCATTTGTATGAAATCCTTTTTAGCAAGCAAAACGCTGGTGTGAAAACTCAGTCCTTTCCTAAATGTCTTTTCAATAGGCTGCCTTGGAGGCTCATCTTCAACACAGATAACGTTACGGAGGTCTCAAACACTAAATGTGCTATGTGGTCAGTGGTAAAACTAGCCGGGAACCTGGTTAACTACAGTTAATTGCAGTCCTGTTAGCTGTTAGGAGCCCAAGGGCATGGACAGTGCTTTCATGTGCATTGGTGAGCCGGGTCCTGCAGCTCAACTGAGGCATTTCAATGTCCAAAAAGAGGATCACCTCTTGAACCTCATGGGGAAAAGAGAGAACTCCTGCCCTCGGTTACAGAGTGCGACAACACTGACATAGCAGGGTGCCGGGCGGGGGACAGTGCCCGTGGCGCTGGCCTTGGGGCCCTGCTGTCCGCGGCGATCCTCCCGGGCGGCCAGTGCTGAGCTGCGTCTCATCATCACACCGGGCCGAAGCAAGTCTAACAGAGGGAGCTCTGCCTTTCCTCCCTGTCCCTTTATTTTTCTGCAGACTTCATCAACATGAAACATGGGAATAAGGACAAAAAAGCTATCTTTAATAGCAACATCCTGCCATTCGTGTGTATTGTTCTTTGTAGCTACGCTGGCTTCTTCTGTCTGTGAGAAACCTACCCCGCAAATTGAGTTCCTCTAAAAATATATATAAAACAACATTTTTTTTCTGCTAGCAGGGTGGTGAAAGCCGCAGAAAACCATGGAAAGAATGAAGTTTCCAGGGGCAAATTTATTTTGTCCCATTCTGAGTCTGCTTAAAGTTCAAGTCAGATGTTTCTGGAGCCAGACTCCCAGTGAAGGGAAGCAGTCTAAGACACAGTTGTGAATAAAAGAAATCTAAAGGCTGTTTAAAAATACAAGAAAAAAAGCCCCAGAGTGGTCTAGAGGAAAACAAACACAGATCCCTTGACAAGGTGGAGAGAAGAAAAACTCTAATGAAAAAAAAGGAAGTGGAGGATGAAAGCCTGGTCTCCCAGAGGTCACTAACTGCTTCATCCTGCTGTTAGCCTCATTGGGCCAGGATTTTATCCATAGTTTCTAATCATACTGATGAATTCTTCCTTCCAAACTTGTTCTTCCATCTCATGATTCATAGTATCTGCTGCCTGGACCTGCAGTAGCACAGAGCTCCCATTTAGTTACAAAAACCCCTTTCATTGGGACAAATCACTCCTGAAAGAAAAAATAGTTTCAGATGACAGGAGGAGGAGAAAGGTTCATGAGCTGAAGATAATTTGCTGAACCCTGTGAATGTACAAAAATCACTTGAAAGGTTCACGAAGCCTCAAATTCCACCAGTTTTGCCCAACCTGATATTTGGGGTTGTGAGACCAGAAGCCCAGATTTCTCCTCAAATCTGTGCAGACAACAAGACTAATGCAGTTTTTAAAAAAACCTGGCTAGGAATAGGCCCCTGGAAAAGAAGCAAGAGAAGGCCCCTGGGCAGCAGAAGCAAGAGAAGGCAGCCAGTCCCTTTGAAATAAACAGCTAACTGAGGCGTCAGATAAGCGAAGGCCTTTTGTAATCAGATGTCTGAGAGGACTGTCAAAGAAATCGTCCACACTTGCCTTGTAGCTGATGGTATCTCAGGGCAGATAAAATAAAAGCAGCAGTAAAAGGGAAGGACGAGCCATTATATGCCTGCACCTGGGCAGCACAGGGCAGGGAGCGCAGGCTGGTCCTTCTCCTGCCTGCGAAGGTTGAGGCAAGGAGGCTGCTCCTCCCCAACACTGCAGCATAAACCCACAAACAGGCATCGCACTTTTGTATTTGTAGTAGTGAGTTTGTATTTGTGGTACTCACAGCTGTGACTGCCATTATCCCATTGACACTGAGCTGAGAGAAAAGCTGCTTTCCTTCCATGATAGTAGGGGAATGTTGTTATGCTTTTTCAGGTTTTGTGAGTATTCACAGAGTACTCACTCCTCTCCCTGACCTCTGTTTATAAGAAATATTTTCATGAGCCACAGAACCAAATGCAGTCTCATATTTTCAACTGCTCAGTTGCTTTCCCATGGGGATTTCCTGGTGTCTATCTAATAGAATTTAATTTATGTAGCAGCTTTTACTGCGTGGAAATATTACAAGGCTCTACTCCACACATTTTAAATCAAACTATAAGAATGTGATGCTTTGAAACTTCTGCTGCTGCCAAAATTTAATTGAAATTGGCCGGCAGACTTGAAAGTTTGTATAGAAGGGGCGGATGGATAAGGAAATACATAAACAAACAATACTATCATATTTACCCTATATTTCTTGGAAATCTGCGCTAGAATCAGGGACCTAAAATAATACCATATTGACACAGACAACCCATCTTAGGCACTATGCACTGAGGAGCAAATCACTCATGGATAGGCAACGCATTAACAAGAACTGAGTGTGCAGCATGTAGCAATGTTCACTATGTCCAGAGCAACGTTAACAGATGCATGCTTTGAAATGACTTCTTTGACCATAAATCCATGACTGTTGTGAGATAACAGCATAGAAATGCCTAGTGGGGAGCCTCTGTATTACAAACCCAGTCAATTCTAGCTCCTTCCAGCAGAAATGCTCTAATTCTGCAGATTCGGAAGTTTGCTGCAGATATGGGAAGATCTGCTTGATGCAGGGATTAGAAGTGACCCAGTGCTGTCAAGTGCACCTTTTAGGGATTTTCTAACTGGCCTTTGGGCTTAGGGATGTTTTGGCTGATACAAAGATACTCCATGAGCATATCCCTTTATAAGAACTTTGCTGAACTGTTATTTCATCCCAAACTTACTATTTACTTCAAGAAAACTGTAGTCCAAATGCAAGCCACAATTAGTCCCACATGCAGAGACCACAGGGGTCAATAGGTTTACAGTGGTGTAAAAACAGACCTTGACGCCTTCAGTATATTTAATATAAATCAAATGTCTCAGGGGTTTGGAACCCTGCATATATTAGCTACCTTCCCATACTTATTAAGCTAGAGTAACTATCTCTCTGCCTTTACCCCCTTTTACTAATAGTGATATAAATAGTCCAAAGGTCTCTTGTCAACAGAGCTCCCAGACTTTTAGCTCTTTGAGGGGTAAACTTACTTTGTTTTATTACTTGTATGGCATTCCTCAAAGAAGGGGACTTTGACCTTCTTAAATTCCTCCTGGAGATTAAATACCAAAACCAGCAGTCCACAGGGGAATTAATAGACAGCTTCAATACACACAGCAGGACCTTTGAAGGGGGTCAAGTTATTAACACACTGGAAAATGTAGATCATATCTTCTAATGCAGGATATATCTTGCATTCTAGATCAGATAATGTTAATAGGGCCTAGAAAGCTGCATTTCTGAGATGAGTTCTGCAGCTCTCAGAAGATTTTCCAATTTTACATATTACACTGAAGACACAAACTTTGCTGATTTTAGAAGTCTTCACACAAAGTAAAATATAAAACAATGCTTTGAGGGTTTCTTTTTGCCTTTTTTTTTTTTTTTTTTTTTTTTAAGAAACAATGCCTACTGTATTAGGAATGGGCACCATGTGGCTTTATTTTTCATTAGACAGGGAACTTAACTGGGGCCTCAATACTTATTGAACCTCCTACTTTCCCAAACCAGACAATCCTACAAAATAATATTTAGTTAATATTGACATATTTAAGGAAATTAATATCAGACATTGAAAGATTTTTAACTTCACTTTTTTTTTACACATATGGACAATAGAAGTTCATTTGCTCTGTTTTAAGCAAGAAAGTTTTTAAGCCTTCCTATTTCTAAATAGTCTTGTAAAACACATTACATTTTTCTTCTGGTGCATGTTCATGTGATTAAAATTTTTCACTTAAGGATATTTGGGCCAAGGAGCAAGGACATATCATGGAATCAACAAAAAGCTTTAGATTGATTCAACATTTCTATACAATCTTAACAATAAAAAAAGAAAAGAAATATGGCTTTACAATGGTCTTTCCTTGCTTTTTAACTGCTATACATCACTCAGAGGTTTTACCTTTGAAATTCTCAAGAAGAGGATAAAATCCTATGAAATGTCTTATCTTTTTTATCCCTTCATTTGCTTCATGTGGCTGGTTACTGCTAAGCAACAAAAGTCATTGAGATGAAAGACTTACAGTAAATGAAAATCATGAAAAAATGAGTAAGTTGGAATATATTACTGTTATGAAATACTTTTTTGGCATGAATTACAATAAACAAACCAACATCCATTCCACAACAACTGTAAACAAATCTTACAACTCCTTGATTGCCAAAAATCTCACACCACCCAAATTGACATGGAAAAAAAAGCATTAATGTTAAAAAGGAATGAATTTCAGGAAGGTTGGGTTTGGTCTGGATAAGCATATCTGACATATGCAAGCCTTCCAGGAGCCCATAAAAACAAGCCATCTTGGGAGATTTTCTGCACTTCTGATTGGTTTGGAAATGTCATGACAGCTGGCTTAGCTGTGGCTCTTGGGCACTCCAGGTTCTGCTCCTGGCCAGAAATCGGAGGAACAAAGATGCCTGGGAAGGGAAGAAACCACGTAACAATACTTGGCGCTTCTGGAGCGATTCGCGGCCAAGCAGCTCAGGGTGCTCCTACACGCACTTGGAAGAACTGAGCCACACCATGGTTTTGTGGCAGATTTGCTTTTCTCCCTTCACACTAACAGCAAGTGAAGAATATTGCACATTTCTGCTTTCCACCTTCCTCTTCTCTATCTGTATACAGGACATATCAATATGCAGCACAACCCTTACCATTCCACTCTTGAGGCACAGCAAAAGCACAAAGAGAAAAGCTGTCACAGATCCATTGTACAGGTCCAAATAGTGTCAAAATTTAACATCTCTTCCACTTCTGTCCTTTCCCTTCACCCATGAACTAATTTCCTCTATAAATACAAATTTGAAGATGTAATACTGTCATGTGGAAGCAGCTGGAAATGCAGAGAACTTGCTTTGAGGTTTGAATCCTTACGCCAATGAAGCAGTGGCAGAACACATTTTGGCTTTTCTCATTCAGGTTGTGTAATCTTTTCTGCACCAGTCTCATGGTCTTAGAGAAGAAAAAAAGAATAATGAAGCTGTGAAGCTCCTTGCCAAAAGAGGTTTTTGATGCTAAAAGATCGCATGGATTCAAGAAGAGAACTGGCAAGTTAAGAAAAGAAAAACCTAGAAAAGTGTTATTAAAAAATAAGGAATTTGACTTAGAAATGCCTGTACTACAGATTACTGGATAGCAGTGCAGCATTCAGAGGATGTGTCAGTCAAAAACATCTTTGTGTTAATGCAGAAAGGAGAATAATAATAATAGTAAAAAGTTATGGCAACTTTTGGTGACAGACTTCTCCATTCTCTGGTGCTGTCCTCTCCAAAGTTTTCTCCTTTTGTATTTTGTGATTCTACCCCCTTATAGAGACCCCTTATAGAGGATGTTTTTTAATTATGAAAAATAGCATGTCTCTTTTTCTTTCTTTTTTTTTTTTCTTTTTCTTTTTGAGGAAAAAATGTAAGGGGTCACCAACACTTAAGAATCATTATTTACTAGGACAACAAAACAACATTCAGGCAAGTACTGGGTATAAAGACCACTCACCTCATAGGATTTAAAATGGAGGCCGTTTTGCTGACTTTTGCTAATTCCACAGACAATTCCGAGGCAAAAGATAGTTTTTCCAAAGCAGATGTTCCTGGAAATACAGCTTGCTGGAATACAAAAAGGACGATGAAAGACAGCAGGAGGGGAGGGTCCCCTGCTCTAGTATTACTGAGATACTTTTGCATTCTCTCATGATTCCTCAAGCCACACTTGGGTGCTGCCCTTCCCATTGGCAGCCCTTTCTGCTGTTTTATCTGTCTCTGCCCTTGGACCCACTTGGTGAAAGGACTGAGAAACCCTCTGTTTGCAGGGGAGCTATGTGACCTGTGCGCATCCACGTGTCCTCCTGCATGCGAGCCAGGATGCGTGCTCTTGAAATGAAGTTTCACATGACCCTGTCCCACCCCTCCTGGATCACACCTGGGAAAATCTAGCAGCATTTTTTGTATTAAGCTTCCCTGTGATTCATGTGTTAGGCAACCAAATGCAACTCTGGTATGAACTGAGATGAGTGTAAACTGGATTTTAACCAGGGTGTTAACTCTATCAACTTTGCTACCTAAGGAAATGTTAATTTCCTTCAGGAGGCCATGACAGACTCTGCATGGGGCATCTGCAATACTTTTGCACTGATGCACTAATTCCTGACCATTCCCTGTCCTTCCAAGTACATCCTGGGAAAGAAAGGTGTCATGAACCTGGGAGCACTGGAGCAGGAAGGACGGGCTCGGAGGTGGCAAGGCAAGTATGTCCACCTGCACACGGCTCAAGCACTAGATTCACTACTTTTTAAATAAAGAACCAATTTAGGTTTATGAACACGTCTTCACTCTACAAATTGTCACCTAGAGCAAATGGATGGGTTCATGTGCTTGGACTCAATCTGGAGGCTCTTGGCTACCACGGTGTGAGCCCTGCTCCAGCAGAGACTCCCTCCGCGCTGCCCTTCCGGAGGCGGCCACGGGAGCACCCGCCACCGCTTCTGGTCCTCCGCAGAAGAGACAGGGTTAGTTTAGATTAGCTGCCTCCCTCTTGGAGCCTTGCAGACACATTTCTGTTTCCATGGTTCTTTAAAGGTAAATTTTATTTACCAAAGCACATTCACCAGATTGTTCCATCTCTTTGGGCTGAGCTGCTCGGCTCTGCCAGGCAGAGGCACATCTCTGCCGAATCGCTTGGCTTGGACTTTCTGCGTCACTCGGCGGTAACGCAGTGAGCGGGGAGTGTTGACACTGCCTCTTCCCGGCGGCCGGTGTCCGGTGGGGAATGTGGGGCTTTATGTGCGACCTGCTTTGGAGTTGTCCTGTCAGCACTTGTGGGATGGTTGAACCATTTCTGAGGCTTTGCCATCTCCTCGGCGCTGTGGGGACTTTCTGGTATCTTTCTCATGCAGCCAAGGTACTTCTGGCATGTTTATGGTCACCCCTGCCTGGACCCCACTGCCACCATCCTCCAAAGCTCTGCACTGAGGCGGGGTTTGTGTCCCTGCTTGTTTTGCTTCTGGCCTTTGAGAGCCACCAGCTGACAACGAAGGTGGTAATTTTGAAGGTGCGCTTGGCATGGACAACAAAGAGGCTGCAGATCCCATAAAGACGACAAAAGCGTTGTAACTAGAGGGCGGCATAAATCCCTGGCAGGAGCTTTAATCCTCTTACCGAGCTGTCAGTTATGATTTATCTTCCAGTTTCATTCTAATACTGTTGCATCTCCAGTGCTCCTACCCTGTGGAACAACTGGGTCATTTTTCTCGGGAGGGTGTGCGAGTGTTTGTGTGTGAGTGTATGTGTGTTTCAAACTGCGGAACATGAGATGGATTCAAAGCGCCTCCTGAGGACATTGTCACTGCAAACCGGCACTTTGTTCATCTTTATGGCGGGGCCATTAGGCCCCCGAAGTCCACAGCAGAATCTTAATTCCTAAACGAGTCTCATTTCACCAGCGTCCCCCCTCCCCACGCAGGCACATAATGTTTCTATTGTGCAAATGCTGTTTTCCTGGGGAAGCGGCGGGGATTTAAATATCATAAAGGCAGAAGTTGAGCTTTGATATACTGTCAGCAGAAGCCGAATACTGTAATTTCAAGCAATTTTCTCCAAGCTCTCCCTTTCCACTCTGCCCCCTTGCCTCCTGGCCCCCTCCTCTCCCTGGGCCTCCTCCCTGGTGCTTTTTTTCCTGACAAGCTGCTCGGTTGCTTCTTTCGCAAGATCCTCACACGGCAAATTAATGTGCTGCTGCTGATGAGAGACAGTGGGTTACTGTGAGCGGAGACTTTCTCGTCTCCCTTTTGCTATTACACCCTGGCAACTTCAAAGGTCTAGTCATCCTGTTTCCATCTTCCCGTGGGTCTGCACGGCCTGACTCAACGGCGCAGTTCAAAAGTGCAGGCTCGTCGGGCTGGCGACAGCAGCCCCAGCCCCGCGGTGCTCTATCGCTCGCCTCGGTGACAAGATCTGACACGGGCTGGGGCAGCGCCACAGCCTTCTTCCCCTTCCCCCTCAGAGATTAATTGTCGCCCTCAGAGGATAATCCTCCTTCTCGCCCTTCACTCCTTTTGATTCCGAGTTGAGGCTGCTTTTGTAGAAAGAGCTCTTTTCCTCTTTCTTTTCTTTTTTTTTTTTTTTTCCATACAAATATTTAATCTTTTGCGATCTGCCCTTGTGCACTGCCTTGGAGTTCCTCTGGCGGTAACCGTGCAGTTTGTTTTAACTTGAAACAAGATACTGTTTTGAAAAGTAATTCTGATTACTCTGTGAATCTAGGCTTTATTTTATATGTGTGCTTTCCTCAGTAGTGAGAGATCTTTGGGATTTCTTCCTCCGTAACAACGATTTGTGCCTACGCACAAAGGTAAGGTGCGTGCAGAAATGGATGCAATTCTGCCCCCTCTCCGTCCCCTGCACTCAGCCGTGTGGAGTATTGGTAACAAATGGTGCTGTGTTTCGGTTGCTCCTGGGCTTTCACACCTCTTTGGAAGGCTGTGCGGTCACACACAATGAGGAAAGCAAGTGATAAGGAAATGAGGTTCCATGGTCCCACCCAGCTGCCCAGCCCTCTGGTTCTGCAAGACCTGGTGTGTGGGGCCTAATGGTTCAGCCTCCCATGCAAGACACGGGCACTTGAGCGAGCGCAGTGGCCGGAAACCTGCTCCCCACCATGCTGCAATGGAAAGGCAGCTCCTCTCCAAATCAGGCCACTTCTTTGTGCTTGTTTGTAAGCCACACTGCAAGGTTTACTCCTGTTAGAAATCTCTGTTTTCACACCAACCGGTGTGAGCCCTGCCAGGCTCCTTCCTTTGGTGTTGTGTTTTATTCTGTGTCTGCAGTGGCTGAGTTTTTCTCTCTTGCTGCTGGAACAGCTCGAGAGCGCTGGCGACAGGCCTAGGACTACAGTAGCTCTTCCTCTCCGGAGGGAGCAAGGCAGCCTAAGAATAAGGAGCAGCTTAGAACAGGAGAGGTTCCTGTTACACCATGTGGGTTTTTAACTGGCTTTCAGATTTTACTCACACAAGCTTCCCACCAGCTGCCCCTCCGGTACCCCTGGAATCTGAATCACTTGCCTCATGTATGGCCTACTGAGAGCATGGGTAAAACCAAACAGGGTAGACAAAATGTTCCAGAAACTGAAGTGACTTTCCGTGGAAACCTGAGTTCACAGCCTTGTGTTGTCACAGAACATGTAGCCTTGGGTGTATCTACCATCGCTGTGCTTCACTACCAGATAAAACAGAGAGGTAGACCATAGCTGAAGTCATGCTGCGCCTAAGTTCTTTCCATGATTCCACAAATTACAGATTTCCTACTATTGTAGATTTAGCAGGAATGAACTCCGGATTGTGCCAAACCCAAAGTGAGTGCAAAAATGAACAAGCCTTTTCATTAAATACCTGAGTATATTTTCATCTAAGTCAGGTTCTCCAAGGTTTGGCAGGCTCCTTTGGGTTTTGGAGGATATTACTGGAGGATCTGTTAAAATGTAAGAGTTTGCCAAGGTTACAATTGAATTAAAACAGGTCTGAAGGTCCCAACCATGCCACTCCCATTACCTCAACACAATTTAACTGTGTGAGAGAAACAAGGAGAAAGACAAGGTCATGTGGCATAGCAGGAGTCAGTCAGCAGTGTGAAGGCACTGAATTTCATCCTATTTCAGCCTGAGTCAGTATTTTATGACCAAGTTCTCAGATCTCAGTGGCTAAAAATCTTGCTTCAGGCATCCCTGTTGTGTTATTTTCCACGTAATGACATCGTTGCATGTAATGAGATGTTAGCAGCTCATTCACTGCTTACATCTGTCTTGAAGGAGAAAATTGCCATTTCTTGACTTATACGCTGATTAGTCTGAATGTAAGTTAGTCATGGCAAATTTTGAGAAGTCATAGAGAAGTCCAAACTTTGGAAATTATGGCAAGAATGATGAAGACTCAAAGGTATGCTTCAAGGGAAACACCTAGTTTTGGAGAACTTGGTCTCTGCATTTAATCTCATGTCAGAGGCATCTCTCTCACAAGCCTGTATGTGTATGTTGAAGGACATGGCATACAGATCAGTGAACCTATTAGCACAGTCAGAAAGCCTGTAACTGCCATGACTTGGAAGCCCTACCTAAAACCCTAATTGTGGCAATTTGTGAGGAAAAAAACAGTAAAACCAAAGAGGTACCTTAGGAGAGAAAAACTAAGCAAAATCCATGAGAAGGTCTTCACTTTGGGTTGAATGACAGTGCTTTTTGTTCAAGTCAGACTCAAGAATCCTCCATTTTCAAGTGTTCCTGCAAGTGGTTTGGTTTACTGACAGTGCATAAAATTTTTCTGAGACAGGCTGGAGTACAAAATAAACTTGTCACCTGCATTTGTACATATATATATATATATATATATGTATATATGTAAAATCCTATTGCAGCCAGTAGACAGTCAGTCAATGTGACCAGGATGGTTTAAGTCAATCATGAAATTATTAGTGCTATGTGAGATGCTCTATGATATTTGTGTATCAGCACTTATCAGGACCTGTGAAGACCTGCACGTTTTTAGGGCTGCAGCTGGAGACCAGGTGAAAAACCTCATATTATCTGCAATGAGTCTAGGTGCCTGTGTTTAGGCACAACATAGAGGCCAGATTCAACCAATCAGGCAAGCCAAATCCCTCTCTGAATGCCCAAAAGAACACTTAGTCTGCATGAAAAAGTTGAGACTTGACACCACCAGCCCCACTGTTTATCTCATACTTCCTGAGCTCCTTTCTGTTGAGACCCAGCTGCCCCAGCCTGTCTCCCCTTACAGCAGCCCATAGGATCCAAAAGGATGGTTCTGATGGGTGCTCTGCTGCCAATTTAGAGTGGGAAATAAAACAAGCTATTTCATTTTAATTTTACTCAAAAATAGACCTTTCAGCTTGTTGAACCTGCACTGAAAAACTGTGTTTTGGGTCAACTCAACACCAATGTGTGTCTCATGGCCCTGCTACAGACTATTTTGAGAAGAACCATTTGCATGCCTTGTCTTGTCACCCCTGCTGCCTATGAATGCGCCCCTTTCCTGGGAGATACCTCCCTAGGCACTTGTAATCCCTGAGAGGGAACATTGACGCCATCTAGGAGCCAGGTGGCCATAGCCTACATGAGCAGATGCACCTGGCAAGGAGTCCAGCTCTGGGACAAGAGCTGGTCATATGAGGAACCCGGAGGGCGAGTCTCCCCAACAGCTCAAGTGGATGCAACCAAGCACGCCTGTTTGGTTCAAGATTGTCAAAACGGCTTGCATTGGCAGTGGCAGAAAAAAATATCTTAAGCAGGCATTTGCCAGAACTTCTGACTTCTTGAAAAACTTTGGCTACTCAGTCTTCTCACTTCTGATGAAAGCAAATGTACAATGACCGGTATTTCTCAAGGCTGGAAGGCCGTGTCTCCTACTGTCTGTTAAACAGCAGGCTGCGTAGTATCTACAAGCAAAAGAACAGAGAACTGCTTTTGCTGTCATGTTTTCCTCTCTCTTACATTGCACCACTCCTTGTAGTCCAGCATCGGTGTGTACAAAGTACTTCTGGCCATGACATCATGCCACAGAAAACAGACTAATGGGGCAAAGGAAGCAAGGCTCGCTTTTCCATGGAGAGGCTGGCTCCAATCACCTGGTTGTAGTTAAGACAAATCGCACTGAGCTGTTCCGCTTTTTAAGAGCTGAATTTCATTCTGTGTTACTGTGAGTTTATCTGATATCTTGTAAAAACTGTTGTCCATTTTTCCTGCCTTCAGATCTTTCGCTTTTCTTAAATGCTAAATCTCCAACTATGACCCTTCAGCAAAACCAGTTCACTTCATCAAATGAATTCTATGACTTTGATTATGTAGAAGCTTTCATTAAAGGGGGCCAAAGTAAAGCAGGCAAAGAAATGTCTCTGTGATTTGCAGCAATGCATTGAGAAACAAAAACAAATGGATGGCAGAGATAAGAAAAAAATAAAATAGCCACAATTTTTAATAAGGGGAATGGAATTTCCCCTGAGGATATGTGTTATAATGCTCTATGGTAAAGCACAAGCAAAGCTCACAGTAGTGGAACTTAAATACAAAAACATTGCCGATTTTAAGTAGTACAATGAAATCACTAATAGTCAGAAAATGCCGACATGAAGGAATCATGAACGCAATTTGAGCTCTAGATAACAGTGCCGACAGAGAACAATTGACTATTATGGATTTAACCAAAAAAAAATCAACTACCATGTGCACTGTCAACATATGCTAAAACCTCTTCAGAGTTTGCCCGTTGCTTTCTTTTAATATTTTATGGGTACAGTTCAAATATGGCCCAAAAATTCTACCTTTTTTTTTTTCCCCTAGTCTGTTTGCACTGTATTTTTGCAGTTTTAAAGAGCAAAATCAACCTTAGATGGTGTGGATGGAGCTCATTGTACCCTCTGTAGATGACTATTTGGCTAGCGCCATGTTTGCTAAAGGATCTGGTTAACATACGGCATTGGTAGAGACAGCATATATTAGTGCAGAAAATCAGCCAGACATGCTGACAATCTCACCTGTAAATGCTTTTATTTTATTCCACTGAGATTTTCTCCTGTGCCTGACATTGTGTGACTAAGGGAGAGGGTTGAGGCTTGGGATTTATTTCTATTTTTTGTTGTTGTTTGACTTACTTTCTCTGTAGGAGAAACAGATTTGATTTTTGTTGCGTTTGCAGAATCTTTCAAGAAGGTGAGCCAGTCAGCTATTACAAGGGTGCAGTCTTATGTGAAACCTAGCAAAAGCCAGCAGCAATATCACCTATGAGTTGAGTTTCTTTGGCTTAAGTAAAAGTTAGAGCAGATACCACTTTTTTAATGTCTTTAATCAAGAACCTCCAAAACGGATTATCTTACAGCTAACCTTTCAACATCATCTTCAACATCATTCTTGTAATATTGCCAAAGAACTAATTAGCCTTTTAACAATTATAAAGTCTATTTTAACCACTCTCTCACAATTCTAAAGAGGCTAAAGGCATATTGTTCAAAGTTTCCATAAAGATTGCTTCTCTAGCTGAGACCAACATGGATGAGATCAGCCCAAAGAGTTTAGGAAAAAAAAAAAATCAGTGTGTGGAAAGAAGGAGTTTAGGGCAGAAAGCGCTCTGTGACCTTGAGGGAGAAATGAATCTGGCGTAAGTCTGAAGTAATGTCACTCAGACAGTTTCCATCAGTCTTGGTTGCATTAAACCAGGAGACTGTCAGCTGGAAAGAAGCAGGACAGGGTCCAGCCAGTGCCTGGGACGAGTGCCTGGGATGAGCCTCGGATGGACAGAGATGATGCCTGGTGCAGGGACACCGGCCACTGCCCTCATGGCTGCGGAGGTGTCATCAGCAAACAGACAGGGAGCCCTATGAAACTGTTAAAGGATTCATAGACATCAGGGCCAGAGCAGTCCATTAGATCATCTTTTCCTCACTGAGGGCCAAATGTGATTTTCAAATACCTTTTGAGAGCCATGCAGTGACACACCCGCTAGCATTAGCAAGTCTGAGTTTTCGGCAAGGCACTGGTACTCAGGAGAAAAGGACCAGGTTCAATTTCAGTGCTTTCTTAGTAAAAAAACACTTGACTCATTATATAATAACCTTGGAAATTCAATTAAATTGTCTGAGATCTAAAGCATGAATGATATTTCCCCTATCCTCTGAGTCAGACAAAAAAGAATTAATCTTGGGGCAATCATGACTTCCACTTTTCACCTTCTGCCCCCACTTGCTTAGGAGTCCTTGAGACATCTAGAGCTTTAGCAGGGCTGGAGCAGCATTCCCTTTCCCTGAAAGCAGTGGGTAGAAGGGCTAGGGAGAGCAGCCCTGGACAGTGGGGCGCGAGGACACCGTGGTCACACAGAGGCAGGGTGCTGCAGCAAGTGCCACCTAGCAGGGGAGGCTGCATACTGGAGCTGTGGCCAGCAGAGCTTGTCACAGTGAGGCACGAGAGGTGCAGCAAAGCCAAGCTGGAGACAGAAGGCAGGGTAAAACCTGAGCCAGCTCCAACATGAAGGTCAGATTTCCCACTGCTGAAAAATGACTGTAGGATTTCAGCCCCTGGCCCCGCAGCAGAGCCTGGGGAGCAGCGCTCCACTGTCATGAACCCAGCAGAGCATCTGGTCTCTATCAGAAGATGTCAAGAGCTGGAGAAGCCACCATTTCTCCTGCTTGTTTATTCTGGTGGTCAATTTACCTTCACTGATTAAAGGTTTGTAACTTGTTTCTCCACTGAATTTGCCTGGAGTTCAGTCCAGCCATAATTTCTTGTTGTGTTTTTCTCCACTAGATTAAAGAGTTCTGCTCTGCCCACGAAGGTACTTAGACTTACGCTTTGTAATCATGTCATCCCTTCATCTTTTTGATCAGGCCACTAGACTGAGCTGTTCAGCTTCAGAGACAGATCTCTTGGCGATAGCAGTGATGAACACAAACTCTAATCTTGTACTAGGCTGACTCCATTTGTAACTGAATGCAATGGACCAGGTTCTCCTGTTCAGCATCACTGACACACGAGCACAGGCTTTGGATATCGGTAAGGACTAGGAGGATTAAAGCATTAGAAAGGATTAAACAGATTCCCCAGTCTCTGTAGTAAATATATTATTTTTCAGTGAAAATGGCTGAGCTATAAAACTCTGTAGTTTTTCAGTGTTTGCCAACTTATTGAATTGTACAGGTGTTTTTTTCCTCAGCAGCTGCTGCTTTACTCCCCCTACTTCCTTCTGCAAGCACAATATTTACTGTATTATCCTGGTTTAGATTAAATTACACCGAGGTTGCCAGCCTCTCTCTCAGGATCTATATAAAAACAATTGTATTTCTTTATGTAAGCTCTGGGATCAGTAGCTAAAACAGCAGGACACCAGCCATGCGTCGGGCAGCAGGGATGGCTGGGGCTCCAGGGATGCCTCCTACCTTCACTGCACAGATGGACTGGGCCCTCCTGGCCTTGCCTTTTGGAGCGGAGACTGTGGAGCTGGAGAGCTTGAAGCAGGGGATCGGCTCCCTGTCTCAGCCCCCAGACCTCAGAGGAATGTTGCTGTGTCCTGGTAGCTGCTGCACAGGTAGCTGCTGGCCCACAAGCCCCACGTTGGCCAAGGGACTGTCCCTCCTCTGGCGGCAGCTTGCTGACTGCTGGCTGCTCCCTTTGCATCACTCCCCTCCCTTCACGTCTGAAAATGAAAATTGCAGCACTAATTAAATCATTTATTTTGCAATTTTTCTTTAAGAAAGGAGCAAGTCTTTTTTAAGGTAGTGTTGTACAAAGATGGTAAATATCCATATATAGCAGCAACTTAAAAATATACAAGATGAATGCCCTCTCTCCCTCCCTGTTTTTTTTTTTTTTTTTTTTTTTTTTGTATGTGTGTGACTGGAAAAAATGTTAAAAACAAATCCCCTAATTTGCTTGTAGGCTGATATTTCTGCCAAGTGAATATTTATGTCCAAGTCTGAAAGATGGGGCGTAAAATGGAAGTGTTGAAATACACTAAAGCAAGCTGGAGCTGTTTGATGACATACTATACAGGGTCAGTCCTGTTGCTGTTTAAATCTTCCTTTAAATTCATAAGCAAACAGGATCAGGCCCTTTATTTAATTTGTTGCTAACCTGGTAGGAGGCTTGTTCTTCCTCTGAAATGTGCCTATAGATGATCTCACGATCTCTGCTGTCCATGTGTGCTGGCAAGGTTCTCAAGAAGTCAAGGCTGCTCAGACATGACTGCATTCCACATTACCTGGGATATGCATGTCACCACGCCACTTGCAGGTGGAGGCATACTAGATTTTCATAAGATTACCAGATTTTCCCTGCAAATACTTGTAGAAATAAATGGAAAAGTTGCTTTCACAACGAAAACAAACAAAACATTCTCTCCACCTCTCTTGGCGTATCAGATGGATATTGTTGTTGCAAGTTTCCTAGTGTTTCCAAGTAAAAGTGAACTAGACACCTAGATTTTTACCTTAAGTGAAAGAAGAGAGACAGGCTATCAGTCATGTCTTAGGCAAGGCAGCTGCTCTGTGTCCTCAGAGCTTTAACGGAGGCAGTGAGTCAGCCTCTTGTTCTTGCTGAAGAAGATACTATTGGAAAAGTTTTTATGGAAGTGGTTTGACACAACCATAGCTGATTACATCAAGGGGAGGATATAGCTCTGCTGGGTTTCTCTATCGGAGTTGTTCTCCAGAACTACTGTACTAAATATTTGAGATACCTGTCATCTCCAGAATACATGGAGAATGTGCAACACAGTAAATCATCAAGTAAAATTTGGGCTTTAATTCTTGATGCTATATAGAAATTGTCTCAGCGTTGTCCTAGGACAAAAGTGATTAGGATCCCTCAAAGACTAAAGTGTGTTGTAGTTGCACTGCCCTGAAGCCCAGGTGCCAAGGAATCTGCCCAGGAAGAACATGCTCACACTGAGAAGTGGCCATCAAGCTTTTCATGCAGAGACCAATATCATGTCTCTTGGTAGCACAGAGAGTGTGTAGGACCAGGCAACCTAAGGAAACATGGCCAAGAGGAGACATCTTATAGTTATGAGACCTCTGCCAGCTCATGATGAAGTGACCAAGCAACCTACTTGTCCTGGTGGCTGCTCAGCCTCTGGACTCTGTTAGCAGAACTGCTTGTCCTTTCACTCCTTGGTGCTTACCAGTGAGAATGAAACGGATTCCAGCTTCAGTAGCCTAATTTTTACTGCCAGTTTAGAGCATGAGCAGTCCTGCAGGCAGCCAGAAAACCTCTCTGCAGGGTTAGGTGTAGCAGCCACATGGTCACCAGGAGTGGACACGTAGCCGTGCTGGGCGGCAGCTTATCCCTTCCTTCCTTCACCTTGTCAGCTCTGAAAGGCCTGGGGTGACCATGGGCTTCATGGAACTTGGGAGGGAGAGAAAGCACGCTGTGTTCTAACTTAAACTAGGCTCTTTTCTTGGTACTGTCTTGAAGATGAGTTTGATACTCTTCCCATCTTCCCCCACTTCGCAGTCAGGATATGTACGAGCGCAATGGGAGTAGCACAGCACTTTGGCTCTTCTCAGGGAGGGCTTATGTCAGTGAGCAAATACCAGTTCTGCCTAGAAAGATCCTAGACTGTTTTTTTACTATATTTATATTCCAAATATAAATAAGGGATGTTGTCTTCTTGAAAGCTTGCAGGTCTGCATTGTTCTATGGGGTCTTCACTTCTATGCTTTCTTTGTAAACTCCAAAGAAGTCACATGTGTCCAAGGATATTGCTCTCCCTCCAGCCCCTCACCTGCTGCCCCATTCACTTTCCAGTTGCAGTCTCACTCAAACATGCACAAAAGATATCTGGGGAAAATCCTATATCACCCTTGAAAAGATGGATTTGACTGGTTTTAAAAAATATATTTATTGTTAAAGCTCTCATATACTTGGATTAGATCGAACTTGTAAATACCACCTGACAGTAAGGGGAAAGGTCCCCCTTTGAAGAGAAAATAGGCAGCCCCAGTTAGGAACAGCAGGGTCAGGCTGGGCACTTTCTCACAGGTCACATCCTTCCACCCACTCTGATAGGTCTCGTCCCTTGCAGTGCATTGCCCAGTCCTCCCTGAGGAAAGGCAAAGTAAAGAAAAACTATCATCTCAGAACATTATTAATAACATTCATATCCAATACAACAGCCTCTGTTTTTTATAGGATCCTTCAAAATGAGCAATCTGACGAGCCCTGCAGGAGGACTGCAGACACTGTAATTCTCCAACTGAGTGTCTCACAGTGGGAAGTGCAGCTGTGGATGTGCTCTGATGCCATCCAAGCTCTGCCTGATCCATGGCCAGGAACAACAAATTGTAATGCTGGGTCCTGCCACTCCTGCCTCTCTGAGTGGTCCCTCTGTCCCTGAGTGGTGCCAGGGAAGGGAAACAAAGTGAGGACAGGGGATGGCAGGTCCATGTGGTTTGTTGTAGGGGTGATGAACAGTGCTGCATCAATGTGCACAGGACCCTGGGACCATTTGCTATATAAATACAGCACAAATTACTTACATCACCTACTCTGAAATGCTGCTGCTTCTGTGGTGAGCCATGCAGAGCAGCAACCCACCACAGGAAGCAAAAGAGGCTAATGAGTCCAATTGAAATTGCAGGGGGGAAATCTGAAGGCAAAATCTTGTTCCTCAAATTGAAATATATTCAGGATTCAGTGGTTAACACTACTATTTTTGCACAAAGTGCTTTGGGACTTTAGACAACCACATATTTATATGATCATTGGAATTGTCCTCTACCCCCACTTCTGTTTTCTCAGCCTATTCATTACTCTGGCTTTACTGACATCATCTGTGATATTATAGCAGCCCAGGATCCCATGGATGGTTCAGGGCTGCACTAAGCAAAAGACTGATTCGTAAGGGTTTTCCAGTGCTTAATGCTCTCGCATGTTCTAGAGAGAATTGTTTTCATGCTAGTTGTCTCCTGCTTTAATACCTGACAATAGGAGACAGCAATAAGTGAGAGGTGAGGGAGAGAAATCTTGCAAAGCACTTTGGAAGCTGAAAATCTTTGAGGACTAATGTGCTAGCTGATGGGATGCTTATTGACCATTTATTTTTCACTTCAGATTTTTTTTTTTCTAAATAAATGTTTCTGTGCTCCTTTCTCTTCTAGAGGGGCTTTACTGAGAATGACACAGTGCAATTTGTTCTCTCCATTCCCACCCATTTGCCAAGTCTCAAAGTTGTGATTCCTCCTCTTTGGTCAGGCTATGCTGCTTTTGGGTGACAGCTGGGCAAACGACAGGCATGCCCCAGCAGAAAAACAAGCACAAACCTTGCCAAAGAGGCTGTCCCAGAAACCCCCTTACCCTTACCAGGCATCCATTCCTTGTGGGTGTCTCACAATTTTTTTGGCACAGATGATGTCATCAGTTATGTCACTTGTTAACAGGTCTGCAGGGAGAAAAGCGCAGCCCAGTGGGCATTCACTGGAGTGCAGGACACCAGCCGTTTCCTGTTGCTTGCCCTTTGGGTTGCATACCCAGTAGCTCAGCGAGGGCCAAGAGCTTGCCTGGCTTCAGGGCAATGTGGCCAGGCTGGACTTTGCTCGTCCTCCCTGCTGCTGGGCTGGGGTCAGGCCCCTGCTCCCGCAGAGGAGCCAGGGGACATCCCTAGGTGAGCGGGCATTGGGGACAGTCACAGCCAAGGGGGAGAAGGGCATTTGTCACATAAGCATACAATTTAGATCCAAGCCCACTGGCTCTTTCAGCCTCTCAGACATGGGGGGGAAAATGACAGAGCATTTCTGCCTTTCTGTCAAAAGAGTTCTTGGTCTGAACAGGAATGGGAGGTGCATCCCCAGCCTCCCATGGGTTATTCTGGGTTAAGTCTCTATACCCAAATGGCTCATTGCTCTCGTCAGACCTGTGCTTCTTTGCTGCATCTGAACTAGCCAGCTCTGCCCCATTTCTCTGGCAAACACTTTTCCATGTCTTGTTTAGGATCTCCCCATTAGTGGTAGATCCCCAGCCAGGACCTGGATCTGCCTGGCAGTAACACAGTCTGGGGTGATTCTTTCCCCAGATACTCTACCCATAGCTGGGGGAAAGTTGCATTTATCACCTCTATATCCCACATCACAACCCACCAAAGTGAGGACTACCTACTCTCCACCCATGGCTAAGGGACCTGGAGAGTCCTGGGATGCCAAATATCCCAGGAAAGCCTGTGGCAGTGAGGACCTGGCTCTCCCCATGCTGGGATGAATGAAGTTCACAAGATGAGGGATTGGGCCTGGGCGGCAGTATGGGGACCAGGAAAGGAGCAGGGTATGGAGCAAGGGACAGGAGCCATCAGCGATACAGGGTGAAAACCCTGGGGGTCTCTCGTGGGCAAAGCTGCTGCCGTGCCCAGGGCAGGTGTCTCCTGGCTGTGGCCATGCCCTTGTGCCCAGCAGGCGCTGGTGGCACCACCCTCTCACTAGGGGAGCTAGAGCTGGCCGTTTTGGCCACCCCGGGCACGGGTTTGCCCTGCGCGCGCCCAGCAGCGCTTCAGCGCGGTGGTACCTGCGCAAGCCACTCTGCAGAGGTTCTCCGATGGGCTGCGCTCGTCCGTGCACCACAGCCGGTTGTTGATCTGGAAGATGCCGAAGCTGGTGCTGCTGTCCGCGTTGACGCTCTTGGCTGCCGTGTCAAAGTTGCTCTCGTAAAAGGCCATGCAGAGCCCTAGGGCAGGGGGAGAAGGCGCTCAGGCCACGCCACGACCACCGGCCGCGGACACCGAGGTGGCCGGGGAGGAGAGTGGGTGGCAGGGCCCGCGCAGGCGGCCGGCGACCACAACTCACAGTCAGCGAGGCTGTAGCCTCGGTAGCCGTCCAGCTGCTGGCGCTGGAGCAGCTGGGCCAGCTGGCAGCGGCCCAAG
>VZSV01000002.1:5074647-5116829 GCA_013398735.1 Nothocercus julius | reverse complement strand
CCCGGCGGCCCCGACGGCAAACGGGTGCTCAGGCACCGCGCTCGTCACCACCGGTTCAGAGCCGTGCTGCGCAGGGACCGCGTTCCTGCGCTGAAGCCACGTCCGGACTCACCGGCCCCGGGCCCGTCAGCCTGGCGCGCTCCTCCCAGCACTCACAGCAAGACATCCTGCCAGTCGGGAGTTTGCCCAAGGAAAGACCTCACATCTGGGCCTTAACAAACAGAATTAAAACCATCCCCTTGCAGTTATTTCTCTCATCCCTCCCTTCTTCCTTTCCTCTTCCCTGTGCACCCTCGTACTCTCCTGGCTTGTGGTTTTGTAGACAGTCCTCCCCAAATGCCGGCTTGTTCTGCACAAGGCAGATTCGGGCCTTTCCTGCAGGTCTGGAAGAAAACTTGGGCAATGCACTGAAATTTCTGATGTTTGACTTAGAGAATATTTTTAAAGGAAGAGAGCCTCTTGTGAAATACTTGTATGTGGTAGGAACCAGACTTGACATTAAGGGGTTTCTAAGATATCTTTCTCTTTTTCTGGTCCCTTGACTATCTTCTTTAAACTATAGCTCTCACATTATCTTTCGAGTATCTGCATTTCTATTTTTTTTCCACATTTTGCATATTTCTCATTTCATTCACTCTAGTCTGAAATCTGCTATGGGAACATCTTAGGGGCTACTGTGCTTTGCTATGAAAATGTCATATGTATTCTCAAGTTTTCCTGTGGTCGCTGAGCAAAGCTTGTACACCAAACCAACCCAAAATCAGCATATATATTTTTGCAAACATACATTTTTTTCCCATCTGTGTACATAGCCTCTGACTTCCATATGGGATCTTGAAGGCAGAGAGTTGTTGAAGGTGTTGTGCCATTTCTTATTTCTTATTTCAAAGCACTCTCCTTGCCTTAGGGTTTATTTCCCTGACGATAAACCCAAAAAGGAGAAGTTCTGGGAGGATTGCTTTAACTTTGGCATCTCTTGGGCACTTCTTACACCACATAATGTAGGCTTGATGTTGACCTGCTCCATGTGACCGCAGAAGCAGGAACAAAGGAAAAACCCATTTCCCTGGCAGGTTGTGGCTAAGGTCCAGGGCTGGTGCCTGGCTCGTGTTGCTTAACCTTAAATCCCTGGCCATATAAAGAGGTTTGCAGCAAGGAGCCAAGGCAGGGATCTTCTCTGCTGCCAGGTGATCACCCACCAACCAGCCTCCTCTTTGGGCAGGGACAGCAGGGACTCGTAATACTAAACCTACTTACAGTGAAGGAAATCATTACCTGGGCAGCGCGGCTCAGCGCCAGGCCTGGGGCGGATGTCCCTGGCAGTCACCCGGTCTCCCAGGGTGACAAATGGCCCTTCCAGAACCGTTGCTGCTCCCGTTCCAGATCCCTGGTGCACTCGCTGTGGGCCAGAATGTGACATGACACCACATGCCCCATGCCCTCTCTGTGCCACAGGAGCTGGGCTGCTGGCCCTGGGCATCCCATGGGCACAGCTGGAGGCAAAGCGTGCTGCCCTGCACAGCAGCACGGCTGCACTTTTCAAGGACAGCCCTTCCGGGCCTGTTTCATGTTAGGTGAGTCTACTGGAAGTCTTTTTTATATTTTAAACTCACACTGCAGGTTACTTGTGCTGATAAATAAATAGCACCTTCTCACTGGGAGTAATATCAGTTTCTAATGCCTCCAGCTAGGCAATGGTGAAAACTCCGTGAAGTCAAAACTCAGGTAGGTCTGTGTCCAAACCAAGAATTACCACACAAATAACTCATTGGGCAGCTACAAGCAATAAATTACGTATTTGTAGTGTGTTAGATGCTGTAAAAACTGTAAGAGGCTTTTCCCATCAAGTCAGTAAAGAAAAATGTGAACATGTCAATTTTCCTCCAGACCATGGCAAGACCAGCTTTCCACAATACTCCAAAATGATCAGAGTTTGCCTCTGATTTGTCAGTGTCCAGGTGAGCAAGGAAAACCACCCATGCGCTAGTATTACTGCACAGCTGAACCAGGACGGCTGCAGAGCAAAGCATTTATTCAGCCTTGCCTTAGCATTTCCGCATCTCTTTGTTTTAGTCCATGAACACTGTTCAAACAAATGAAAATCAGAAAATCAGTTAGAAGATGAGGAGGGGAAAGAACCTCCCTCTTGTGGGAGCATTTGCTTTGATTTAAGCTATCTAAAGATAATAAAGAACAGGGCTCCGTAATGATATAATTTTCTCATCTTCTTGGTTTCAAAGTATTTTTTAACAAGCAAAATGAGGCTTCAAACTTGTCTGAGGATTCTGTGGATTAAATATTAATCATGATGCCAAAGTAACAAATAGAGAAATCCTGCTTGGTTGTTCTGACATGCAAGTCCCTAATTGTGTGGGAAGCTGCTCAGATGGGTTTCAGTTTCAGCAGGAGATAAAATGCCACAGAGCCAGTACAGTATCTGTGTCGTTGCAAGATTTATGGCTTGATTCTCTGCTTGGAAACAAAGGAACAAATAGCTTCATGTCACGCACTGAACCGAAACATTATGGATTATATTATTACTCTAGCTTCTACAGGACTTCTCAGTGGGGGAAAAAAAATTCTATTAACTTGCTTTTATGACTACCAGCAGGGTAACGTGAAGAGAATAATGTCCTCCATTTATAAGGTCTGGGGCCTTAAACCTTAATAGCAGTCCAGGAGCTCTGTCAGAAAGACTAGGCTGTTTCCTTTCCTTCATAAAATTCCTATCTCCATTAATCTGTGTTTATTTTCCTTCTGCTTTTTAATTTGCTTAATGGACTTCAGCCGAAGCCTCTCCTAGAAGTCAGAGGAAAGTAAACCTCTGATAAATCCTTTGGGACTTAATAGTCACAGTTAAGCACTTCTTTGGATTATTTCGTCTGACTTTCATCTTTGCTGCTGCAGAGATGACTGCTACCCAGCACTGCAGCCTAACCCCATGACTTAAGAGCCTGGGAATGAACGGACAAAAGATACCCCTTTTTCTTTCTCCTTCTACAGGCATGGAAATACAGCAAGACTAGCTTTAAACTCTTAAGAGGCATCTGGGGTGTCCTCCAGGTGTTTGCCCAGTGCAGAAAGCCTGCAGGAGCCCTGATGCTACTCAGAACCCCAGTTTCTGAGGACTTTTGATGTGGCTTTCATAGTGAGCAGCTTATCTGCTCATCATCCCAGGTTCCTTGGGTGTGGGAGCACTTGAAAACCCAGCCCCGGCTGTGACCAGCCTGCCCTGCCACGTCCGATCCTCAGGTTTTGGTTTCAATGAACTGGGAGAGGAAGCCCCAGCTGGATGGGAGATGCTGTGTCTCACAGTGGGGAGCTCAGTGAGGTTCAGGCTACCTCCACCCTCTGCTGCTCAAGGTAGCCTAGACCCTCAAGCATGGAGGGGCAAGCAGGGGGCTGCAGCTCCTCCTAGGAAACCTGCCTGCTGCTGTCCCTAAACATACATCAAAATCGTCTTCCAGGAGAAGAGGGCAGCGACATTTCCTTGTTTCCGGTCCTACTGGCGCTGTTTAATAATATTTCATGTTATCAACCTATTATTATTTTCACTTCCATGGGTAGACTTTGAATGACAGGCAGCTTTGGACTTAGTCTATAAATAACTTTTTGTAAGAAATCTAAGCCCTTTGTGCTCTAACTCATATATTACTTTCTATATAACAGCTTTATTTTTGCACAGAATTTATTCCTGCAGGATCTGCTTAGTCAGAAACTGCATTGTATAATTAGGTCCCAACTGCCTATTTCTAATCCTGAACAAAGGTTTGTTTTATTGTTCATTTCTGGAATTCACATTTTCATTTTATTTCTTCCATGTTCTATAGACATAATTAATTAGGTCCCATTCCACCAACCTTTCTATTTCCTGTGTCTAATGAACAGGCTTTAAAAAAGCCCTCCATGGCTTTCTGTGCTGCTGGAGCAATTTACACATGTTCACCTGTAGTGATACTAGGAAATGAAGCACAGGCAAGGACTAAGATCTGAGTTCCCATAAGTAATAAGCTATGGTACAGGCAGATAACGGACTCATTAACTTACTGCAACTTGTAATTGAAATTTGTGCTTGTACATTTTGGCCTGGTCTGCATGGTGTGAGAGGAGGTTTCTTTCTCCTAAGAAAAAATCTCGCCTTCTGATTTTTCATGACCCACTTGATAAAGCTGTTGCCTGTGAATCTCTCTCAGCAGCAGGGAGTAGGTGGCCATAGATGAATTAATTCTGACTGGTTTTGTGACAGCACATAGTTTTGTGCCAGAAGAAAAACTGAGCCATTGAGGAAACCCCATATCACAGTTATTTACAGCCCTGATTACTTTGCCTTGAATCTGTTTTTCTTTCCTTGGTAAAGGGGGCCTCAGATCACCACATACTATATGTTCGTTACAACAGCATATCTTTTCTGAATGTGCTTTCTTCAACACAATACGGTCAACCAGAGCACAACTTGTTTTTGCAATATAGCTTGATGACAAGACATCAGGAGCAGGAACTTAATACATAGAGCATATAGTTATGAACCTCTGGGGGAAGGAAAGCCCTGTCTGAAAGAGCAATCTGCCCCAACCCTTTAGGGATACCAGCAAAGGAGTGTGGTAGCATCTCAAAGAAACACGGCCTTTGGAAGCGCCTAGGGCTTGGTCAAGATGCAGTTGCTGTCGTGACTGCTATATGAAGCAGATAAATTTCAGCGCACTTGAAATCAGATTGCTTGGGGCTTGGGAGAAGCGTGGCTGTGAGAGCACAAAGCTCTATGCTGGATGAAAAACCCACCCAAGAAGCTGGGTAAATACTCAAGTTGTTTGCTCTGTGGAGGTTCTTGCCGCTGGCTAAATTGTTGCTGGTATCTAGGTCAGTTGGGGGCCAACTCGAGGGTGTCCGCAGCACATTGCAGGCACAGCGAGGATTAGAGAGTCTAGGCAGTTGGTCGCATGGACTGATGCTTCTCTTGGGATTGACTAAAACAAACGTTCAGGAGCCTTGTTTGGAGCTTCAAGTTGTTGGACAAAGGCAGAGGCTGGGGATAATTTCTAAGAGCTGGGGATAATTTCTAAGAGATAATTTCTACTTGGCCTGGGATGCTAAATGACAGCCTGGGCCTTATTCAGAAGAGGCTCCTTCCATGGGTGGATGGGGGCCTTCACAGCATATTAGTCTCGCTGATCCACATTCTGATGTCTGAGATCCTGCTAAAAGAATTAGCACAAATAATAAGAGTCAAAGCTGCTTTGTGGGAACTGTGAGTTTCCTGTCTTCTTTGCATTTGTGAAGAAAGACTTTGTCATGTTCCCAGGGTAGAAGTCACAATTTGCATTAGGAAAATATAAACAAAATGAAAAGATTGGCCCCATGATAGAGCCGGCGCAACAACAAGAGATTCAGGAAAGTACTAAATGCTGCACAGCAGGCAGATTTTGATTTATATTTGTAGGCTTTTTTGTTTCAAAATACAGTATTCCCCCTCTTTCATCTCCAAAACCCAGTCAATACAGAACAGCAACATAGCTTTTGGCGATCTTCATTTTTTAGCTAAACTTGTTTGTGTTCTCTCCTAGCGCTTGAAGCAGAGCAGTAGCAAATTACATTAGTGCTTCCCAGTTTGTGACACACTCTACCATGTTTTTTCAATAAAAATGACACCACTTAACTTAGCTGGGTCAGTAATGAAGTAGCAAGAGAGGTTTTGTTTGGCAAGAAAAACTAGCTTAGAATCCAGAGCTTCATACAGCTAAAGCAAAATAAAGGATTTAGGTTAATTAGACTATTTATGAACTCTAAACTCTTCCCTTAATTTATGTATCATAATGAAATGTATCTCCGTGGCCCCTTTGAGTGGTCTTCCACACGCTATGGGAATAATTTACCCACTCTGCTCAACAGTGGCTGTGTGTGGACACTGCAGAGGAGAACTTGTTCCCTGGGGTACTGAAAGGAGCCTTTGTGTCTGTCGAACGGAAAAAGAGATATGTTCTTATGACATGAATGAGTACCACAATCCAGTGAAAAGATTTTTCATTGGAGATGCACAACCGGATAGGGGGGAGCAGGGATAGGCTATTCCTCACTGCAAGGGCCATATCAGCAAGGTGGAAACATCTCAGCTATGTAACATTTGTGAGTACTCAGATTTAAGAGGAGCTGGGTACCTACATCACCATCCTCTAGCTTTCTGCAGGCAGAGGGACAGGGAAAAGGTTCTGTGAATAACATTAGGTTCTCTGAGGAAAACCTGGAGTGGGCCCAGTGCTCTGCGTTGTTTGGAAGCAGAAAGCTCATTTCCAGGTGTGTTAGACATTAAACCCAAGTTCCCATTTTCCCTCACATAGCCTCGCCATGTCTCACCTGTTCATTAGTTTAATGTCTTGTCATCGGTATTTATAAATGCAGCAGTGTGCTTGGAAACACATAGTATCAGGTCTTGCTGCACTGAAGCTGGCTGTGCAGCAAAAGTAAACCTGACAGGAATGACAACCTAAAAATAGGTATCATTTTGTTACATTTTCAGTGACCCTTTGAAGTCAGCCAAGCTGATGCTTGCATCTGCTGAGATCTCCTGAACCAGTGACTCTGGCTTTGAAAAACTTGCTAGCCACCCCCGGACCTAGGGCTGAGATTGTCACCTCCAAACCCCACAGCCAGCACTCCTGCAAATACCACACTCCCATGGCAAAGGCAAAGAGGGACCGCTGGAGAAGCCTTGCAGGCCCCTGCTGTCAAAGTTGTCACCTCCACCCTAGCAGGATGTAGAGATGCACAAAGAAAACAAACTACATGAGTATGAAGAAGTGTTTGTTGCATGCAGCTCCTCTGGGAAGTTTGGGAAATTTGTGAAATCTGGTGACTGAAAACCAGATCCAAATGCGATCAGCATTGCATGGTGCTCTCTGCTTTTCCAGAACATCAGTAACAACAGCGAAGCTTAAAAACCCTGTCCCTTGCCTGGTCCCACCCTTGCAGAGCTGTCCCTGTGCTCGGGTGGTGCAGGCTCGGTGGTGTGGGCTTCTCCATGCGCTCCAGGATTCCCGTTGTAGAGAGATGTGGTGGAGCTGCACAATGCAGAGCCGGGGGCAGAACTGGCTGACCAAGGCCAGGCTTTAAAGGCTTTGTTAATTTAGACAAATCTTTGACAAGTCCAAGTCCTCTGCCCTGTGTCACTGGTTGTCGCTGTGAATTATTCCAGTGTGTCACATGGCCACACAGCAGGAAAATAATTTCTAAGAAATGTTCTGGTTTTGCTTATTTTGGTAGGCTCCAATTCAAAGCCATTCACAAGGGGTGATTCCAGCTATGTGAAATCACAAAACTGACAGACATGGGCTCTGCCGGACCAGACACAACCGTTGGCTCCCAGGTTTTCATTGCTTGTCTCTCACATGAAGAACTTCACAGTGCCTCTGGCCAAAAATGTTTTGTGAGTCCAACTGAAGTCCTGACCCTCCTGTGATTTTGCGCTGACCTGTAGGTTGAGAACCATGCAATGTGTAAATTGTGTTAAAATTGGACATGTTTGAAAGGCTTTCACCCCCCAAATCGATTACTTCGGTGTTTTTTCAGAGTGGCCACTCAGTCTGGGCTCCCAAAATGGATCTGTTCTAGCCTCTTCTGAAAATGTAATGCCACAGGACTCCTGAGAAAAGCACAGGAACTGCCTTGTTAGCAACCATTGTGACTTGGCTTTGCTTTGTGTAGGAGTGCGAAGCACCCGGCTCAGCTCTTCCAGGGGCCTCCAAGGTCAACAACAACGACCGCCAGAAAACAGGGGGAGCAGTGGGAGACAGACTGCGGAGCCAGTGGTCTGCAGGGGCGGCAAACACTGTCCGGTAACTTTGGAAAGAAAGGAATCAGCCATTTCCACAGCGCTCCGAACGCCAGGCGCAGAGGTCTCCAGCCCTCTCCCAGCGGTGGCAGCACCTTGTCACACACATCACCCCCCGGCGGACCTGACGCCTGCTCTGGGGCCGTGGGTGCCCTAGTCCACCTGACACCCCTGTTCCCTTAGCGGTCTGGGAGCTGCCAGGGGGCAAATGCTGCTGTTTAGGTGAGAGTCCTGGCGACCTGCTGAGCGTGCTGGTGACCAGCGCGCCGGCATGCCTTGCAAGCGCCGCTCCGTTAGCACATCCCGCCCCAACACTTCCTAGGGCAGGAGGAGAAAGGAGTAACCCAGATAACAGCAGTGCCTGAATGACTGAACCATGTTTTATGGGGCATTAATTATTTGGTATCCCAATAGGCATCTTGCTGCACTGCTGCAGCGGCTGTGAAGGACAAGGGCAGAGCGCTCCCAATGTATGGGAATAAGGACTTGACCCCCAAGTTAAAGGCATTGCCTGAGTAATGGCTTCCAGTTAAGGCTAACTTTACTGGGGAGTGCCCCTTTGCTTGTAAACCCCTGTGATTTCATGAAATGGTAATCTCTGTGTGGGTGCTATTTATCGCTGTATATCACCCCTAATCCAGAAAAAAACAGAGACATATATTTTCCCCCAGAAAGCTTTTACTACAGCAAGATTGCTGCAGCAGTTTAAACAGCAGAATAATGGGGATTACTCATGAAAGGGTGACTGATGGTTTCTGTCAGGGGCGAATCCGACTCTTCCTGATTAGGATTTTCTGGAAAGTCTCATCAGCGACTGTGCGTCTGCAAGCAGCCGGGCTGGCCCGGCGGCCCCCGGATAGCGTCTCCATGGGGATGTGCTGCTGGCCCGGGGGCCGGCCCGGCACGGGCGGCCACGTCGGGTTGTGCTCCTCCAGCACAGCTTTTGCAAGAAGGGCATTTTTAACACCTCCCCCAAATCCTGGGGATTTCTTCTCTTCCTGGGCTGTGTGCCCATGGCAGAGCTGGCTGGTGCCCTGCATTTCCAGCACGGTGATCATGCACCCTGTGAGGGGCCCTGTTTTTCTACTACCATTACAATACTCGGGCCAAATTCCTGTGGACCCTGCAGGAGCAATTCACAAACGCTGAGATTTCATGAAGTGTAGGCTGATATCCACTAGCTACATTGGTATATACATTTTAATTTAAGCCGTGTGATGCCAGCTTTGCACTGGTCTAAGCGAGGTCAGGAGCGAACACTCAATGCGTTTGGAAAGCACTAGCATGTGAGCAGCGAATCCTATTTTCTTCCCAAAGCCCCAAAGATTTGCATGCCCAGGCTCCATTGACTTGTTGCTAGTTGACTGCAATTCTCCTTCATGCACCATAAATATTTCTGAGATGCCTTTGGGTTCAATGACAAATAACGTCCACAGCGCTGAACCTTGTTACTGGGAGATAATCTATGTTGACCTCTGTATTTTGACTTTACCTTGAATTTTATTTTCTCTAGATGCTCTGGCATTTTTCTTGCAATTTTTTTTCCAGTCATACTCCATCCTGTTTTACACCATCCAACTTATCAACCCCATTTTTATAGAAGGATTGTTTGTGGTTTGTCTAAACTTGAGTAATTCTGGCATGGGAGGTAAAGAAAGCATATTGTTTTGTATCTAAAGGGGATTTTCTCAACGTGCAGCACAGCTGCTTTCACCTGGTCAGCTTATATTAGATTAAATGGAAATTATATAGCTAAAAAGCTTAATATAGCTGTCTGGGAATATTTACACTTACATACACATACATACACACAATATTTCTTCATTTTCAAGTTAAACTGCTTCCTAATACTAAAAAAGCAGAGAAAAGAGTTTTAATATGATTTTGCTTGAATTAATGACATCCTAATATTCTCAATTGATTAATACATCATGTTTTTCTTGAATAAAGTCACAGACCAGGTTTTGTACTTTTGTTAACAGCCTCCATGCCCGTCTAAAAACTGTTCTAAATGTTCTTTGCAGTGACTGTTCCTGATGACTAAATTTCACACTCAAGAGAATACTGGAAATGCAATTATCTTAGAAGGATATTCAAATTTATTTGCGGTTTGGCAATGGAGAAAGATGATGTTTGATATAAATTTTATTCCCATTTGGGAGGAAATTTCATTTTGGAGACTGATTTTTTATATCTATGTTTATCCATGAATAGCATATGAGTTACTGCATCAAATCTGATAACACCCCATGATAGCATGTAGAATATGTTAATATATTTTTTTCTAGTATGAAGATGAAAATAAACATTTCTATCTCTTCCTTAATTTTGATGACTGGAAGCAACCCAAAAAAGCTAGTTTTCAAATAGGGAAAGAGATTTCAAATTTATTTTTTGTTTTTGTTTTATTTTATTTTTCACAAAAGAAGGCAAAGAAAGGCACTAGAAAGAAACCTTGAAAGATACCAATTGTAATTCTCCCTCACTCCTTCCAAGGAGATCCAAACCAAAGGCTGAAAATTTAAATATTCTCAAGTTTCCTTTTCTTAAATGAACACCAAAAATATCTTGAAAAGTACATATTTTACTAATCATATTACGTCTGCTTTCACCCATTCTGCCCTCACCTGTCTCACAGTGTGCATTCCCTGAAATGGAAGGGGTCCCTCAGGATGGTACTATTTGGGTTGTGTAAATATTTCTCTCTCAGGCTCTCCAGTGTGGGCAGTTTCACGAGGGTGATCTTGAAATTTGTCTTTCTATGAGTTTATTTTCTCAGTCATTTGCAAGAACACCCTATGATGAGTGAGCTGGGAAAGTCAGTTTTTCACCCATTTTTGTGACTTCTGCACGCAGCTCTCTTCTGAAGCCTTGGGGGGACTCTTGCCTACAAGCACAGCCCCTCTAGTTGCCATCTTTCTCTCAGCCTTATGCCCCTCAACACACTCAGAGCAGAGCACTAAAACTCATGGAGCCGCCCAGCCCCTAGACCAGGCTCAATGAGAACAGACACGTGCTTGAGTTCAAGCTCATGTTTCACTGCTTTTAAAAGAACATCAAGGATGGACTTTCTGTAATTAGCATCAGTCTTAACGCGTGTTCAGAGGCATCTGCAACACCTCTGAGTGTTGCCCCCGGTGCTAACCAGGAGAGCTTTTGCATGTATGCTCCTATCAATGTATGTAAACATTAAAAACTTTCTAGGCTACTCAGGGGTTAAGGTTATTCTTGTAGCAGTCCTTAATAAGAAATTCAGACAGTTTCTGCGTGGTTTTAATTATGACAGCCTTTCATATAGGTTGGAGGGGCTCCTGGCTCTGTCCTGTTGAGACATTAAAGGTCCCTTTGTTTAAGAGCTTAGAGCCAGATCTGAGATTGTGCGTATTTCACCTTTAGGATATGGAAAAGTGCTGAGACACGGCAGGATTCGATGCTGGTAGCCCCCGCAGTTGAAGCTATGGCCCAGTGTGTTGTCAGCATTGCTATCGCTGCGGCAGCCTGCCCGCTCTCGCCATGATGCTATCAGCTTTCCGTGCTGGAGTCTGAGTGATGGGTGATTAATGAACTGGAGCTACAGCTATCTGTGAGAAAGAAGAATTGCTTGTTTCACCCACAGCACAGTCCTAATTGGCAGTGTCTGACGGCATCTGGTTTGCTCCATGTATAGATACCAGATACACAAAGGGACTTCTTCCAAGATTACTGTGATTTTCGCTAATCTCTCCCTTGCAACGCCACTCTCCACAGGAAATAAAACAACTAACCTTTGATTTTTTTTTCCTGTGGTAGAGGGAGAGCAAGGAAAAACATGACTTTCTTCCAAAATAAGTTTTATAAAAAGAAACACAAAACACAAACTTGTTTCACAAGTATTTTGACATAGAAAATCTCATAAGCTATCTCATCTGAAAAAAATAACAATTGTGCAAATAAATATAACAGAGATCTTTGTTCTGTTGTTTGGAGAGACCTTTTCATTTCTGCTCTTGCAGTGATATATCTGCTAGTTTATTTGCTTTCTCTTCATCTAACTGGTATGACCAAATCAAAATAAAAGGCTATAAACACATCCAAGATAACTAGCCGGATGTACCAACAGCAGTAATCCAGGTCATCCTTTCTAATGTGCATTAATGCAGGAGAACACTGGTCCTCCCCAGTTTCTGCTTCAGTCCCTGTTCAATATGCTATAGAGCTGGTCAGTAAGAAAGCAGATCTCTTAAAACAATTATTTTCTCGTCCAAGACATATTTGGCAGGAGAGTTAGTATATTCCAGAGTGACGGAGCTGGCTTGTGCTTTACCTGAGTGCAAATATCACGGAAGGTGTAAGGCAACAGAAGTTTAGGCCTGAAATTCCTGGTACAGGAATTAAATACTTCTGCCACCTGTGACCTGCTGCCAGACTGAATAATTTGGTATATTTCAGCTATGAAAAAAAATCATCTAAGAAAAAAATTTTCACATTGCTGCAAAGTAAAGTCATAACAAACATCCTCCTAGACATTTTTTTTTTCTGGAAGGTCTTCTCCCTGATAATTCTCATATTGGTCATTTATGTGTTGTAGATGATGTGAAATGTGTTTGTCTGAAGGGCTGTATTAAATTAGAGCATCAAAAAGATGCTGAGACCTGCCAAGAAATATATATAGTGGTTGAGAGAGAATAGAGTCCTGCCTATACTGTAGTGACTGTGACAGAAAGTTTCAAAGGAAATGTAAGATTTCTTCTATGGTGGTGAGCTGAGATGTAGGTATTCTCTCTACTCTTCCCTCTGCCAAATCAATATGTGCTTTTCAAGGATTTTTAAGCTCAGTATAGGGAGATACCGTGGGAGAATAATGTGAATTGAGCAGAGTCTTAGCATTGCAAAACCTCACTGCTATCCAGAGCCATCTGCAGAGTGTACCAGGAGTGCTGTGATTTCCACAGGCGTTGGGCCAACCTGACTCCTAGGTCCCAAATTTGCTTCTTCAAAGGAAAATCTGACTAGGTCATGTACTTTTAAGAAAAGGATCTGCTTTACTGGGAAACTGTATTTTGGCAAGAGGCTCATGACTGATGAGCTCACCATGGTGTGCTGTGCCACGGTATCCGAGACTGAATGAAAATCCATTTCTCTGGCCGTGTGGTTGTTTTATCCTGTCGTCCTTTAATGTAATGGCTGGCAGTTCAAAGGAAACCTCCGAACCACAAGCCTCTATGCTGTCCAGGCACTTGTATCAGGCCAGGTTCTGGGGGTGCTCACAGGCTTTCAGAGGCAAGTGGGGGACCTGACGTTAACCTTCTTCCAGACGCTGTCACTGCAAACTTTCCAAAGTTAAATTAGCTTCAGCAGAATTTCCAGGTACACTGGCACAATGGTACAATGGCAGTAGGCCATGGTACTGGTACAATGGCGGTAGGCTTTTTGTTTTAACATAACCACACACTTCTCTCCTTCTTCTTAGGGGATGCTCCAAGGAGCTTGGGGACATCATTGCTCTAGCTGTTCTGCAAACATACAATTTTAAGAGAATCTGCTTTCAGATCTGTAGTTCCTCTCCCCCAAAACTGTTTCAAACAGTTAGTGCACTTCCGCTGTTTTCAGGCTTGGATTGTTTGAAACAGAAGAACTCAGAAGAGGACCATCACAAAAACATCAAATTGGAAGGCAACAGAGATTCAAATTACTTCATCTTAGTTGTTTATCTTACTGACTTAATCTGTTTCCAGCTTTCGAGCCATATACAAGTTACTTCTACAGACCAACACTCAGCTGTACAGTGGACATAAATGAGATGAAAAAAGGTGAAGGTGTCTCCATGGCCACAGCATAGGGAGGTGGATCCCAGTGACGGTTACTGGTGCATTCTCAGGGCATGGGAGCTGCAAAGTGGTGGGGTGGGACCAAGACTGTTGTGGCTGCTGTGAAGCAAAGGCTGCCTCTTTCTTGGCTGACAACCCTAGGGTAGCTCGGGTACTGCCACTTGCAGAAGTCACATCTTTAGTCATGGACATTCTTGACTCTAATGAAAGGGCTAAAAGAAGGTTAAATTCAGTGTATTAATGAGATTATGGGAAAAAAAGGGGGGAGGAAGAAACAGGTAAAATCATCCTCAGTTTATACCTGTACAGCTTTGATGGATTACTGTATGTTAAATACTGAGTTAGAACTCAGTAAGGCTTAGCTTTTCCATAGTTAAATAGTTAATCATCTGAATATGTGTACAAACAGCAGATTCAGTGCATGCAATGGAAGGTAAAGTCAGAATAAAATGGAAATACCATGTACTGAACAGAACTGGAATTCCATCACCTTATTTAGCCTTGTGTCTGAAGCTGGTCTGCACTTAGCCCATTCCAGCAAGCTTCCTACCTGCTCTCAGTCTCTTCTGTGAAATCTATTTGGATGGCACCAGTAATTAAGCCAAAGTGCAAAAATTTCATCTGGAGTAGGCAACCTGGTTTAGAGATGTCAGTTTTGGGGTCTTCCAAGGGGAACTCTTACGGGATCATATTAACAAAGCATGTGGAGTCAGATCAGGAAAACTCAGCCCTCCTTTAATTCCATCCGCTACATATTTGCAGACAAATCAACAGCCCTCTTCCTGGCAGTGCCAGGTGGACAGCTGAAGGACTCTTCACAGCATCCACATTTCAGCTTGATCTCAATGAATCTTTGTGGCTCCATCAATGCCAATGTGAGAACATTTCCTCTGAAGTCATTCATGTAAACAGTACAGGGACCAACTCAAAGCACTCAGCTTTGTTCCACATGTCGGGGACAGTAGCCTGAGTGTTGATTTATTTAAAAAGAAAAAAAGAAAAAATCAGGAAGTTGCCTCTCAGGAAGTGCTCACCAAAGGGACTATGTTCAACAGAGTATGCAATGCCCATAAACAAATCCTTTATTATTTTATAAAGAAGCACTTTATATTTGTATTTCTGGTGCCACACCAAACTAATCTGTTAGGGACGTCAACTCAACTCCAATTTCCCTTTTACCTTTTAAAAAATATTTTTAAGTAGGCAGTATTTCCTTAGGCTGCATCTCAAAAAAAAAAAAAAAAAAAAAAAAAAAAAGACTGTAATAGGGAATTTATTTTAATGCTTATGTGTTCCCTTTTTGTCATTAACATTCTTTCCACTGTACCATGGCCAGGAATGGGGGCCAGGTCCTGGAGTTTAGAAAAGATCTCAGCATCATGTGGAAGCTCTTCTAATCAGCTGATGCTCTGTGATATAGTGGGAAATTCCATGGATTTTAGGCTGAAACACTTTCACACAAGCCTGCCTTGTCTTCCCATAATAATTGAGCTCCTTTAGAAACCTTGGCCCCAAAGATTTCCTGCCAAAAAACTCTTTCTGCCCTCAAAAAGGAGAGGCGGGAAAAATGTCCTGCAATGCCAGGAAAATGGGCATTATTCAATGGAGAGAATGGAAAATGGAAAACAAAATTCATCAACACTTTCTTCAGCAAAGAATATGTCTAACCAAGGCCAAAGCTCTTCTCTGGGTTACAAGTGTTTTTTTTCTTCTTCTTCTTCTTTCTTTTTTTTTTTTTTTTCCATCTTAAGCTAAGGTGCTTTCTGGAAAGAGAAAAAATAAGTCCTTGAAAAATCTAATTCTGATTGAGAATGCACTTGAAGTGAAAATGTTTGACTCTGCTTAGTGTTACGTCACATTGCCAACATGTTCAAGAGGAGCAGAAGTCTCTGGTGCATGAGCTGTCCTAAGATCGTCATGGGACAAGGTGAAGAAGCAGCATTCAAATTCCAGCCACTGACTCCCATGGCAAAATTGCCCCTGCCTGGAGCTATAGCATCAGGTGGCCTCCTGCGGGCTCCTTCACTAGCCCCACCGGCCTTGCATTCAGGGCTGCAGAAAGGCCAGGCTTCAACAGTGGGCACGGAGCATGGTTGTGTCCTTGTGCAGTCCAGCTCCACGTCACTCACCAGTGACTCTGACACAAACTGTGGCCTGGCTCATGTGCCAGCCCTGAGTCTGAATCCACTCAAGACTCAAGAGCGTCTGGCTGACTTGTTCTTTTTTATTGCCTTCTTTCTAAAATTTTTCATCTCAGACAAGAACTGTGCTGGATTATTTTTAAATCATAGAATTCCCTTTACCCCACCCTCATTGGTCTGTGCTTTGCTTTTTCCCTTAAAGAGTTGATTAATTTGGGGCCCAATTTGGTGAAATACCTTATCTCACATTTGGGACTTGGTTATACTCATAAAAGAAGGCACAAGCCTAACTTTTCTTAACTAGAGATCATAATGCTTTGCTATATCAGACTCTTTTTGGTGTGTGTAGCAAACTGATACTCACCATTAATTGACTTGAGAGTAGGATATTAAAACAGAGAACTGTAGGAAGATCCTATTTCAATGTCCAGTAAAAGATAGTGTGTTACAAAGCTTCTAAAAATAGGGGATTAAGTCTAGATTTCATCAGCACAACCCAGTTCATACTATTCATTTGAGAGCAGACTATTCCATTTCATTAATATCTGGAATTGCAATTTCACAGCTCTGATTCCCATAAAATAATAAAAGAAGTGAGCCAAGAATGGGCTTTTTTTTTGTTTAAAGTTAGACATAAGAAAAGAGGAAAGTCTTGGTGGCAAAAGTGATAAGAAGGCGAGCACAGTAGTTGATTTTTTAAGTTATTTACTAGATAGATACATTTCATTAATGTATAGATGAATGTTACAGATATTTTAGTCATTAATCTGGGCACTGCTTATTTGCTGCTAGCTCACAGTTGCCTACAGTCCATTTTCTTTACTATCTTGGTGATATGTTCTAATTAAATATAGTTTGTATACTACCTCCTCAGACCAGCCTGTCCCTATTCCTGTATCACACTTAGCTAAGAGAAATTCAGTGAAAATCCCTGTACTTTAAACAAGTCCTATTGATTTAAAAAGTAAAAACATTTTACATTTACAAATTCCATCCCTTTTCCTACTTCTTTTTCACCAACCGAAATAATACTCCCACTTTGAGTTCATAGATAGTTATATAGAAATACGTGCAGAATACTTATATAGATATGCCTGAAGGAACCTACTGTTGAACATGATCACTCCGAAGCTAAATATGACAGTTATTTAAATTGTTTGTGAACTAAAAAAAATAGGATTTAAATAATTGACAGAATATCATAGGCTAATTCAGGCTCACTGAGACCTGTGAGAAGCCCCTTCTGCATTTAGGTGTTTGTGACCACCTGCCCTGCTTGGCGCTGTCAGCCTTCACAGGGCTGGTGCTGAGCAGCATTTCCAGCTCCACTGTTCTCAGCTGATACCTCTCAGCCAGCAGAAGCAGATCCTGGAGTGACTTTCTGGATCCTCTACAGTATCACGATGCAGTAATGATTGAGGCGCAGAGAGAAAAGACTAATTTCCTTTTAGAAGTATGTTTTTGTTACTATTATTTATTCTGGTGATTATCTGGTTTTGTAAAACCAGCCAGCCTTTGCCTGACACAGCCTTCCCAGTGGCCTTCAGGAAAGCATCGTGGCAGCTTAGTGCGGGGAGAGAGGAGAACCCCTGGTGTGCGCCAAAATGCGCCGTCCGCCTCCCTGTGCGGATGCAAAGGCGCCTCCGGCAGCTCCGCGTTGCTGCCTTGCGTGGGACCCAGCAGATGGCACTCCCGGGCGACGTTTCTGCTGGTGTGCGGGTGGCTGGGCTGCCAGCCGGCTCCCGGACCCCATCGCCCTCCTGGCTCTGCCCCACTGCCCTGCTGCTGCCCCTGCCCTGCGCGTCCGCGGGCCCTGGTCTGTGTGCCAGCGCAGCAGGCCAGGCTGCTGCTGCTGGGGAGAGCAGGGCCACCTTGATGGCCTTTTCCGGCTTTTTCCAAAAGCCTTGCTGGGGTAGATGGAAGTCTCCTCGGGACAGGGCAGACTGTGGGCTGCTGGATGGGCAGCATGATAAATAAAGCTTATCTCTGGAGAGGTCAGTACCTTACATTTCACAGAAACTGAGAATGGCTGAGGTTGGAAGGTACTTCCAGAGATGGTCTAATATAACTCCTCTGCTCAAAGCAAGGTCACCTAGAATATATTTCTCAGGGCTTTTGGGTCTTGCATATCTTTAAGGTTGGAGACTTCATAAGCTCTCTGGGCAACCTGTTCCAGTGTTCAAGTCTCACCATAAAAAACTTCTAATGTTTAAACAGAATTTCCAGTATTTCAGTTGTAACCATTTCTTCTTGTGCTTTCACTGGGTGCCTCTGAGTCTGTTTTCTTTACTGCCCCCCATTAGCTATGTATATTGATAGATATATCTTGAACCTTATCTGCCCCCTTGAACCTTATCTGCCACCTCTTTGACATTCCTTCTTTCTCCTTATGAATCAGCAACAAAATTTAAGTATTATACAATAAGCAGGGTGCCACCTGGAGAGTATCTTACAGGAAGAAGCATTTCCATTTTACATGCCTAACTGTAGGGCTGAAAGCACAGAAAGGTCTGTATTTCAGCACATGGTAGGTGTGTCTCAAGTCAAGTAGGGATTTTTGACTCAGAAGTATTCCTAATTCAGGGAAAGAGATTTCAAGCCTGGATCTTAGGCTCTTGAACCTTTGTTGATGATGTATCCAAACCACTGAAGGTATTTTGGAAACTGGGTCCAGGTGCAACAAAGGGACCTTTTTTGCTTAAGCTTTTAGAAGTATTGCTGGTTTGTTAGGCATAGGCATGTGGGACCTTCACATTGTCATAGCTGGCTCTTAATAGAATTAGGTTTAAGGTGCTTTTCCCTCCTCTGGTGTTTTCTCTTAACAAGCACTAGCTGCTCCAGACAGAGGTTTCTGCATGCCAAATCACGATACTCATCCAGCATGTTTTGCATATTTATTTATTTATTTATTTATATGCTGTGTCCTGCTCGTTTACCAGTGGAAATCTGCCTGAGGGTTTTCCTTCATAACTCCTTTAATCTGCCTTTCCATTGGCACTACTGGCCAATATCAGGAAAGAATGACAGAATTTTACAGCTCTACTGCTACGTGGGAAATGCATCTCTCTTGCTGGCTAGAAGATTTTCATCGTTTGGTGGTTCCTTACTCCTCCTCCTCCTCTTCCTTCTCCTTCTCTAGAACTGTATTTAGTAAAAATCTGTTTTCCAGAAGAAGCAAGGACCTATTTTGTAGGCTTGCCAAGGACCCTTATCTGCACACTACGTCTGACATTCAGATCACTCTGAATTGGTCCACGTAGCCATGGATCGATATTTGTCATGGCGTTTCACTGACAAGCTTTGTTCCTTCAAACCTCTCGAATGTTTGTTTAAGAGAAGTCATGAGACCAGTTTTACTAATGGCCACCTTATTCCCTACTTCCTATAGAACAGAGGTAAAAGACTTTCTCGCAGTATAATGTTAACATTTGAGCATTATGCATGAGATATCAGATAGCTCAGAAACTCTTGATGCATCTAAACATCACGTATTGTTGAATATTCAGGTCCTTCTAGAGATTTTTGTATAGAGAATGTCGAGACAGGAAGACAAAGTAGAAGAGGGACTGATGTAAATCTCACTGCAGTCACCGGAAGTTTTTCAGATGATTGTAATGAATCTTCAATCCCAATTTAATTTATCTGAGTCCATGGGCTTTTGCAGTTGACTTTATGGGTTCCTACATGTTGTCATCTGGTACTTCAGTCACATCAACGGCCAACAAGGCAATGTGAAACTTTTCTGAACATGCTCTTGGATTTGTCTTAGGAACGTTTCTTAACAGGAGCATCAGCTACAAGTAACCATTGAGTCAGGGTTCAGAAATGCTGCCTCCACACTGGAGAAGAGAAAAGATGCAGCAGTGGGACTTGGAAGAGCTTCTGTTTGGCACTTTGATATGACATCATGGGAAAGCGTCATTACTGAGTCATTTCCATGGCAGAATTGAAGGAGATATTAATGATAAAAAAGAGACTAAAAAATCTCCTGGATGTCATTTTACCTTCATCAAAATAATCCTTATTTTTTACAGAAAAACTTACTGAAAAAGAAGAATGTCAGCTCCCTATCCCAGTTGCATCAGAGTGATCAAGAGCCAATTTTAAGTAGATTTGTATAGCAGAGAGGTGACCACATTACATAAAAACACAGCTTGTAATGAGAAAAGAGTCTATTGTGTCAGCCTTACTTACACTAGACATATCACACATCAATTCGAGCAGCAGAGATGAGAAAATGAAGAGGCCTTGGCCTGGCTGCTGTTGGTCATAAAAATGCATAGATTTTGTTCCATGCCCCTTCTGCTGGGGAATGCTATGTTTGGAGGGATGGTGGGGCAGGGGAAGTCTCCTATGAATGGCAGGAAAGCTTGGAGAAAAATGACTAGAAATGGTCATTTAGATGCCTGGGTCTCTTAATAAAGTCAGTATTAAAGAATCATCCTCATGTTCTTAGCATGCTCTAACCCAGCTGGTCCTGCAGTTTCACAACCAGTGCTTTCATTATTCAGGTTTTTCAGACTAACCAAATTCACACTTGCCTGTGCTAAACTGTAGCCTTGAGCCCTGCAGGATAGTGTGGGAGGGGAGCAAAGTGCCTCCATTTCTGCAGCCTTTTCCCAGGCTTTGTAAATCCAATTGTGGCCCTGGGTGTAGCTGTGCAGCTAGGCTACAAATTAAATCTTCAAAAGAAGCTGGTGTGAGCTAGTACCTGTCCAGTCAGGCAACTTGGAAAGCCACAGCTTAGAAACATGAGCTGATGTAACAGGTAATCACAACACTTGGGGTTACCTGAGTCATCGTCATACCTTACTAATGAATATCTTGGGGCTTGGCTAACAAACGGGAAACATCTTTGGAAGTCAAGATCCCATAGGAGTAAATCAACTTTTCTTCATTTGCTAGTTCCTTTCAGATCTTGATTTGAGCAAATGCACGGACTGGATCACTACAATCTTGGGGCAGGAGTGTATGAAAAGACAAAGGATTGACAATAGAAATTCAGTGTGGAGCGGTAACTGGGACAGAAGGCAGAAGGAGGTTTTGAGAGACTGTACTGAGGTTCCTAAGGCAAGATGCAAGCAGAATTCAGGTGGATAAATTGAAATTTATCCTCCAGTCAACCTACTGAACTTCTGATTTTATCTCTAGGCTGCTTGGTTTTTCACCTCATTACACAAATAATGTCAGGAATAGAGATAAGAACCTGGTTATCTAAATGCTCAGACAAGCTGCAGAATCAGACCTCTTGCTTGTCTTCCTCTGTCATGCAGCCCTTGTATTCTTGGCTGCACCATGCCTATGTTCAGGATGAGGAGCAAGACCTGCTTGCACAAGACTCCTGTGCAAACTGCTCTAGGGGTTGATTATTAAAGTCTTCTCCAGAGACATGAGAACTTGAGCCTGCCAGTGGCTCAAGTGACTGATAGTCTGTCCTGATTTTCAGATATCCAAGCATTGCTTTCAACATCAGTGGACCTTTCCACTTTTAACAGCCTTTGCCAGTGGTGCCTAACTCTGTTTACGTGAACTGGGACTAGAAACTTCTTACATACCACAAATTCTAAATTAGGGTTCCCAGGGCTGTAACATGCCCAACATGTTAGGTGATTGTAGCTTCTAGTGACTGGAAGGGCAAATTAAGATTGCTTAGCTCTTTAAGGATTGAGTCCAAAAGATACCAAACACATATATATACACACATGTACAGCCTGTCAAGCCTGAGGTTTTGAGACATTAGGTCTAACAATATATGCTATGCAACCCCCTCTGGCTCTGCAAGTCTTCAGTGGGACCGTGTAGGCTCTACATGCAGGGTCAAGTCTGGCTGTTAATGCTGATTAACCATTTTTGTTTGTTTGTTTGTTTGTTTGTTTTCCTTGGTTCTGCATTCGACACATTAATGTGTCTCACACCTAGAAGATATAGGTGCTGCCTACTTTTGTGCTTCATTTGGCCTCTTCCATTTTTCTCTTCATTCTACAACTATATGACCTGGTATTCCACACATAGCACTATTTATCATTCACAGGCCAATCCAATATACACAGTACAAAACAAGGGAGAGGCATGCAATTCTCAGACCCCGATGCTTAAAGTTTGAAGCAGCATCACGGCTTTGTGGCCTCTAGTGACGCTAATAAAATCTGCTAGATTGAAGACGGTTGCCTGTCACGCCAGTCTCGTATCAGTGCACTGCATTTTCAAATGCTGGAGTACAACACAGAGACGCCTGAATGCAAAGTCAGCTCCCCCGAGCCAAGCTGGAGCTGATGGCAGCAGCCCAGGGAGGGGGAGAGAGGGTGGCAGAGGCAGCGCCTGGAACCTGTGCTGAATGTTTAATGCTCCAGGTCCCCAGAAATCTCACTGTCGAGGTACGATACGGCCCCAGCTGAGGGATGCAGCCTGCAACTGGCAGTGGCTCTGAGGGAATTTGCCCCGTAAGAATCAGGTGCATGGGAGTGCAGTTTTTCTGCAGGAGCCAGCCCAGCTGGATCAAAGCCGAATCTTTGTCAAGTTCTGCAGGTATCTGTGCATCATGCTTCGGGAGTTTTATATTACCAGGGGGATCCCAACCCTGTATTTCCCCAGCTGATAGGGATTTGACTATAAATTAATGCCTATTTAGCATGATACAACTTCAAAGCCCTATATCAACATTAGCTGACAGCTCTCTGACGTACATGCTCATTATCCGAAACAGGGAAGCAAAGGCATTTGCTTAACATCTCCCAGTGAGTCAGTGACAGAGCAAGGATGTGCGCCGAGAGGCCCAAGCTCCCCGAATAATTCACTAGATCTCATGGCCTCTCGTGTTAATGGCTTCCATGCACAGACAGCCTTAGCAAAAGCCTTGAGTGAGTGTGAGCAGGATGCCTGCTAGAAATCTTTGAAGAGCCTCGTAAAGACAGGGCATGCAGGAAATTCCTGAATGATAGTTTAACTGGTCATACTTACTTGCACGTGTAGTTTGCTGGGTTCTCGTCACGCACATTATGCTACTAACATCCTTTGAAGAGAGGGCACTTTTGTATACGTTCATGCAGCTACGTGTGTGAAATACACTTAGTCAGGTAAAGCTACTTGCTAGTATTTACCTCTAGATCAAAAGCTGTTCTGATACCCAGGTATGTTTGAATTACAATTAAACTCTTCACAGCTGTAGCAGCCCTTTCCATGCCAGGCCTAACACTCTGGTTTTAGTCAAGTGAGTGGGAGTCAGAAGGTGCTTAAAAGGATGAACAGTTCTAAAACCAAAATTGAGTAATTACCAAACAGTTTTGGATTGCAGATGTTTCAGTTCAGCTTAGGGGCAGATATTCAGGCCCTACTGTGCTTCTCTTAAAAGTCTGAGGATCTTGAGTTCAAGCGTGTAGTGTCCGTATAAGCACACTTCCCTATCTCCTTGGCCTTGCACAAAACAGCTGTGCATTTGTGAGAAGAACTGATGTCAAATTAATAGCAAGTAATTGCTAAGAGCTGATGAATCTCTCAGATGAAAGGCACCATCTAATTACAAACTCTTGTCCTTGTTTTTTATTGTAAGGCCATCAGTTAAGGATTGTCGTGTTTGGATTTTTTTTTGGGGGGGGGGCTTTTTGTTTGTTTGTTTGTTTATGAGATTTTAGATGGTTTCAGTTTTTGTGTCTTGCTAGTGTTCCCTGACAACATTCTAGTCTTGGATTTTGCCTCTTTTCTCTCTGTCTTTTCTTTTGTTTTTGGGTACTTTTTGACTTAAAGAGCTTTTGCCTTTTTTTTTGACAAAATCTCTCAGTGTACCATATATGCTGTGTAGACAAGCTGTTTATGTGCCCATGTTGAAAACTCTGTTTGAAAGCTGATTCTGTAAATTGGCAGTCCATGAAGATGCATTGTTTGGCTCTGCTCTCTGATTTATTATTTTTGCATTACAGTGCTTGTCTGAGACGGGAAACACTTGTGAAAGAAGATGGAAAGAAAAGTTTTTAGAAATAAAAGCTAATCAAGCTCAGCAACGATCTCATTTGTGCAACTGTGTGCATAGGTATGCATATATGCAATGACTACAATGCCAAGCTACAGCTTGTAAATGAGTCTCACAATAACAAAGCCGATATAAAATAAAGAGAAAAATAAAGAGAAAAATAGATATGAACCAGAACATCAGACACAGTGCTAAGCAGGATCACACTGAAAATTTAAACCACTTCTGTGCCAAGCCCGTGACTGGAATAACTTCATGGAGTTTAGTGGTAAACCAGGGGTGAGTTTTGCATGTGGTGACATTTTTTGTTTTCGGCTAGGTTGTGACATAATGTTGAAATGATTGTTATTGAAGTGTAGCTGACAGATTAGCGGAGGCTCTGAGCAGGAATTTGGCTGTTGTGAATGAAAACTGCCTGCAAATTTAACAGCAGCTAGCTGAGGCAGTGATTACTTGGAGTTGATTAAAGTAAGATAACCATCCTGCTGAAAACCATAACTGAATTTCCACAGCCGTTCACTCTCAGAAGGCTTCAATTAGGCTACTGTGCACCCATTGGCGTCTCTGTAAACCACGCTGCTGCTCGCTGGGCCACCTGTGCCTGTACATGGGCCGTTGCCCTTCGGCTATGGGAGCTGGGGATGCCCATCTGTAGCTTTCAGATATGGACCCAGGCTCTAAACATTGGAATCAAAATATCTGTTTCCTTTAATTTGCTTTGTTGGTTTATTAAAGGGTTCAGATACAGGACCAGAAGTCCATCTGTGTTCTTGGGAAAATCCGTTTTGGTCTACTGGGTTTCCTTGTGCAGGGACCCGATCCTGGGCTGCAGGTTTCACTGCCATGTAAGCAACACAAGATCATGCACATTCGTGAGTGCTTCTCTGGACCACGGCCTGTGTGTGGTGATCTATGATCTGAGGGTTTTCTGTGGTTCACAGCAGAGAAATAATCCAAATATACAAGCACTGATTTAGTTGAGTTCTAAAAAGAGCAGAAAGCTTCAGGCCCTGAGGAAAAAGTAATGATTCAAAAATGTGTAAGAAATACAACTCTCCACTAGCATTATTTCTTTGTAAAATAACAAATAGCTCCAGTACATCTTCGAGTTTTGCAATTCATTCTTCTGCTTTGAATCTCCACCCAGACAAGTAGTAATGACTATAAGACCTTTTTTTTTTTTAAGATGAAAAGAAAAAAATCATTTCAGCCTCAAGAGCTCCTGTAGGAAAGATGCTCTTAACATAGCCAGCTTGTACAAAAATAGAAATGCTGGAGTTTCTTAGTTGGAACACAGCGCTGGAAAGGATCTGCAAAGTCTTTGAGTCCCATGTATAACGTGCACTCATGGTGCTTGACTGATTTATAGGCTTCCCTAAATACTTTGATTTTCCCTCACTGAAAGCTGAAGGCTATTTTGCTTAATCCCTGTCAACAGCAGAGGATTGGTTGTCACCTGCACTTCTGATGAACATTTAACTTGCCAATTTACAGATGGAACTTCCTTTGAGTAAGATAATGCTGACAAAACAGTAGTTCCTCTGCTGACAAAGTTATTTAAAACACAAAATAGCAAGTTTATATTACATATCATTCGATCTTATAAAAAGATGTGTGAGATTTAATTTCTTCGGTGCACCTCAGTGACCTTATTATTTCCTAAGACCGACGTGATTATGTCTCAGCTGTCTCCATCCGCCTGCAGTTGAAATTATCTGTAGCATTATCCTGATTATGGGCTAGGCCTAGGAGTATAAAACAGAAGATATGTGGCTCCGGTACTAATTCCTGTTCATCTGGTTAAACCTACAGTGGAGGTAGGAGGGAAAATAGCCCAAAGAAGGATACAGAGTTTAATGAAAGCAATGATTAGAAATTTTTGTGCTATGTTTAGTTTCTTTAGTAACTTTGATAAGTCTTTGGTCACCCATATAATGTTTTCAAAAAGAGCTATAACCTGAATGTTCTTGGTCAAAAATTTGTCATTAAAAGCTTAGACATTCTGAGCTGCTTTGTTAAATATCAAAAAGACCACTTTTTTTCTTCAGGAAACTAATTCAGCATTTAACCTTAATCTCACTTGTTCTTATCCTGAACTGTATCTTTTTTCTTCATACAGTTGTCATCTTTCTACTGTGGAGGTATTTATGGAAGAAAATTCATTGATTTTTATCTTCAGTGCCATCTAAAACAGATATGCATGAGTTTGCTCATATCTGATGTTAAACCAAAAAGATAATTTGGAAGCCATATATTCAGAAAATAAATGACTCATCTTTAGGTGAAACTGACCCTAATTAGATCTAGATCAGCCATCATTTGACAGAGGGAAAGAAAATTCATTTTCTCTGAAATGTGGTAATGGCTAGGAAACTAGCCCCAGAACCTTAAATTAAAAGCAGGTTTTAACATGCTGGCTCCTTGCCTGCCTTCAATATCAGCCTCTGCCTGTTTTAGTTAAATAACTGGTAACAAAAGAAGACAGGCTGGGTGACATTAAATAAAGAGAAACCTAAGAGAGTAATTTTGGCATTAGACAGGGCCAGAGGTGAGGGATTGTAAACTTTGTGGAACAAAATGTGGCACCGCAGTTTCTCCCAAACTTTGTTCACTAATATTTTACTCCTGGCTACCCCAGGCTACCTGTTGGCTGAGCAGCCTTTCCACAATGCCCAGCACGGGCGATTCTGGGACATGGCTCAGCTGCGAGCTGGGATTGAAGCCTCCCAGCGGGGCAACTAGCCTGAGAGGCTGCAGTGGCCCATGTCCAGGGCCAGAGGGAAGGAGTCCAGCTGTGGAGGGGCCCCAGCATCGTGCCATCTCAGCAGCCCAAGGGGCATCTCACTCTGCTTCCCCGTCTCTTTTTGGCACAAGTGACAACCAACTTGCTGCTCTTCCTCAAAGCGCTAAATGGTGTTGAAGCAGGGAGGGCGCTGGAGGACAAACTGTGTCTCCTATCTACAGGTCTTGGTAGGCTTGCATTAAGAAGTTACAGCATGGAACAACATCTTGGAGGCCACCAAAAGCCTTAAAAGAACTGTTCTGACCCCTAGTTGTTTTAATGGAATCAAAGAGATCCCTGCAAAGCCAATCACTCTAATAGCATAGGGTGGACAAAGCCCCAAAGATTAGGAGCTTAGCTCACGTAAGTGCCCGAGAGAGGTGCACAGAAGGGAACTGAATAAGAAAATCATTTAGGCCTCCCTTGTCTTTGAAATGTGATGCCCTTGCTATGAATGAGGCTGTTTAGGCATTTGTGCTTTGTGTGCACGTGTACGTACAAACACACCAGAAACAGGCTCTCGACTAGAATAATATGATAGTCTGATGTTTGGGGGTAATTTAGAGGATACCATGACAGTTTAATGCCTCCTAAATGTTAGGTCACAGGAGGGTTGATGCTTAGAGGCCCCTGCAGCAGGGACCGTGGACCCCAAGGCCCCGCAGCACGAGCTGCCCACGGGCTCAGCGTTCGGCCCCCCAAGCAGCCACATCGCGATGTGCTCTAGTGCAAAACTGCACTCGTCCAAGGCAGGCAGAGAGCACTTGCTTCCACAGATGAAACTAAGAGCATCTTCAGAAGCAGCTGAGCAGGGCTGTGGTCCAGCCGAGGTTCTGCCTGGGAAGGTCGAGAGCATTTCCAGCCCGACATCCAGAAATCAGGAGCTGCACCCAAGCTCACAAGACTTTTAGTGTTAGTATTTTTGGAATTCTTTGCCATTGCCTCCTGCTTCCATAGTGTCTCAGGGTCAAGGTTTACAGCTTTTCTCAAATTCTGAAGGCCCAAGAAAATTAAGATTTTCAATTAGTTCAGGATCTGGAGATCTAGCAAAAGCATTAAATGCTGTGAGATTTGGCAGTACTAGCAGAAAGCTAAAAAGATCGTCAAGAGTCTAATGCCTGCCTCAGGAATGTCCTACGTAAACTTAATTTGTTGCTGGGTACTCAACTCAAAAGGGAAGGAGAATATTTATTTCTATCCTTTTTTGAAAGAAAAACAATATATTTTTTCCTTTTTTATTAAACAGGCAGTCAAAATTTCACCCATAATTTTTGCTAATGCTTCTCAACTAGGGCTGGAGGCATTTTTTTCCATGGCTGTTTGTGAAGTGGACGCTTCAGTCTCCACTTCAGTGGAAAATATTCACTTCAGTTTAAAAATGAAATGTGAATGAAAAAATTGCTTACAGTATTGTTGATCAATAGCAAGATGTGATCAGTTTACCTTGAGCTCCCTGTACAAGGAACACCGTACCAAGGTCTCTGATGGGTTCAGAGTCTCTTGCATTTTTAAAAGTAACTTTTACAAATGCAGAACCTGTTGAATTTTTACAGAACTCCTGCTGGTTTGAGTCCTCACACCTTTGGCTATCGGTAGTATTTACATCTTAAAATATTCATAGAAGGTGGATGAGCAAATTTTATGGCCCTGGTTACTTATTCATGAATTTCAAAGTGTTTTTATCAGGATTGATGTATAGGTCTGGGTAAATGCCCCTTTTCCATCAGCCAGGATGAAAGAAGGGGAATAGCATTTTTTAGACAAAAGGAGAAAACAAATAAATAAATAAAAATAAAAATGCTTGTGTTGATCTGATAAAGTCTGTTTGGAAGGAGAAACAATTCCACCCTCCCTATTAACATTGCTATGATGAGATAACTTCCTCTATGGCTCTTAGGTTTCTCTCAGAAAATGTCCCTTTTTTCCAGTCCGTGCTGTTACCTCTGAGAGCACCCCTGATGGCAGGCAAAAGGACACATATTAAGGTCACCTTGTATAAGGTCAAGGGGTCTTCCCTCAGTTTAAGAAGATTTGCTCAAATTGGTTCCCTTCCTCTTTCCCAAATGTGTGTCACTCACCTAATGTTTGCATTGCTCCTTTAAGGCTGCTCTCTTGAACTCCTGAACCAGCCAGTCACTGTGTAACTCGTGGAGCCAGAAGCTCCCGCCCTGGTACCCTGCGGCAGCAGCCATCAGTACAGAGACCCGCTGTACCTTGTGGACGAAGACTCGGATGCTGCGCGCTTGCCTACGCAGCCGGCAAACCAGATGGTCTCGGATGCCCACGCCAGGCTGGCCAGGTGCCTCCTGCACTGTGTGTCTGCAGGTCTCAGTCCCACCATCACTTCTTACGTTCATTATTGCAGTGGCAACCAGGGATAAAGAAGCCCTGATTTCTAGAAATACGGGCTGTGTTTGATTTCTGAGGTGCTTGGAGGGGCCTGATACTTTGAAGCCAATATATCTGCACAGACGTAATGAGAAGCAGATGTTCTGTCAGAGCAGTGTTACCTGAACTGTCAGCAGCAATTTTGTCACGTTCTGGAGACTCCTTCAGCTTTCCAAGAGATACATGGTTTTCAAAAATAAAGCGTGCAGAGTAGCGTACTGTGAATTGAAGTGCAAAATGTACAGGAAAACATAAAAATATTCTGTAAAGTATTACCCATACTGCTGGATCTCCAAGCTTGACAGTGTGAATTTAACCTCTGACAGCTCCACAATGTAGGAAATGTAATTGCTTGCATTACATGTCCGCAGAGTAGCTTGGCAGAGAGAAGTGTGGACTCGGAGGGTCAGGCGATGGTCAGTGTCTCCCAGTGCTCTTAGTGCATGGTGGAATGGAGCCCTGTGGTCCACACGTCTCCCTCATCCCTGGCCCTTGTCCTGGACCAAGGGCGCTCTGTGAGATCAGCAGCAACTTCTGCAATCCCTGTGATGAAAGAAATACAATTGTTTGTGCTCAGAGGGAATTTCTACGTGTGTGTAGCACAACTGTGTGTGTCTGTATGGCCCTCCAGGCCTTGGATCAATCACGCTCTGAACTCACATTAAACGTGGCCACCAATGGGTGGCAAGTTTGGCTATGGACAGAAGAAAATCCAAGAAAGAGGAAGCAAACCCTTCTAGCTGTGATGTAAGTGCAGGAGACTATATATTTAGCTAAGGTCCCACAACACTATTTTCCTGCTCAGGTATTTTCCATGAGATTTCACTTTAACTAGTCAAACACTTCAATACAGACATGTTGATGAACTAATTGCCAAATTAGGACTTTTGTCACTCATCTAAGAGATTTTTTTAATTAAAAAACAATCACATTTTTCATATTAATGTTTCAAGAGTTTTTCAAGAGTTTTTCAAGTCTTTCAAGAGAATATTGCAAAATTCATTTACTAACTACCAAGAATTCAATTAGTTTGAATACTGAAATCAAAAGTGTTTGAAACACTTTCGAGGAGTTAATGTGTTGGAGCAAATATCTATACACTGATTTACTGCAGCTCTCAGCAGTTTATTGTATGCATCTGCTGCAGAGAGTAGTGTTCTCATATAGCAAAGGGCAGGACACTGATTAGTAGAAGCAAAAGGAATTAAGTCTCTGTTTTTTAGGTATTAAGAGTCTTCCTTGTCTATGTATACTAAGAAGGACAGCCATGTATCAAGGTAATCTCCTTGTTGTTGTTGTTTTATATGTGTCAGCTCTTCCATGACTAATGTGTCCCATATTCTTATCATTCAAATCTTGACATCAGATGGTTCCTTTCAGAGTGGGATGTGATTAAGCTTTGCAGGCACCAAGATCTAAAAGATCAGCTTACACTTCTGGCTCTGAATGGGTCTGTAGCCAGCACACAGAGAATAAAGACTTCCTGAGGAGGATAAAAACAGAGCTCCTATGTAATATGAAACAGTAAGGGCTAAATCTTTATCCTGTGGAGATCTACCAGAGTCCAGCATGGGCACGAGGACTTGAATGCCCCTGTGAATCCCAGCATTTCTCTGGGATTTGTAGGAGAGGTAGTGCGGGAGGAGTGCTGTAACTGGTTACCTTCAGGGAGTGCAGAAGGAGCTGAGGACCAGGGATTGGCTGTCCATAAGTCATCTGGAGATGAGGAAACTACGCAGGTAATTCACAGATCTCCAGGGATCAGCTTTCCTCAGTGTGTGTCTCTGGATAAAACCTGGCATTTGCCAGAGCTGCTTACGGTTACATTTGCACTGTACCTTCCCAGTCAAACACAATGATAGTAAAAGCTCACAGCCATCACAGACTTAAATTCCATCCCCTTGCAAGGACAGACACTGAGATATCAGTGCTGCTGCTACAGAAGAGCACCAAAGCCATTTGCTCTGCCTGAGCGGAGGGCTGAGCCTCAGCTGCAGCTGCAGCTGTCGCCTCCCTGGTGCTTCCCCAGGCGCCGCAGTCAATGCTGGACCCAACGTATGTCTGCTCCCAGGATCCAGGAGAAGAATTTGCCTTTTAGTCCCCCAGAATTTGTCCGCCTTTCCTCCAAACCTAGGGCAATCCTGGGCTGCTGTTGCTGTCTGTAGATCATGTTCCCTCTTGCAGATGCCTTTCCCATCAGGGCATATTCTTATCTTTTGTTTTCCCTTCTCTTTTTCTCCATGTGACTTTAGTTTCTTTGGATGCTGACATGAGCTTTTTCTAGGGAGGAATTCTATTTATCAGTTTTCTTTTGGATTTGGAATATCAGAATACCTTGACCAGAGTGGAAAATTATATAGGGCATTTGTTCTAAAGATAGGGATTAGAGAGCTGAAAGGACTGAGTATTCATCAATAAATCAACAAATAAAAAGAAATTGTATATGTGGAAAGATTTAATTCTGACATAGTTTATAGCATAGTTTTGAAGACATGCTACAGAATTTCTTTTGTTCTGATACTGCAAACAGAACTCTGTTTATTCTTTTCACTAGAAACCTTTTTTTCATCTTAGAACTGATCTGAATTTAAAACAAAACAAACAGATTTTAAGGGATTAGGTACTCATGAAAATGAAACAAAATCTTTTGCAATGGGTTAAATCAAAAATTTCAGGTTACCTTTCCTCCTTTTCCTTTTTCTCTTTTTTACAAATCCTAAAATATTTCAGTTTTTCTTTGACCTAAATTTCTTTTTTTTTCATCAAGAAGAAATGCTAGTTTCTTGTCCAGTATTGATGATAGTCCATGCTTGGATTAGTGCTGTTTGAAAAGCAATCATGTTCTATCTGGATCAGTGTCTAATGCATACTATGAGAGTGGGTTTTTTGCTTTGACTCTGTTTTCCACAGAAGTATAAATTAGGATTTTTTTTTTTGAAGCACAATTGCTCCAAGTAAATCATGGCCCACTCTTAGAGCTCTCTATATCACTACCATATCTACTCTAAAATTAGCTCTAGAAAGCTCTTTCTTCTACAATCCTATCCCAAGGTAGTGAAAAAAAATAATCTAAAGTATATAGGGTTGTTGTTGTTGTTTGTTTTTTGGGGAAGGGAAGGTGTCCATAGGATCTTAAACAAGGAACGACTTTTTTATCTGTGCAGCTAACATGGATGGCTTCACTTGAATTGGTTGTGTGCTTGGCATATGTGAAAAAGCTTTAATGTCTTCTTCGGTGTCACGTTCCTTTGAAGTAGTATAAAATATCTCTAGCCCTCTTAGATAAATGACCTTCCTCTGTTCCTTTCAGCATAATTTTTACATAACATGTTAAGTATGATGACTCTGATGTCTTTAATTACAACTGCATGTAGAATTAGCTGTGGCTAATTTCACAATATGTTTTTACCCATTGCGCATTTTTTGCCCCCATCCTGTAGTTTGCTCATTCTCATAACAGGGTAAGGCTGTGCCATTGCTGTACATCCCCCAATGAACCTACATGGTCCCTTGCATTGCCATGGCTTTTCTCTCACAAAGTCACGGCTCTGCAGCTGCCCCACATCTTGGCTGACCGCAGTCAGGAGAGACAGCGCAGCCCCTCAGCAGGGTCTACTGAGCTCATGAAAACTTCTCAGAGCTATGGGGGCTGCAGTCCCACACTGTGCTCACCCTGCTCCTCCAGCCACATGTATTAGCTTCAGCAGTTACATCTTTTTTTTATGTATTCATGGCCTTATCTTGAATTTTACCAGTTGTCCCAGGACATTCAGGTCCAGGTATGGCTTGGCAATCCCTGTGACATTCATTCGTCTCTCTTGCACCCTTCCTTCTACCTTGTTTTATTTTTCTGTCACTAGATCTGGATGTCCTGGTTCACACAGAGAGATGGCAGGAGGACACCAGTCACTCCTGGGATAATTATCAGCAACATCTCTGTATGAGACTAAAAGTCTCTGCATCAGCTCCTGAGACCCCCTCAGGCAGTGAATGTCACAATGATTTCTGAGCTGGGAATATGTGGGCTGGGTTTTGGCAATGAATTAAGAAAACAGTAATGTTCAACAATTGCACAGAGTCAGAAAACAGCATGTGGAAGGTATGCATAGCCTGGGTTCAGTCCCTCTGTATCCCTATGATGCCTGGCACTCTGCAGTTACAGGCTCATACACATGACTTGTATTTAAATTTTCTCTTCAACCATAGACCCATAGAGACAGCATCTTTTTTTGGCATAGCCATCCTTAATTTCATTGACCTAAGCTTCCCAAATATCTCTTTTGACTTCAGCTTTTAATATCATCTGTTCCTTTTTCTCTGTTTCCCAAATAGTCTCTGGAGCCAGAGTAATCACCACTCATTAAATGTCCATTGTGTTTCTATTTTCCTGTCCCATGGTAACCGACACTTTTATTGTGATTATTCATCTGCTGCTCTTTCTTTAATGGAACATTTAGATTTCACTACTTTAAGGTTTTCTCAGTGGTCTTAAACTATAAATACACTTTCACATGGAAACCCATTCTTTGATCCTCTTGGCAGTGGAACTTGAGATAGTTCTAGCCTCTGACTTTTGTGAGAGCAACTAGAAAACGCCCACCTCCAGAAACGGTGATCTCCAGTCCCTTCTGATGGGCAAGTTCTGCATATGCTTCGGTCCTGATTCCCCTGAGAAGGGAAATGTAAGGGAAGGACTATTTTTAGTTATCTTTTAGGGTGTCTCTTCCCACCCTATGAGTTGCTCTAATACGAGATTGCTTAATGAGTTTTCCACACCTTTAGGATTTTACTGATTCCCTCTGCTGGTAGGGATACGTCATTTTCTGCACTGGCCTGTGCTTGATCATGCACATGGTGATTGAAATTACAGCTAGGACAGCCTGGCCCTAGATGATGGCTAGTTTGGTAGAAGTATTGGTTCAATCAGTTTGCTGGAAAGACTCCCAGTCTTGTGTAGCCATGCCCAGTTCTGATATCTATATAGACCCTCATAAGGTGTCTGCTCAATGCACCCAACTTGGTTTACTCTGGTTTCTTTACTCTATCTTATGCCATCTGACACTGACCCAGTCGAGCAGCCTGGCATGATGCAGACCATCACTGCTCCCTGTGCTGCTTTGGACACAAAAACTGACCCCATAAGTGCATGTGAAGAGAAGCGTATTTATTAGGGAAGCGCTCCTACTGCTGCAAAGGATCTGGGCTATCATCAGCACCAGGTGAGTTGCTCCCTACTGTGTACAGAGATGTCCCAGGAGAACTGGCAGGTGTTACTGTACATCGCAGGCTGCTCCATGCTGTTTGGCTCAGTCTACCATAGACTTTAACTAGACCAAGCCTGTCATCTAGAACCTGGAGAGTGTGCTTTCCTGTGTATCCACATATCCCTTTCTCACCCTCGGCACTGGCCTCTTTTGCCAAAGCATGAGATGGTAATGTCACTGCCCACCTGTCCCACCGGTCTCCCTGAACTGATATTGCAATGTGACATTCACTTGTCATCATGAAATTCATGTGTTCCCTCCTCCTTATTTATATCAGGAGGCACCTTATGAATTCTTGAGCTCCAGAACCCAGGTCTGCTCCAAAAAGGGCAGGATGGCTGTTTTCTCTTTGTAATGCAGCAGCACTTCCAAGGGCCTGCTGCAATATCAGTTCTCTCCCAACAAACATCTTCACAAGATAGTGCCTGCCCAAAATCACTTATAATTGTAGTGTAAGGCAAAAGACCATGAAAGAAACAACAGGTTCACAGTATACAAGAAACTTGTGATGTAATGCTAAGGGAGTAAATTATATAGTGAGATAATGAATTTGTAGTAACCTGTAATGAGAATGTTCCCCAGAGGCTTGTTTTTGTAAGTCTAATGTACAGTCGAGATTTTATCATGATGCTGCCAGCCTTTCTGGTTGCTGGGGCCCTCAGTGAGTGAAGGTCTGAAAGAGCCCAGCCCACCACTCATGGGCTTGCAGAGCAGCAGGAACAGTGAAAATGCTGGATTTTGACTGGCCACAGCATTTCATGTTTGTGAGCACAGGTGAGAGCAGCTGCTGGGGCGGCCGTAGAGAGGGAATTAAGGTTGTATGGCTCAAGTGGTGGAGATGTCTTTCAAAATACAGTCTTTCAGTACAATTCTCACATTTTCCACAGCTGACAACCTGCTCTTTGAAAGGGCATCTCTGTAACGGTGTGAACGCTGTCCTTTCAGACCTCTTCATGATTGTGTGCTGCTCTGTGAATTCAGAATACTGAGGTGGGAGCAGGGAGTTCACACAGATCGACTTTTCTTATATGATTCACTGCATGCAGCTTTTCGTTTTATGGCCAAGCCACCTGAATTTGACTTGATATGTCACAGAAATGGAGATGCTGCCAGCTTTGAGGCTAATAGTGTTGATTTCTAAAAAGAATTCAGCCTTGTTCAGCCTTGCAATAGCTTGATTTTTCCCAGAAACTACACCTCAAACAAAGTAAAAAATTTAGAAGAAAAAAAAAAGTTTTCCAAAATTCCTGAGTCCTTAACTTTTCTCTAAGTTACAAGCTATGCTTGAGACTTAGAGACAGAGTGGCTGTCCTCATTCTCCCTTTGGCTACAGCAGTGTCTGCCCATAGAGAGCAGGGGCATTTCTGGCATAACTGACATGGTTCCAGTTTTGAACTGAGTAGTGTGTATATCCACATCTATTAAGATATTTTAAAAAAAACAAAAAAAGTGGAGGCAGAAGACAAAGTCTTTGGTTAATTATGACCACGATCACATAGACTGGCATTCATGTTGTGCATAGTTTTAGACAAGCAGACTTCTTTGTATGTCTCAAATACATTTATTTAATTGGAAAAGATTACTTGAGTCTAATCAGTCATTCATAATGAATAGTTCAAACACATCACTACATACTTTATCTACATAAGAATATGCGACAATTATATTAGTTCAACCTGGTGCCATGTGTTGTATGAATATATTTAATAATTTAAGAACTATATATTTCAATTTATTATGAACCTTCCTTCAACTCATATAAAGTAAACCAGAAAAGATCTGTCTTGGTGGATCATCTGGTTAACCATACATTTTCCATACACCTGGTCTCAGGAGTGCCATTTTTTTGCCTGTTTTTTAGAAGTTTGTATCTGAGCAGGTCACTGCTGTATGGAGAGTTGCGGTCAGTGACTTGCAGGGTACAACTAATTTCATCCTAAATTAGATGCATAAATATGACCAGCTGAATTTCACTATGCAGGATTATGCTGCTTTCCACAGCTCCTAAATGGAGCCAAGGGTGTTGAGCTTGTATGGGGACCTCTAGAGCCTGATGCTCTAAACTTGGGCCAGATGAATCCTACTCATTCTGAACCAGGCTCTAAAGAGAGCCTGACCATATTTCAAGTTTTGGTTGGGCAATTTGTCCCTGTACAGGTGCTGGGGAATTTGTGTGAGGTTGCAGAAAGTGATCTTAGAAGGTTTTGGTTACCACAAGAGTCATCAACAGCAGTAGCCTCAGGAATGACAGATACAGAAAAGGAACCTAACACTGATTTTAAGTGAGCTTGTAAGATACTCATCTTGCTTATATCTGACTCCAGAAAGTGTTTTGCTGAGCCTTCTCATTTGTTAGGAAAGAGAAGGATCATATAGGAGAGGAGAACAAAGAGATGCATGGTCTAAATATGCAAAAAAACCCAGAACTAAATATTTGCATTGGTACAGGCACTTGCAGTCCAATGGACTATGAATGTTTTGGTTACTTTCTGCCCCACATAAAAAAAATAGGGATGAAACTAGGACACAATTCACAAAGTGTTAACTGCCCTCCTGGGACAACCCAAGCTGCTTAGTTCTGCATGGTTTGTAGTTCTAATTAATTAGATGATAGGAAAGCATCTGGTTGCAGAAATCAGGAATGGGACATTCCAGCTCCATCCTGTAGCTAAGCCTAGCCTAGCTGATCAAGTAGTGTCAGGGAGCAACGTAACTTTCTTGAAACATTTGCCAAAAGATTTGCTGAGCTTGGTAGTCTTACTGAATATGAGAGAAACATACGGATATGTGGCCCCAGTAGAAAGCTGTGAACTCCTGTGTGAAGTACAGCAGGGGAAAGAAACACAAAAATTAAATTAAAAAAAAAAAAAGTAGAACCCTTGGTGGAATTGTTTTCCATATTCAATAACTAGCTCTAATTAAGTACTGGAAGACCTTTTCAAATTCCAAAGGCTTCTGGGTGCTTAAATTATTCTTACATCCTCTCATTATCTGAGATATTAAGGTAGCTAAAGCCTGTGAAAAATGTTAGCTATGCCTGCATATTTTGTGCAGTTCTATCAGTTAATCCCAAGGCTTCTTAAGGAATCCAGTTCTTAGTCTGGGATTTAGAAAAATGACATTACTGTTCCTTTGCCTCCAAATGTACAGCCTTGTACATTAGATTTAAATTACAGCTTCTCACAGCTTGACTGTTAGAATTTCTTGCTCTTGAGCCTCCTTGCACAGGGTTTTCTTTCTCATCAGATCAGATCATACTGCCCAGATTGTCTTCCTCTTTTTTTGCACTGATGGCAACAGCCCCATATGAAGCCATTCAGTGACCTGCCTGTTTACCTGCCTCCCGTCAAATAGAGTTGTAGGCCCTCTATAACCCTGCCATTCCTCACTAACCTACTCTTCGCATTTGGATCCCCTCTTAAGATCCTCCTCTTCCTTGATCTCCAAAATGTCCCTGTTTTCTTCTGTGGTGTGAGGTTTTGTAAGAAGTCAACTCAGAGAACAGAATGATGTGGGACACGTCCCAATTAGACAAGGTGAAATTAGAAAGTGCAGCAGGAGACTGGGGTGCCCCTTATGCCACAGGAACTATTGCATCTCCCTCTTCTTTTGAACCCACTGTTGCTTCAGCTTGACCCAGCTAGTCATGGATTAAATGGACAGATGACCTGAGACCTACAGTCTCTACACTACTTAGGGACATTCCTGCATGTAATTTCATTAGTGTTTAATAAGGACTAGACTCCATAAGGAACTGAGAGAGCTGAGACCCTAGGCCTAGAAACCAATGTTGGTTGTGGAAACCAGCTGCAAAAAAATCCAGTTGAAAATCTGGCAGAGCAAGTGCTGCAAATCTATTGATGTAGATATTTTGGTACACAGACACATCTGATTGAGCTGACCTGATAAACTCATGTCTTCTTGCTGCTGCTTAGCAATAGAGCTTTTGATAAAATTTATTCTGCAATACATTTCAGAGCCCTGGCCCTCGGTCCCGCGTCTGGTGGGCTGCTGGGGCACACTGGCTGTGCACTCACAGCTGCTCTGCCTGAAATCTGGCCTGCATCATCCCAGCAGTGCACACCTATGTCTCCCAGAGCGAGGTACAGTCAGACACCTGCACAGCACAGGAGCCAGAGAGCAACCCTGGCCCCTCTGGAGGCCCAGTCCCTCAGTAGTGTGGGCAGTAAATGGCAGATGAGAATGTAAGAGAAAAGAGGGAAGATGAAATATAAGAAAGTGCAAATAAGATTCATATCAGTAACTGTCTGAAAAGACACAAGGGAAATGGCCTTCTAGACTCTCAGAAATGTTGCTAATAAAAAGCAAGAAAAAGAGAAACAGAATCACAATGTCTGGGGTTTTCAGTATTATCAAGGAAGTAATGGAGGACCAGTTTACAGGGCAAGATTAGAAGAGCTCTAAGTACATAGCTCACTTCAAAACCAGCATGCAGCAGTTGGCAAGAGACAGACAAATGCAGGCTCCAGTAAAGGAAAGGAAGCATTTAAAGCCGCTTGCGGTAGTGTAGCTGCAAGTAATGAGATGAGGTTGAACATCAGGTTGTTCATGACTGATTCAGAGTCCCTGGAGGAAAGGTTTCCATAGAAAGAAGCAAAGTCTCTGAGGTAGAAGGACTGTATCATGCAAGAGTGGACATCCTCTTCTGGAAAGGTTAACAGACTTCAGTGAACGATGCTTTTGATAAGGCCTTGAAATTACTTGTGCAGCAAAAAAGCCGATTATCACATGCTGCAGAAATATGCAAAACTTTTAAAAATCTATACCACGCTATTCTTCTCTCAGGGGCTCCCACAGAGGAAAAAGAAAGTGTATGTTTGCAGCAGGGGGTTTCGTCTGGCTGTCATGGCAACACATCATGCTGTTCTCTAGCACCGTTATCAAGCAGCATGTAAAAAAAATTAATAATAGGATTAGCGGGCTGAAGCCTAAATGCAATTAGTAATTCAGACTCATTACTTCTATTTCTGAGTGAAAGTCTTTTAGACTGGAGGTCATTCCTCACAATAGTGAGATGATGATTAGGCACTTGTGTGTCTCTAGGGGCTGGTTACTCTACAAGTCCAATTTGATGTTGCCATCACCAGCAATATCTCCTGAATTTGAAGGGATTTTTGTAGGGTTGCGTTTGCTTCTGGCTTCTTCTTTGTTGCTGATTCATTTCACGGAAAAAAAATCAAAACAGAAAGTACAAAATATTCAGTGTTTGTTGTCACTTAACAAGGAAATAAGAAGAACAAGAAAGAAAATGTTCTTACACAGCATACTAGCATACTACAATTCAACTTGATTTAGCGATCCAAGCTGAACAGACAGAAGCCTTCACATTTATGGCCTCTAAGTCTAATTTAGCACAGGCTTGAGGTGCACATGCAGCATTTCTGGTGGTTTAAGAGAGAAAAAAGGATTTAAAAAAAAGACTTGCAGTATAAGTGTTGCTGTATAGTAAATATTCCTATGAAGAAGGCTGCTTCATCCAGGCCAACCATAGTAGTGTAGATGATGAATGCAATATGTGTAACATTTCCTGGCATGTCCCCATTTGCCAGAGGTATCACAAATGTGATCATTATAACTGTAGCCTACGACATCAGAAATGCAATCCAAACTTATTCCTTTAGTAGTATCTTGAAATTAAATACTTCTGAGAGAGACCTACAGCCAGGGGAAAGAACAGTTGAAGATTCTCCAATCTTTATCAAGAAAATAAAACCGTATTCCTTGGGTATATGGCCTTATAGATGTTGCAGTGACCTTCACAGTTCAAAAAGAGGACACATTATGAATGAACATGTAACCGCTAACAGCATTTGTGATTTAGAGACTTATTTTGAAACTTTATTACTCATGTACAGTAGTCTCTGATTTCAGCACAGTATTGGAAAAGTTGGCTACCATTCAGCTTCATTAGGTGCATCAGAAAGCAGCTCTTGGGAACTGGAGGAATTTGACTGGGTCCAGCTTAAAGCTTCTGTTCATGCTGTCCTCTGTGTCTGCGCCAAACTACATTTTGAAAGTGAGATCCACTTACTTGCTCTGTTATTTTTTTTTCCATATTGAGCTAAAACACAGAAAAGAAGTAAAATTCTTATGCATGATATATAAATGTGTGTTGTTAAACTCACCACATATAAATGAATGTTATTAAGCTTTGGTGATAATCTATTTAAATGGAGCACCTTTAACTAAGAAAACACCTCTCGTATTTGGCAGTCGAGTTTCATGAACTCAAATGGAAAAAACATGGATCACCTGAGATCATATCACAAAGGAGAGAGAATCTAACAAAAAGAAAAGATTTCTCTTTGACACCATTTTCCTGAGTCTTGTTCATGCTCTGAGAATTGACATAAGCCCAGAAGAACTTCCAGATCCTGCTTCAAGAAACAGAAGTGAAACTTGTGGGCAGACACTGAGTATGTAGGGCTGAGTATGTAGGGTGTGAGTTTCTTCTGTTAACTTAAGAATGTTCATTTTCTGTAACGCTTACAAAAACCCTTTCTTCCCAAGAGCTGTGCTGTAAGTCAAGAGCAGCCAAAGCTTTGGAGCTCTTCGGGAAACTTGAGTGGCTTCTGAGCTATAAAGGAAGTGTTAGCTTAGAAAATCTCATGTTCAGCACTGTGACAGCTTCCTTCTTTGACATAAAACCAGAGAATGTGTGTCAAGAAAAGTGCTGGGGATGGTGCTAACCTGGGCAAAGGCTGGGTAAGAACACGATGCCTGCGCATGGGACTCAAAGAGCACTCCAGATGCCTCACAGGTGGATGTGACCAGGAGCGCATGGAGGACTTTTCCTCTAGCTACAAGCAGAAGACTGGCCATGCCCAGCTTTTCAAACTTCCATTTGCAAAATTTCATGCTTAGGAGGAGGGCAGTTGGCAGCAGCATTGCTAGCTCTTCTCTGTGCCGTGTATGCTAGCCTCGATGCTTGTGCCACATGTGCCAGCCTCGCTGCTCATGCTGCATGTGCCAACCTCACTACATGTGCTGTGGTGAGCACATCTGGCTTTAGAAAACTGCAGATAATTTAGAGAAATCCAGCTGAGCCTTCCCTTGTTACATTTTTCTCTGCAGTTATTATTATTGCTTTTCTCCTCCTCAGCTTAGGGAGCAAAGCGTCTCACCAAATGCAATGTACAGTTGTTCAGCCAGAGATGAAGAGGATACCCAGGCGAGGCCGTTTTCAGTCAAAGGCACCAAAAGGGACAAGTCATGGCATTTCCCATGCCCTAGCAAGTGTTGTGCTCTGAGCTGCCTCAAACTGTGCCTACTGTCAACCCTTGGGCCATTGCATTTGTACCCAGCATCAGCTTATGTCTGCTTCCAAGCTGCAACGCAGAGACGTGGACTCCAGCACACCATTTATCAGTACGTCAACAGTATCAACACGATCGCTCCTGAATTTCAGCCGTGTCAACAGCACCAACATGAATCGCTCCTGAATTTCATCCTGAATTTCATACAGATTCTTTGATTCCATCAGAGAAGGTTTTCATCAGGTCTTATAACAAGAACGAACAAATTATGCATTTGTTTAACAATCACTCTTGCATGAAATTTAATAATTTCCCGTTCCTGTTTCTTGTCCAACTTCCTCTTTTCAAACAATATTCAATAATCAGAAAATATTACTCAAAGAAAGGATTTAATTATAACTACTTTTTCAATGCCCTAGAGCTTAATCCTAGCTACAGTCTAGGAAACTGTATTTTATGCCTGTTATTTATCAATTTTTTGGCTGCTAGTCTAAATAATTTGAGATTATTCCAAAGTGAGTTGGCAGGTTTTAAAGAAATTAGTCTTGGTCTGTTCTATAATAGACCAGAGCAAGATTATTTCAATTTAAATAGCTATATACTTGATAAGAAGGCAAAACTGAATAATCAGGAGGAAAACAATTCTCATCAAACATACATTTCATTTGACCCATAGTGAAACATTTCATTTGCTTTTCAGGAGATACAATCAAAAAAAAAAAAAAAAAAAAAAAAAAA
>VZSV01000002.1:5039993-5074617 GCA_013398735.1 Nothocercus julius | reverse complement strand
TCAAATTTACTGATCTTCTCCCTCCAGCCTCTTAATTATTTCTGACCAAAATAATTTGTGGAATTTTATCCTAATGTATGAGTTGAGAAATTTTAAAAAATGCATATTTTGGCAAATATGTTGCTGGTCAGTGATATCTCATCTGGCCATGATGGGTGTATCTTCTGCTTCTCCGCCCCATCATTTCATTGGCATTACCGTGTCAAGCTATGGGAGAGAAGGAGAGCTGAAGGAAGCCTTTAGCAAATAAATGATCATTTAATGTACGATATTTTTCACAGTATGCCTACAATATATCTGAAGGCATACTAAATGTAATATCTCTACTGCCTAGATCATAACAAACTTAGTGGTAGTGTTGGCTCTTGTATTCACATCATAAATCTCTGTAGCAGCTTAATTATTTTACCAAAAGTGGTAGAATATGATACTGCAATTTTTAGCAGAAATGGAAAGCGCTGCTCTCATGCAGCAAAGATTTATCTACTAGATTTAGAACATACGATGTTCAGGGAATTCTGGCAATGTGAAAGTTGAGGTGTTTGTGACTTGCAACAGCCAGCTTGATACCTCTGCATAAGATGCAGATTCTCTGACCCAAGCATGCTACAGGTTCTCAACCTTCCTTTATTGAACTGCATGTGCTAACAGTTTATTTAGCATAAATGTGATTCTTTGAGATATTTCGTTCAGTATTTAATTAAAAGCTATGTTCATTCTAAATCTGAGAGCTCAAAAAAAAATAAAAGAGGGGGGAGGGCTAAAGCACAACTTGTCTGCAAAATGACCTGATTTCCAAAATACTAGAAAGAAAAGGTGTATTTGAATGCTGACTGCTGAATTTACATCACTTTTTACAGTTCAGGCTCATCACTGTGAAACTCACAGATAGAAGTAGTACCTTAACTTTATGCCTCTATGTTTTGACAAATCCTGACCGAGCTTTGCATCACAAACTTAAAACCATTTGGCAGACGTTTCTGAGAGACATTATGTCCGTGTAAGGGAACAGCTGGAGCTTTTTTTTTTATTACAGAAGATGTGGAGGCTCTTTGGGCCAATGTGATGGTCATAGTAGCTGGATATTTGTACTAAGTATTTAATAACGGAGCAGCTTTTACGTTGTCCACTTTGTCCTTTTGGGGATAAAGAAAATAGCTCTACTGAGAGACACAGGATATGGGTTGTTCTATGCTTGCTCTTTGCAGCACTGGATGCATATTACACTGCATTTATTGCATTGGGAAAAAATGTTGGACAAAGCGGTGGCTCAGGTGACACTCTTCTACAGAGACAGTGAGTGGCATTTGCCACCCATGACACCCTTGAAAAAGAAAGGAGGACATCCACACTGCAAAACTGTTGAGTTTTAATTCAGGAGATTTCCTGCACAGTCCCTCCTTCCCTAAGAAAAGGCCTGAGAGCAGCCTCCTCCTTTCTTCCCATGCAAGTTGTTGGGCAAGGACAGAGGTGGACCTTTTAAAAGAAGCATCGAAGTTAGTGCCTACAGTAAGAAGATATTTCTGGAAAAAGCTGTGGCCTAATTATGGCTGTTTTTGTGTTTGAATAATGCTTATATAAATTCATACCTAAGCTCCTGCTGTTTTAAATAGTCAATAAACACTGTAATTGCATCTCTTCACCTCTCAGACCACAAACACAGGAGAAGGTCCCACCTATTGAGCTCACAGACTTTATCCTACTTCTATTTTCATTTGTCCCTTCACTATGTTTTCTCCAAAACTCGCCACATTTCCCCATAACTTCTATAATATCCATGGCTTCACTGTCCATCTGGTGCCTTTTTCCACAGGCCTATTCTACAAAGACTTGTTTCTGAGAAAGTTCTGCTTCTCACACAGGCATACAGAAGGTTCAGCTGTGCCAAAGAAGTGGCAGCTTTAACGCAGGTCCTTGTTCAGGTGTTGGGATAGTCAAGAAGCTGCCCTGCACCCAGGATGTTAAGCATCTTAAGTATGACTCGATATCCAGCACAGAAGGAGGATGGTGGTTATGCTGAGCTCGCAGTAGCTCATGTTAATTGCTACTAGCTGAAGTTTTTCAGTGGCTGGAGACTTCAAGCCCAAATATGTTGAGCTCAAATGTGCGCACATAATAGGAGATCTGGCATGTTTAGCCACTGGCAGTTCATCATTTGTTGGGAAATCCTGAGAGGTAATAGGATGATCATCTCCCAGATGAAGAGAGATAGGGAAAAGCACTAGTCCTAGATGGATCTGTGCAGCTTTATCACTGAGATGAACCCCAAACACCTCATAACCAACACACATGTGCAGAAAAAACAGTAAAAGTGAAGACTAAAGGGGATGGATCTCATTGCTGTTGGTATTCAGTCATGGAACTCTCATCTGCCAACCCATGCACATCTGCCCCATTCACATTCAGCTCCAAAAAGCCATTTTTTTCATGCCTGTGCTGATTTTGACCTAGAACTGTATCGTCCTGCTGATTATGGTCCATAAATGGTAATGGACTAGAAGGACTTTTTGCAATCTGCATTTTGCTGACACTGGATTCATGCCTGCTAAAGCATTTCCACAGGAGGAAGTCTCTTGTTTAATTTCTATAGTGATATCTTGAGGGCATTTTCCTTTCTGTGATCTCATCAGGCCTCCCAACAAAACAGAGCCAAATATGTTTGGCATTTGGCTGGGAGACCTCACGAAAACCTGTAAGCAAGTATTGCATGAAGTAGTCAAGAACTGGCAGGGGTGCTCTTTGCTGTGCCCATTAGTAAACAGGAGCACATAAATGTACACAAACATTTAAATGTATGCAAATATGGAGAGTTTACCTATCATCTTCTTATCTGCAGAATGCTGTGCTTATTGTCTTGTGATACTGCAGATGTAAAACTGGGAGCTGAGAAACAGGAGAAATGAACAAAAAGCTGTATTGTGTTTGAAAATGGTCTGACTTCCCAGGCTGTGTGGCCCTCAGCATCACCCACTCAGCTGTCTAAGTCTCAGAATTTTCAGTTTGGAGAGATTTGTATTCGGTGATTACATCGAAAAAACTCCAATTTTTACATGAGCAGACAAGGACTCTCCTGAGTGTTCTGCCTGGGTACATTATCTGTTTCCATGGTCTTTGAATTAGGCTCTGAGTAGGGCACTGCCAGAAGAAATGTAAAACCCTCTGTCCATTTTCCAGAGGAAAAAAGAAAAAAGCAGTGTTATACAGAGACTAAAGAGTTAACGGATCATGGAGCTTTCCTGTAACAAATTTAGAAAAGCAGAAACCAAGGCTATTTACTGTTCCCACACTCTACACTCAGAGCATTTTTAAATTGCTAGGTTAACTAGTCATTCTTGAAAGAAATTTTCTGTGCACGAATGTATTCTTTGTGGTTGAAGCAAAAATTACTTACAGACAGTGCAGTGTTTCTTGCAAAAAAAAGCCCTAGCCAATGGAATATTTTAAAATTCAACTGTGATATCTATGAGATTTTTCTGTCTGAAGTTTGATTCAATCTATACTTTTTCATGCAATTATCAGAAAAATATGTTAATAGACATTTTCATGGAGATATCAAGTAGAACATATTTAAAAATTGCTTATAGATCTATTCTAGTTACTGTTAATAGCACTGAATTGTAGCGTAAGGACAAAACAAGCCAACATCTGACGTCAATTGCATCATAAATTAGATTAGAATTTTGCTGGAATCTATTGGTTTAAACATGACTATCCTGAACTTTATTTTCAGGACATATAATATTTTCTAGGAAAACAATGCACTCATTTTAGCTCAGTACGGTTTGGCAACCGTTCTAGTATATTGCTGGCACTTGGCTTTATTTTACCATTCATTCTATTGCCTGAGCATCAGCATAACACAAACTGTAAGATGAGATATTTCAATGAACAAAATACATATTTCAAGACTGGAAAACAATAATGAGAGAAATGCAAACAATTGTCATTAGGCATGGATTTCATATTTTGTGAATGACATAATTCCCTCTCTGGTAGGTCTGTATCAGGTCTACTTTTAGCCCATTTGCTATTCAGCACTCAGGCTGATTATTATTAGAAGTAGAAATTAAAAACACATTTCAAAGAGATCAATGGTATCACAAAACTTGCCATCATGCAGGAATAAAACAATCCAACAAGATAAGAATGAATTTATTTTTCCTGGCAGCTGTAATCTCTTCAGGTACTGAAAGAAGAATGTTGCTTCAACCTCTGGATTCATTGACATACTTGCAGAAGAGAAACAATGTTTGCTCTACATATGAAAGATCTCAATACAAACCTGAGTCAGACCCAAAGAAAAATATCTTGGATTGATAGTACTTAGGGCAGCAAAAGTTTTGGGCAATGTTTAAGTATCATTTGTACTTTCCTCTGAGATTTAGGAAGGGAGTTTCAGTGCTGGCCTATAATATGGTTATTATTGCCAATATGAATGTTACCTAGCTAACATATGATTTAAGCCTAATTAGACCTAAATGTCCTTTCCAAGCATGATGAGAGTTTGTAAAGTTTAAATTTAGGACAAAAAAGTAATTGAGACATCCTTGCAGAAGATAAAAGCTCTTAAAAACAATCAGTTTTCCAGTTTTCCAGTCCAAACAAAGTCTACTGAGCAAGGAATTAACCTAGGAACACAAGTCTGCAGGAAAACGTGAAAGATGTAATCACTAATGAGAAACATTTACTCCCTCACTGGATTGTGTGCACTTTTTAAAAAGTATTTTCTATGCTGTAATTCGTAACAGCTGGAACAATTTTGTGTGAGCGTGTACATGTGTGCATACGCTTAACAAAAGAACATTACCAATATGAAAAGGAAAAGGATGGGCACTGTTTTTGGAACTTGGCTCTGAAGGGGATATCTAATGATATGAGAAAGATTAAGTAAGTAGAGGAAGCTGGGGGATCTTCTCGCCACAAGGCTTTGCAGCGTGGGTGGGCTCAGCAAGGGTCTCAGCACATCCTGTACTACCAGGAATACCCTGACCCTGGTTCAGAGTTTTTACAGTGCCGTGGAGCAAGAAGCTGGACACATTCACTGCAAAGCTTTCTTCAGTCAAAGTCTCTTTGGGCTGGGTCACTGATATCTGTGCACAGCGATTTCAATTTCTTTTACATAAACACAGTAGGGCGTTGTTTATCATGGTCCTGAGAGCCTTGGGATTGAGATATTGGGAAAAACAAACAAAGAAACACTTTGCAAACTCTCTGAGCAGTAAATGGTTCCCCTTGGCATGCTCTGACAGGCTATTTCATTTTAGCTTTGCTGAATCAGCTTGATGGGGAAAACTCATAGCTCATTGCCAAGCTCTTATGGCAATTTCTCTTCACCACAGTGGTCATAAACATATGTTGTTATCCTCTGTACTGGGAAACAAATATTCCTTGGGGCAGGTTTGTGTAGGATGTGCAGATTGCTCCTAAATTAGGGAAAGGTTGAGGGTTAGGGGTGTACACAGTGAAAGTGAATGTTTGTGTTTGTCACATAGAACATACATATTTGATCAAATACTTACACGTGGAACATTGGCCAGTGTGACATTGAAGCATATCCGTAGCTACATTAAAACAAACAACACTTGGTGCATGACTCTCTCAGGTTTTTATCTATCAATATATTGTGAAAGATGAAAGAAATTTATATAAATTAGCCGTCATCCTTCCATGATACTGCTACAGCAGAAAGGCTCTACCAGCCCCATTAGTATAATTTATGAGTTGACTTCCAAGGAAGAAGGACTCTTAGCTAGAAGAGAATGTCTTAACTAGAAGAAAATAAGCAGCAAAATCTTATCCTTTGAAACTATTGCAACTCAGAGACAGCTTAGAGGCAGTGGCTGATTTTGCGGCACTCTGTCAGGTCATCTATTTATTTCCTTTAGCTGCAGACCTAAGAAGACCACATAAGCACATTGCCCTGACACCTGGGCAACAGCTTGCCTACGCCAACCTTAGGCTATACAGAAATCCTTCACAATTCAAGGAGTTGTCGAGGTATAAATTGGATCCTCCAAAATCTCTGCCCTTTCATCCTGTCTTGCGATGTCCACCAGTAACTTCCAGCACCTCAAATCAGACCACCTTTTCTTTTTATTTTGCAACTTTTATCAACTCTCCCTATGTCCAGAAGAACCGGGTCCTACAAAGAACATGCAATATGAACATGCTTTTTGATTAATAGATTCATGCATTCTTTATGTCTGAATACATGCCATAATTTAAGAGTAACAACAAGGATGTGTTCTCCAAAGAAAGTAATACTTGACTAAATTGTTCCCTTGACGTAAACCTGTAATTTAAAAATTACATATATTTAGAGTACAAGTCAAAACAGGAAGTGCATTCCCAAAGTGGATAAAGATATTTCGGAGCCTAAATATCTACTGATACAAAATTGCCTTGAAATGTCTCTCCCTTCCCCGCCTAACAAAATCACCCTCTACCAAATGAGCTTGCTATTTATGGGAATCCTTGCTGTCCAGGCAAGTTAATTATCACTGTCATTTTGAGTCATGAGGCAGAGGACTCTTACAGTTCCAGACTATCCAAAGAATATTTTAACACTATAAAGTAAAGTCATATCCATCAAAGAAAAAGGAACTCTGATATTAAGAAAACATCTTTAAAATTTCGGAGAAGACTGTATCAGCCAATGCAGTTCAAGAGCAGAGGGCTAAACATCCAGTGAGAGAATAATCTGACTAAACGCAGACTTAACCATTTTAGCTGAATGCTATAGGCTCCCTTCATATACGGAGCTAGCCAACCAGGGATGACTCTGAACATCAGATAATAACATCAGATAAATGCCAATAAATGCCAATAGCAAAATGAAACAGGTCATGAGCAACAACAGGAAAAAAAAAAAAAAAAGAGAGAGATATTAAACAGTTACAGATATCAGCTCTTAGGAAGTGCCTGCTATAGCCCACAGAGATGTCTTATTCTCTTTCACCACGGATCTTTCACAGGTGCACCAGACACCACCAAATCAGAGTTGTCTGTCTTCAAAAGTGCTTGGGAATTCACAAGGTAGCAATACCTATACACACAAGCTTCAATACATGTGTCTCTGGGTGTGTATGTGTATGTTTTATTTATATCTTAATATTTTGTATAGGAACTTGTTGTAGAGATTTTAAAGCAAGACCTCATGGAATGTGTTCCAACAGAGAAAAAGTCTGGCATGGTAGCAACTAGATCCACTAACACACTTTTCCTAAAGCCCTAAATCTCACTGCAATTTCTGATTCACAAAATCCAAAGCGATAACAGCCAAAAGTCGCAATTCAGAAGAGTCAGAGCTGTTGTCTCAGTGCTATTTTCATTATATTATGAGGCAGAGATTAGTACAAAGCTATAAACTGTAATTAAATCCATGGTAAATTCATATTATTAGCTATTCTGTGCTATTGCACAACAGCAGAATTTTCTGCTGTATTTTCACTAAAACCACTTACTGCAGGTATGGTTGCATGACTCAAAGTTGTTCTTTGGATAAGCAGCCTGAAGGATTCACTGCCTTTAAGACCTGAGCTTGCCTTGGACTCCAATTATTTTTGCAGAGATGTGGTCACTGAGTCTTGGACACCATTGTCCTTGTCCTAACAGAGATCTGATCCTCAAATTGCCTTGGTAACTATTCCCTGTAACTTCGGAGCTGTTATATTTTACTGTAGGATAAAGGGAAGAACAAAATAATTCCTATTGGAATAATGCTGATGATGGTGCATATTGGAAAAAATATCCATACGTGATCATAGGGATTCTATGATTCTATGAAATGTTTAACCAAGTCTATGCTAGTTAGGTTGCACTGCTCTATTTACGCTATCATAACGAAAGTACTACCAGCCGTGTTAGCAGCTGCCTTCTCCTTCAAACACATTCATGCCTGAATGTTCACAGTCCTGTTTTGATATATGTTGTTGTCAGAAGAATAAACTGTATGTAGAGTTTCCTGCTTTTTTTAACTGCTCTGACTCATACAATTGCACATATTCATTTTCTTTTCTTTTCTTTTCTTTCATGTAAGCCAACAGTATTTTGTGAACTAAAGTTACAGCATGTACTCAGCATACATTAGAAAGTAACCATTCAGGGGCATGCCAGAAAATAATAGAAGAAGACTGCAGGCACTTTATTCAGTTGATTTNAAAAAAAAAAAAAAAAAAAAAAAACTTACACCCTTTTCTGATGGTTTTACAGTACATTGCACAATAGCCGGTTATTATGTGATTTTTTAACCACTTCACCTAAGGCAATATGAGCTCTTATAATTGAAGTGAAATATTGGAAGAGAATTTTCTACCAACTGTACCATTATGAGTGATACTGATCTAAAGCATTTTGCTTCTAGTTCATTTGAGGGGACAATAATAAAATATTCCTATTAACGCTATTGTTTTGTGTCATGAAACAGAAATGCTAAAATCAAGGTCAAGAATATGTGAGTATTTTAATTTCCCTAGTGCTAGCCCACATTAAAACTCCTCAGGATATAGTCTCCTGGTCTCCTGCAAGTCATTATGTATTTAATTTTCTCCCTGTAAAGTGCTTTTCTTGAATGCTAAGCCTCTGTATTCTAGAGGTAAATGCATTAAGATAAAAGGTTCAAGGAGTCTTTTTCTAAGGACATCTTATAATGTCTCATAAGCTTCCTTATGAGATTCCAGCACAAAACCCAACCATACGTTCTTCAAAAGAATTCCCAGTGCATTCTCTTTATTTGCACAAAGAAAGAAAGCAAAATTAAAGAGGAGAGGGAGGGGGAAAGTGCAGTGAATGTTATGGTCCTGCAGATTGCTGGAGTCAGATTCTCTGGACCCTCAGAGTGAAAGAAAAGACCTGTTAGACGGGGCACTGCTCAGGATCTTGCACGTGTCTACTTGTCAGAGTAGAGCATCTCATCCCTCAAACACCACTACACTGCCAACCGCCCCCCAAACTGAAGGAATCTCTAACACATTCCCAAGCAGCTTGCTGCTTTTCTCCCAGGTCATCTCTCAGTATGGGAGAAGCCTCCATTAGAAATAGTCCAAAACTAACCCCTCTCAAATCACTCCTTTACCAGCACGACTCTCCCCAAAATTATATCACTGTTTTGAGATTGCTGGCTGACATGCTGGCCAAACCTGTCTCACTGGTTTCTCTTGCTCCCTCCTGTCTCCTTGTTTTATCTACCCATCATCCCATGTGTTATGTGATGGGCCCTTTAGGACTGCTGGCTTAGTGATAGCACAGCTCTTCCAGCAAGAAACCCCTGGGACATGGAGTCCAAAGTGATAGTGTCCTAAATGAAATAAACAAAAATAATCCAAATTTTTACACGAGAAAATTTCACCTCTGTATATTAGAGAAAGTGGTAGGAAGGAGAAAGACGATGTAGATAAAGCGTACTGCAGCAAATACCTTAGCACGCAATTTGGCTTTATTTTGTTTCTCTTCCAAGACCCTACTATAGAATTTTTGCAGGACTCCAGACAACTCTGCCTGTAAAAGAGCATACCCTAAGAACAACTCAGTTTATGCAGTCTTGATTGCTCTGCAGTGCCTAGTAAAGGGATAAAAAAAAGTCCTTCCTACACCTCTGGTCTCTGTTAAGCAGTTCTCATACTCCCAGGGGCTGACTCCAATTTCAGGAAGGCCGCGCTTCCCCATCCAGCCTCACTTGATTTATAAAAGAGTTTCTGCAAAGGTTCTGCATTTTTGCCTATGATGTTGAGACGCATTGTGGAGTTTCTGCAGTGGGCATCAGTTCAAATACATGTCGAGGGGCACAGGTGGGTTCTAGTCTCTATGGTGCTGTTGTTCCTACCATGACAGAGCATTTGTGAATGTGGCATTTGCTTATATACGTAAAAAAAAAAAAAAAAAAAAAAAAAAAAAAAAAAAAAAAAAAAAAAAAAAGTTAAGTCTACCAATATACATTATTTGAATGGCTGTGGTGCATATGACTGTCCTCAAATCCTTCTGTTCCTTAATGCAACTAACTCCCATCACAAGCACAGCCTCTCCCCAACACCAGGCTAGCCTGAAAGAGCTGTTGTCCAGGCCCAGAAGAGTTGCTAGTGATTTTCTGAGCTCAAAGGGAGGGAAGGCATAGTTGGGGTAGAAAGGGCTGCAGTCTTGTGCTCTGTGAAGATTTGGTAACCCAACAGTGTTGTTCCCTTGCCTTCCCTGCAGTTCTATCTAGGGAAGGAAAACACTTTTACTTTACCTAAGCTTAGTGTGATAGAGGAGTTTTGCCTTGTACATGATTAATTAAAATGTGCTTCTCCATTCTGCAAACACAGATGATACGGTAGCAGGCAGCTGAAATTAACTATGAGAGCACCTTACTGAGTGCCTGAATTAAACTCGCCACAAATGGAATCCTGTAACATCATTAACAAAGACAAATAAAGAGAAACTGTTCTTTAGGGGAATACAAATGGGGATAACTAATGTAAAATCAAAGCAAGCATATACAGAAATCCATAAAGACCTGGTTTTGCTTTGAAAATACTGCTGGCAACCAAGCATAATGCTTCGGAGTACGTTAAGCCAGGGGTGCATCCAGCATCAAAGTACCATGCACAGAAAACAAAAGTCTACAGCGCAATAAAGGCAATTGTTTCCCATAACAGTAGGCCACAGTGGACCCCGCAGTTTTAAAGAGATACTCTGTTAAGATAAGCTCTTACAGCTCTTAGGGTTATAAAAGGAAAACGAGCTTTGTTCATGCTTTGCCTGCATTTGACGGCTGCTTGCTAAATTTTCTTGGCCACTTAATCATTTACCAATACAATCACACTGTGTTTTTGCTGGTGCTACTTCATGAACTCTCTCCTGTTCCACTTCTCAAAGACTATGGAGGCAATTCAGGTGGAACTCCATCAGACACACACCACTGAGTTTACCAGTCTTCCCTTAGCCTCTGAAAAAGCTGTAAGAGTTTTAGTGCTCGTGTGCTCCAGAGTGTGAGAAAATGACTCTCCAGCAACCTCTGTTTTACCTGCAGGTATATTGCCCTGTGGTCTTGTCAGATCTTGTTAACTCATCAGTGTTAGGGTAATCTTGGATGATAAAACCTAGGGAAGACCTCACTGCTGAGGGAGGTCGTGACTGTAGAATCACGAAAATGGAAACAATGGGACACCAGCATCTTCTTTTTCCTCAATTTACAAAAACATTACCGGAGTCATTAGTAACTTACTAGACAAGGTATGTGAAGAGGCCCCAGATCTGAAATCCTGCAGAAAAAATGCTGGCTGAGGGCTGAACTGATTTAATTTACTTTATGAAAACTACAGTGTAGCAAATTTCTGAGTTTTGCCTGTTTATTTTACCCTAACTTTAAAGGAAAATAGTGTGCATTGCACTATAAAGTCTGCAGTTGTTCTCTAAAACAGATTTCAAGGTACTTTATTTAATGCTGATATTCCCGTACTTTAACCTGGATGCCTCTCTGCCTCTGCAGTGGGCTTCCAGCGCTGTACAGTGACCTCCAGCGCTGCGACGCATCTACACTGCCTACGAGGTAACTCCAGAGAGCAGAAGTGAGAAATGTGGCGTGCCAGACTGCATTTTCCTTCCAAAAGGAATGCACCTGGCAGGGGGAGCCAAAGAAGGCAAGAACATAAATACTCTCAAATAGACAGGATATCTTCTTGTCACCTCTCGGCAATATTCTGCCCAGCTTCCAGCAGCTATTAAGCTGGGAACTGAGTGGGAGTCAGGCGATGTGAGTGCTTGCTCTTCTCAAATCCCTTTAAAATGTGTTAGCTCTCACCTCAAGGTTCTGCTGCAGGACTTTCAAAATTTGCCAGGAACCTCACTATAGGCCAGAGCATATCACACAGTCACAGCAGATGGAGGTCCCTACACATTTCCACGTATCTCCGTTGTGCTGAGTACTAACTTAGCAGCAGCCCTGTACTCATCGGTCAGTGCTGGGCGGGATGCTGGGCTCCACTGCTCTGCATGTCTGTGTACCACAATCCAGTGCATGAAGTCACTAATATTGGTGCAGATAAGGACAAACACATCTGATGTCTCAGAGTCTCTAAGGGCTAAGAAAACAATTCTGTCTACACAGCAGTCTTTCACAGGCACTGAGCATGGTGGAAATGAACTTGCCAAAACAAAAATTGTTCTAAACTTTCACATTTTTCAAGCTGAGAAAACACAGCAAAATACCTTTGCTTGTGGTTTTACCTCCTTTTGAATCCCCTTGGGAATGGAACAGAGGTAGGGTGTGATGCTTTGCAATGACCATCACCCAGTAAGTGTGTCCTGCCTTGTGAAGAACGTTTCCCAAGGAGCAGGTTGCAGCATTGCCATTGAAAGAAATTCACAGCTTTGGGGCACTAGTCTAAGCTCTACCATGGATAGATAGCTGCACAGGTGCTAAGGGACATATTTAGAATAAGCTAGTGTATGGCCAGCAAGCAGCGACCTCTACAGAAAAAGTATTTACTACCTTCATAGAAATATAGCTATGACCTTAGGAGTGAAGCCTGGCTGGAGCGACGGGATTATCTTCCCCTAAACTTCTTGCAAAGTAAAAAAATAAAACAACTCCATATGGATTTATAAATTAATAACCTCTGCATGTGATGGCCAGTTGCATGTGTTCATGAAAAGAAGACCATTAGTGTAGTGAGAAAACCTGCTGAAGACCTGGTAAGGAGTCAGTGACTGGCAGAGTATGTGGTAGCAGGTCCAGCGTGTGAGACTGCACACTGACCAAATTCCCATCAGGGCTGCGCAGGCATGTTCTGTTTTGTCAACAAGTCTAGCTATTCGGGCAGCAGCTACTCAAGGTTAGTGCAGCTAAGATAAGGAAATAGTTCTAGCAGATTTAAGGGGCCCTCACAAACAATGAGTTTAGTCCTGCCCATGAGTCCTGTCTGTACATCTGACCGCTGCTCCAGCAGCTTCCCATCAGCAGCCCCTCCTGGGTGTCCCAGCTGTGCAGTCTGTAGTGTAAGTCCTTTTTTGAAACTATCCTGTTTAATCTCTTACGAACGTGGGGTGCCTCCATCCGCCAGTTCCCAGCCCTCTCTTCCCCATCCTGCAGCCACAGTTAGGGAATTTAGCAGGCTCAGGTTAGTTACAGAATGATAGATAAAGAAAAGTTTATGAGACTGTAAAAAAAAATATAGCAAGAGGCAAAGCTAAAATTTCACAGAGTACAGAGATCATTTCCAAATGTAAAAAAGAAAAAAATAGTGTTGAAGTGTTTCTTAGGATAGGGCAGCATAGGGTTAGATGTGGTGACCAGAGGAAGAAAGCACAAATCAGATCAGTGGCATGATATTTTGCAAATAGGGTGTCTGAAAAGGTAAAAAGAGCTTATCTGTGTTTATCATGGATCCAGGCATAAGTGGGAGAAACATCATCCTTGGAAATAAACATTATCCTTGGAATATGACATTATCCTTGGAAACTGAACAGAAGTGCTAAAGCTGAAAATCCTGGAAATGAGAATATCTGTAAGGTAGTCGTACAGGATTTTCCTCAAAAAGTATTTCTGGTTAGTAGATCTTGGAAAATCAATTTTTTTTTTCATGTTGTATTAAGTTATCCGTTATCAAAATTGGCTGTTGGTACTGTGTAGTGAGTTAGTGTGTCTGACTTCTCTGTGTATAAAATGTGAGCGACAGAGCAGCTCATCGGATGCTGAGGTAAGTCATGTAACAGCTGAAATGTTACAGCAGGGAAGGATGTGTTCCACGAGCCTTTTCTGTAGTGCTCCCAAGGTCTGCAGAAATATACTGAGCTTGCCAATAAAAAATATTTGGTGCTGCTGACTTTATTCCAACATTCAATACTGTTTTTCACACATCCCTACTGTCGCTGTGAGGTGCTTCAGAGAGGTGCAGACTGTTGCAGGCCTGGCACAAGTCTTTTTTCATCTCCCCACTAGACATTCTCTTTAGCTGCATAGACATAGACTCCCAGAGCGACACTTCACTTCACTTATATTTCAGTTTGCACGAGTAGCTATAACAGTTTTTTTCCTTAAGGGTCCAAGAAGGCACTATAATGACAATGCAAGAAGTGTTTTTTCAGGCCTGAGATTCTGAGGTTCAGAGGGGTTTTTTTGGGTGTGCTTTTATTTTATTTATTTATTTTTCTTTTAGGTATAGGCTGAAATAAAAATGTCCATGGCTATTCCAGATTAACCTTTCTGTCTGTAAACATCCACGCAGCTGGGAGACTGTCTTCCCTCCCTCCTCTCACATGGTGTTCAGATCAAGGTATCAGATGAAACCATCCCTTTGCTTTACCTCTCTCTCCTGACTACCTCTTCCCAGTTTAGAAAGAGTCCTCTGAATTATACAACAAAGGTAGTATGGCCAGCAGCTAAAAGAGACTAAAAGACATTGCCTGGACTTTGGAGAAAAAAATAAAATGCAAGAGTACTAGTGTGAAAGTTCCTGTTAGAGCTTTGAGTTTTGCCTATTCTTGGCTCTGAAATGCTAAAAGGTAAGAGCCGAAAGGCAAAAATTACTGTGCTGCATTTTTGTATAACTGCCTCCCTTGGATGCCATCCCCTGCTGTGCTGTACTTCCTGTCTCTATATAGCAGCTTTTTTTGCTATATTGCTATATTTTTCCTATATTGCAGCCTCCCGCAAAGACTAGACATGGACCTTTTCCTGGTGGGGAACACCTGATTACTTCATGACACCAACAGGCAAATGAAAGGACACTACACCATGACGGAAGATGTCTCCTTTCCCTTTCTACAACCACTGTGCTACTCCTGTCCACAGGCGGACGTGTGACTGAGATGGGCTGAGTGCCTTCCAGGGCTGAAGTCAGATGCAAACACCGCTCGCACTGGTTTGGGACACACTGTATACGATGCTTAACGAAAAAAATTAGCCTTGTTAAACAAAGCAGTGCTTCTATCTCAGTGCTTTAATTGTAAATCATGTATTTGTGCCATTATCAGTTTGGACTCTCAGAGTGACTTTACTCCAGCAAGCAGATCACGCTGGGGACAAGGCGCCTCCCCGAGACAGCCTCCCTGCCATGCTTGTCTTGTTCCTGTGGACTGCACAGGAAGGGTCGAAGAAGTGTGTCATGGATCTCATGGCAGTGGGATACATAACACAGAGTTGAGGGATGCCACTCTGAGATCCCCACTTATCTCCTCACTCCAGCTTTTCCTGGAACTTGCTGGACTGGGGAGCCACAGCTGGACCCCAGTGGTCCGAACACTTCATTGCTCATCCATGGGAACTGAGGATACTGCCTTTTTGCAAGTGCAATTTCCAAGTGGTGAGTTGGTTTGCATGCCTATTCCGACTTCTGGCAGACAGAGAGAGCTCCATTTCAGCACATTTCTTCTCCTGGGGCAGAGGCTACTTGTTGTTGTTAGTGGAGGTGACATCTGAACTCCAGACATCCTGAATGTCTCTCATCTTTTTTGGTCAAGATTTTCTGAATCTTTTCTGAATTTCTAAAGTTAAAAAGACAAAATCAGAACACACAAGCCTATGGAAAACCCAAATGAAGGAATCACCTAGGGCTTTGAAAGTAGGCTAGTCATCAGTTTGATGGACCAGGACAGGAATAGCAGCCAGTAAATAAGGGCAATAAAGAGAAAGGCTAGAAGAAAAGAAAGGAAAAAGGAAGAAAAAGTGGAAGAGTTCCTCAGGAAATTGTGAGCAGTAAGAGAAAAGGAGTGGAAGCCAATGCACAAACACAAGGACACAAGTTTTCCCTCTAGAAAGGAGAATTTCAGAGACTTTTGAAGACTATGCATAGATGGCAGGCTTCTCTAGGAGGTTGGCATCAAGATTTAAGCACAAGTCAGATGGTTTAGGCAGGCACACAGTCCTGAGCATCCCCAGGTGAACTGACTGAAAAACTGGCTCTGCGTATTTGGACTCGGCTGCAGGGACAAGAAATGCTTCAGCAGGCTCATATAGGTTGAAAAGTCAGTATGAGAGCTCACAGTGTGGAAGTGCTGACAGGATAAAGACATTCACACAGTGTTTGAACCCAGTCCAAGACTAACATAAGTGAAAACCTCTAGAGAAGCTGTTCTTGTCAAACTGCACATTGTTTCCACACATCCCCCCACCATTTAAATAAGCCAAAGCAGTTAAATTGCAATGATAAGCATCTTAAACCACTTATCTGAAGCTTATCAGTGAATCCTACCTTTCAAAAATAGTTATTCAAATTCTTACTTCATCAGGCATTAGGAGGTAATGGATTTGAAGAAATAAAATGTAGAAAATTCCATTTGAAGGTGCTGGCTTCATCTGCAAGGCAATGAAATGTTCACAAGAAAGGCGTTTACTTTTAATTAATAATAAAGCAAATGTAAACCACCACAGGCCATAGTCGAGAAAAAGCTCCAGTTCAAAGTGAGAAAACACTTTTATTAAATGAAAATGCCAGTAAATGCCATTAAATGAATGTCAACACAATCATTAGAACAATCTATCAAGCAGCATAAAGAAAATACAAAATCACACAGGCAAGTTGCAGGTATAATGGAAGTTTGATGGTATTTTTGCACTTTGACTGGAGGAGAAAGAAGTCTCTCCACAACAAAAGCCAGACTTCTCAAAAGCCAACCCAGTGCTAACCAGGAGTGTCTGCTTCCAACCACCTTTTGAAGATCCCCACTGCAAGTACTTAACACTGTGCAAGTCACCAGCTCAGTTAATTCATGTTCTAGCATGATACACCCTATTGTCATGCATATAACTTTTATCTCTATTAGTGCCTATGCTTTAAAGTGCTGCTGATTTTAAATAAGGACTCAGATAAGCCACATCCTTGAACACCCCAGTGCTGTGCCTGCTGCTCTGCACTGCTCCCCTTGCAAACAGATGGGTCCTCCCGCTGCCTCCCAGTCTTGCCTGGGCCTCGCTGCTGGAGGCAAGGAGAGGCTGAAGAGAGACATTCAGGGAGGGAGCAAATTTGGGGGGAACAGATTCAGTTTCACCCACAGACCTTGCTACTAATGATTTGAATTGAGGAGCAGAGAGCTATATCTCCTACATTTGTCAAGGCACCGTGACCTTGTCTCACCTACTCCTCACAGCGCACACACATTTTATTGTTACAAAAATTCTTACTCTTGTTTATGTTCTTTTTTTAGCCCCTTATTCCCTGAATTTGGAATTATTTCTCAGGGCTGGCAATGCGCCTTCTTTAACAGTGGAAACGCAGTATACCATGGGTGCTATGTATGTAGTATATACCATGCAGTATACCATGCATTATACCACGGAAACTAAAATATATTAAGTCTCAACAACAGTAGATTTCTGGGTCAATTTCTATCCCCATTTCTCATACACCTAGCAGTGTAAGGAAAGCTTTTCCCAGGAAAAAAAATAGGAGGGAAACTAAGAGAGGTTGCCTGGTTGCATGTCTCCCTCCCAGGGATGCAGCACCAGCTCCCATGGCAGTGAGGGCCGCTTGCGACCGGCACGGGTACATAGCACCTCCAATGTCCACTTCCCCCAGGAAAGCCTGGGCAGTCTTGCTTAAAGCAGACACCTTTAAATTTTATTAAACTGTGCTCAGAAGGAGTGTACAATAATGCTGTCCAAGCTTTAGCTGCAGCTCAAGGGAGAGAACTGATACAGTAACAGCTTGGTCTATTTTCTTGTTTTACTTTACCATTTCACTTGCCAGTGTGTTTAAAATGATGAGAACTGCTGTCCTGAAGGAGCATGGCGAGTGCAGACATGGAAAGAGGAAGTGCTAAATATAAGAGCGGCTACTTTGGTGAGCTCAGCAATGTGTGCGATAGGAAAAAGACAGGCTATGTTCAGCTCCTTGGGGCTGCCTTTGAGTGGGCTAAACAGCTCTAGCCCTAGAAAAAAAGTCAGCTGGGTCATTGAGATTACACTTAATTAGTGTTGTGGGAAGCCTGCTGCCCTGTAAGGCAGCCTACACTGTCCCCTCGTACACAGCCTGTTCCTTAGCTACCGGGGACATGCTGCCAAACATCTCAGCAAATGCCAGGGTTGCAATGTCGCCTCAGGAAGTAGAGGAGCTCAGAGCCACTGGGACACCAACCCCTCATCCTGCCCAGGCCATCTGCCTGCCCCTTCCCTTGCAGGACAACACGCTCCTGATCCCGCCCCGGATCCCTCCCTCCAGCACATTGCCTCACTAACCCCAGCATCACCAGTAACAGCATGCACAAAGTTTTCATCTGCAGAAAGATCCATGTCTGCTCCAGTGTATATCTTTTAAAGCAATTAAAAGCTAGTGTTGTCGCTGGGGCAATGCTCAGGCTCTAAGGCCGTTGTCCTTCCATGCACAGCCCGGGCCCAGGCTCCCACAGCCTCCAGTTTCCCTGTGCAGGCAGAGCGGAGACTGCGCTGCCGTGTTCGGGACTCTAGTTTGTGAGGCTGCATTTGCTTTCACCAAAATCTCTTCTGTCTTATCTTGACATCACCGAGTCCTTTCCCAGACCAGCTGTGTGCCCTGTAAACATCCCCTGTGTCATCCAGGTACCCACTTTTACTCAGGAGACCGCTCAGGCTGGAAGGAGACAGGGCTATAGCTAAACAAGCTGACAAAGAGCAAGACAGTGCAGATAATTTGTTCATACCATCCTTTCTAGGAGCCACAACATCTTCAGTTTTCCTCTGTCATTGCAAAAGTCCAAACCTCCCACCTTATCCATGAATACAGCTCGCTGCACCTGGACCACGTGCAAAAGTTGGGCAGCAGCGTTTGGCCCTAAATACGCCACATTAGCAGTGCTCTCACAATTTGCAGTATTTTTATGGAGGAAATTGAGACATTCATGGTAAAATCCGCCTCTTCAGAGCATCAAAGGTCAGAATCTACACTTCTGTGAGGCATTTTCACCCTGCCATGGAAAGCCTTACACAGAGACGGTCTTTCCCAGGAGCTGCTCGAATGGAGGCTTAATAAGTAGATGGGTTGAAACAAATGTCTATTGTAAACAGGGAAATTCAGCCACCTGATTCACAAGACGGCAATTTGCCACATATCCGGGTGTTTTTGGCATGACCACCATCCTCCAAAATCCTCCCATTTTGGCCCTGAAGTAGGCTATAGGACAGACTCCTCCACTCCTGTGGGAAGCAAAGAGGGAAAGACAAGGTATCTATCTGAGCAACTGGGATTCTTCCAGCGGTGGGAAGGAAAAGAGGGTTGGCATATCCAATGAAGAGTAAGCCCAAGTCACATTAAAAATAGTAAACCAGTAATATACTGCTGAGACACTTGGGGAGCAACTTGTCCACTCCAGGAGTCTGAGGGAACTAGATAACATATCCTTCTCTCAGTGCTGTCTCTGCAACTATGGGAAAATTTCCCACAGGAAAATGAAAACTTGGCCGGCTTCATTGTTGATAGTCTCTGCCTTTCAGTGTCACCATGAACTACCACATGTCACATGCCAAGTAAATGCGGACTGCAAAAGCTAGGCATGTCATGAAGCTGCCTGGGGCTTTGTGTTGCACAGGAGAGATTCAGAGAAAAGTAGGACTGTCATATTATGCTGATGTATCAAGATGAAATCAAGATCATGGCTTTTTGTTCTTGTATAAATCTGCCTAACCTGTGCACTTTTCATGGGCTTTCTTCAGGGCTTTTATGCGCCCCAAACTCAGAGGTTACTAATCTAGCCAATTCTGCATCAAGGAACTAACAGCAACCTGAAATAGGCCACAGAGACGACTCGCACAGTGGACAGGAACCAGCAAACATTGGGTCTAACTTCCCGCTGATTTTTTCGCTTCCCAAATTAATTTTTGAACGAGATCTTTGGAGCAATACTTGTCTAGGTCTGTCAAAAAGCTGCTTGTTTGAGACTGAGACATATGTGTGGCCACATGAGAGTGTGCACAAATGTGTTCATCATCTGCATCATTTATGTACCAATGTCTGATTTATACACACAAAGCAAATATAAATGGCCCAGAGAAGTGAGAATAGTTTGGGGTTTCTGCTTTATTTTTTTTAACTAGGCTTTTATGTGTTGAAGGTGTGGTTCAGTTGATTTAGCAATTTTCTTCTCTGAAGGAACCCTTTTACTATTCTGAGCATATTTTCTCTACTTTGAAACCTGAACCTAAGCGTCCTTTTCCTAACCATGCCTTGAGAATAAAAAGACTTGGAGCCAGATGCTGAACCGGTATATCTCTAAGAATTTTTCATTTTGTTTCCTAAACGGTGCATTTTCATGCAGTCTGCCCTGAAGTCAGGCAGAGTCGAGCAAGTTTGACCAGGCTGGTTCCAGGGGTCATTTGAGCTGGAATCGTGGTTACGTGATCCTGGCCTAGTGGTTCCCAACTGGAGAGACACTGGTTCCCAAGGGAATAAACTCTGCCAGAGCTCTGCTAACTCTGCAAGCTGGAGTCCACGGGAGGTCCTGCAGCGACTGTGGGCAGAGCCGGCCTGCTCCAGCCATGTCCCCTATCCCGGTGCAGCCGGGTGGCCTCAGAGGTGGAGCCCTGTGGGATCTGCAGGTCAGGTCACCTAACAGCGCTGGGAGCTGCTGGGCTAGCGCATAAAAACAGAAGTAGAAAGACAGCTTTTTGTGACAAAAGCTGCCACGTATTAACTGTGACACACCTCCATAATTGAAGCAAAGGGACTATGAGTGTAGTTCAAAGTGCCAGGGGAACAGTAATGGAAATGTTATGAGAAAAGGTCCACAGGAGAGAGTAAAAGAGCCCTTTGCCTTGGTATATTATTTTCAGCATTCCCATAACACTTTTCCTTTTGAGTTCAGCCTTACAAGCTTCAAGGCAAATTGACAAGTTCAAGCATGAACCTAATTCAAACTCTGAATAAAAACCATACCTGGCAACTTCAATTATTAAGCTGATGCATCATATTTACATTAATTTGAGCACTACTTAGATTCAACTACAATAATTCTTCCATATATTCATTCCAAGAGATTTCAATGACTTAGCAGACATAGAATCAAAGCTTAGCTAAAGAAACAGGTTTGCTTTCTACAGACAAATTGTTCCTGTCTCTAGATGCTGACTACAGCAGCCTACGCATGGTATTGATATTGGCAATTTGAACACAGGTGAACCAGAGGACAAGAACTGGAAGGCCAATGAAACATGGTTGTGCTCCCAGAAACAAATCCTAGCACTCCGCTGAAGCAGTCAGTGTCTACCCTAGCATGTGCTTCTGCTGTGTCGAAGTCCTGCTGGATTCCTCTCTCGCTATTCACTGATCATCTTGTACCAATTCATAGGACAAACTTTTTTCACCAGCTGTTGTCCAGAAGGCTTATTTTGAGTGCGACTGGGCTCATTATTTTTGCCTCTCTCACTGTGCCTTTTTTCAGGCATATAGTTTACATTTGTTTTTTGCAGAACGCTACAACACACTCAAGTAGCATCAGCATCAGCAGCTCCCTGCACCACATCATGAACTGCTCTAGCTAGCTATCTCCTGAGTAGAACCTATGGTGTTCATGCCTGGTAAGGTGTTAAATTACATATATCCAACAAAGTGGAGGACTTGTCTCCTTCTTTCTCTCCTTCAGCACCCTAGGACAATATTCCCACAGTCAGGAGATACAGAGCAAATCCTCATGTTTAAGAGAGGAAGCTAATTCCCTGATGCTTTCTGCCTTTATATTTAGGTTTCTTTCCCTCACCTGGTGCAATGCAGACAGTTAAAATGCAAGGCAAAAGGCTACTCTTTTTCCCAGCCTTAGAGGTGAGGTCATTCCACAAACAAATTTCAGAGCTCAAGTTCCATTTGAAGAACTGCGTCATCTCAAAATTTCTCCAGAGGGTGGGGGGGGGCAACTGCGAGCAGAAAGAATCTCTGTGTGAAAGTGAAATTCACTCTCAAAGGTAGGCAAAATTGGAGATAAGCAAATTGGGGCTATTCTAAATCCGTCAGAAATTCTCTAATTCTGTGAAACTCCTCCTACTTTGTCAATTTAAGGTAGTGGTGGCAATTAGTTGTCTGAAGTAGTCTTCCCTGAAGAGGTCCTGATTTCAAATGAAGGAAGCTGCAGCTCTTAACACTGATATTATTTCATCATTGCATTTCCTTGCTTCTTCTTCTTCCCCCATTCTTTTATTTATTTATTTATTTATTTATTTTTATTTATTTATTTAAATGAGCTAATCAAACCAATACAGCCACTGCAATGCAGAACATATGGTCCTGCTGAGCACACGGAGCCCTACAAGAACTTGCCTTGGGCTACACAGCGCATAGACATTACTCGCCCCACTTCTCTCCACGCAGTCACCCTTCTGATCGCTAGATCCAGCCAGGTGCAGTGGGGTGTTTGTTCCACTCGAGGGAGCTCATGCTTTTGAGTAGCTGAAGTGAAACCCTCGCAGCATCTTAGGCAGGAAACCTGCAGGTGATGAACCCTCTCTGAGGGGAGGCTGTGGGAAGTACCCAAACCTTGGAGAGGGTCCTTTCCTTTGGCCATTGCAGGGGTTATTCGAGTGGCACGAGATTGCCAGGTTGGGAGCAACAAGAACTGCCGCAGTGCAGCGTCTCTGCACACGTCGGGGGTGAGGAGGTACCTGTGCACACCTGCCTAGTGCCCTGCCAAGGGCTGTGCAGCTGCCAGGGATGTGGGAGCAGTTTGTAGACTGGCCTGTTTTCGCCCATGGCATCCAGGGCTCCTGCCACTGGTCTCAGTGATCGACCATGGCCAAGGTACCCAGTGACTCCAGCAGAGTCTTTCTTCCCAAAGTGCTCAGGACTGCAGGATCAAGGCATGGAGCAGAGTGCCTTTGGGGAAGGGGTGATTCGCACTATGGAGCAGACGAATAAGGCTGGTAAGAGCATTGAAAAGTGAAAAAAAAAAATGGGCTTCAGGAATGACACTTTCCCTATTACTTTAATTTACAACACTGGACTTTACTTGTCTTTCAGTGTGACTGAGTATCCTGGGACAAAGGAGAAGTCTGCATTTTCCCAAGGAATCACTCCTTTAAGGAAGTTGACTGTATGCAAGGGGAATGACTGAGGGTATCATTTCACTCCTAAGAAAAAATACAACGACAAAAATCCCTTATCTCACATATCCATGCCTCACAATATCAAGATAAAGTATGGTCTATGCAAATGATTAAAAAACATCCACACGTTTGCCAAGATAAAGGTGAAGGATTCTGCTGGAAATTAGTTGCTCCTCGTATCTTCAGTCAGAAGAGACTCCCAGGAGTGCAGATGCCTTTGGAGGAGGCTGAAGAGCTAGATCCATCACTGGCCTCATTAGAGACAGTTAAACCTGATTCATCCTGTCTCCAGCCACTCCCTGACTTGTCTCCCTGAAAACCAGCGCACACCAAGGCGTTCCCCAGCCCGGGTCAGGTGTCAGAGACGCTTCTGCATAAGATTCAGCTTCTTCAGTGAGCTGGTGTGAGTCAGAGTGTTTGGGAACCGCTCCAAGCTATTGGAAAAAAACAACTCCCAAATTAGCTGGGGTGGCTCCCAAGCGAATCCACCTCCATGGGGAACGAGGTGATCTAATGAAAGCATGCGGTCAGAAATCAAAAGAGCCTGGAAAGCATTCCAAGCTGCATAATAAGATTTCACATTTTGTATCTTCAAAGCATTAAGTGAACATTATCTAATTAATCCTCACAACACTCCTCAGAGATATTATCCCTGTTTTACAGACGGAGAAACCAAGGCACAGAGTTAAGTCACTTGCCTCAGGCCAGAGAAGGGAGTGTCGGAGCTGGGATTAGAGTCCAAGAGTTCCTGGCGCCCAACTTTTTCCTCAGACTACTGGGTCATGTGTCTTCGCTGCAGGGAAGATAATAATGAGTCCATAATTACCCATACAAATTCCCAGTGACCAGGCTAACCCGTCTGTATAAAGCTATTTGTAATTCCAATAAACACGCCCACGGCTGAGCTGCCTCCATGAACTACCGGTACGCTCTCAGCAGTAGGGAGGCAGGCCTTCAAATAAATGCTATTATTTTTCAGAGAGAATATAAACTCTAAGCAGCTCCAGGGACTGGTAAAGATCATCTTCCCACTTGTAAATCCCCAGTGTCCTTCCACAGATGGTATGAGCATTGTGGGAGCTGCGGTAAGATATAAGCAAGGCAAAGTGTGTGGAGAGAGAACAGAGAGGAAAAAATTGGAGAAGCCTTCATGCCTTTCTCCAACTCTGACACAGAAACAGAAACTTTATACGCAGCACAGTCTGGGAACCATTCCTCTTCGTCAAAGATGAGGTGGTTTGGTCAAACGCGTGTGTGTTTGTGTGGCTGTAAGGAAGCCTTTACATATGAGACTCTAAATCCCCCATTTACTAAAATGTTTTGAACCTACTGGCCAAATTCAACCACATTTGACAAACGGGTTGAAATCTGACAAATACTTAAATCCTACAAGTGCTATAAAATTTGCAGCTGGGAAGGGGAGACAAACTAGTGTGTTGCCTTATTAGACTGCAGAGATTTTTCAGAAAACGAGAAATTTGGCTTTATTAGTTCTGTTGCTCACAGGACTGTTAGCCATGTGGCTGAAAAAAGCGGGAGAGCAGCTAACTAGAAAAAACAGGTATGACCTAGGCCTGAGGTTAGATGTGCTGTTTGCCACTGAATTTTGGCCTCCAAAGGCTGCTGTCCAGCAAGCAAAGGCAGAGAGGGACATCTGTAAGAATGGGCACAATCTTCCCTTAGGTGTAAAGAAAAGACGGTTTGATTCTCTAAGCAACCAGGCCTCAAGGGCTCTTGGTGCTTAGATCCCTTGTCCATACAGCCTTTTCCACATTCATCTGCTGCCATCTCAGCAGTAAGGTCTTCCCAAAACCTCTATCATCCCTGCTCATACTCAACTGATATTATTATGCCAGAGAAGAAAGAACCATGAATTGCCCATGTGGATGTTACACACTAATGTGAAAAGCAGCAGAAACTATTTGGTTGAGACTCATGTCTATTCCAGCTCTCCTCTGACTCTGACTGGTATTTCAAACCAGGCCAGACCAGCGGCAAAGTCTTGCTCTAGATAAACGCAGTTTTTCTGGCTGGAAGCTGTCCCACGCTGGCCAGTGCTGTGTCCTCAACCCCTGCTGTCATGGATGTTGCTCTTCCTCCTTCGGAGAGCATGGCAAGAGAGAGGAGCAGACCTGTGCCGCTGCAGAGAGCCGCCTCGTCCCTCTAGCTGCCTGCGACATGCCCTGCCTCGCCGCCCCTCGTGCCATGGGCGCTCCAGTCTTTGCATCCTTCCACCAAACACCACACTAGAGTGTCTGCCAGATAATCCAAGGCCCTTTTCCTCTGTGCAAACCCATTCCATCACCATCCGGGGCTCTGGTGGATCAGAAGGGATAGTGGGAGAAGCAAGAGGCCTTAGGAAGCACAAGGAGACTCTGGCAGACATCCCTAGAAAGAAGGGAAGGAGAAGGCACAAAAGAGGAAGGGTGAAAAAGCGGCAACAGTAATGAGGTTTGCTCCAAATCAGATCAGACCTTCAGCTTTCTGGCAGGGCCAGAGGCTGGGGCTCCAAGCTCTGGCCTCAGAGCAGCCTGGTGTCAGACAGGTGCCAGGATCTCACCTCCAGCGCCCACGTTCAGCACCAGCAGCTGCAGGCCGGCGGCCGGGAGAGGCGAGGGAGCACCTTTTCATGGAGGAAAGGAAAACAAAGAGACATTGCTTTAATTTTTTTAAAAAAGACTCTGTCTGGCAGGCCCAAGGTGCCAGCAGGTTGTGGAGGTAGATGGGCAGCTGGGTTACAGGTATGGAAGAAAATAGAAGCAATTCTTTGTAAGCCAAGAGATGCGCAGTAAAGCCGACTGCCTTGTAACAGAAGACAGGCAACCCATCACTTAAGATTTCTCAGACTTGATCGAAACATTCTTTAGTCCCAGGCTTGTAGGGCACCCAGGTGAGGAGTCGAGCTATAATGGCTGTTTTCAGACTAAAGAGAGGAGGTTTCTGCTGAGGGCTAAGTGCTTTGGGCAGAGAGCTGCTTCCGTTCAGCACTAAACTGAGAGATGCTGCTCTTCAGAAAACCAGGCTTTTGATTTTTTTTTAAATTATTATTCCTTTTATTTTTATAACAGTTTTTATTTGAATAACCAGAATTATCACTGAAAGAATTGAAGCCAATATTTGTTTACTGAAATATTTTGATGTGATTTTTTAAAATAATTACAGTACATGTACACACACACATGGTGCATATCCTCATACTTATGAGCAGATTTACTCTTATGAGGAATCAAATTGCCTTTTCCTGATTTTTTTCTGTTAATCCAGTGACCAAGTGCTGCTGTTGGAGAACTTGCATAATCAGGATATCAAGACATAGAGATTTTTTCACCATAATTGTTTCCTGAAGTTCAAAATATCTTTTTGTTGGCTCATCTCCTACTGAGCTGTCATAATAAATACATATAAAGTAAGTATGTGTATGTGTATATCTCTCCACACAACTGCAATCTTTTGTTTTAAAAAAGACTGGTAATAAATTCTGTCAGCCAGGAACTACGTTATTCCAGGAATACTTCTAACTGTAAATAGGAAACTTTTTTTTTCCACAAATGGTAGGGTTTAATCACATAAAGCTATAGTGTGAGATGAGCCTGTTGGAGGCTCATTAGAGCTGTAAGCATGTTAGACAGATTTATTAAAAAACATCTGCACAAAGGGAAAAACAGCATTTTTTTAAAAAAAGTAAGAAATTAAAAACTGATGGCTTCCACACGTCCAATTCATTGTCTAGTAGCTGCTGAACCCAGGATTGACAAAGATCTGACATCAACAAGCTAAACAGAGAGGGGGGGCAGATCTCTGGGATCTGGGCACACTCTCTTAAGTTATATATTTTTCCCTCCATTGCCATGTTTTGTGAAGTGCCTCCTTCCTTTTATCACACAGGAGGTGACTTTCACTAAACAATGTATCCACTGTGACACCTATTTCATATTGGTTGTGTTCTAGGATTTTTCGTTTTTTTAAGTCAACATGCTCAAGACAGATTTTAGACATGAAGAGATCCTGGGCAGCAAAAGAAGGCTGAAATGTTTGCTTGTAATATTGTGCAGTAACAGGGAAATACATGTGGAGTCGATCACCCAAAAGCCAGATGCAGCTACTGTTTGGCATTTGCTTCTGCTGTTCCTCATTTTGTTTTTCCTGAAGTCAAGTTGCTGTACCTTTGCTGTTCACAGCTACCAGGTGCTCGGTTATATTCAGGGAATCCATTAGGATGAGAACTTCTATGCCAAATAACATGAAAGGATTTAAAAGAAAATCAATCCAAACCCCCAAACTCCTAAGCTGCAGCCATGAGTGAGTCTCATCTCTGGGTAGTGGCATTCTGCAGGAATCCAGCTGGTATCAGAAGATTCCTCAGCCTCTTGGCAAAGCAGGGAAATGAGACTCTCTTGTAAAGGACTAGCAGGATTAAAAATATCAGAGAACCCTAACTGAAGGAAAAGGGTAAAGGATTGTAGTTCCAATTGCTAAAAAAAAGGACTTGCAGCCATAGATGGAAGCTATTCTTCCTATTCTGTCGAAAGAGAAACTATAACTGAAGATTGAAAACAAAATATTTTGTGAAATGCTGTTCCTAACCAGGACCAAAAGTGTTTAAAAGCAGAAACTACAAGCAAAAGGTCATGGATACATGGATTTTCCTATATGCTAGATTTTCAATTTCAAAGCCATTTTATAAAAAAATTCTTCAGGTAACACTGGATTTATACCAGCTAACAATGGTATTTCTCAGCTAACACTGGATGCATGAGCATCCACATCCAGAAATGGGATTGATAATGAGCTTCCAAATAGATATGCTCCTATCATTTCAAAATACTCCTTACAAGACAGAAAACTTGACAGGAAACAGGAATGGAAGCCCCTTGAACTCTTGAAGAAGCTGAGTGAGCAAATGCCATTGAAACATGAAACTCGGTTGCGTTTGAACATGGGATGATTCTCAAAGTTTAGAAGCTCAGCAACTAGGTCAAGCTGCTGAGCATCAACGGAGCTGTGCGTATTCTCAAAACATCAGATAACGCAACCAGGCTTAGCCAACATGAAAGAGGGTTAGACAGAGTCAAATTACTTTGCATTTTCCACAGCCTGGTAGGCACATACCCATGACAATCACTGCCTCAGCTGACTTGGTAGCTCCGTGAGCTGTAGTAACATGATTGCATCAAAGCCACAGCTGCTGTTTGTGCATCTGATCCAAAGCCTGTAAGGAGTCAGTAGTAGCTCTTCTTTCACTCCAGCAGATTTTGGCTTGTTGAACTACTACCTGATGGTTTTGACATAAAGAGATAAATTTCCTTTTCCTTTTTGTGGGGTGCTGGAAGGAAGCCTCAATAGATGAACGCAAGCCTCTTTTTTTTTTTTTCTTTTTTGGTATTTCCTATTTTAAGATGTTTGTAAGGTGGTTGGAGACAAATCTCACAAAATAGTTTTGCTCTCCAGTGCCAATTTTACTTTCAGCAGTCCATTTACCCAAAGACATCCTTCAACGCATATGAAGTTTCCCTTCCTCTTGCCATCCCACAGGGAATTTCATGGGCAATTTCTTCCTCCCAGAATCTTGAACCAAGGACTCATAGAAAGATTTATTCCTGATTAAACATCTGAAATCTTCACCAGTTGTGTCAAAATATTTATGTCCATGCTTGCATCTAATATAAAAGAAAGAGGTACAGACAAATAAAGGAAGTCCAATGACAAAGAAGAGTGATGAAAACAGTGGATCACTTCGAAGGTTAGGCAAATGGTTCCTGAGTTGTAAGCTGCATTCCAGATCAAATCATAAGACTGTAACTTCATTGTTAACACTGCTAAATGCGATTTTGCACAGCCTTAGGAGAGATATTCTGTACAGTGCATCTTTCATAATTAAAAAGAAAATGATTGTCTCTTTTCCAAGTTAAATAAACCTTGCTTATTGCGAGGGGGAGTAAGTGCAGTGAACTGGTCTGAGGGAATTTTGAAACTTTAGCTTCAGAGGAGTCTGAAAGTCTGAGTTGGGGACAAAGGATTCATCTGCAGCATCATATAAAAGGCCCTGGCACAGAGAGCTGTCAGGATACTGGCTGTGAACACTTGGGGCATGTTGAAAGCCTGAAGACAATAGACCTGATCCAGCACCGTGGAGCCAGAGAGCACTTTGGCAAGCTCTCAGCAAATGCAGCATCAAATCACAACAGAAAAGAGAAGAAATGATCAAAGGCAGCAGGGAGCTTTACCCACCTGCCGCTGGCCTGGCACTTCACTACCTGCTCAGGCCATGTGCTGGCCCACAAGAGCTTTCTGATTGTGGCTACTATGGCGTTGTCTGATCCGAGAAGTCCTTCTCATAGACATGATTACTGTGAGGTGGGCATGAGATTAATCAGCCTCCACTGGAAGGAAGGTTGGGTTTATAGACAGATAAGATTATATTTGAATCTCATTAGGCAACTACTGAGAGAGAGTCCTTGTAATCCTGGCCTTCAGATTTCTCCAAAACGAGTAGCACTAAAGTTAATGGCCGTTCTTCATCTATTCTCTTTGAAGGTCCCTGCTGCGCCATTGCTGTAGAACATACTGTCTTCTCTATGTTGACCGTGACTCAGGAGAAAACTGCCCTAAGCAAACCCATTTGTTGCTGAGAGTTCTTGCAATTGCAAAGATGAAACTTAAACGCAGTGTTTCTGGTGATGTGCTTGATGTTCCTTCTTTCATCTACTGGCCTCTAGCAATAAAATCAGTAACTGTGGCCACGCACACACTAAGTGTGGCAGGTTCACAATGCCAAATGTTGCTGTATTGTTTGCAGCAAGCAGCAAGGTTTGTGGCTGGATTCAGGCTATGTCCCTGGCACATTCCACCGCTGACTCCGCTGGCAGGTCTTCAGAGACAGCCTCTGGGGCTCTTTTGGACTCAGGCAATTGCTGGTTTGGCCTCTCTCTCATGTCTTCTTGGACATGACTCCCCTTTGTCTTTCTCTCCATGACATGTATTCCCTCTGGAACAATTAGGACCTTCACAAGCTCTTTGTTTCTAACTCTGGGCAGTGTAAAACCAAGTATATTTATGTTAATTGCGTATTGAAAGTACATTTGGCATGGCTTGGCTTTCCCTCAGCAGGGCTTTTAGGAAGATAGTTGTCATTGCCAGGAGTAACACTGGAGGTGGGAGAGCTGGGAACCTAAAAAAATCTGCCTCTCTTTGCTTCACCTTCTGCCCTAGAATTTGGTGGCATTGGGTTTTGATGACTTGAGGGTTTTCAGCTCTTCTTGTTCTACTTTAAAGTGTCAACTCTTCTTTAAAACTTCATGGTTCCCATCCAAGCAGGCATGTTTGTTGCAAGCCTGAGTGATGTGCTGTCCAAATATACCTTCCTTCATACGACAGGTACAACAGAAACATTGTGACCTCTGCCTTGGGGAGACTATCTCAAGGCTGAGACTGTGGGAAGAGTGTGACACTCTAAATGAGGCTTAGAATTGAAAATCAGCTCAGGTATCTCTAGATAGTAAAGAACAGATTTGGGTTTAATACAGAAATGGTCACCAGGGGACAGACAATTATGTTGGGCCATTCAAAATGCTGATTCAAGACCCTGCTGCACCATCGAGTCTTTGTGTAAAGGCATTGCCTAATGGTGTGGCTATGTTGCTAACCCTCCACGTCTGTGTTCTCTTACCCTGGAATGTAATGGCTCACATGGAGAGCTACAGTCCCCTAGTTAGGTAGTGCATTTGCCTATGAAGATAAGACTTAAGCCCTTGCTGTGTCCCAGTCTCACACTTGGATACTCTGTCCCTTCCAGCGAGGTTAGGGGAGCAAATACTCTGAAGAGGGCTGATATCGTGGTCTGATAGAGCCAAGATGTATTCTGAGTGGGAAAGCCTTGCACGTGGCTTTTAAGGAATGTGAGTTACCGTACCCAAAAGTTCAAGCAACCTTCCCAAAATGATCCACCCAGATTCTGTCACCAACCCCTTCAACAAAGAACACCTTTTGAACTAGCTGGGCAACTAATCCAGGGAAACTTTCAGGCCTCTCTCAGTGCTCTGTGACATTAATTATTAGCATATTTATTTCATTAATTATTACCATTCGCTTCATTAAAAAAACTGCTTCAAACACTGATGTTCTGTTTCATTTTAAGCTTGCTATCTGGCAATGGCAACAGAAAGCTAAGCATGATCTGCAATACCCCCAGGAAACAAGGTAATCGCTTGGGTTTCTGGCCTACACTGAACTCCCAACTTCTGCTGTAGTACCAGGGAGAGAGATAGTGCAGGGTTCTGTTAAACCTGAGCATTTGAGCAGTAAGTGTATCCTGAAAGCTTCTAAGGGACTAGAAAGGCTTCTTAAGGAGCTCAGATCTTTTGTCTTCTGAGCTCTTCTAAGCAGAGTTCTGAAGTTGGAAGCAAAACCATCTGCACTCCACCATGCGTTTCTTGAGGGACTTAATGGCTTGAGGCAGGACAGGATGAAAGGGACACACTAAGACCTAGGCTAAACTGAAAACAGGAGCAGAGGGCTTTGCCTCTCTGCCTGACACACTTCCTGCACAACCCTAAGTGCTAGAAGAGAGGTAGAAAAAGACTTAGCACCATGATGACTATTCACACACTGAGATTTGGGACTTTAACATCTCAAAAATGCAGTCACCATCTACCCCAAAATTAGATTAATTTCTCAAACTTTATTCAATCCTATGGGAAAAAAAAAAAAAAAAAAAAAAAAGAGGCACCCAACAGGCCACAAAAGACTTGTTTAAGACAATAAATGACAGTGTTTGCATGCTGCTGGATTTATGACTGAAGAGGCAACACACAAGCACTCTCCTGAACTTTGATAGCTAAGCACTTCTGTGATGTGTGAATGAAGCCCAGCAGACCAAGGACCATGTTAATCTCATGGTTTTGATCTCTGTCAGTAATGAGATGCCAGCAGCCTGTACTTCAAAGCCTGCACTGATACTGATAATCTTGTGAAAGTCTCACTGAATTTCCAGTCAGCTTGTACTAGGGATTATAGTGACAACAGAAGGAGATGATGGAAGAGGAGGTGCTTGTTTGATGCTCACTCCTTCAGTTTCTTCTTAATATTCCTTTTGTTTTTCATTTCCAAAAGGTGGAATGGTTCCCCCACCACCATCACACAGCACAGTAGGATTAATTCAGTCAGATTAAGTCTGCATGCTAAGGGCAAATGGAGCAGCCAGGGTGCTTGTCGGTCCAGGATATCCATGCAAACACTGTCATTCAGTGCTGAAGTGACAGATGAAATACAGCTGAACTGGGCAGGGACAGTGTTACAAACTGCACAGGCAGATAAATATCACACTCCAGCCTTCTGAGATTCTTTCTTTCTTGAAACAGTTGTGAGGGGGTAGGGGAGAGGGTAAAGATGGCAAGAGACCACAGGCCTCGAGAAGCATGTTATAAAGCAAAGTGAGCATTAGCTTCACATATGCAATTATGTGTATATGGACATTTATGTTGAAACTATATAATTTTCAAGGCGTGTCTGACCAGGAAACAGAACTGAAATATTTTTGTGATGAACCCTATTGATCTAAGAAAAACTGTGTTAAAGAATTATTATATATGCGTATCTTTCTTGTTTTTCCAGAAAGAATATTTACAGAAACTAGAGCAAGAACTAGAGTGTAAATTCAATTGGATTAAACATAGTTTAATATTTGGGACCACTGCAACAATCATGTCATCCTCAGAATTCTTCCTGATGTCTGCTCAAATATATATTTAAGTATATGTAGTTAAACGTATATTTTTGCAAGCCTAAAAGGGAAGGATATAATATTAGGTCTGTATTACTGTTGTCTTACAAGGATGGCAACTTTGACTGCAGTATGCAGCAAGAAATCATAGAGATAGAAAGAGTAAAAAGGTGACCATGCTGGGCAAATTCCATCACTTTCATGTACACTGGGCAAATGCCACATTAGGACATTGAGCTGGGATGCAACCTCTGTTTGGATTATGGAGTGGCAGATTCAAGACTCCTCAGGGGAAATTCAGCCTTGGCCTCGCTACAGAGCTATGTGCAGGGTTTATTCCAAAATCTCACAATGGAAACATTACTCTGTATCAGGAACCATCACATGCTTAGACACACCATCTCTACAAAGGCAGCAGAGGCCAGAAACTCTTTCACAGTTCTGCTAAAATGAGGGAACTGAAATGGGAAACTAAGAGAACTAAATCTTATTGGCACTATGGAGGCCAGCGGATGGCAGACACTATGTTGAGAAAAGTGACAAACATAGCATCTGAGACTTAAGAAAGTGTTACGGTTTCCTGGTCAAAATTACCAAGTGAAAGAATTTGTTTAAGAGAGCATAATCCAGAAAGCTGAAGCTTTGTCAAAACGGGATCACACACCCTCATATATTAAATGTAAAATTACGATTAGTAACTAATAAAAGGGTTTAAGTAGTAACTGCCAAATGGAATCAAAAACATTTCTAAATGCTTCTTCCAATTCATCCAGATCAAAAAGTCTGCTAGAAGTCTGCAGGGCTAAAAGCCATGCTTGGAGAGGACAGCACCACTGCAGAGAAGCTGAAAGTCAGTTATTGCTCCCTGCATTCACTTCTAGTAGAAACAGGAAATCATCCCTCAGGAACCCTACCTGAGAGAGGACTCAGCCAGCCTGTCTCTGACATGGACTGGGGGCATGTATGGAAAAAAACTATGGCACAAATAGAGAAAATGGGCTCTACTAGACTGCCAGGAGCAGATGGGAAGAGAGACAAGTCAAACTAAGGATGGCAGGATTGAACCACTAAGGTAGTGTGTAACTTGCTTAAGATGTTTTTGGTATGTCAGGAGACAAATGTATTACCAATAATTAAATACGTCTTTGGAGGATCTAGGGTCTCAGAGGCCTGCAAGCCTGAGGTCTGTACCAATCAAAAAAGGAAAAAAAAAGTAAGCCATAGTTAAAAATCACATTAGCGAACATCTGAAAATATATGATCTGAATAGATACAATCTACTTAGGAAGAGTCAGCATGGCATGGCTTCTGGAAATCATGCCTTTGCAGTCCCTTGGAACTCTTTAAAGCTATTACAATCCTGTGGGGAGGAAAAAAAAAGTTTTTGTTTTTGTTTTTTTTCTAAAGTATCTCTCAATGGACTGAGGAAAACTAAGATGGAAGAGGGAAAGTCCTGGCATGGACAATTGGCTAAAAAGTAGGAAATGAAGCAGACTAAATGCTCAATTCATTTAGCGGAGGAAGTATAGTAAAGGGAAAGATCTCAGGGACTTGGCACTGATTTCTGCACTGTTCAAAATACATATAAGTAACAAGGAAAAGGTCATAAACAGTGAATGACAAAGTTCACAGTGATGCAAAATCACTTAAAGTAGTGACGGCAGGTTGTGACAAACTGCAAAAGGATCTTATTAGACTGACTGCAGTATCAGGTAAAATATAACATATCTAAAGATAAAGCTACTTTTTCACTACACATGGTGAAAAACAGACCTTGCTTCACACGTAAAATGTTAGTCCTTGAGTTCATTTCCTATTCAGTGGCAAGACTTGGGTTAGGATAGATAATTCCATGAAGATACAGTTGCAGTGCTTAGTTGTACTCAAAAATGAGCAAGCAAACAAACAAACAAGAATTATTATAAAAATAATAA
>VZSV01000002.1:4984688-5039631 GCA_013398735.1 Nothocercus julius | reverse complement strand
CAGATTGCAGATTCCTGGAACCCCTTGCCAAAGAATGGAAAGGAGAAAAGGAGTTTTCACAGGTTCAAGCGGAGAGTGGACAAGACTTTGGAAAGAAATCCAGTGCAAATTACTTGATAAATCACAGTACGTTCAGAAAATCTTCTGACCTTACTCAGGCTAAGAGAGTATTGTGTGAAATGTCATATATTCTTGTCTTATTCTTCCCTAGCCATCCGTTAGGGCTGCCACTGATACAAAATACTGGTCTAGGTGGACACAATGTGACCTTGGACACAATGTGGCCTAGCATGGCCAACCCTAACACTGGATTCTGCCAAGCTAATGTTTATTCTCCCCTAGTCAGAGTTTAACACCTCTGCTCAGATGCCTATTCTTCATGTAATTTAACCTTTGGTATCCATAAATCTAAAACCACTTTGAAAATAAGTTATTACTATGACTATTTTACAGGGGAGACAGTGAGAGAAAGAGCCTCTGAAAGTCACACTGTGACTGAAGGGGAAAGATAACGTGGTGCTTCTGTCTTGTCCTTATCCTGTCTCGCAGACTGGGCTGCCTGTCTCTGAATCCCTTATCTCATCAGTCCTCGGGATGTATGGGGAGAAAAGAGACCACCAGCAGAATTAACACCTGAGAGCCTACAGGAGCTCCAGGAAGGCCTGCAATAACTAGTGACAAGTTGGCATTGAGTCCATGGTGACTCCATGAGGGAATGACTATACAGAGCTGATACAGAGCAGCTGGGTTACTGCGTATGTCTTAAATTACATAGTTGTGGCAAAGCTGATGTTTAAGACATGGCATGTCTGGAGCTGTACCTCACAAACCAACCAGGGATTTTAAAACAATGGTATGAGATAATTGCTGCTCATGAAGCCGTATCTGAGGGGAATGGAACAAAGACTGGATGCATCCAGTAATTATGAGAGACCGAAAGGCATATACATTCCCAGAGAAACTGCAGGCCTGCTCTGAAAGTCGGCAGAAAGGACTCAGGCTGGCTTAGCTAGGAAGCAGGGAGAGGCTGACTGGTTGGAAATAAAGCTGAATGGAGCAAGCAGTGAGAGTGCATTTCACATCTGAGAAGGATTACAAGGGACAATTGCTAGTTCTGCAGTGCGGAGAATAGGGACACTTGCAGGCCGCCTGTTTCACAGTAAGGGTCGAACACAATGAAGGAGGCAAAGAGTTCTACGATGGCAGAGCTTTGGAGACAATTAACTTTTATGTTGATGCCTTAATAAACACCCTGGTGAGATGAGCTGCAGGAGATAAAGTGGGGGAGAGAGAAAAGGGAAAAGGGAGAGAGAGAGAAACAGAGAGTGTGTAGGACTGGAAGGCTCAGAAAAGAGTCAAGAACAAAAACAAAGACTGAAGAGAAGATAGAGCCAGCTAGAAGCATGCAAAAGAAACAAACAGAAAAGAAATCAACAGGCACCAGGAAATTGTGAGATGAGCTACAATGTTTGCAGTAATCATGAGAATGGAGGCAAAAATGAGAGATACAGAGCTGAGGGCTTGCCTGGCCTCTATTCTATTGCAGTGGTAAGTTATGGACACATCTGCCATATCTCATAGACATATATGCTAATACCTAGCTATATATTAGCTCACAGGTCTGCCTACATGTCAAACTTGTCTTGCATGAAAGCTTCAGTGACAAATAGCAGAACCAGGCCTTCCTGGTGCTGCAAATCCCCGCCCTAGCTGGCTCCCCTTGCTTGCACATGCACAAACACAGCCCCATGAGCTCCAAGGGCGTCAGAATCTCAAAGATGGTGCAAGCCCCAGCTAAAAAATTGTGATAGGTTCAGCCACTGTGCTCACCTTGCAACCTGACTTGGCCTCGACGCCCCAGGAGCATCCCAAACATCTTCCCTAAAGGCACAGATGGTGGAATGGCAAGAAATCTGGAGAAAATTGTTTTTTTTCGCTGGGCTGTCTCACAAACAGTACACCCTAGCTGTACTGTCAGTACTGAGGCAAATACCAGAGGAATGCTGAGGTTCATACTCTGTGATTAGGCAAAGACCTTAATTTATGCTTGCCTGTACGCGAACTATGTCTGCTACTCAAGAGCGTGCCTACGAGCTTTTGTATGGGGAGCAAAAGAGAAGCAGATGCCATCAAAGCAACGTCCTGACTTGATTCATTAAAAACAGCAGCTGCCACAAAGAAAGTTTCCTGTGAGAGCAGTAGTCAAACAGCCTCTTCTTTCAAACAGGCTCGATAGAAAGCGGAGATAAATCCTCGCTTTGAATGTGTCATGAACCATGGTGCGGTGAGCGCGTGAGGCTCCACACGGAGGGGCAGCGGGAGGAGGAGGGAGTACAGCAGCTTCGCAACGGGAGGAAACCTGCGGGGTTGCACATTCCTCATTTCCCCGAGCGCCGGGCTGCGAGCACTTAGCCGCTGCGGCCGAAGGGACGTGCCTTTCGCCGTCTCCTTCTGCAACCTGATCACCAGGATAAGGATGAAGAGCGCGGCTCTGCGCTCACTGGCAGCAGATGCAGCACTTCCTGCCTTCATCCATGCGGGAGCTGTAGCGTGGGGGGCAAGGTGCCCTTTTATTCTCACCAGAAAATAAAATAGACTAAATAAAATAGAAAAAACACAATAGACTCAGAACTGCTCTTGAAGTTTCCTGGAGGCATTGGCTGGTGATACCCTATATTCACAGTAACTAACATTTCTCTTGCAAAAGAGAAAATCCAAGCTAAAATAGTAATAATTTTTAACCCAAATTATTTAATATGTAAGCAATTAAAACTAATCATCAAAACAACTGTCCTCTTCCTGGTCTGGCAATGTCCATGAATCCTGATCATTTAAATAAATTGCATGATTTTTCCTCTGTGAAGTAGTTAAAAGTTTCTCAGTTCAGAAAGGCAAGAAAGGTAGTAAGCTAAATGAATGTCTCTTTCTTCAGAAGACATCAAAGAAGAATTTTTATAGTACATAGTAAAAGGAGGATTTATTTGTATAGTGTAACATATTATTATATTCTATTAAATATACTTTCCAAATGTATATTTCCAGCCTGTTTCTGTGCTTCTACAAGGCACCTATTTATATCAATTTATACACCTCCAGAATCTTAAAATGCTGCTATTCTTACTTCAAAGACTTTGCTGAGCATGAGCTGGAGATTTTCATTAGGCATTTTACATCCCCTAGATTTTATTGCTTTTAAGTATCTTCAGAACACTGAACAAATCTCTCAGTGAGCTTTTATTTTGTTGAAGCAAGTACCTGCAAGATAAACACAGAGTTACTTTCCTAGGAGACAGGCTTATCATAATTTCAGCCACAGGGAATCTGTGTTTTATCTCACCTGACGTGGTACCACATTTTAGTCTTAATTCACACTTCATTTCTAATATCATGTAAGGCACCTTGAATGACTACTGGAAATCTTTTCTAACAGGCTGTACATTTTAGGATGAAATCCTTTGACTGAAATCAATGTGTTCTGGCTTCTGTAAAGGTTTTACTCCTTGTTTCCAACTACTATATACTTGGAAGCACTCCCAGGTGCTTCTGACTTTACAGCAGCTGTAGAAAGTAGAAGTTCCACTGCAAGTTGTCCAGCCATAAAACCAGCCAAAAAATCTCAGTAGTCCTCATCCTCCCCTTCGTCATTTGCCTTGCATGCCAACCTATCTTACTGCTATCACAAGATATGTGCTTGCAAGTAGGTAAAATACTGCAGCTGGAGTGAAGCAATAGAGAGGCTGTCCCAACCTTGGGATTGACAGGGCTCTAGTGACGACAACGGTCTCATGAGTCTTCTGCTGCACACTGAGAGTGTCTCATGGCAGGAGGTTAACACCTGCCCAGGTGTTAGCCAAAGGACCATGCTCAGCATGGGCAAGAATCCCAAGGGCAAGTTGCTGCATAGAAAATTCCATTCAAGCAGTCGTGAATTTCATCCACCTATGGAGGTGGAGGAGATACTTCTAAAAGATAAGTACACTTATGTGGCGATTTTCACTCTCAGCTACTGACATTATTAGGTCCTTGTGCCTCTGTAGTCTTATCACTGTTTAGTGGGTGAAGGAATAATAAAACAAAAATTCCATTCTTTGCTATGGATCTGAGGGGATCATAGTATCATTATATTTGGAAAAGACCTTCAAGATCATTGAGTTCAAACATAAGCCCTTCAACACCATGCATGCCAAAACCCTGTCCCTAAGTGCCTCATCTACAAGTCTGCTGAACACTGCTAGGGATAGGTAACTCCACCACTTCCCTGGGCAGCCTGTTCCAATGCTTGACTACTCTTTCCATTTCGTTTTTCCTAATATCTAACCTGAACCCCGTGGCGCAACTTGAGACCATTTAGTCTTGTCCTGACATTAATTATTTTGGAGAGGAGATCGATCCTTGCCTCACTTCAACCTCCTCTCAGGTAGTTGTGGAGAGCAGTAGGGTCTCCCCTGAGCCTCCTCTTCTGCAGACTAGCTGCTCCTCATCAGGTCTGTGCTCCAGCCCCTTTAACAGCTTTGTTGCCCTTCTTTGGACACCCTCCAGCATCTCAATGTCTTTCCTGTAGAGAGCAGCCCAAAACTGAACACAGTATTCAAGGTGCGCCAGCAGTGCTGAGTACAGGGGGACAATCAGTAAATGAGGCAGTAAAAATGCACCTGTAGCACTCACTATACCGGTCAGCTCTGCTGTGTGAGGAGGATGAATTCTGTGAGTACAGGACGCTCCTAAACATCACGGCTCATTTATGAACATACTTTACTACTTTTCGAGATGTTTTCTTATTTTGTATCTCCCCTTTACAACTAATGCTTCAAGATGCCAGTTTTGCAATGGAATCCTAAATTTAATAATAATAATAAAAATAGCAATAATAACAATAATAATAAAGGCCAGAGCCTCTGGAAAGGAGAATGGAGCTTTAAAAAATTATTTTTGTACAAGGAAATACACATGGAATTTTTCTTTCACATTTAATTTGTGAAGCTGTGCTGGCAAATCAGGGAAGATCTTAGCAACTAATAGTGGAAAGCATCTGACACATTTGGGGAAATTAAGAGAAATTTTCCTTTGAGGATTTTCATTTCCAGAAAAATAGGGAATATTTGTGAACTCAGAATAATTTTATGTCTCTGTTCCGCACCACTAAAAATCATCCCTCTTGCAAGGAGGAAAGAAAAGTCGGAGCTATTTGTTTTTCAAATAAGCTACAGAAGATGGAATAAAATAAGGAATGCTTTTCTTCTTAGGCAACTCATTACCCAATACTGTTATAATTCTTAGAGTAGGAAATCTCCATCAGAAACTCAGTTATTACACCTCTTTGTCTGCTCTGAAATGTCTGCATTTTAAAAATAATCTATGGCAGCCCTTTTAAATGATGAATTTCAGTCACTACATCATTGCCATTATACCGTTGCATGCTTCCTTCACATTCAGGAGCACAGCAGAACTCTTCACACCTTTTTTCTGCCAGATGAAAAGAGATTTGTTTTTGGCCTACTCATGAATAACATAACTTCTCGTCTTCCAATCTAAAATCTCCTTGCAGTAATAGAAAGAAAGGGCTAGATTATACATTGTGCATGAAATTATAAAAAAAAAAGAAGAAAGTGGCACAAAAAGTGTTTGACTTAAGACTGCCCTGAAAGTATCTATTTTGAACCCAAAGTTCTTTAAGCTTTTTTTCTGCTTTTTCCTGTCATGATCTGATGTACAGTTATTAGGCCAGAACAGTTTTGAAAGCAAAGATATTTTATTTTCTAAAATTACAGTGACAATAATTTTTACTGCTGTAACAGACACATGTTGATAAATATTCATTGCAGACTGAATCTGTTACACATTAAGGTGAGTTTTCAATTCAGTATAAAAAAAAAGAAGGAAGTTATGGCAAATTTTTCAGTTTGGCTACCACTTTTGAATTTTTCCTAGAGGATTTTCTGTTATAGCAAAAATAGTCTTATGGTTTATTTATACTACTAAAAAGGCCTAGTCACTTTGTTAACTTATATGTCAAAAATCTCAGGTTCAGTTATTACTGATCTACAAAGGAGCAAATTGAAAAGTAGGGATAGAACGCATGTAGTCTAGGCCTGTAAATGCATCTAGTATTATCCATCACAAGTAAATGTAGCCCTCTATAATGTAGGGTTCGGTCACTCACCTCCTGCTACAGCAAACGTATTTTCCACCAAAGGGTGATTTATCCCACCCTAAAATCAGGTCTTTGTAGGGATCCTAGATAAATGAGCCAGTTTTGTCAAACCTATATGGTGTATTTCAGCTCTTTCCCAGAAGAGGCTGCGTTTTGAATCTTTAAAATCTATCAGCACCACTAAGCCTTTGCTGTACAGTACATAAATTCACATAAATTCACATAAATTCACATAAATTCACAGGATGGCTTCACTGCATTGAGTATGCTTTAGTCTACCCTTAGAGAGCAAAGAGTTAATGAAGTCAGTGAGATCCTGAGTTGTACCCATGGCAGGAAAAGCAGAGAACTCTATATTTTTTGGATCTATGAATGGTTAGTAATACATATATCTGGCTAGACATTTTTTCTCAACTGTTTCTAATAGGACCTTGGGACTTTTTTCCCAATTCTGACTGAAGGACTAATTTCCAAACAGAAGTCCAACATGGTACTGGACTTTATTTACTGAATGGCTTCATCAGTGGACTAGAGTAAAACTTTTTAATTTGTGTAATCACCATCCACCATTAAGTATTAAAAAGATTAAGGCTTTTGTAGCCTGATAGTTATATGTCTGAAGTGCTGGTATTGGATGAGTTCCTCTCTTCATGGCTCAGTGCCATCCAAACAAGATTTACTTGCGATGTTATATAGCTCAGCACGTGTTGGTAGCACATAGCAGAACAATGTCCACAACTTTTTGCTTACATCTAAAAAATTCCAGTTTGAAGAATACTCTTTGACTTTCGTTGAGCCTTTTAAGGTACTTAACAAAACCATTTTAATTATTTTTTCTGGAGATAACCTAAGCCTGTCCTTCCACATGGACATGATACAGTACACAATTACTTTCTCTATTAGTTATTTTATTTATTTATGCATTCTGTTTGTTGTTAATTTTATTTTTTGTTTTGTTTAATAAAAGACTTATGCTTTTTTTTTTCCATTCAATAATGGAGAAATGTAATGTAATGTCATTGGATTAAACTTGTAGTTTAAACATGATGTTCTAGCACAGGCAGAAATAGAAATGCTTTCCATATATGGCCCAAGCACTAAGCCTGGGAGCAGGAAAACAAACTGTATAGGAAGTAATTTTTCTGAGGTTACAGCACCAAACAAAACAACATTATACTCACAAGAATTTTTTAGAGCAGTTCTGGAACTTCTATGCTGTTCTGGATTTTCTATCTTGCCTCTAGAAATATCTATTTAATATACATCGTTAAATATTGCTAAACAAGCATTTATCCTGCTCTCTAGAGCTGAATTAGAAGTGGTTTCCACTGAGACATACTGCTTCACATTGTATTTAGAGCAGAAGTACTGAACAGTTGGTGGTCAGATCAGAGTCTTACGTATCACTGTAGAGTCCTCCTTCACAAGAACTCTGAGATATACTAGATGTCTTCAAGGTGATATTAATACCAGTGCTACTTGAAACCGCAAGAAATTATTGTGGTTTGCAGTTTCATTCCAAGAACTAAACTCAGTCCAGATGTATATTCCAGGTCTGTACAGTTTTTGAGCAAAATTCTTCAAAAATTGAGTTAATTAGGGCTTTATGACAAAAAAAAAAAAAAAAGAAAAAAAAAAGGCAAGAAAATTTTTATAAAGAGGAAAGACCTGTCAGGTTTAGTCAAATTCCTCGTTTCTGTATGGGATACAGATACTTACACAATATATGTGTCAAAGATCTGGAAACTAATAATGCAATATTTATATGGAGAAATAGTATCTTTCCCTTTCCTAAACAGAAAACAGTATCTTTCATTAGAACAATTGGTGTAGTTAGGAAAAGCCAGCTGAGTTTGGGGCATGCAAGCTCTTCATGAAGTCAGAAACAGAGGCTGCAAATTCCAAAGCTTCTAATGGATGTGTTAAATGGCTGGACTGCCTGAGCTAAAAAGCATAAAAATTGCTCCTACAAAAAGTCCTCCAAGGCAACACCATCAACACCCTGGATGCTACACACATTCCTCCCTGAAGGCAATACAGTTCACCCTATGCTTGACCTCCTGCAAACAACCACTTTGCACTGGGATGAGCCCACACTAGAAATAGATCTTCCAACGGGAGAGCTATTCTCATAAAGCAATTGCTCTAACCTTTCCATCATTGTGACTGTCAAGAAAAAGCTAAACTAGTGAAACTCTACTGGGTATTAATAGGCATGGATTTTGTTGGTTATTTAGTTCATATTATTCCTCCTTTTGATCTGCCTTGTTTCGTGATCTCCCCTTCTCCCCAGAGATAACCATGTTGTTTCCTCTTCTTCTGCAATAGCCCACTCCCTGCTCCCTGGGAACAAACCACCTTTTCCCTAAATTACTGTATCCAGTTAAGCATGAAATGTTTGTTCCCAGTTTGTACCGGAGGTTTGTTCTACAATATAGTTACAAATTTGGATATATTTCTTCTTTCAGTGGAACATGTCATGCGTCTCTGTGTTGACAGAGTAGACCTCTAATATCATATGAAGATGATTTTGTAAAATGATCAGTCCATCTTGTTCTTTCCTGAACAGAAAATAGTAGTGTTTATTGAATGCTTTATCCTATATCATTATCTCTTTCAAATAATGGTCATATATCATTTTCCTTTTCGATATCCTTTGTCTTACTGGTTGTGTTGGTGCCCCCTACCAATGTTTTCAGCTTCCTTGTTCAGTATTTTCTGCTTCAAAGCCTGTAATTTCTTCTAATTGGTGTTTATTTTCAGGTGAGGAATTATTTGCTATTTATTTTTTTATAACTGTTGTTTTCACTTCAGTGATTCATAACAGGCTTGTTTCCAAAGTTGTTTTCTCTCCTGACTGTACAGTCGTGTTTGGCTTGCCCATCTTAGCAGCTGCTTTAAAGAATTCCCAGATTTCATTCACATTTTTCTGTCTGCATTCTTCCCTACAGCATTTTCAGCCGTAATATTTCTCAGCAGGGTAAAGTCAGCCTTGCTGAAGCTCCGTATAGGTAAAATACAAGTGAAGACCTTTGTTTGCCAATGCTGAGTATAATAAAACCACAGCTGCTAGCATGGAGTTGACCAGTGGCTTCCAACCCTGGGAAGCATGGACAGTGAGAAGAGAGCTTTGGCTTGTGCTCATGGAGCCAGGCTGAGCCAATAGCACTTTCCAGACCCAAGAGGTTTTCCAAAGGAAAATCCTCCTCAGAGGACTGGAACTACAAAACTTTGAAAGTATACTTGTAAAACTCTTGCAAATAAAAGGCTTTATACTGTCCAGAATTAGTCAGTGCTAAGCTAGAAAAAGGATGGTGAGTGAGAGAGCCGAGGTTTATGTTACTGTCCAGGAGGCAGTTCAGGAAGGTCCTGGTAGACCACAGAGCTCTCTGCTGTGGGAGAGCTCTGTTCTGAAACTGAAACTTCCTAGTATGATATATATCTACATAGATACATATATCTATAAATACAGAGATGGAGACAGAAGGTAGATTCACCCTGCTAACTATTGGCCTCATCTGCCAAGACTTGCACCTCAAGGAGGTGGAAGGCTTTGTCCTCCAGGGGATGGATCCTTCCCTTTCCTGTCCCCTCTGCAGCATCACTGTGCATGGTCAGCTCGGTGGGCTTTGTTCTTCACACATGCTGGATGCTTCTAAAGTTAAGGCAAAGTAATTTAAAAACCTCTTCATTTTGCATATGATTTTTAAAAATAAGCCTAAGGAATTCAACTCAGGCCCTGAACTTCATTAATGTGGGACAGAGGAAGGAGGTGACTTAAATTTGCTGACAGAAAACTCTCTGCAGATAAAAAAAGAGTACAAAGCTCATTAGTTACAGCTCCCTGGTGCCATTCCTGAATAAAGCATTTTCAGTGTCAGAGAGTGCTTTATTTTTTATTTAGCTCTAAATTCTATTTTTTTTTTTCCTACAGAACTCAGATACAAAAATAGTTTGTTTTCTTGGAGTTCATTTTTCCATTAATAAGCTGCTTAGGAGGAAGATGCTCAGTCCACCCCACAGCCACAGCATGTTTCACTTACATGATTGTTAACTAGGGGAACTAGGGACACAGTGTAACTCATCTGAAATCCAAGCAAAATGTAGTAGTGCCTGCAATGAGTTAGGGACTGAACTTGCTATTCCGTAGGTAGGGCTAAGAACAGGAAATTTAGTTTCTGTTGGGGTGGAATAAGAGCCTGAAACAGTGATATTCTGGGTTATCCTGCAGAGAGATTCCAAAAATGTTTTATGCAGAGCTATCACAATTCTGGCAAATCTAGGCATGAACAAACATATGCTCATTAGGACAACATTACAAACCTCCAGGTCTGCATAGGTCAAATGACTGGGTATGAATAATTCTGTCTAGCATTTTTATGTGATGTGAGGGCACACACACTCAAACTGTTCAAAATTTACTTTGTGATATAGTAAAGTCTAAATACTTCAAACATTTTTAAGTTTCCTGAGGCTTGTCAGAGCCCTGTCCCATTTTATTGAGTAGCATGTTTAACTTTATGAGTGTATCAGATGAATTCTAAAGTAAATAATATTTGAACAAGCTGAAGAACATAAGGTTGCAAAATAAAAAGCTTTTTGTATTACTCTGTTCAAATACCCAAGAATTAGAGTGCTTGGGAACCTCTTAGAACTAAGTATGCATTTTTAAATAGCATAAGTTGTTCAGGCTGGAGTTACTGAATTCCAGCTTGACATTGAGCTCTTAAAGAGTTTAGAGAATCCAGACTCTTATCAACTTGCAGACAAGGGCACTAAATGTCATGTGGGCTTCCTTTTGGCTTGTAGCCACAAGCTGCACATAGTATTTAATGTAGTCTCTGGTGCTTAAAGTATTAGGAAAAGCCGAAAACAAAGTGCCTGCCATTAGTAAAATTGGTGCTGTCTTCTGACATTTTACAGTGTGCATTTCTGGTTTGGTATTTCTAAAACTTTCTTAACAACAGAGTTGTGTTTTTTTTTTTTCCTGTAAATTCTCATCAAAATATAGAAACCATGAAAATTTTCAGTGAGTTTTCTGAAAGCAGGTGTTCTAATTTTTCAAACAGTATGTCCATAAGCTTGCTATAGTGATTAAATACTCCACTTCCGTATTTTTTTTATGTTTCACATTTTACCAGAGAATAATGTATGGACCATGTGCATTACACTAATGATTCTGGCCTATCTTTTGTACAGAGCAAAATAGTTTAATCATAGAATTAAATTTATCCTAACTTTTTGCTTAAACACAGGAGGTTAGAAAAGGAAGATGATAAACTCATTAAACCTGATCATTACATTTTTTATTCTTAACAATTTTTTGATGTCATCCACAATATTATACAAAGGAAAGCATTACTCTGAAAAGCTATTTGTCAAAAGTAAATATTTATAGAAGGACTGCTGTTAAAAGCTTCAGACAGATAACAGCCTATGCAAAAAGAAAGGAGGCCAGGATAATTTCAGTAGTAGCATTAAAGTGCATCAGCATAAGAAAAGGGTCAGAGATACCAGCCAAATCATAAATCTCTGGAGAAAAAAAAAAAAAAAAAAGTTATTCTTAAAACCTCTCTGACCACTCCACTCCTCACAAACCTCTGAACTTCTAAAGGCTTTGTGAAAGTTATTCCAGTTACTTGCTATAATGCTTCTTACATATCTTATATAATATTACTTACAGTAATGGTGAGCTGGCTTCCAAGAATCTGTATATTTCTGTCCCCTTGTGGACATGGTGTTATCAAGTCTGATCCATAATTTCTGGCTTGTGTTTATGACCACTGACTAGTGTCTCTTCTATGTAAGCTGATTCACAAAATCTAGACCTACTCTAGACCAAGAATGAGCACTGTTCTATAATAATATATCTAGAGCCTCATTTCCACTCATATTCATCTCTGTTCCTTCCACATGTTCTCCTTCAAGCCATAGGTGCTCTTTGTCTATACTAAAATAATCCTCCATTCTAACCAAATGGAGCACAGAGGAGGAAAAATAGCCAGTTTTGTAGGGAAGTAGAAAAGGGGATGCCTATCAGGTACTGCTGCTGGTGAGAAACTTTCCCACAGCTCAGCCTATAATGCCAATACCAGCCTCTGGGAGGGCAGTCCACAAGGACAAGGTGTCATTTACAGCTAGATATGAATGGTTGTAGTACACACTCAACCAATGTTGCTGAGACCAATGTGCTGCATGATAGAGGTGAATATCTGTGAGGAACCAGAGAAACCCATCGAGTCCCTCTCTTTGGCTGGAATTTGAATGCGGCAAATTGAATTATGTTACCAAATTCTAATATTTATGAATACTTCCTTTGATTTTGCACAGAGATGCTAATGCAGCCATCTTGACTCAGCACAGTGCTGTGGTACTACATGAAGTACCAAAGTTCAATAGTGTGGATACTCCATGTCTCCTCAAATCCCTTGTCCAATATTTAGGTACCAACAGGAGCCAAAAGCTCCAGCTCAGGGGCTGACAAAGCCTCCCTTGGTGCTTTTTGAATCTCAAGGCATCTGAGCTTCTCTAGACGTGAGAGCGCAACATTTGGTATCCTAAAGGTCCACAGAACTGATGCAGTCCCCAAACACAGTCCTGAGATCATGGCCCGCTGCGGAGGCCATCCTGGGCTCTTGGTTCAGCTGCCTCTGGGACCTCATGGCCCTGTGCCACATCCCTTTTCCCGACTATCATTCCCTGGTGATGGACAGCACTCCTGTCAGCCAGCTGAGGGCATCTAAACTGCACTAGCTATCAAATGTAAAATAAAATAGTAAAATATATAGCAAGGGAATCACAGGGGAAACTAGTTTGAGAGGTAACTCATTCCATCCTACAAGGCAGTTCTTCCAAGACTTTTGACACTAAAAACCTGGACACAGTAACACACTTTGAATCTTATATTTTGAGCCGAATCATAGGGTGAGCATGCAGCCATCAGCTACGTCTTATGCAAGAAAGTGAGTAATCGTCTGCATTTACAAAACAGGCAAAATTGTAGGAAAATTGCATGTTCTGAAACTGATTTTGTTGAAAATGTGTATTTCCTTTCCACATATGGGTTTCTTACTTTCTTTTATGCATTTTGACATTATGTACACAAAAGGGCTTTAATTCAATTACTTCTCTCCATATTAAATTATTCTGACATTGTTTATTCCATTACTTCTTCTACAAATTTGAGGAGGGCTGAACACTGGTTTTAATTCTGTCTGTCAGTTTCTTATTCATTGCCTTTGCAATGTACATCATTTGAAGTGGGAAATATTAGCAAAGCTGGAAATTGCTCAAGGACATACTACTGGATGCACCCAGACTGACAATCCAGAGAGAGGGGGGAAAAACAGTTATTCTGGCCACAAAAACATCCTGGTTAGAGGAAGATCTGAACATAACAATAGAAATGAAACATTTAAATTTGAATATGAAAAGAAAGTTAATAACAACATGTAAGTTACAAATTGAAAGTAGAGTCAACTGGTAAAACTGACAAAAGCTAAGAAATGAATGAAATCAATAAAATTTCAATCTCCAGTGGCCTTCATAACATGGTGTATAAAGAAAGTATCTCAAACCAAAGAAAGGGTCAGTGAATAATAATTGACATTCTTATCTTTGTAACAAAGCAGAAGAATTGATTCGCCTCATAGGGTGTACATGAACCAGAAAGTTGATCATCTTTCATAAAGGAGGACTGAAGCCAGAATCTACCAAAATTAAATGTTCTCAGATCAAAAGGACCAACCAACCCCACAGGGTTCTAAGGGCTGAGGAGTTGCTGAAATTAATACTTTGCCAGTAGACACATTGGCATTTCCCTGACTCTGATACATTCTTACTTTTCCAAGGCTGAAAAAAAGAGGAAAGGATCTACCCAGGAACATAATGCTGTTACCCTGCTTTTCTACTCAAGGAAAATAATGAAATTCTTTCTCTATATGAAAGATTACGAGAGAAATATAGATTTAGCACAAGTGTATAGAGTTTCATGGAGCGTGGATCTTGTCAAACAGGCCATTTCTATTTTGGAAAAGATGACATTTCTTGTTGATAAAGGAAATCAGGTTGCTTGATACAGTTATTTGAATTTCTCTAAAGTGTTTTGTTTGGTACCACGCTAAATTTTAACTCAAATATTTATACAGAAATACATATGGGTACACCCAAGATTAAAAATCTGGCTCAGGGACCCATCTCTTATATTCGCTGCTATGTTAGCATTTTAATCAATGTAATGCTGTGGACAAGAGGTCTAGTAAAATTCACAAGGAGGTGATTTCCAAGCAGAAATTGGAAAGAGATTTGGGAAGAACATGAGTAAGGCTACTACTAGAATACCTGCCTGAGGTCTAAGGTCTCCTTCCACGAAGGATGCAGATATGAGGGACTGGGAGAGACCAGGACAGCTCTCAGGATCTCATTGTATTTGTTTAGTGATGAAGAAGTTGCAAGGGCCTGGACCATGATGCCTAGACACTCATGCAAGCCCAAGATACCTGAGAGTGGGGAGAGCATTTAATCCATCTTGCAGATAGCATAGAAAGGGTTTCGTCACTCTGACTTCAACTTAAGAATCAGTGATTGAGAAAAATGAAGGGTAACTAAAACTTGGCCTGGCTTACCAGCAGGGTAGTAATCTCACCAGCATCTGAGGTCTTTGAAATGGTATTTGGGTTAGGGGGTGTGTGTTAGAAACACACACAAAGTCAGCTGTTAGGAGAAAGAAGCCACTAGCCTGCATATGAGTAAAACAACCAGTCTCAACTGGTTACTCTAGGACATCCTTTCCTTGAATTGGTGTGTTGCTTTCTGAGTCTTGATGGATTTTATCACAAATGCTCCCACAGGCTGAGCTGTGGACATAAATGCACACATTAATGGGATCTGAAATATTTTATAAAAGAACTGACAAAACTGTAACAGCATAAAGTATATACCATCAAGGTATAACATAATTTTTAATTGTGATTTTTTTTTAATTTATGTGTTTAAATATTCTAATCTAATAAAGATTATATTATTTAAGCATGTTTAGCGAACTAGGATATGCAATTAGTTAACTTTAGAAGCCATGTATGGACATGTCAAAATCTTTGTCAGTGTTATATTTAAATATAGCACATTATTAGTTCAAGTCAACTTTATGTGCTCAAAACTGTATTTTTACAACCATTCTTTTATGACTACATCAAACAGAGATGATGGCACTAAAATAGGTGCTAAAACCTTATAGCAAAACTTGGACTAACTATGGAAATACTACACCCATTTTCACAGATCACATGCTGTTGCTGTTGCAAAACAGAACGAAATGGCATGTGAACATAGCTGAAGCAAAAAACAATACATCAAATAGAGAGCAATACATGGTGCAAACATGTATTTTATGTTTGGATTTTAAAGAATGGCTATGCTACATACCAAGCCTTGCATTTGGGAACAAGAGGACAAAAATCATTTCCTTTTTTTCTGGGACTGCTATGTTTACCTTTTTCATTCCTAATGCAACATATGTGTTCTTCAAGGATGCATTAAGCCTGGACTTCTAATGCAAACAGAGCATATTTATACACCACAGATAAGCAAAAATAATCCTGTTACTCTTGTGCTTTGCAGGTCATTTCTAACCATTAAGAGCAGATGGGCTGCAGGAAAGGTAAGTTGACGCAGATTTCAACCTCTTTGCAGAGAGATGCATCCAGATCATACACACAGAGTATAAATAGCACTTAACCTTACGGACAAAACCAGAAACATTTTTAGTTAAAAAATTCACTAGTATACAAAGGAAGTAAACATTGGAATTTGAAGCACGTGAGTGTAGATGTATGCCGTTTGCCATGGAGAAAGACGGAAAAACTCACTGAAACAATTCTAATCAGCACTGTTTAGTATGTCCTATCCAGGAATGACTTTTAATAGTACTTTTTCATACTTGTACAAGAAGTCAATTCCACTGGGCCACTGAACAAATGTTTCTGGAATAAAACAGTTGCCCTATGTAAATACCTTAGGAAAATAAAGTAAAACTGTGTTAGAGCTAAACAGTTCAACTTCTTATGCTTGTGGTCACAGTTACATCCTTAAATGGCATCCTGCTATCATATGGTTTCTCCTGTGAAACTCAAGAGCTATCAATTCAGCAGCTGGAATCATAAATAGTTACATACTCCTGTCTGAACATCAAAGCCAAAACAACAACAACGAAGGTTTTTAATTAGATAGTTTAGGTATTTTATGATTTTCTGTTTGTGTGTTTAATAGATTTTCACTCTTTTGCTTTAGATGTTATAAATACATGCTGTGGGCCAGAAAAACTGTGATGAAGCTGTAACCAAATTCAAGTAGCAACTCTGCATAAATGGCTAAAGATGCTGTCATCACTTTCTAAACTCATATGCACACAGGAGCCAGGTAGGGCCGCGGAGACCGTGCAGCAGGCCCATATTGGCTCTCCATGGGACACGGGTCAGGGTGGGCTTCCTTTTGGCCCCTGACCCACCAGCCGAACTGCCTGTGGCTGTTTTGCACAAGCAACACCTGGTGGGAGAAAGACCTCCAGCACTGGGCCCTTGCCAGCACCACCACATACTGCCATGGAAGAAAAATCAAGGGACGAGGGAGCAAGAGGGGCTGCTGCTCCGTGACTGCTGGGCCAGCTGGCTGCAATGTTGAAGGACACACGTCCAAGACCAGAAGCCACTAAGAGACTAAATTTCCAATCACTTTCCTATGTCATGATTTTGCCGACGTTATTTGAATTCTAACAAATGTAGTCAGCATTTCTTCTTCTTTTTCTATATTTAACAACATTTATAACAGGTTTATCCCTGCTGCTTAGGTCACAGAAGATTCCTGTCACTTCCCAAAGCTTCACAAAGAACCATTAAGAACTAAGTCAAGTATTAAAATCATATTTCTCAGCCAGGATTTGCAAACGTATAACATTTAATAACTTAAGAACTCCTTATTTCCTCTTACTGAGTTTCTGTTTTCTTTAGTTGTGGGATTTAATTAACAAAAGCGCAGTAAAAGTGAAATGGCAGACGTTATTTAGGCAAAACTGGCAAAACAGTCACCCTGAAGTGGCACTTAGACTGCTTTACTTTCTCCCTGTGAAGCAGAAAATAACTGTTAACAGAGCAGCAGAAACCTCACATAAAGCTTTATTTTTTAGATTCCTCTTGGTATCTCTTGATTGTTTTCAGTGTTAGCTGGAAGTGGTTGGGGATAAGCATAAGAAATTGAGAAATCACATCTGACTAATTTTATGATCACCCTGCCTCTGTGCAGAGCTGTGCAGCTTAACTTGAGATTAGTCCAAAAAATAACTGTTACTCTAGTCTCAGTCTCATATTGTTTTCAAATAGCTTATTTAATTACTTTTTATGCTGTGTTCTGCCAGGGTAAGTGACCTTAACTAACGATCAGGTTTTTTTTTATAAATGTACTACCCCATTTAATTAACTTTTTGTAATACTATATTTGACGTTACTGAATAGTTTATCCAGTCCCTGCTAACATATTTTTCTGCAAATAAGAAGGTGAAAGAGTGTGTATTAAGTCTAATTGTCAAACCGGGCAAAAAGTTGAAGAGCAATTTATCCGTCAAATCAAAGTTCAAAGCCCAGTGTGTTAATACAGACTTTGTGTTTAGAGAAACTATGTGAGCCAGTCTTGAGAGGGACAAACATCAAGCTGCTTCATTGATGTTTGCTCTGTTTGATGTACGTTTTTAATCTAAATGGGAAAGTTTTCCTTCCTCTGTGATGTGCGGTTGGTGCGACCTCATCCCTGGAGGGGCAGAGTGAGTAATTGCCATCCTAAGCCCAGAAAATATTTATTTTACAATAAAAATAAAACAAGTTTGATAGAAGAAAACCTTTCTCCCAACGCCACTGCCAAACTTTATACAGGCTGAAAGGATTCTCAGCAATTATCTTCTGCTCTCCGAACCAGACAGTGTGGCTTTTTCTCTCTTAATTCAGTTTAGCATTCAGCTTTGATTTCGGAAATCCTATCATCATCATGGCTTGTAAAGTGAGCACAAAAGTGAGCAAAGCCTGCTTTGAATTAGAGAATTACAGAGAAATGCTGCTAGTTAAGAACAATGTGAGCTTGTGAGCTTTTTATCTTTTGTAGCGAGATCCCCAGCAACAGCTCAAACATGTTCAGAGAGTGGAAACAAAGGTGATTTTAACCCTTTTGAGACACCCCTCACAACACAGGCCTGTGGGGCAGGTCTGGGAGCCAGAGCTCACTGCAACTTGCCTCAATTCTGGTCATGATCCCTTCCCTTTCCAGCATGGGAACACTCTCCACTGATCCTACCTGCTGCATTTCCTGCTGTTTTGCACCTCCAAGGTAGCACAAATCATGCAGGCTAAGAGAGAGAGTCCGTCTGGCTTTGTCTGGATTCACACAAGGGCACTCGGGCATCACACAGAAACACTATAGCCGCTCACAGCTCCCCGCTCACAGAAGTCAGGCCAGCAATAAAACCCAACCAGGCCATCCAGCACTCGCCCCTTGGGATTGCTGCAAGAAAATAGAGATCTCAAACCAGTCTCTTTTGAAAGAAAGGTGAATACTAAGAGGAAAGCACAGGGCCTGTGGCATGTATGGTCCTCTCAAAGAGTCTCAGTGACTCTTCTTTCCTTCGCCTCTCGTGGGTAGCTGCTTCTAAAGAGAGAATTAAAGAACAAAATCTAATGAGATAATTCTTCAAGTAAAGGAGTCCTCATAAAGGTGGAGTCCTGCTGTCCTCCAGTCTCGAAAGACAGAGAGCTGGTTCATATGGATGCATGGGAAGAAAGGAGACCAGGTTCTGGGACGCTGAAATATTATTCTTGAACAGCCTCTCATCAGAAAAATCAGTAGTGCTTCCCACTGTGTCAGTCCAGAATCCAAGAGTTCATGGACTTGGACTGTACATGTCCGAAATATTAATACAACCAAAACCTGCACTTTTTATGAAGTGCACAGATGAAGATATTGCACTGGCAATTGCAGTAAAAAAACTATCTAGAAAGATTTTCAGTCCTCTTAGAGTTAAAATATGGAGAGTTAAATAAAACTCTAAAGTAAGACTTTTCTATTTCACAGCAAGTACCAAATGAAATCAAGTAATAATATTCAAAATATATATATTTTAGGGCTACATTTCTATTTTAGAAATTATATTTAGGAATCCTCTAAGGGTACATATTAGAGCATCCTGCAGAATTGCTGTGAGTACAGATTTTTAGAAAGCAATTCGTACTTGGCAAAACTTTTTCTTGTGACACAAACTAAGGATTAATATAGAGGAGACCTGTGAGGCATAAATACACTCAGATCTCCAGAAACTTATGAGGATTTCATATGATAAAATGGGGAGTCTTTTTTATGAATATGAGTTTGAGTGAATGAAATGGGGAAAAAAATCAATTGTTGAAATCAGAATTCAGAGGAAAAAGGGAATATGCTTTCATGACATGAAGAGTTAGACATCACAGCATGCAGAATCCACTCAGTACCTCCCTTGAAATTTGTGTAGACCAGGGAGCTGTCTCCTCCTTGACACTAACCCTTTCTAGCAAACCTTGTGCCTCTTGTGAACTCCAAGATCAATACAACATGGACACTGAGGAACCCCCCACCTTCCACATACCAAATGGTCTCAGCTCTTTTTTTCAGTTATATCCTAGCTGCCAAGTCTGCCTTGCGCTACCTATTGTGTCCCCAAATAAAAGCTTTTACCTCTTGTTACTGTATTCTCTCTGTTCACTTTAGCCAGGAAGTAATATTAATCTCTAAATCTGAAGACAGCAAACTAAAAGATTCCTAAAGAAATTACAGAACTGATCCTACAATACACTGATAGAGCCTGTGATCAAATTAAGCCCTAACAAACATTTCAGAGACCCTTGAAAGCATGCCTGTGTCTGACTCCTTTTTTCAGCTAGTCCAATAAAAGAAACTTGACTATGCAGATAAAGCCTGTGCACAATACTGTATTTTAAAGCTCAGGCAACCCAGCCTTTTTCTGTACAAAGAAATGCTAAAACCATCATTATTCAGCTGTAGTGGCACTCACACTAATGGTGATCACTCTTCTTGCTGAAGCTAACAAACATTTGTTCATCAAATACTGCACAGACTATCTACTCCCTGACTTTTCCTTTTTTTCAGGTCAGAGCATTGTCCTCTAAAAATGAGAACTGTGTGTAAAGTGCAAACACAAATATGTGTATGTGGGCTGTGGGCTGTGAGAGACACATGCATGTGAAACATGAATGTCTGTTTACTGATGTGCTATGCAGTGTTAGCACAGATGAGAACCAAGACAGTGTAGATGTTGCTTTACACCTGTGCAACAGGACCACGTCTCACAGGGCTTCCCCACGCTCTCCACTCATCAAATCCATATTTATACAGATACCATTAGAAATGGAAACAGCCTTGCTCCAATTTGGGAGACTCCTAAGAAACTAACATTCATCCCAGCAGTATGAGCTGCACTAGCCAAGGCTACTGGCTTGGGCCAAAACCTCCTTCACCCTGGAAGAATCTGTGGCTAGACACAGGTGTTGATCCTATCCACTGCAGAGCGCTGGTGGGATCAGCTCACAGGCTGAACTAGCCTGCGTGGCGGGGCAGCTCTGTGTCCTCACACGGAAGGAACTCGACCTGTTTCCCCATTTGCTCTGAATACAGCTGCACAAGGACTGATTCCTCGGGATGTCTGGAAATGAAGAAGCAAAGAAAGCCATATCACTATCTCTCAGAAGCTCTGATTTAGTGCAAGCTTCCCCCTTCCAGATTACATTCAGGTCTTATCTGAAAGCTCTAAAATGAATATTACCTTGTGTTTAACAATCTGAACCTGAGGCAGATTAGTGCTTGCGTACGGGTTTGCACTGAAGCTGTAGCACAGTTATCTGCAGTCATGTCCCCAAGCCCAACTGGAAAGAGAGGGAAGAGAGGAAGAAGCAACACACAGCCAAGCGCTATGTTAACACCAGTAATTTGTTTAGTTGTATCTCAGATATAAGTCTGTCCTCGTAGTCATAAGCGCTCCTACACTGAGCTGAGCCAAATTAAGGTTTCTCACAGTCCTATCTGAGCTGTGAGTCAAGTTATATTTCTATGTGGTAGGTGCCTGAGGCTCCCTCACAGCCACTTTTAGTGCCTCAGTGAATGAGTCACCTTTAATAACTACGGGATGTCAGATACAGTTGCCAGTTGCCAGATGATCATGTGTACTGCCCCTGCTATCTTCCTCAGTGTCTATCTGAACCTAAAGCCCCGCATCTTCCTCAGATAACACAGGAGTTTTATTTTCTGCATACAAAGCCCTTGTCTCTTCCATTCACAAGTAAGATAAATCCTAAGAGAAAGCTACAGACCAGGACCTTCTCTGCTCTGTGTAACTGAAAATAATCAGTTTTAAATTTAACTTGGAAATTAGAAACATGTTTCTAAGCATCAGAGGACTGTTGTCCTCTGCAACTCTCAATAGGAGTAGTGGGGGCACAAGATCTACGAGGTTTCAAAATTAAGTTTGATAATTTTATGAACAGGACTAAATAGATGGTTACCTGCCCAGGCTGGGGACTGAACGCAGCTCCGAAGATCACTTTCTGTCCCAAGTGGAGAGATCAGGATGCTCTTGTCGATCTGTTTTATAGTGTTCAACCCTTTTTCTTATCAAGGATGCTTATTTCCTGGTGGATAGGTCTATTTTTAATCCTAGCTCTCTTCGCACTGACATAATTCAAACTGGCAGGCATGGTTAATTATTTCATTGATTTGATTCAATGACCAGGAGCAGGAAATGCATGCAAATGCTCAGAGTGCTGTTGTGCTTACCCACCCCTGACACATGTTTTACATCGACATTCTTTCCTTGCTGCCTTCACCTCTTTACCCACTTTATCCCCTCCCTAACATTGCTAGTCCTGCTTTCTGACAGGAAGACAGCCTCTATTTAAGAGAGGGTTAGAGAACTTCATCCTTCTGCCCATATATCTCTTTGTGACTGCAAAGACATTTCCTGTTCTGCTTAGCTGTTCCAAATGCGTGTACCCTTTGGTGCTTCACAGGGGGAATTGCAGTGGTGTGCCCAGGCCAGGACACCGCACTGTCAGTGCCCAGAGCAATCACTGGCAGACGTGTCTCAGATGCACCATCTTCACAGCCCTGGGAGACCTTCTTGGCTTTTGGAACAGAGTCTTATGTGAGAGCAAGTTCCACTCAAAGGTCCATCCTGCCACTGGGTTGATTTTATATTAATTTGTCCATATGCAAGTGTAGTTCTTTTTTCATTGAAGGCTAGGGTAACTCAAGTATTGGGCTTTTGTTACCACCATAATGCACACATAAGGACTGTCATTATGGATGAGCAACGACTTTAACTTCATGGTACAAATAGCAAATTTTCTCCTGGATATGTTTTTCAGTTTCCAGTATTCCTTCTGCACTACTCCTACAGGAGATCAAGACAACACTACTTAATTTTGGATAGGTGTAATAGCCTTAAAAGCAAATGTAGGGAGAGGAAGCAATATGAATAAATGAAATAATCTCTCCATCTTTAGAAAAGAGCAGAGAAGTGATATTTGACATGTACACATACTGCTTGGTCTCAATTTAATAAAATTCAAATGATGCCAATCCTTAGTGTAAAGTCAACTAGGTAGGGGCAAGGGGAAATGCTGAAGAACCATTCTCATAAATCATGGATTCTTATGTATTTATTTTTATCTCACGGTAGTGTTTTTGCTATATGTGAAGTCATTTCCAAAGACAAGGTAAAGAGGAAAACTTGTTCAAAACCCATAAAGAGAGAGCACATTAGAAATATCCAGGCTTTTAGCTGCTTCATTATATGATTACATCCACCAAAAGGCATCGCCTAAGCTTCTCGGCACCTCTGTTTCGGTTGGAAGCCTTCCTGAAGTTGCTAGAACCCAGAAGTAGCTGTGTAGACAGCAAGCTACTCCACTGAAAAAGAAGTCATGGTATTACCTAAATGTTCTCTAAATAAAGGTAGTCCATTCCCTGTTTTATAGTCTAAGGGAGGGAACTCACAGAGTATGTAAAGATCAAGACTCACTCCCCTTCTGTGATGGATATCAAATGCCGGCAGAGTGGTACCTATTCTGCTCTTCTGGGCACAAGATCCATTCACCACTTTGAATTGCTCCCTAGGACATATGGGACATGTGCGAATTGCACTCCTCCTTTGAGAAGATGCCTTCAGAAAGCTGAGGATCAATGTCTAAAGTGCTTTTGGAGCCCTTATGTAGATCTGCACTAGCAAATGCAGTTTCCACCCTCTGGTTGGTTTCCACTTCAGTTTCCATATTCCTCTTGGTCATTGATTCTGAAAAGCTTAGCTTTGGTGCAAAATACTCACCTCAGTATACAGACAGAATATGCAAGACAGGCTGAACAGCACCCATGATTAAAGTAAGTTAAATCTCAACCCAACTCTCTCCTTAAACAGTGAATAAAATTTAGAAAAGTCCTGCTTTATCAGCAGTAGTCAAATCAGAGTCACAAACACCCACAGTTTCTCTCTCCATCCATGTCCCTGATAACACAAACCAAAAGTAGCTAGGAGTTTACACTTGAAATCCCCAGATGAAGTATGTCAGTTTGATGGAACCCAGGTGATACCAATGAGGAAAAAGTACCGTCTGATACAGCAGAGGCTACTGAAAGCTGTACAGCCTTACAGAGGGAGCCTGCAGGAGATAAGGAATTCCCTGCTGTGATAAAATCCATGGCAAAGGGACAGAGATGGAAGGAAATTTCTCTACAGCATAACAGAGCTTGGCAATAAAAAAAAAAAAAAAACAAAATGAACATTGAGTTTGTGATTTCTGAAGGTACGAGGAATGCTGGAGCAGTGATGTCTATCTCCTTACCTTCGCAGCAGTGCTGAATTACACTGGAGGAGGATGTTGAAAGCACGGAGAAGTGGAAATCTTAAAGCAGTTTAACTCTTCTGTCTAAGTTCTTCTCCAAAACATTTTGTGCCCAAAAGAGTCTCTCAATTCATGTCTCTGGCACACATCAACAGCAGGATTAAATATTGGAGAAAATCAACTAGATTTTATGAAGGGGAACTGCTCCTTTGGCAGGCCATTGATATCTGGAAATGAACAAAGCAAAACTTTTTGCAGAATTTAGGGAGAATAGTATTACACATAGGGAAGATGCATCTCCCCTATTCTCCTTTAGAATGGATAAGGTCATGGGAATAACAGAATTTCCACTGACATTTTCTCATGGCAAATTTTTAGCACCAATTTTTTTTCATAACTTTTGCAGTGTTTCACACCATCAGTGAGGTTTGCTCCCTGGTTGCTCTGAGAACATGAGGCATTTGTTGTCCTTATGCAGCTATGTTTATATCCTCCATCCCTTCCTAGACAATTAGGTCTCTCCAAGAGGAAACTTGGCCATGGTTCTAGAACTTTAAAAATGTACACAGGTAGTTTTTGTTAATTCTTGAAGAATCTAGAAAGTTACAGTGAGAATTTATTTCAAGGTCAATCAAGGTCTTATATTAACATTTAAAATGGTACCTGGCCCTATGGGTGCGCTTATGGTTGGGATCAGGATTTGGACAAGTATTCCAGAACCTTAAGACACATGCAGACATTTTCTTCCTTTCTCCTGCTGCAAACAGAAAGAGATGGGGGATAGGATGGTGTTAATGAGCCTCTGAAATCCTCTAGGAACTCGTAATCCAGTATTGAAGCACTGAGCACAGGTCAAGACAGCTCCTGGTGGTCCTGAAGACAATATGTAGCATTTGACTGTATGTATCAACATATAGGTAATTTTTTTTTTTTTTTTTTTTTGGAAGAGATATAAAATGAAGGTCTTAGCCGTTTGTGGTCGTTAAAGAACTTGTGGCTTTTTTTTTTTTTTTTTTTTTTTTAAGATTAGGGTTGGTGTTATAGAATGCAAAGCTCTATTACCCAGACAGATATGTCAAAGACTAGTAGTAGCAGGGCTCTGTGCCCTGTGATGCCATTTAATGTAGGGAATGGACAGACATATGGGTCCCTTTCAGGCTGGGTTTAAGTTTCAAGTTCTACAACCTAATGTGTTCCTCAGCATTCTTACTGGGATGCATTGAGGCAAAAAGTACACAAAAAGCTATTGCTGGTGATTCTGAAGAGACTTGTGTTGCATTTTATTAGTCAATCTAGCATACAAAAGTACATTTCAGGGCACGGTTCAGATTATGGTTAATGTTAAAGGATTTAAGGTTGCCAGAGAAGTTGTTCTTGGAGCACTCTGTGGGGCTGGCGCTGGTTTAGCTGACAGTCTTATGCTGAGCTGGATTCCTAGGCCTAGGGGCTGTGAGGGCTGGGGCTGTGGTTAGGCAACCTATAGCAAACAGCAAGATTATTTTTGCAGCATCCTGAAGAGTCCAGAAAGATAGGAAGATGATGGGTATTAGTGGGTCTCTGAGTGTTGTTTAGTGAGTGAGAGGAAGAAATGATCATCTGGTAACTTATCACCTTGGGAGGGAGTTCAGGTACTAGAACAAAGTGCATTTAAGGTACATTTACTACATTTACTTTTGTACTCTGCCCACACTGTGTGAGAATATTGAAATTATATGCGGTGAAGGCCTTATGTGGTCCAGCACATAATACAGTTAAAGATATTAGTATGTGTCATCATGAAGGAGAGAGGCACAAAGAGAGATGTAGCTAATAGAAGAGATGAAGGGCTTGGAATGAGTCTTAGTTTCTGAACTCCTATATGGGTGTGTTTAAGGTTGGAGCTACGGTTACTGAGGCAAAAACTGCCAGACAAGTTATTCTTGTTGCATTCTGCAATTCGAGGAGAATTATAGAGAGTTGTGTACGTAATGTCCAGACTTTTGTTTACAGCTTCAGGTTTGGCCTCCTGGCTACATCCCACCTTCAGGGTATATTATGATTTTCAGAACCAAATGTCTTAAGCTAAGGCTTTGGTTTGTGGTTGCATTTGGAGAATCTACAGAAGTTGAAAGGTTGTTCCTGCTATGTCTTCTTTGTTCTGGAAAGATAGGGACAGAGATTAGATTGCTGTCCATCCCTTACGGTAAAAAACAGCACAGGGACCAGAGTTCTTTTTCTCATCAGAGCTTTCTGGGCTCTTCAGTGCTGAAGAAGAATAATCTTTCTGGCCGCTTACGGTTCTCTAAGTGCCCTTCCCTCTCCCGTAGCTCAGATCCCCATTCAAGTGCCTGAAACGCACTTAGGGCGCTTGTTTCAGACTCAAACTAAGCTTCTCAATCCCTTTTTCAGCTGCTTCCACTCTCATTGCCTGTGTCATGCAAGATAGCACAATATTCCTATCTGTCAAAGCATTAAGACCTGGTTCCCCAAGGCCCACCTGGCAGGTGGATGGGAAGCCAGAGCTTCCCTGCAGCCAGTGCTTGGGCCAATCTTGCACGAGTCTTCACCCAGTCCTTCCAAGCTCTACACGCACACCAAGAAAAACACACATGTGGCTGCTTTCAGCTCCATGAGTCTCAGTCTGGGATGTTCAAAAATTCTTGGACATGGGGATATAACAGAAAGCCTGCTCTCCCTGCAGTCAGGGCATTATCTCTTCTTTCTGCTGGTCTACTTCCTACTGAAAAACTTAAGAAAAATGTCCCTAAAAGCATTAAGTCCATAAGTCCATATCAAAGCAGATATGTCGATAGGGGCCAGACCTCTGGCTTACCTGGTCAGAAAAACACTAGAGGCACTCCAACCACTCTGCCTCCTCTAGGTTTTTAACCTTAATTCTAACCATACCAGGCAGTAGGAACCGTCTAATCATCACTCAAGACAGCTCAAGACCTTAATCCCATAAACAGATGTCTCTCTTACACTCCATGTCCTGCATAAACACTGTCTGGATGCTCTAGATCCTCATATCTTAATTGTAATCCCATGTCTATCATCAAAACTTCCTAAGTGACTATCACGTGCACAAAAAGCCCTGATTCTCTTTACCGTGAATGCAACGCTTATGGTTTGTTCAAGATGCAGTAAGCTTAGCTTGTTTGGCCAATTTAGTTTCCCTAACTATAACCTGAAATATATTGTGCAACAAGATTACATAGTAGGACACAACAGCCTTCACACTCCACAGTTTATTGTCTGGGCTTTGCAGAATGTCTTAATAAAAATGTCTTTAAATACATTAACTCCTGCAGCATGGAATTTACACCTAAAGCAATATGTTGCTCTGGGGCCATCCTGTACCTGAAATCAGTGAAGTCAGAGAAGCTAAAGCAGCCAGACAGGTTATTCTTGTTACAACCTGCAGAGCCCAGAAAGGTAGAGAGAATAATGGCTTTAGGAAGGCACTCACACTTAAGTCATGACGTCAAGAAGCGGCTGGTCCCTGGAGCATGTTGGAGGTGATAGTGGTTTTTTTGAATCCAGAGCCTAAAACATTTCAGGCGTTACTGCAGCATCCCACAGTGCTAAAGTACGATGATGGGATATAAGAGAGGACTATAAGGACAGATAGGGCAGAAGGTTTCTTACTGTACAAGCTACTACCCAGGTGCATTTCAGATTGAGGTCAGGGTTCGGTTTAGGGTTTCAAGACCTCAAGCAGGCAGACAGGCTATTCTTGTTGTATCTGGCAGAGCACAGAAAGCTTGTTAGCAGACACTTGTTAGCAGGCTTCAGGGCATTGTTCAGTGATTTAAGATAAGGGATAGGCACTCTTAGCTCTGGGATCCAGAACCTATTATATTTCAATTTATAATTATTGTAACATTTTTCAGGGCTTATACAGAAAAGACTGCTGCTAGAGGAGCTGGAGGCCTGAGGTGCCCTAGGACTAACTGAACTCTGCAGGTGAGGACAGAGGCCGATCCCTGTATCTGTGGGTCAGGGAGTGAGTGCTGGACATGCCTTCAGTTAACAGGAGTCAAATTTTACGCTGTCCTCTGTTTTAAGGACTTGTTTCTGTGTATTTCAAGAGGGATCAGAGTTAGAGCCAAGGAATCTAAGGCACGCAGGAACCTTTTAATTGCTGAATGCCTCAGGGACAAGAGACCTGGGAAGAGATATGGTGTTTGTACGCATCAAGGCTGAATATTCTTTGTTATCGAAAGCATTTGTTTCTTGGTTATAGTAGGGCTGAGGCTGGGGATTGGGATAGCATTTAGGAATTGACTTCTATAAAAAGTACCTGCTGTCCCTGCCCCATTTCTCACAAGCAGTGTGCTCCTTAAACGCTGAATTCTTTCACTCACTGGTATCTTTAATGGGGCCCTTGAAGGCACTGAGCAGCCCGCCGAGGAGAAGCACCGGCAGCACGGCGCTCAGCTCCAGACCCGCGAGAGCCGCTGTGGGGGCTGCAAGGGCCCGGTCACCCCTCTCTCGTCCTGCTCACCAGTCCCTCCCGCCCTGGCAGTGCAGGGGCTTAGCCCCAGTAACGCTTGGCAAACACTGAGATTCTCTCTCGACTGTGGCCACCCGCTGCTGCAGTGTCAGCCTGCTCAGATCTGCTGCATGGAGGAGAGCGCTCCAAGCTGCTTCAGCCACCCTGGGTGGGTTTATCTTAGGCAGATGAAACAGTAGGTCTCCATGAAGCCTTTGCATTTCAGTTGCAGCAGGCTTGGGAGTGCTCGTGTGAGCGGGCTGGAGCAAGAGGGCTGTAGCTGCTGGAGGCAGGCGCAGACAAGCACCAGAGCAGCCTGGCCATGGAGACCTCCTGCATCTGCGGAGCGAGCCCCGTGACAGGGTATGTGCCTCCAGCCTTCGCAAAGACACGAGCCACTCCAACAGCAAGGAAATGTCTTGTTAGAGTTAAAATTCAGCGAAGCCGACGTTTCCTTTCCCTCCACCCCACCTCTCTTAGTCCGACTTGTGAAGCCTCTGCAACTCTGCCTGGCTGGTGGCGTTTTCTGCGCTCGCCTCTCTCCGCTTCTGCCTTCAGAGGCCGGTGATAGATGTTACACATCGTTTTCTGATTCTCACAGGTCAGCAGCTAACCTTCTTAAGTAAAAAAGTATCCAAATGAAAGACAGGCACGTTTCAACACGGCAACCCAATCTGATTCCAAAGGTGAAAGATCAAGTTTATTAACTAAACCACCCACCTCCTCAGGAATATTACATGAATTAAAACCAGACTTCCTGGTGTTATATATGCAAGGGCTGTCAACAGCATAAATTATGCCTGAGAAGGTTTTAAATGCTTTTCTGAAAAATCTGAAGAGTTAAATTCTTCTTTTGATTTGGGAGTTATGAACTTTTATTAAATTTCTGTGGACAATATCCTGTCTTCTGCTTAAGGACCCAGGCCGTTGCAGGAAGCTGTCCCTTAAGGGGACGAAGTAGATATCTAAGGACTTACTATATTTGCTAAAGACCTTTTTTTTTTTTTAATGAGAAACCTTCTGTATATTGGTCATTCAAAATCAGAGAACAGCTAAAGTCATCTCTGAACCTACTGACAGGGTGAAGACTTTGTTCAAAAGGCAAGACAGGAATGACGAGCTGTTTCTGCATTTTTGAGGGCATTACATCCAGAGTTTATGGCACTTCTCATGCAGACACTCTGTGCTAAATGTCAAAACCAGCAGCTGACCTCTGCTTTAATCAGTGTTGGAAGTTACCAAGGAGGCTAGAGAAGCTGACAATTCATTTACAGCACAAAGAGGAATGATCATAGCTTTCATGACAGACAAATTTTGAACTAAGAAGAGAGAAATGACCTTCCCCCAGGTAGTCGTGCTGATGAGAGCAGGCATCTTTCACAGAATTTCCTTGAATGGATGTGAGCATTACTTTCTTTGTTTAATCACAACTAATGTAAATCACAACTAATTCAGTTTTAATCAGCTGTGTTAATACGAATGAGTTTCCCATGATATTTTCTCTGAGATTACGTTACTGCATGTGAGTTTCAGGACGTAATAATTTTCTTTAGATGTTCCTTCAGTGATTAAAGTAAGAAGTTCTAACAATAGATGCAAAGCCTCCTGCCAGATGAACTAACCTGGTAAGCTGTGTGCTGCAAGGCTCACTTTTACTTTGTTCTTGGCGTTGGGAAGATGCTACGGGATGTGTCAAACCCTTTCTATAGGAACAGCCAACCTTCCACATTATTTCCCTGACCTTGTCTCAATGAACCTTAACAAAATGAAAAACAGCAGTTTACCCTTATTTACTTATTTTTAAGGAAGATCAGTGATGATCACACTGAAGCACGCTGAAAATCATTGTGCTTTCAGTTTGTCTGAAACACAGCAAAATCCTGGAATGTATTCATTCATTAATACTATTCGCTCTTACTTGCAAAGAGAGCTCTTAAATGAAAGCACCAACCCATTCCACAGTGATAAAAGAGACTATCTGAACCCATAAATGCCGGAGACACAAACATGCATGGGAAGACCAGACAGAATTTACTAAATCTTCATGAAATCACTTTCCCATTAAATGTCTGGTAATTTTGACCCTTGTATATATTTTGGCATCTTTTTATTGGAACACTACTTGGGCACCAGGGTGAAATGACAGTCCGAAATGATTTAATGTACCCAGAAGTTTGCCTCCCTTAAAGCATTATAGGCCATGTCCCTCAACCATTCATTTCAGCTATTCCAGTTTCCAGTTGTGGGGAAGTTTTAATGTATGGAGTTTTTGTCTCTGATCTGCAATTTCATTTTGGACATGAGCCAGAGACAACAGAAATACACTTATAGCCTTACCTCTGACTGGGGAAGTGTTTTGTTTGCAATTACATACTAAAAATGGTCACAAAACTCAGTTCCCCTCCTCATGGGACATTTTCTGAAGTCCTTGTGATGCAGGCTCTGCATGATCACATGGGACTACCATGTGTAAGGTGTAGGACTCACATGTATGTGCGCATCTGTAAGGATCACTGTACTGTGGCATGTTATAGCAGAGTTTTCCAAAGTCCCTTGAAATGTACATTTGCGCTTTTCAGGCATGGCTGCAGGACTTCATAAGCTTCTAAACTTCCTTTTTGACTTGTGTGCACACATGAATGCACAATGTGAGATATAAATGTCCTTTGTCCAAATGAATTTGAGCAGTTACAAACAAGGCCGCAGTATTTTCACTTCTGGAGACAGGGGGGGAAAAAAAAGGCAGTGCCCAAACCCACAGCTTGCAGTGTCACAGTACAAACAAACAAGGAGCCCGGAGGTTAGTGGATATTTGCAGCGCTATGTGAAATCATCATCAATGCAGACAAAAGGAAACTGTTGTGAAGCTCGGAGGCCGGCGTCCCCTTGGAGCTCCTTGGGTTCGTCGGCCCCCCACCCACACATCTCAGACTGGCACCACTGTGTCCTCAGGAAGAATACACCCATTTCTTAATAAGAAATTCAGCAATTTATGTGGAAAGTGAGCAATTATCTGAGGACAATCTCATCATTTGTGGCTAGGAAGCCATCCTCCATCACGTCACTGATGTGACCAAGTACAGTACATCATTTACTTTAGACTATGAGTTCCTTTTCATCTAGACTGTAGCTTCCTTTCACAACTGATGACTCTAACTTGCTTGCATAAGGCTACCTTTCATCTCATTTCCAAATAAATGCATTTCTAAATTCTCATAGGGTCAGTAGTTGGTGACTAGAGTATTTTCTAGCCTTAATCCTCAAGACAGAAACAAGTGTGAACAGATAAGCATTCAGTGATACAATATACCTACTACAACATGCTTTGATAAAGAACGAGCACTAGAGGTGAATATCACAACAGTTTGTCTCAAACATTGCAAACTAGCTGTGAATGTTCTTCCCCGTCATATTACTTTAAAACTTTTATGCAGAACCGGACTTTTAAGCCTGAACCTCAGCAAGACCCCAGACTTCTGATTTCTCCCATACTTCTGGAGGAAATCTTATTTTCCTTCTCGTTCCCTGTTTTCTCTTGGAAGAAATTTTTAAAGGTGTTCACTTCCTTTGGAGAAGGAGGGTAACTGCCCAAATAATCTGGGACTAAACTCCTGAAAGCAGGGACCATATTTACTTCTTCAGAAAGTGGTAGCAGCATTAAAGCATAGTCAGCTGTGTCTGCTGGAAACCCCAGCATGTGCTTGGTCATGAGTTCCTCAGTTCTCCTGCTAGCCAAAGCTGACCTTCGTGTGCTTTGAGCTGGTGGGTAATCATGGTCCTTTACATCAACATGTACAGCTGGGCAGACCTTGCAGTCTCTTGGCTCAACGGTGACAATCACATTCTTTAAATTCAGAGGACATTCAAGTGATTTGCTGGCCTGAGATGGCTCTGTGTTTTGCAAGACTGAGCCATACTTAGTAGTCATTCTGCAATTAAAGTTTTGGTCTCCTTATTACAATGAATTAATGGCTCTTCTTCTGTTTCAAATCATGCAGCACGCAATCCCGAAAGAATATAATCTGAGTCTCACTGATTTCAATGCAGATGATTTAATCTTTATTACAGAATACTACTATACATAGTGCTGGAATAAGCTTGGCTTTGAAGTAATCCTAAATAAATATATTTACTTGCTGCTGCTTAAGAAATATCCCTACCATCAGATCTTAATCTCTTCCCACAGAAAACAAGGAACAGATTTCTCAGTGTTTTGCCTGTTTCCTCATTGCTATTACCAGCACATTGGCATTAGTTTAGAAGAAGACTGTCCTACTAAACTTGACTGTCCTTTTAAAATATAATTGCTAGGGGCAACTTAAAATAGGCTCAAAGAGGATAAAGAGGGAGATGAGGAAAGAAGAGAATTGCTGTTGTTTTCATCCACTGCCCTCACAGTGCCTCAAATTCTCTTTGATTTAGTTTCTTAGACTGCTTTAACCATCCTAAAAAGCTAGAATTGGAACCTATTTTTCCCTGTGTTAGCATAAACACTAACACTGAACCACAGGTACCAGTTTTAACCCCACCCCCTTTTTTTTTAAGATATACTACAACATATATGATGCAATGCTGCCAGGTATGGCAGGATAGGTCTCCAAATGCACAGCAGATCCTAACTCTGATACTGCACTTTTTCCACATGTGAGTTCCATATGTCAGAACAACAGGATATCAAAGTTCAGAGACCCTCCTGCATTCAATTTGGGTAGTTTGAAAAGCATTCTGACTCCCTGTTAAAACTGTATTAGCCTGGAATGAAGTCTGAGAATGTCTCATAGCTTACAGGTAAAATATTACAGAAATACTGTTACTAGTCCTAGACTGGCAATTCAAAACTAGGAAATTATGATGAGATAATAAAAACTAGAGAGAGAGAAAAAAAAAAAGTAAGAAAAAAAAAAAAGGAGATGGAAAGGCACACTGAGGCACCTAAACAACTCTCTTCAGAGTCATACCATGCAAGGACTAAACAATTATGACTAGCTCTTTGCTTTGTTTGGAGTCTCTACATTTTTGAGACGTCAGATTTTTTTTCTTAATTATGTCACTCTAGAATAAATACAAATGCTCCTGGCTTGTCAGGATGTGCATATAAAGGGGGAAAAATGAGGAATAAAAATGCTTCAAGTGTCTTTAGGAAGGACTAGGGCTATCCTGGAATAACAAGCATGTGGGATTGCTCCATGTATATATAGTCTATAATCTTATTCTCAGGAAGTTGCTGAGAGATATTAGTGGGCGTGAGGGGAAGTACTTCATTGTCAAGTGGATAAATAACATTTTGCAGCTTGTACTGAGGCATGGCTCAGAGCTGTAATGTATCCAGATCAGAAATGACAGCTTTTCTGAAGAGGCTAGGCTGATGCCAGGAAGGAAGCAGGGGCCTTCCAGTTTAGCTTTATGTGACCCGTCCAAAGCAATGCCAGGGAGGAAAAGGAGGGATTCGGTCCTCCGGCGTCCCGGGCTGCCTAGAGCTGACAGCACCGCGGGACAGCCCTGGGGCTGCTCTGCCTTGCAGAAGCCTCCAGCTGCTCTTTGGCATAAGCACCAGCTACCAGCAACTCCTGATCTGTTGAGCCTCTGCACCCTGTCCTTGCCAGGGACATACCCACCCGGGTGAGCCCCAGGTTAGATTCAGTATCGACCTAAATTCCTTTTTCCTGAGCTATGCAACGCATTCCCGAGGGAGTACCTACTGGAGCTGCTGATACAAGCAGGACGATAACCATGCAATAGGTCTGGATACCATCAAAGGGAAATGGCCCTGGGGCTAACAAGTCTTGGGGTTTCTTTGTATTGCTGTGTCGGTTATGCGTGTGCCAGAGACTCCAAACAGCATCAACATCCCATGCATTAAGCACCACACGCATGTAAAAACAGACAAGACCCCTGTGCCTGAGATTTTACAGCTTAAGGAAAGATTAATTTTTGAGGGTAGGGGAAGCTCCCGCTCACAGGGCATGGTGTGGGGCAGGGAGGCAGCGAGTGCCTAATGCAGGAATATCCTGCCAGGCCCTGGGGCCCTCACAGTGCAGAAGGGCTGTGTCCATAGGGACTGCTCCCACAGGCATGTCCTGTGCAGCAGCATCACCATCCCAGCTCCACACAGCCCCAACGGCATCACCAGCCACCTCGTCCTGGCCTGTATGATGTGCAGGAAAGGGAGAGCAGAGCGGGTGCAAGCACATCGTTCCCCAAGCCAGCTCTCAGTGTCCATTCCTCGGGAGCACTTCCCAGCCCAGCTGCCTTCTCACTACTCTGCTCCTCCCAGATGCCTCGTTCATCCTGGGCAGCCTGGAGCAACTCATGGCACCCCATCTAGGCGTCCCTCAGTGGTGGGAGAGAGCAGCAATTCTCCCCAGAGCAGTCATTTTTCATAGGCATATTTGAGAAAAAAGACTTTTTAACTTCAGCCCTCAAGAAATGACTTAACTATCTGTTGGAAGGAGAGTCACGCACTCTGGAATGTGCATGGATGGAGCCAGCAACCGCGGTTTGCTAGACACAGCGCTCTGCATATTGTTCACCCGCTGGACGTCTCTGAGGAGCTTGCACGTGCAGGGACCCTGTGACTTGCAGGCCAGCAAGAAGACGCATGTCACTGCTACTATAAATTATAAGCACCCTTGGAGGTGGCATTTATAATCTTTCCTGCCAATTGGAGGACATAGGCTGATGATAAAGTTTATTGGCCAGGTCCTCAGGGTGGTTTTGGCTGGCTGGAGCCATGTCAGCACAGCCCATACCGGCCGAGGGCCTGACCCGAACGTCCTCGCAGTGCTTTACAGCAGGGACGCTGAAGCTACGGATGCAACAAGCACCCATGAGACTGATTTCCAGGGAGGCCGCCGTACCTGGAAAGCAGTTGTGAGCACACATTTTTAAACAGGGTCTTTTATCCTGAAGCCCACTGCTAGAAAAGGGCCGGTTATACCACCAGCAAGAGGACTGGTTGAGGAAAAGGGAAGGAGTGTTTTACGTGGTCTTTCCTGAGCTCTGATGGGTGTTTTGCAGACAGTGCCTGCCTCGCTGCTGGCCTGCACGCAGCAGGAACAGACGCCGGGGGAGCGGCCTTGCTGCTTCAGCGGTCTGCAAGGCGAGCGCCCGCCCTTGCAGGAGAGCGGTCCCTGAGCTCGCGGCCCAGGGGAGAGCCGGGCATCTGCTGCCGCCACTCACCTCCTATCTCAGACACCCATCTCAGGCTGGGTGAATCAGCTCCTGGAGGCGCCTGTCTCTCCTCTAGCTCTACCGGGAACCCAGACGACTAGCGTAGATGAGCTGGCTAACATTAACGGAGACGAATTCGCTGCAAGCCCAAATTCTGTGCCCGAGCCAGCACGGTTCACGTGCCCATGGGCTACATCTGCGTCACGCGCAGGAGCAGGGCCGAGATCCCCACGTGAACAGAGCTGGTGTGCCAGGAACACGAAGCCTCCAAGCTACAACAGTGGCCACATCCTTTCACTACTGAGGGCTTTTTTCTTCTCTTTTTATGATTTACAGGAGCAGAAGGTGTGTTTGGTGAAAGCTTCTGTTCTCAGCACTGCGGCACTGAACTGCTGTCCCAAGAAGGGAAGAAATGGTCCAAGAAAAGAGGAATTAAGATCATTTTGGGTCATTCTGATTCTATTTTGAATTGAAAATTGATTCAGTGCAAGGTAGATTCCTGTGTAAGGCCTTTCCTACATGTCATAGCTCTTCTCTCACCCGCCACTAATTGAAGGAGCACTTCATAGGACCAACAAAAATAATTATTTTCCAGAGCTGCTTGTACAGCTCTGTTTGTACAGATTTTTGAAACTGTGTCTATGGTTCAGCTTTTGCTGGCATTGTTAGTGCAGAAGGGGCTGGGAACATCAACATTTAAAGAATAAAGCAGGCTTTGGTTGCAACAGAATTTCCCACAACTGCTCAGTTGGTACAGAGCTGCCTGAGGCTGCAGTTAGGCAAACATTTTTCCCTAATAGTAAAGCTTGTTTAAGAAACTCTTGCCCTTGGCTTGTTGTTTCTGTCCTTGTGCTATACTTCAGCATCTTTTTTTTTTTTTTTTTCCTTGCTTGCATCAGTACAATGGTTTATATGGCTATTCTATAATGCAAATCATGGAAATGATCTGAACTAAGAAACCTCCCAATAAAAAGTTGTGGGTTTGTGGGGGAAGGAGGGGAGATTTTTGCCTTTATGCACCATTTCCATGCCCTGGCTGACCAAGCCCTACAAATGGTTATACTGACACAAAGAAGGAGACAGTGAACGGCAACACAGGCAAGGAGAAGCGATGGCTTGGAGAAGGAATTTTTTAAGCAACTTTGTTCTCAGAGAATCCATCTGTGTAACGGCAGCATGAGATCCCTAAGCACTGTGGATTGTTCCCTGCCTGTGATGTAACCTCCCTCCCATCCTGCCCCGGTTTTTGGAAGGTTGGAAGATAACAGCTTCTAGCTCTCTTCAGGAGAAAATCCTTTCCTTGGACTACGGCTAAGGTTTTAAGTTTTTATTTTCATGACTTCTGATTTTCATATAAAAGAGTGTCATTCATCCCTTATTATTTATGATATTTTTGTTTTCAAACTCTGGTCCTCCAAGAGGATCTTAACTTTTTCAGGCCTCAAGTACAGTCTAATTCAATTATATATAGTGTCTACCTAAAGGCCTGAAAGTGGACTCCAGTAAGAGTATCAGTAAGACCATGGGTGGAAGTGAAAATAAGGGTGTCACTGAAGACCATCATAAAAGCCTTGAACAAATCATCTAATGAAATAAGGCAGGCAGATGTGACAAGGTGAAAGAAAATAAAAAAAAAAAAAGCAAGAAAAGAATAAAAAAATTTTCAGAAATTCTTTGTATGCAGGATAAAGAAGAAACAGAACACAAAATCAGTGTATCTGTTTCTTTCACAGGCCATCTTTGAAACTGGTATCTTGTCAGTTAGACTGGTGATGAAAAGGCAAAAGAAAGATGATACTAGCTGGACTGTAGCTATGTAGTAGTAAGATTCCACTGCTTATTCATGATGGATCAATCTGAAAAAGAAAAGCATCTCTCTGAATGGCCCTCATGATAATCTTGTGAGAATAAGCAACAGACAGAGTGGAGCCCATATGAGATTTTACCAATTAGCCAGTCTCATGGAAAAGACCTCATGCTGCATAAAAATATTAGCTTGAAAGACACTGACTCTTGTGGAAAGCGTATCATAAGTGTTAAGCTGGAATCGCATATAATTTCTTGTCATTTTTATCAGCTATTTCACAACTGTCTATTTTGTTCCTGCATCCAAACTTTAAAGTTTATTGATTTGTTTTAATCTTATCAAGAAGCATCCAAACAGAAGTTCAGTGCAAATGAGCAAAGAAACAAAAGCTTTTTTCACTCTAAGGTTTCTGCTGCATGTCATGGGGGGCCTATCCAGATTTATAAAATGTTGGTTATAAAATGGATGCTCACTGAAAGCCTAAGACGTTAGCCCCAGAAGAGAGAGACAGAAAGGAGACTTGTGTGCCAAGCACGAGTACGCTGTAAGCCAGTCGTAAAAAATCTCTATGCTGGAGTCATAACTTTTATTATTTATTCTTATTTGCAGAGTAGCGCTGCCACAGCAATTGCAGAATAGGACTATCATGCAGAAACACATCCCTTCTAGCGCTGAACATCTAGGCTTACAGTCTAAGAATAATTGGATATTTTCAGCAAGCATAGAACAGTCAACTTTTCCTACCCAGGCAACAGCAATATCCCTCAAAACCCCTCAACTTGCTTCTTTGGTGTTTTATCAGAAAGGACACAGCATGCTTTCATGTTCATAAGTTACAAAGAAACATCTGATGAGAACAGTAACCAGATATTGCTCTGTTCAAAACCCAGGAAAATTCCTGCCCTTGTTGTTTAACTGGCTGCAGTTTGTGCACAGGGAGTCTTGACAGGACAACCGCAACAGAGTAGATGTTTCTTGATATGAGTATTTTCAACAGTGACAGTTAAATATTGCAGTTAAACTGTGTCAGCCTAGAATGAGGAAGCTTTTAACAATTCAGGAGATCAAAAGCAGTGACAACAGAGAACCTACTGAAAAGTTTAATTCTAGGAATGAAATTCCCATCAAAGAATGCTGCATTTCCATTTTCTCTTCATAGCCTAAACAAATTAGAAAAATCCAAGCCATTTGCTGTTTTATAGCCTCATAATGTTGCTTTGAATTTCAAATGGGATTTATTGTTTTTAATGAATTTGGGACATCAGTATAGGACATACTCTACCAAAGGTGCATCACAAAACTGCGATTATTGTTTGGTTCTGTCCTTCTAGGCACAAGAGCACATAAATTTTAAAAATTTGAATCTAACTTTTTTTTTTTTACCAGATCAGATCAAAAGTCCATCTTACACCAATTTCATGACTCTAACCATAACAAGGAGCAGATGTTTCCAGAAAGGATGTAACAGGGTAAGAACAGAATGATTCTTCCCCTGGAGAGGAACCATTACCAATTTTGAAGCTCCTTAGAACTGCAGGTCACCTTACTTAATGGCTGTAAACATGCAATGAAATCATTAATCCAGCTTAAGAAGCAAGAAGGTGCCAATTTCTCTAGCTCTAAGAACATCTGCATGTCAGGTTTTTGAGGGTTCTCCTACAATTTGTAAAAAAAAAAAAAAATAAAAAAATAAAAATGTGGATGGTAGTGCAGGTGCCCAAATTCTCTGGCCGCTCTCGTGCCGCAGATGCAGGAGCCACGTCCCAGTAGGTACATCATGGGCCAAGCATGAGGAGACCTGGTTCTTTCAATAGCTTAGCACTGACCCATTGAGGCCTTGGACAGCCACTCAACTCTCTGCATCTGTGTTTCCATCTGGCAAATGGAGTTAATGTTTACCCATCTTCATAAACTTCTTTGGCAGATGAAGGTGGAAAAACACTCATAAAGTATCAGGACGAAAACTCCAACCCTAGATAGATTATAGAGATAAAGCAGACATTATGTTATTGATAGTTTGACTGCCCTTGGGGACATTTCTTAGTGTGACATGATTAGGCATGAGAATGGATGAAAAAGAACAAAAACAGAAGCTAGTAAAATATTAGGGGTGACAACAACATAAAGCAACAACAGTCAGCTTGTAGGAGAGGAAAGTTGCTGGTTTGCCTATGGCAGTAAAATCTGCCAGCAAAATGCCCAAGGAAATGTTGAGTAGATTTGCCTTGAGTGTATAGAGTTCATTGATTCTAATCTATCAGCATTCACAAGAAGTCATTCTTAGCTTATTCTCCCATCAATTTATTTGAACTTGTATGTCTTTCAAGTCAACCAGATATAATAAAAAGATATTTTCCAGCATATACTGTTGCAACAAAGAAGAGAACAGTGGAACACATTTTTCCCAAACCATTTAGTAGTCCCAAGAGAGATATAATTTCCTTTCAATCTGAACTTCATTTCAATTCATTAGACATTTTTATTAGTCATTTTGGACCAAGTAATTGACTCTTTCGGAAGCAGTTCCCTCATTGTCGCAATATCTATTAGTCAATGAAATATCATAAGGTAAAGTGAGAAACTAACAAGATACACACATGCTCCCACTAGTCACTTTAAATAAAATCCTCTTTCTTTTACTCAGCTGCATACTTGTTATTCAGAACTTCACATCAACCTATCTAAATGAACAACAGTTATTTTTGCATGGAATAGTAGAAAATACAGCTACATTAAAACGTCAACAGCAGCTTTCACATCTTCAGTAGGTGCAGGCATCATATCAAGCAGGAAGAGGTTTCTGTACGTTGTGGTAGGTGCACTTCTGGAAAGAGCTGCAGTAAGTCATACCAGCCTACGGACAGGAGAAGAGCTCTCTCTCATCTGAGTGCTCCTGCTGTAGGTCAAGGACACTGCTGTCTTACAGGTTGCCACACAGTAAATCTAGAGAAGGTTCCCCTCTATGGCTAATGCAGATCTCTGGATTTTGACCGTTCTTTCCAATGTAGGCAAAAATGAGAGAAAAAGAGGAAATGATAGACTGAGATATTGAGACGGAAAATGTAGTGATCAAACTGTAGGTAGATTCTGTGGAGTCACCAGCTGTGGATACTGTGTCTGCTTTGTCTTGTTGGTGCTGCACAAAAATGCTGCTATACACCAGAGATTTGGTCGCAGCATGATGAATGTACATTATACATTTCAGTTTTTTTGTAGTCTTCTGTTTTGAACAAGCTTACTGTATCATACATTTAAGAAGTATATGAACTTTCACAATTAATGACTAGCTGGCCATTGTCTCATGTCCTTATTTTTGTTCCTCTTTGGTCAAGGAAAGATCAGTAGCTTATACTCTGCTTAAGAATAATGTAATCAATGCTATGTTTTGAATTATTAAACTGTCTCTTTATCAGAAAACATCAGGAAAAAAAAAGTCATCTGAAGAATAAACATGAATACAATCTTGGACACACAAACTATAAATTATAAAGATGAAAAAGGTGAATATATATAAAAACTTATTTATTACAGACTAGACTGAATCACCAACATTCTCATGCCATGATATGACATGACATATAACTGTTACCAACTGAAATTTGATTAGCAGCTTTGAGTACAGTAGCTTTTTTAGAGTTGTACCCAAACAATGAGGAAGAATTAAAGACCCAGGCAAAGTTTCATAAAGCAAATAATTTCATTTTAATTAAAACCATACAGGCATGGTTTTGTATGCACTGAATACTCTGCAGCTCTTTACTTCATTTGAACACAAGTGATTTTAAACCTATTATTACTTGAATATATTATACTACATCCCCTACTTGGAAATAAAAAAGCATAGAATAGGCAGCAGAAAAATCCATTTCCCTTATCCCTCCCAATTTAAATGTGGCATACCAACAAGCTTTGGCATGGAACCATGTATTAATACTACACATCTATGAGGGAATCGTATACCACATTTTTACGTTGCAGTCTTAGCCAATGTTTCCTTCTTGTAATACATCCAAGGTTTCTGGTGGAAGTTTTATTACAAAAGATGCATTGTTTCCACTGAGTTATGTACTAGAATAATCAGGAAAAATTGTGATATTTACTGTAATGGAAACAAGACATCCCCTGTTATTTTGCTATTGGTAAAACTATGATTTGAAAAGACCCTGAAGAACTATGATTAGCTTCAGAGAGGTAAGAAGATGATATTAATTTCTATGTTTTCACTTTGCAAGCTGCCTGGGCTTACAGCATATGGTCCTTAGTGGAGTCAGAAACTCTGATAGCTGAAAATCTTTGCCCTTTTGTTCTACGGTGCGGGGGAGCAGACAAGAGCCTAGGGAGTGGGGCAAGGCAAGTGCTGTAGTGGCATTTTGTTGGTTGGGGGCATAAAAACCTGCAGTCTGTAAAGTACACACGGACGACATGACATTTTTGTTGTTTCCAGTTACTAAATATCACTAAAATGAACTAAAACACTTTAAATAGTTTCCACTGATGACTTTACCATTGCTGCAGTTACATTAGGTATGCACTGTGATCGCAGATTAAACGTTCTGGCCACTGCACAAGAGTGCAGGGTTAGTCACGTTACAGTTTCTTTCTCAGTTAGACTCACACTATAATATTTTTTAAGAACTCCTCATAGGCGTATGAGAGGAAAACAAAGCAAACAGGGAAAATGTGGCCAAGCAACTACCCCTCAGCAGAACTGCCCAGCGGAGGCAGCGAGCAGTGCGAGCGTCACAGCAGGGGCAAGCGGCTATACAGCAAGGGCAGGGCATAACTATTTCTCTTCTCCCACACAGGTACTCAGAAATGCCACTTGCCATGAGATTTCAGGTAGCACATGTTCTGCTAATTACTGGCTTAGAGCAACAAATGCACATTGCTTGTCCTCATGAAAATGTTAGTTCAAACTCATCTGCAGATTCAGGGTCCAAAGCTGGGTGAGGGAGGGAAGTCTCCTTTTCCAGAACAGGAGGAACTGACATTTTGTGGGTTATTTTGGATACAGAGCAGAAGAAATCATGTTCTCCTTCATAAAAACTAATGTGTGTGTGTAAAAAAATATCACATAAACTAAGGCTTTCCTCCCCGAGGACAGGTAAAGTTAAACATATCACAGCTTAAGGAGATGGCTCTGCTGTATTCACAAGTTGTCAAATAATAATTGTCAAATTATTGACTATTGTCAAATTGTCCATTATTATTGTCAAATAATAATTTGGATTTACCCAAACCATTCTCTATTATATTGTAAGAACCACAGCTGAGACCAATTTCAACAAGTTCTTAACAGGTTCCTTTGATGATATGAAGTTATCAAAAACATATTTTAGGATACACAGGAAATATTCATAAGCATAAACTTTAGAAAGTATTTAAACAATATGGTTTGTTAGCAGATCAGTCCCATCTTTTTCTCCTCTCTGTACTATAACTTGTACAGCTTCTCTGAACTATGCAATAAACCATTATGACAATCCTTTAACAAATGTGTGTTTCTGTGGCACCCTTAGCAATATGTGAAAAATGTCTAATTATCTGAATTATGTCAGGCTATAAATGACCAAGGAGGCTGCTCATTGCCATATCAGACATTCTTATCAACTTGTTATTGTGATGTTGTCTCTTTTGCAAGACGTTATTAAAAACAGGGTTATTTTAAAATCGGAGAACAAAAGCTACACATGGACAACAACTAAATTATGTAGTAAAGGTAACCGTCAACTATGCACCTCAGATAAGATATTTTGAGAACAGACCTTCAGATGCTGCAGTGATAGAAAAGATGAGTTCAGAGCTCTCCCTTGAAATCCATGCTATTTATTAGACTTAAGGAAGGCCACACCACTTTTGGAGCATTCGGGATGGGGTCCTTCACCCAGTCTGCTCACAGCTGACAGGAAAAGTGGTGATGAGCATGAACCCTTCCTATCCTCAATCTTCTGTTACTGGACTTGTGCTAGGAAGCAGCTTTTGAAGAAAATCCCTTTGGAGGGAGGGAGCTTATGTTGAAATCTCTCTGCACATAGTGTGACTATTCACCAAGGACAGAATATAATTGCCATCAGATCCCATGACCTCTGTCCAAAGACAGAGTTATTACAAAGCCTAGTCTGATATCCCAGTACAGTCTGTACAAATAACAAAATGACAATAAACTCAAGGCAGCTGTCAGACAGAGGTTCCAGCATGGTCAAAGAGAGATCTCACTCTTCAGCTTTCTTTATATTGACAATGTAAGACAAAAAATGACATAATATTTATTCTTTACACTCAAAACAGGTCAAATATACCTAGAGATGGGCATTACCCCCTCTTAGTTGAACCTGGCTAAAGAGTTGGCTGAGGTATCCCTCTCCGGGTGAAGTAGAGGCATGTTGCAGCAGGAAAGTCATTTGGGTCTTATCGTAGGTTTTTCCTGCACTCCTCCGATGTCCTCCTGCTGTGGAGGAAGAAGTGGGGCAGACAGGACTATGCATGCACAGATGAATAATGCCTTAACAAGAACAAAAGCATTTCCAAATCCCACCAGTTTGTCAGAATGCTTCAGACATTTGACTGAATGTCAAAAATGTTTCAATGAAATCTTTGGCCACCCAGATCCTATTCCTAGGCTCTCTTTTGAAAAAGAATCATGAAACTTAGTATTTAACTATTTAATTTCAGGATTCCTTAGATATGTATGCAAATGTGACTCAAAACAGTAAGACTTTGAACTGGTTAACTAGAATCCAGAGTAATACCTTTCCAAGTCCTGTTAGGAGTAAAATTTAAACCTTACGTCCAACTTTTTGAGCCTTCCTAACATCTCTCTTTCACCCTGAAAATTTCACAAATGACTGCAAGACATGTCTCACACACCTCTTTGGTTCATACCTGGCATCTCCATAGAACCGATCACCTTTCATCCAAGTGAATTTGGTCTGCAGATTGCGGACTTAAACAATGTGTGTGATGCCATGGGTACCATCAAGAAGCAGGACAATGTGATTCACATGCTGTCTGCAGATTTTCCACAATCAATTTGTATTGTAGAGCTCAATCTCTTTCATATCATTTGGATGAACACTCAGAATAATGATTTGGTCTGCGTAACTGTTTTTTCCATTTTTGCCATTAAAGCTGCTTTCAGGGCAATGTGAAAACTGCAACAAAATTCCCACATCATAAATCACTGTAGTACTTAGTGTGCACTATATCAAAAAGATTAGCTTACTTATAGGAAAAGGATGACAAAGTCCACAATTGTCTAAGCCATGAGAAAAATGAGGTTCTGTTTCAACTAAACTAGCTAGTAACAATGTCACATTTTAACCCTCCACTCCTCGGGTACAGTAGAAGCCTTGCGAATGAATATTATCTTATGTGCAGCATTAAATTAGTGCCATTAGCCTTGTAGGTCAACCCTTTGAAGTCAAGCAGACCTTTTCCTATTGATTTCCATGGAACCAGGATTTCATATTCATTTCCACTGACTATTTATTTCAAACCATCACAAAAAAAAATCTGCTTAGAAACCCAGAAAAGAAATGTGAAACAGAAGGATATGGGAAGAGGGATTTCTCCCTTGGTGTGAATGCTGCATCTTCCAGGACCATTTCAACTGACGGAAATCCATACAGTCTCTGAGATAGCTCTACTGGGAGTAACAGATGTATTTAAAATAGTTACAAAAATCAATTCTAATAGCTTTCCAGGAGTGCAGAAAGGAAGTGACAGTCAGATAAATGACCCAAGCAAAGTTGAAGCAAATAGAAATGGATTTGGGTGAGGAGGAAAGAGGCTAAACTTAAACCTGAAGCAGTGAAATGTTGTAAAGATGAAGCAAATCCAATACACATCTCATGCAAATCTAATCTTCAAGGTTCATCAAGTAATGGTTTGACTGAGCCAGGCACAGGAATTTGGGAGAGAGCTCAGATTCTGTTCCCATTCAGCAAAAAATAAAAGTGCCAGGCTCAATGGTTTTATCAGTTAACCATTTTTAGGAATTCTACGATCTGATGGCTAATTTCCAAAAGGCCTGGTTTCTGTCATTCATAAATCATGTTCTGCATGAGAAAGAGAGAGCCAGCAGAGAAAAACATACCAGAAGTAGGGAAGAGAAAAGCAGTATACCTGGCCAGGAACTGGTTACAATAAAATGCACAGTAAGGAGCTGCAAATGCCAAGTTTTCAGGGACTGCAAGTTAAGAAAAAAAGACACAGCAAACCCTCAGAGTTATGGACATGATCACCAATATGTAAGAATGGCGTGAAATGATACACAGTAAATGCAGGGCAAAAAAAACGGTTCCTTAGAGCAAAGAATTTCCCATGTAATTGTACCTGTGAGTATCGCTTAATCTAACAAATAATAATGAAACTGCTGAGAGAGATCATACTATAGCCTGAACAATCTGGCTGGTTCTATGACAGCCCTATAAAGGCACGTTAAACTGCAGGGTCCAACAAATCAAAAGATATGACACAAAATTTTATTTCTGAATATAAAAAGGGAAAGATTTGTTTCAGAAAGCATGTAAGAATCTTACAGGATGTTCAAGAGGGTTTACATACAGTTTTCTATTTGTTCTAAATGAAAAAAAAAAAATCATTCCTTTTTCTCTGGTATTTCCATAGCCCCTGGGCTCATTTTTAATTTGTAACCAAGGACTCAAATTAGCTGGGAAGGGTCAAAACAGGAATTCTTATTTCTTTGCGCATTTCCTTCCAGTCAGCCTACACAAACCCAAGTGGAATTCATTGTTTTAATGAGAAGAAAAGGAATGGCTTTTCATCTGTGTTCTTCCCTTGGAGGATTCTCGCTGTATAGCTCAGCATGTCGCACAGCATCAGGCCCTCAGGTCCCTCGGTTATGTTCAGGAAGGCACACACAACTACTTAAAAAAAAAAAAGAACATTGCAGGAACAGCGATCAGAGGAAGACCAAGTCTCTCAGAACAGTCATTCCTGTCAAAGGGAAACTGAGGTGTCCCTTTCCTGCCTGCCTGGCCTAACCCAGGTTCTGACTTGCTGAAGTTCCCCAATGCTCAGTCATGAATAAAGCCAACATGAACTGCATTTTGCACATACATAGCAAGGGCTGGTGCCAGATGTTCTGAAAACCAAAGTCCTGGTGTCTCAGGGGGCTGCTTCAAAACTAGTAAGTGCTTTCTGGCCTGAATCTCTGTGCCTTGATTTCCCAACTGTAAAATGGGGCTATCACCCATCAGGAGACCATTTTGTTCAATAGGAATTAAAACTATGTGTGCATACTCACAATTTTCATTTCACTAGGAAAGCATAGGCATACTTTGTCTTTAGATTTTTTTTTTTTTTCAAATTCATATTTAACATGGAAAAATGAAACATCTCAAGTTTTCCTTTTACCTTTTTACTTGGCAGAAAGTATTCAGCACAAAGTAGTAAATAGTTCTGCATCCTGAAACTGCATTGCAAAGAATGAATTATGCATGACAAAAATGAATTTAATAACATTCTTACACTTTGCTTCCTATGAGGAGTTTTTCATCAGGGACCTTCTGGAAAAAGCAATAAAATACATTGGGCAGTATCCTGGTGCCACTGGGATGGCTCGCAGTCACCAGTGAGAGCTGGACTCTGTACTTGGATCTCAGCCACCTGAGAAACTGAAGCAGCAGTAGCAAGATGTTAGTCCTAATATGGAATAGGAGAGTCCTTGGGAGTGCAGTGCTTTGCGTGAGGATGTCAGAAGAATGACGAGACGGAGTCATCTTTGTTTTGTTTCTCAAGGGAAATGTGCTGTAGCCCACTTGAGTCCGGGCTTGACCCCTTCTGCTCCAGCTTGCCTTTTCCTCAGCAGTCACCTCTGACCAAAGTCCCTGCTTCTCTGGATCCCCGTCATAGCTCCAGCCTGCTGGATTTGCAATGCCAGCATCTCCCTCCTGTCCAGGCTTTTCTTTTTTTCTGCTCTTTCTCCTCTTTACCTAACTATTTTAATTTGTCCTTAACTTGTCCCTTTGGAGACAGAGTTTAGCTCTTCCCTTAAAAAAAAAACTCACAGAGCTATGCATAAGGAGGGGAGTGATGAAACTCAGGAAAAGAAATTAGGGAGAAGGCAGATGATTATGGAGACAACAGTAAGAATGCAGGAGGAGGGGGCATCTCTCCGACTAAGGCAGAGGATTAGAACAGCAAGCCACATGGGACCAATGTCCTGAAAAAGTCCAGGTTTGGCTGTTGTCCAAGGACACAGTGTAGCAGCTATATGCATGGCTGAAGGAAAACACCCAAATAAAATAATTACTCTGCAGTTGTTGTCCTTTTTTGAAAAATTTTATTGTCTCGGGGACACGTACAGGGTCTTTTCTTCACCCCGAACTCCACTGCCCCGCTGGACCAGTGACCTGTCCTGTTTTTGGAGTCATGCTGGACATGTGGATGAGTTTGCCCCTCCACTGAACCTCATTTGCTCGGCAGCAGCCACACTGCTTTTAACCAGAGCTGAACTCTGGAGAGGCTCCTCGACTGTCCCACCTACCATTGTCCTGCCCTTGAGGGACCCCTTCTTACGGCTCACATTTCTTCCAGCTCTCCTGCACCAGTCAAAACCATCCCTGTGGTCACATGCTGGAAGACGGGAAGCTGGAAGTGAGAAGGCACAGGCATGAAAGAGGGAGCAGGAGTGCCACAACTGCTGGGCACTACTGGAGCACACGAGGCTGCCCCTTGCAAGCGAGATGGAGGTGGTTGTCTGGTTGATGATGTATCACCTGCATCCACAGACTCCAAGTGAAGGCTGAACTGCCTCCAGGGCTATTTTCCACTCTAGTAAGAAAGCGCTGTTGCTCCTGAGTGAGACCCAAGGTGTGAACAGTGGTGTTGCTCAGGAATTTGGGTTGGAGCACAAGCTCAAACCACTGCAACAAGGTAGCACTGGCAAGGCAACAGACCAACCTTGCCAGTTTTGAAGTTACCCAACTTGAATTCCCCCACATTCAACAGGCTCCTGGCCTCAAGACAGGGACACTGATGGACCACAAGCCACACTTATGGGGCCGTCCACCTGCAACCATGCCCATCCCCTTGCTTTGTCCTGTTTCTTCCTGCTTCTGCTGAAGTTTCCTGCCCACTTTTCCTGCCTGCAAGTATCTTCCCATCTCAGCCACCATCTGGGCCTCACGGCCCCTGTTGATCCCCTGCCCAACACAGCAGCACTTGCCCCTCTCTGGCTCAGTTTGGGAGCTTCCTCCTCCTCCACCTGCCCTCGTGACACTCTGCATGTATGTGTGTACGTGTGATGGAGGGGACACAGACCTCTGCACCAACAGGCAGGTCCCCTTGGATGCAGCTCCAGTGGCAAGCCATGGAGCCAATTTCCAGGCCATTATCTCATGCAGAACAGAGACACTGGGGCTTCTCAGTCCAAAGGTTGCTGGTTTGGAGCTCATTTGCTTGTTCTTTCAAGTAGCAAAACAATACTTTTCTTCCTAGTTTTTTTTTGCTAAGTGAGCTGGGTTGGTTTTGAAGAGACAATTTCTTCTACAGATAGCAAGCCAGCTTGAAGCAGGCATTAGCAGAGGAAATTTCTGCAAAAGCAAATAAAGCTATAAGCATGAAAAACAGCCCTATAATTTGAACTAGGAAGTGTCTAAACAGGTCTGCAACCCTCACTGGTCATACAAGCAAGAGCCCCAGCCCCACCGGGTTTCCTGTCAGCCTGGCTGCTTGCTATGGTTTGACTTGGGATTTTTCTTTTCCCCCGCATCATGCACAGCTCCTCAGGGGCTTTTGAAGGGACCTTATCAATGGCTCTTTTGGAAAGTCAAATAAATTATGTCAGTCGGCTCCCTTGGCCGGTTGTTTAATGGCATTTTTGAAGAATTCCATTAGTTTCATTAAACATGATTAGTTTTCCATTTAGATATAATGTTCCTGTTCCGTATAAGGGTCGTATTTACTGATGCTATTTTGCTTCTAAGTTAGCAAGGTTTTCTGTGTTGGCAGTATGTGTGCCTGCATACTTTGGCTGGGTTCAATTCATACAGTGATGAGGGCATGGTAAATACCTAGACAAATTAATAATGTAGCACTGAAGAGGAACAGGAGTCAGTTAATATTAATGCTAGTATGAAAATTGTCTAGAGCAGCAGACAAGATAATTTTTCTCATTGTCAGGAACAAAGGGAGATCAGCAAGGTCCACATATAGATTGCAGAGACTGGCTTTAAAAACACTAAATAATTTGCAAAATGATCCTTATAGTTCCTCTTCTTTAAAGAAATAATCAATGTTATTTCTATCTCTCTGACTTGTTAAAGAAACTGGAGCTGTGACCTTATCCCAGAGCTGTCAATTTATGTTGACAGACCTTGATGAGTATAATTACAGAGCACCTAACCTGAGCAGAAACAGAAGGAGAAAAGTTAAAATGAAAACCTAATATTGGAAAGAATTGATCAGCCTTCTTTCCTTTTCTCTCTGGAGCCTGCTCAAAGCTCATTTATTGGAAAGACTGATGGCAGCACGGAGACTGTGGGGCTGGTCCAGGCTCACTGTGCAATGCACTTAAATGATTAGGGAATATTGGACACCTTGGCTGGAGTCAGCTGCTCGTCCTCCAGCCGCGGCGCTGCCTGCCAGCTGCACATCCGAGCGGCTGCGCAGACCCTCAGCCCGGCCACTTAGTCCTGGTGATTGCGCAGCAGCCCTCGCCTGATCAATAGCTCCATTCCTCCGCTGCCGTGGCTAAGAGCTAAAGAGACCAGTTGGTGCATATGTGATGACTAGAATTTAATTATACATCAGATTGATTTTCAATTAGAACTCCAAGGAGCTGCTTGCCAGAATTTCAAGTTTGTGAGAAAGGCCCTGTGTCTCCTTTTTAAATTCTTTTCCCCCTCCATATTCCTCCATGATGTGGAAAATTTTACCAACTTTCTACCTTCTATTCTCTGTCTGAGGATAAACAGCTTAAAAGTTTCCAGTGCTAATAATGAGAAGATCAGCTCTATCTAAGACTGAACTTATTCAGAGTTGGAAGAGGAACTTTAAAGATGCAGAATAAAATTAAAAGGTCTAGCTGTAATGGCATTTTTTCCTTTCATGAAGGTTTCCCAGCACTGAGTTAAGAAGCAGAACTTACCTTTAAATCAAGGGGTTTTGATGCTGGGCATAGCACCAAAGAAGGCTGAATTTAATCCAGACTTTAAAAATGGGAATGTGTGACTAATAAAATATTTTCATTTTATAAAGTTATCTAAACCTAGTCCCAGATGAAACTGGGAATATTCTTCATACAAGAGTAACCAAGTAAAGCAGAATCCAAAAGTTTTCATGAAAGCCTTATAGATCAGCTTCATTTCTTTTATAGATAGCCGTTATCAGGGATTTTATTTGGGCTTTCAAGAAAAGGCAATCAGTATGTGAACTGTCCACAGTGTTCACAGCTGAAAATTTGTAATGAAAAATTGGAAATGGAACTGGATCAATGGGGAAAAAAAAAAAAAAGATATTAATTTAATTTTCTTGCTGGTTCTAATCTGCTTATTCCAAAATATAGAGATGAAGCATGCCAATAGACTAGCAATGAAATATTTTTGATTTAAACAATATAGACATCTTCAGAAAATATAAAATGCCATATAAAGCATGGGCTTGCAGTTTCTTTTGGTGTGTACTGAAGGAAAACCCTGAGCAAATGAATAAAGGACAGCAATATGATAGCTCTAAAAAGGGCTTGGGCCGTATTTATATTTTGTAGGATTGTTAACTCCACATTGCAGCAGGCTTGAGAAGGTCTGAGCTCGTGTGTGACCTAGTCATCTCCATGTACAACACGGACGACTTGTTAGCTGCACCAGGCAGCCACAGACTTGGCACCAGCCCTAGAAGGGCACTGGAGCATCTGCCCCATCGAGGGCAAGGGCAAGAAAAACGTGCTGGGCTGTAGCCAAGTGCCAGGGTTGCTGCCCTCAGGACCAGTACAAATACAGCAAAACCAGGCAGATGCATAAAAACTTTTAGACTATCACTGCATTATCACAGAATAATCCTGAATTTTAGAGCAAAATCTGTGGTTTCTATAAAACACAATTTTAACCTTTTACTTCCAGAAAGCTGTTCCTAAAATAAAGATATGGCCAACAATAACTGAAGGTGAAGCCATTCTTTAGTAAACTTACAAACAGTTCAATATATGCATTACCTAAGTCCCTTTGAGTAAACATGTTTATATAATATGTTTATATGAAAATTCTTTTCCTGAAAAACTTGTGGGAAAACCTTACAAATAAGTCTAGTAAAAAGTCCTGCTTTTTTCTCCTATCCACTCACAACTCAACTACTTTTTTGAGACATCGTATCTACAACATGCTGTGATACATTCCACAGCTTACATATGGTTTGCTTTGTTTGGTTTGAACCTACTTCCCCTTCCTAGTTCTGATGATAATCGTGATTTCATAAACTCTATTATACCTCCCCCATTACCTCTTTTCCAAAAAGAATAGTCTTAAACAAATTGCTGTCTCTTGTTCAAGCTTTAAATTAACTCTGTCTTCCCTCCGCCTACGTTTCCCAGTTTTATTCTACCCATTTTGATAGGTAGGAGAACAGGTTTTCACATGATGTTCACAATCCAGGCACACCCTGTGTTTCTAATATTAAATGCTGATAATTTCTGTTCTCTCTCTGCTCCTTTTCTAAACATTCCTAATTTTCTTTTCATTTTTTTGTGTTTGCTCCTTTGCATTAAGTTGTTGTCTGGATAAAACTGTTTATTAGAACTAATTGTCCTAAGGAATATAGAGTAGTTCTAACAACTGACTTTATCCTGTTTCACTGTTTTCCACCAGAAATGCCCATATTTTCAGCTAGAAAGCATGCTCAACCTCAGCCTTTCGTCATTCCCACACCAAAAGCAGAAAAAAAACGAAACAGTTCTGAAGGGACATGGAACTACTATGTGGCTCTTTTCTGCTGCACTCACAGTGTTTATCTATAGAAAGCTAAATTTCAAAATACTTATTGCATTCTCCATCCCTCCTTACTGCATTTTGATTTCAGAGCAGACCCAAGCAGGAAACAGAGCATGTATCTGTAGTAGCCCCCTGGCAACCTCAGGGAAGGTGACAATAGTCAGCATTATATCACATGGCATTATAGCTGGCTGTAAGTGCACATGGGCTGGGGGCCTTGGCACTGCAACTTCAGGAGTTGAGTTACAGGAGCAACACACAGGCCCTGAGCAGGGGGAAAAGAATAATAAGAACATCTTGTCTATGCCTGAGCATCTGAACACTACCAAGATCAGGTACACAAAGTTCACCTAATCAACAAAGTCTATCAGGAAGGTAGACATATGTGGCTGTAACAGATACCGGCCTTTTATGTGAAGGTGAGAAAAATTCACAATAGGGAGGGCTCAGATGGACTGAAGCCTTTGGGCTGTCACCACCACTGCTTCAGAAGCCTCCGTTATCTCTTTTGCTGCTGTTTCTCAGATTTCCCTTGAAAGCTGGATTCGGGCTTTGACACAGGGATAGTAGAATGAAAATGGAAATTTGTAATGTTTAAAGGTGGGGATCACTCAAATGCTCTCCGAAAGTAAATGAGACAAAAGGCAGCTATAAATAAATTAACTTTGCTGTGAGATTAAGAGCACTTCACAATTACAGTTTAGCTCTTCTCCTGAGAAGCAGACTCACCCTTTCGGTCAGGATTTCCTTACATTAAGCACTCAGGGTGTGAGAAGTGGACAGTACAGTGACTGCACCATTAGGATTGTTGTAGAATCCCTCCCAAGGGACACTGTCATTCAGCATTCGAGTGCTCACTAGAATATTTTCTCAGACAACCATAAACTAAGGATTAAGATAAAGGATTTTGCAAGAAACAAGACCTTGACAGAACAGGCAACAGGATATTTCTGTACCTCGTTTAACAGAGGACAGGGTCAGGGTACATCCTGAGAACTACCGGGCTTATCCTCCAAAAAAAGAGCTGCTCTACAATATCCATGTCATACATGTATGACTGGAAATGAAATTTAATATAAAGAGTCAAAAGGAGTTAGAGGAAGGTCAAAAACAGAATCACTTATATTTAAATCCTCATGAGGCCTTGTCTGCTTTCTTCAGAGAGGTTGCCAGTATGTAAAATGCTGAGATTGCCATTTTGCCCATAAAATCAGGCTTCTAAAACTGCCTATACTTTGGAAGGAGGACTCTGGAGGCCACAGCTTTTTAAACAACTTTCAAATCTGTTTTTTACCTTCAGCACTTTGCCAACTATGTTAACTGAGCCAATGCAGTAAAGCAAAGTGAGTTTGAGAGGACCTTGAGTTTTCCTCCAGGACAAAAGCTCAATGCTCTTCAAGACAACTGCTAAAAGCTCCTGTGATTAAATGAATTCCAGTTTTAAGATGAGAGTGATGCCTCGCACAAGTTTAACAAGTACCATCTCATTATTCTCATCCTGAGTTTCCTAAGCCTCCCCCATTTAAAATAAACTTCACTAAATACAGCACATGAGTGTGCTCAGTGATGATCCTGATGTAGACAGTCTCAATCACTTTCTTATCATCTTATATTTCAAAGAGAGGAAAGTGGCCAATACACTGCCTCCTAAGCACTGCCTCCAGGATGCAGAATATTTTGTTCCCATTCTGCGGTTTTCTTTCCACCACTGATGCCAAAATTCTCCTCCTTTTCCAAAATACGGTTCTGGACTTATCTTCTTAGGTCCCAGGCACTGGAGTTTCTGCCTATTTCGTTACAGTTCTTCTGTCCCTATCTCCACTTCTTGTTCTACTCTTGCACTACTTATTTTGCTTCTTAATAATCATCTTTCTGAACATGAATCTCAAAATATATTATCCAATTTTCTCTTTAAACTGAAAATGAACCATTTCATGCTGCATCTTTGCCACTTTTGACAAGCTTCACTCTCTTTTTCTTCACTGAGTCTGTAGGTTTCCCTTCTGTAATCTACAATCTTTTCTCCATTTGCCCATACAAAATTTTTGATACCCAGAACGTTTCCCATCCACTTCTCACTGTCAAGTTTTCTTGTGACACTTCATAACAAGGATGTTATATAAAACATTTATTGTACTGTATCCTAGGGAACCCGCTGTTTTAAGTGTTGTTGGTGGCGTTATTAGAAAGAGCAAGGTTATAAGGAGTTTTGATGTGAATTACAGAAACCAGGTTACAGATCTATTCACTTCAAAGAGAAGCAAAAAGTCTTGTAACATGGGGAATAGATGACCGTATCCTAAAAGTCATATAAAGGATTTCTTTTTAGCCTAAATATATTAATAGGTCCTTATAGCCCAAGCCTTTTTGTCTCTCACACCTGTTAATGAATTTTTTCATGTGCCTCTGGCCACCTTTTACATTCAGGCAACAGAGTGAATATCTCCACAATCACTCTCCTCTCCTCTCCTCTCC
>VZSV01000002.1:4935766-4984310 GCA_013398735.1 Nothocercus julius | reverse complement strand
ATCAGGAGGGGGTGAATTGAGAACATTTTATAACCCAGGAAATACAGCCTACATGCACTAATCATCACACTGAACATCGTCAAAATAAAATAAGATACTGAATAGAATAGGCAGCACTGCAAACTAGCACTGCCAAATTAATGACATCAGGTTCCCAAGGACAGAATCAGAAAGTCAATCTAAAATACAAAAGTAGTGGCTGGCATGACTGAACAGAAATCTGTCATGGGGAAGAATAAAGAAGCAGTGTCCTGACTGCAACTGAAAATATTTGAGAGAGCTTTAATCTAAGTTCTACCTTTCCCACTGCAATCATCAGATACCTGGATCTCACCTCATCTGTGCAGCTTATCATCTTCTCCACCAGCTGATTCCTGAGTGGTTCTGTCTTTATCTCTTATTTGTTTTGCTGTGGGAAGCTCAGAGTCTCACTCAGGAATCAAGAGCCCCCAAGGACCAAGATCACACAGTAAATTTGTTGCCATCATGACTGGCAAAGAGCTTGAAAACCTAACATGAGTGTGTTTGAAAGAGCAAACAAAACTACCCTTTTTATTTTTAAGAAGTCCTGCAATTTTTCAGCCTGATTCATGCTTTTTGTGAAAGGCTGGATTATTTGGGAGAGAGATGGTTGCACTGTGTGGCATTGGGCAGCCAATAACCATGCTTTGAAACACCCTTAGAAATACTTCTCTCCTTTGACTATTCAAAGAAATTCAGCTGCTCAGACAAGGTGCCTTGAATCATCCTGCAATTAAATGACCACAAAGGGGATTGCAATAACACTTATGATGTTGGAAAGTTTGTCTCTGACAGCACATAAGTATAAGCATGAGGCTGAGAAGACTCTGTTTTAAAAAATTCATGGTTCCTTTTCACACACAAAACTATAAAATCAGGTATTCTTGGAACTATATTCTCAAAGAACCATCTTTCAAGGCTCCTGAGACTGGATTTTGGTGACAATTGTCGTCTATGACTCACTTCAATAAAATAAAATTTCTGCTGCATCCCTTACATCTGCACCTCTCAGAAATGTTCTATAAATGTTATTTTTGTAGTGTTTATGGAAAAGGCAGTAGTAAAAGAATGTTGGAAATTAGCTCTGAAACTCACTGTAGTCTCAGTGAAATGAAAAAATTCTATGTGAAGTCAAACCTCACTCCCTCTAAGATAAAATCTTTTACAATAAGCTGTCCACAGGTAACCTTGATGTTACAAATCAGTCAGGAAAACATATTCAGCAGAAATTCTGAGAAGTTTCTGAGCCACTTACAGATATTTTAGCAATAACAGAACTGATCTCTGAGCCAAAGTACCACTTAAATCTTCGCTAAACTCATCTCTAGAAATAGTATTGCCTTGGCCTTCTGTTGGTCCTCCGTACAGAGGGGCATTCAAATTCAGCTGAGAGAAACTGGGTACACAATTCTACACAGAATCAGGGATTAAAAGGAACAAATTACTCCTACTTCTTTTCAGATGGGTATTGGACATAGCTGAACAATTAACTACTAATGATGGAGAGACCAAGAGAAAAAAACAAATGACACACCAAAGAGTACTCAGGGAATCAGGGGAAGGACCACACAAAAACTATGCCAAAGATCTGTGATTTTGGACACAGTTCTGGAGAGCTGCTAAAAGTTTGCAGCCAAATCTGCAGCCATAAAAGAGTGCTGGTATAAATAAGCCAATCTAGCTGAGAGGGATGCTAGCATCCCATGAGGGCTTCCCTTGGTGAAAAGGCAGCAGGCATCAATAAAAACCTGTTCATCCAGCTGGTAACAGTCATATCACCAAATGAGGCAAACATTCCAGCAAAGCACTTTTATTCTTGCATAACATAATCTGTGTTCTGGCTTTACTTACATAAAAAGGTGCCCAAAATCAAAATCCCAGCTAACATCACTGTCAGATATAGTATGTCAAGCTAAAAGCCTGAAGATGGGCAGAGACATCCCACTTGGCTCTTCCACTTTGTTCCAATATATTGCCAATTCTGAAATTTCATTGCAATATCCTGTTTTTTCTTGAAGTTACATGATTAGGAGAGATTCCCCCTTTCACTTTTAAATATGTAGTTTTATAAAAAAGAATTTTGAAAATATGTATCCCAAAGACTCAAACTCAGAGGGCAAATAAATGAAAGGGCAATGAAAGTTTAGTTACTTTTTAAGCTCTGGGATAAAATCTGAGACCTTCTTTTGAGCCTGAAACTGCAGCACTAGGGGTTTTTAATATTGTTTATTGTGTACCAAGCCAGTTAAAGGCACTTAGCCTCATTTGCTTTAATTGGAGCAATAATCACAAACTATTTCAAGAAGATGCCCTCTCTGAGGGACATGCCTTTCCTTCATCACTGCATCTGCAGTTGAGCTGGCTGAACACCACCACTGATAACTTCATTTTATATGTGAGGCTCAAAGAAAAGCAGTTACTGTCAGAGGAATTACATGGCCAAGCTCAGAATTATACCCGGCTTCTCAGGACCCAAAATACCAGTGCATCCTTCCCTACTCTGTTAAAAAAGTGTTTGATAAATGGGAGGGTTTTGCTTTTAAGTACTTTAGGTTCTTTTAATGAACTAATTTGTGGAGAAAGAGGGAGTATTGTGAGCTTGCATGCTGGGGGCTAGGCCTCTTATAAAGATACATGCAGAAAACTAGAAAACAACCAGGGATATCTGGCTTCAAATCCTATCCTGAGGAAGTGTCACTAAAAACCCTGCCAAAAGTTATTGTGATCTGGTGCCAGCTGTAAGTCCCAAGAAAGACAGATCCTAGAACTAGAAGCAGAGATTATATAGCACAGCTGGATCAAATCCTAGAGCAGCTTCTGTGGGAGGATCAAGACGTCTTTTTTTTCTTCCGGGGAAGAGCTGATAAAATTGATATCAAACATTGGAAAATTTTGAGATCCACCACAGAGAGAAAATACCATTTTTATTGCCTGGTATTATTTTTTACACTGATTTATGACCAGTTACCACAACAAATTTTGAGGATTAAAAGGATATTTTCCTTTCATGCAGGACAAACTCCTTAGAACAATACAGTATTTTTGCTTAAATCCAAGCTCAGCCATTAGTCTGCAGGAAAGCAACAGTGCCAGCTGAGTCACTTCTCTGCCCATGAGTTTCATTAATTTTTTCTACCTCTAAGGCAAAAAAAAAAAATGGTTATTGAAATAAAATGTTTTTAGGAAATAAATATAGAATGAGCTTGTTGCATAATAGAGAAAGGGACAGACATGATTTATTTGGGGTAAACCTCTTTTTTTTTCCTGCCCTCACATTTTTTTCTTTTTTTTTGTTCTAAAAAAGGCAAGTTAAAGTATCTTAAACTTGTGTTGCAAAGACAAAGCATCAATGTGATCCATGTGCTCGTGGATGTGGTATTTGTGTGCCTGCACATGCTGGGACCTGCACTGAACACCTGCCTCCGGTACACAGTAGATCGGTTTGTGCTGAGGAGCATAGAAGTGTTACACTAAAGTGCACAAATTGAAAATATGATGAAGGAATCAGCCATGTGTATTTAAATGCATGAACCACATTTGTGCTTAGGAGTGTTTGTTCTATACTAAAAAGCAAATGCATTCCTCACAGGCAAAGCATTTTGGTTTTGTTAGGCTGCGTTATTGGAATGGTAAGTTTTACTCCCAGGGTCTCTGGTCCACCACAGTTCCATTAAAGCACATGCACAAAGTGGCTTTTGGAGATGTGACAGCTGTGGTTGGTGAGGACTTCTTAATCCCCCTTTTCCTAGAGGATATTGGGCATGTGTTATGTCCTACTTTGTACCTATATTCAGCCAGTTAGAACAATTGCACGTCTGATCCTTGTCCTCCTCCTAAGGCCACCTGAGGGTCAGACCCTCACCTCTAGCATAAGCTGGATGGAAATGTTCCTATTAAGAACTGGAACTTTTTCATTCTCCCTTTAATATGGAGAAATGCTTTGTTCTTTGTTTCGGAGGAATTTTTGTGAGAAATTCTTCCTTTTCACAGAAAATTCATGTGGGATCTTCTTTAATAAAAAGCAAATATTTGAAAACTTTCCCCTTGGAAAAAAAATAGCAGAATACTTCCCATCCCCCTGCTTCCCTGCAGTGGGCTCCTCCAGCCAGGCTTCATTCCCACAATGTAGCATGAAGGAGCTCTCCCATGATGGATGACCTTCTCTCGTGAAGAAATTTTCTGAACACCTCTCCCTCCCTTTTTTTCAAAATCAGCTCTGATCCAAATTCACATTAACTGAACCAAGAGGAACCACACCAGAGACTACAGGCAATGAATCAAATGCACAAAAACAAACTCACTCATTTTCCCTGGCTCTCCGCGCTTTCCTTTTACGCTTTCTTTTCCAAAACAGTAAAAGGGAATCCCATGGCATGTTTCACCTTTCCCTTTCCTGCGGTTGATTACATGGAATGAAGTGCCCTGAAGAAATGCTGGCTCCACGTGCCAACACACCAGCAAGGAGCTCACCAGGCAGCTCTGCATCCATCACCAGCACCGTTTTCTTGCAGGGATTCTCTTTGACCTCTCTGGGGAGCTTGACTCATGCTATTGCTGCCCCGTTGCTATCAGGCACCCCAGAACACAGACTTTGCTGAAGAATTGAACCTGCTTTTTTCAAATCTCAACATATTTACCATTCAAGGACCCAGATAAGACTTCCCTACAGAAAGAAAGGAGAGTTGAAAAACATAAAGGATAATCATAATAATAGCTGAATATTCTTAACGAAATCTGTCAGGTTTAAACAAGAGGAGATAACCAAACATTTTTCTGAGTCAAATTACACCTTTATTTATTGCTGCTAGATTTCGAGAGAGAGAGGGAGGCAAAGGAGGATTTGGTGGGAATTAGCACTGCCTTGTCTACACTCGGGCTGTTGCTGCTGCCCTGCGTTATGGGTCCCAGCACAAAGAAAGCCACTGTTCAGGCTGCCCGGCCTGCAGGCAGCCTTCCTAAAGGAAAGAGCCCGCCCGGAGGCACCTCCTGGACAGCCACCGCCGTGGTCTGTCATCTTTACTGTCAGAAGCGGCCCTTCTCGCTATGCACTTACCATTAGTCTCTAGAGGAGCTTTGACAGGGTCCAGGCTTATTCTGAAAGAGATAAAAGTTAAAAGGTCGCACCTCTGGGTCAGAGGCTAAAAGGCAGATAAAACATCCTGCCCGCAGAAGCAAAATCCAAGGGAAATCAAACCAGCTCCCTAGAAAGCGTAATTCGTAGACTGAAATCCAATGAGAGGATGCAAATGCCCTTATTTTAGCAAACCCCTCTTTTTTCTTTCCAACATGGGTTAACAAAATATATTTAAGCACAAAACAAAATAAACTCAAATGAAACCCAGCCTGACTGCTCTCCAATGACTGATTTAATGGAGACTTTTGTTTTGCAGGGTCATCTTTTCATCTCTTACTGAGGGCAGAGGAAAAAATATTTTTAAACACAGGAAAGATACAATTCGCTATTAAGTACCTTCCTTTAACCACGCAGGGCTTTTTAAAGCAAAGAACTATTCTTCTGGTGAATTTAAGAGAGCTTGGAACAATAAATCAGAAAATGTCAGCTTTCAATTATGCAAGTTAATGAAGGGGATAGTGGCAAGTTGTGGGAGGGAAGAATAAACCATAAAAAGCAAAAACATGGATAATACAAAACATATGTAAATGAGGATCTAAGAAACTTCTTTAGTGCATTTACCAAAAAACTATTAACATTTCTACAGATATGAAAGGCAGCTTTGGTGCATCTCACCCAGAGTGAGTCTGATGGATGCACACGTGGACTTTTACTTTTTGAGCCACAGGCTGAGAAAGAAACTCTCCTTTTGAACCAGAGCAAAGGAAAATATGTGTCAAGTCATCTCTGCCAGGAGAATCAAGGCAAAGACGGTGGCTGCAGGGTGTGTGTGCATGAGTAAAACGTGATCCTGTGGCAGAAATGAGCGCGCTTGGGAAGAGCCTGCAAATCTACATTTACAGAGAGAGTCCCAGTTCTTCCTACAAGTAACACTAGGGGATTCCATTTATGCATTTAGCTCATGTTTCTGCAATGATCTGCTACAAAAAGATAATTTAGAGGGCATTGTATAAGAGTTGGATGTTTTTGTATGTTTACTGCTTGTTTCTAAGTTTTACGTAACTGAGAATGTTTCCATCCTCATCTTTATGCCCACAGCTGCTGGTCCTTCTTCCAATAAAAACTGCAAAAGTTTTGCCTTTGACTTCACTTGGTCTTCAGCACTTCTCCCCTATTTCTGTTTTTAGGTCCAGCAGAACTTTAAACCCTCAAACTTCTCTGCATAGGACAAATACTAGGAAGAAATGAGAAAATGCAGTTATCAGCTTAACCAGGACAACTGCTGAGCATTCAAAACTCATGAGGGTTTATGAATCAGTAGAGCACTAAAGAAAGATTGGCTTAGCATCTTAGACAGAAATAAGAAATCTAGGGGACTACAAACCAACACATTTGACCTTGGCAAGACACTGGAACTAACTCAGCAAATGGGAATAACTGGGAATAGGAATAACTGGTTAACTTGGATTTATGAAAAGTAGAGTGTCAAACTAAGGTATCTGCCACTAAGAGAGAACATTTTCCTACAGGAGAAGGATCTATGTGTTCAAGTTTGAATTTAATAAAGAATTTTGTGAACATTTTCCTTGCTGAGGACATGGGGTTTAGATGAATATTTCCAAAAATGGGTGTCCAATTAGCTGAAAAACACACAGTTAAACAATAACCTCCAGGGCATCAGTCTCAGACTAGGAAAATATGCCCACTAGACCACTGTGGATTCCTCCCAGGTTTTCATAATTTGATTCTTCTTTTATGCCAAATGAGTGTAACATTCACAGATGCATCTAAGAGGAATGCTTTAAGCACAAAATAAAAATAAATAAATAAATAAAGCAGGAAAACAAAAACATTAGCCATCTCTGTTCCCTTTAGGTCTAAAGTCAGAGGTGACGAATTGTACTCCCAGTGTTTAAGAGCTTTCCTTTCAGAGGCGAGTGTATCTAGGCAGCAGCACGGACGTATGCATGCCAGCTTTGCACATGCACTATGGCAGGTGCTGCAGAGCTTTTAGCTCTATTAACAGAGTGTTGCTATACCAAGTAATTTAGTTCTGGCATGGGGCTTAGTTCTGGCATTCAGCTCATCTGTGCTGATCTTCGGAGCTGACCCACCTCATGTCCATATCCAGCTAAGCATTTCACCAAAAGTCAAGAGCCCTCAGGTTAGGTATTGCCAAGCTGAGGATAGCACACAAATATTCCTTTGAACACCTGGGATGAAGGGACTTATTCTAGGTCATAAGGAGAATATAAGGAGGAAGTAAATCCAGATCTCCCAAAGCACCAGCTATCCCCCTAGACATGGGACCTAGAGGAGGAAAATTTATTTTTTTCAGATGCTAAAAAAAAGACCTTTTTTGAAAATATGATTTACTGCATATTTAGTTGTTCAATATTTTAAGATAAGCTATATTTTCCAGGTGGTGAAATAGGCAAACATGCATTTAGCACATTTAGATTATCTAGCCTATAGATCTGTACAGCTAAAACTAGGACGTGACTTCTGTCTCGCAGGGATCCAAACCAGTATCACAAGTAGAACTTTTAATCTAGTAGTTGATAACATGTCATGTAAATCATTATGTTAAATGATAAGTCATCAGGGATTCATTTTCAGCATATGGCTGATCATTAAACCTCTTTTAGGTCTTTTAAGGTTATTCTGAAGTTAAATCAATACTAAATTCAGTTTACTGCTGTCCTACATTAAATGCATCCAAAGGATGCAGCCCTTTTTTCGGACATCAGAAATCTTCCTTCTAGTTCTAACCAAAAATGTTTCATTCTAATATTAGGGATATTGGAATATTCTAGGAAAGTTCCTGAAATGATTCTGCCAGGAGTTCAGCAAACAGTTGCTTAACCCCGCTTCCCTCCCCTCTAATCTGGGGTATTGACCTAACCATTCATTCCTTGTTTGCTGTGACTAGTTCTGTAAATCAAGTTTCCATGGCAGCCGTAAGCCATGAACAGGGCTGGCTCCATCGGTGGTCAGTTACAACACGCTTTGTCCCCTCTGTGTCCTGTCACTGGCTGAATTAGAAGACAGAAAACAAGCACCTTCAGTAAACATGACCTCATGAGCTCCTCAGCTCTCAGTTAATGGGGCCTTGAAAGGGAACATGCAGGGACAATTGTATCTTCTGTTTTTTTCCATAGGGATCTCCCAAGAGTTTCCTATGTGTTTTGACAGGATATTTCATGTAAACTGTGTTCTTAGTCAATTCTTTTTCTTCCCCACTTTTTTAGATATAGATATAACTGAATGAACCTAGGAAAACACATGCTTTGGCTTGAAGAGAAGTGTGTCTAACACTCCCACATTTCTTCAGGCTCAGGCTGTTGTCTCTCCACCCACCCGGTTGACACCTTAAGTCACTGCAGGACCAAAACTGCATCACCTGTGTTTCCCTCAGAGACCCTTCAGGGTTGCCACAAATGCTGAGATCAGGTCCCCCTGCTTTCCAGCTATTCCTCCTCCAGGTGTTAACCAACAGAGGGCTCGTTAATTGCAAGAAACTTTTCTCCATATGTCCTCAACCTGCTAACAGAGGGTTTGTGTAAATAGAGCAAAAATAAATTCTGTAACTTTCCCTAATAATATGTAAATTTTCAATGAATAATGCTGAATAATCACAGTCAGTTCATCTGAGTATTAAAATGATTGCTTACAAAGCCATCTAAGAGGATGACAGCCAAACATTTCCAAAAGATTGTTTTTCAAGTTGCTAAAAATTAGGGGAAAGTGGTACCATGTCAAAAACATGTCTGAATTAACACTGCAGCTGACAGTACGCATATTTTTAGCATATATTCTATATATCCTTTAAAGTGTAACTTTTCCACAGTACCTTATGTTCCGGGGCTTTGAAGTGCTCTTATCCATCTTTTAACTAGATACGTGCACTAGATGCAACACAAAAGGTAAATGCGTTATATAGCATGTATGAGCATTTGGCCCTTATGCCAGTCACTTTGCAATGTTGGATGGGACTGAGCCCATTTATTTTTATTATTTAAAGTCAGATTTCAAGCGTTTCCCTAAAATAAAACGGAATGGTTGTAGCAAAATTCTGATCATTATCTTCATATACTGCAAATACATTTTGGAGAATACAGAGAGCCAAATCCTGAAGTCCTTTTTTTGGGAATAGTCCCACTGGCTTCATGTAGTAGATGTTCTACCCACAATTAGCAGCTAGAGCAGATGTATTTATAGGAATTCCTCTGAAATCGAAAACACAGGCAGGCTAATGGAATATAAAAGAAAGAAAAGGGAAGTAACTTTGGACGTGGCACGCTTCCACTCCATAAACCCTAGATTGGATAGCTAAAGGAGCCCCTGGCCCAAAGCCCTGTCAATTACCTTAATCCCAGCCCAAAGAGGAATGATACTAAACACTCTACAAAAATGCTTCCAAACATTGCCACAGGAAAAAGGAAAAACTTTAACCCTGCCTTCGCAGGCACAGCTTTAGTAAGGACAAATTGCATTTTGCATGGAGTAACACATAAACATAAAAGACATACCCTCCAGTGAAAAAACTTGCACAACCTCCCAGAATGAGCAGAATTAATCATAGGGAATAATTACAGTTCTAAACAAGAATATTTATGACATTACATAAACACCATTAAAACAAACTGAAAGGCAATGATTTTTAGAAAGAGGAAAGGAGGAAGTGAGGCAGGGGGGACGAAAACCAATCAAAGTTTATAGTTGAAAAGATAAAAGTTCCTATGTGTCAGTCATCTTGGAAACTGTTACTTCAGCGATCACTTGTGCCTTGTTTACTCCCTTAATAAAACAGAGAAAGAACTTTGTTTATGAAGTTAGCCAGTATTTGGAGTTTAAAGCATTTTTGTTAAAAAGGCTCTTTCAAAAACAAGAAGAAATGTGGAAAAGTTCTTCCCAAAATGTTTTGACTTTACAAGAAAAAACATTTAAAGTCATTATCATCCCAGCAACCACTCTTTTCTTCTTCTGTCCACTTTTTTGGGGTTTTTTCCTGGGGAAGGGAAAGATGAAGGGAAGAGGCAGTTTTCCTCTTTTATTGCTGAATTAAAAAAAATATAGAGTTCTTCTAAATCAAAGAGTTGAAAGAATTGTGAAGAAAAGCAAGCACTGGAGCATTTTTAATGATAAATTTGTAGCATTTTTTTCTCACAATTCTAATTATTAGAGCTGGAGTAAAACTCTGCTATTCCTTTCATACTCCAGACATTATTTTGAAAAAATGGAGCTCTAAAATTGCCCTGTGCGGTGTTAGTAAGGCCTGAACCTAAGAGATCTATATTATCCCAACCAAGGGATCAAGCATTTGGCAGTAACTGAAGGGGTCTCTGCTGACCCAGAAATGGCCTGGCAGTTCCTACTGAAGAGGAGCTGGGATAGACACACGCAGTAGCCAGTGCAACTGGTGCTTCCCAGCCTACCCGAGCACAGCAGGAGCTGTTTATACAGACCACCTGCACATGAACGTGTTTCAGATTTCTTCCATGAAGAGAAAGCTCTTTGGACAAAAATAGCTAAATGTTTCCCTCATGTTTCTGTTCAGATGTGGGCATATTCCATTATCTAGAAATGGACATAGGTGATAATGCCTAGACACAGGAGCAGAGGAGGAATAATCATAGTTTGGGGTTTTTCTCCCCAAACTAACTGTTGAGGGGTGTGGGTGAGGCTGCAATGTTCATTTGATCCCTCTAAATTGCTGTAGTTGAAGCAAAATCCTCCATTTCCAGAGCTCTTCTAGTCAGACCAGCAATGCCCGGAGCCAGCAAAGAACTTTATCTCCGTTAAACATCTCTCTTTAAAGAGCTGTTCCGGGAAATGCACCCTTATTTTCTCCTGCTTAGGCTGCTGCTGTTTTGTGAATCTGGGACACAGCAGGCTACGAGCTGCTAAACACCAAGGTGCATTTGAAAATCGCATGCATTTCTGCAGGGACAGCAAATTTTTGTAGAAATGGAGCAGTACGGCTTAATTGCAGTGCTTCCCTCCAGACAAGTATGAAAATACTCTTAGCTGGAAACTATAGGATCAATATCAAGCCTGTGATTTGTACACAAATACTGCAATCTAGTTGATGCACACAGGCAACGAATACGCTTTCACAAATCATCCGTGATTACCAGGATGCCTCGCAGGACTCAGTGAACAATGTCTGGCTCCCGGGCCACAGAACACACACGAGGCTGCCGAGTCTCCCGAGCGATTTTCCGCTCTGCCACCCAGCCTCCATCAGCCAGAAGCTTGTAAAAGAGCACATCATAACACAGACAGCTTGGGTTTAGCTGAAAGCCCAAAGAACGAAAACTCATCTAAGCCCAGGATAGCCTGCATCCAAGTTCTCCTTTCTTTTATGGACATATTTCACTTTCCAAGTTTTTTCTTCGTAAGTAGGCTTAAAGGCAGAAAAAGATCATCATTTGCCTTTCACTGAGGCGTATTCCATCTTTTTCAATATCTCCTCAAAAGCTGAAAAAAAATCAGTGGTGTGGCCAAGTAGAGCCACCCAGATGGGAATTTTTCCCCTAGAGGCCAGGGCTGCGCACAGTGCCAGATGCTTCCCTGCTGCACTGATTTACTCATCTAGGTGTCGGGTAGCGTTTGCTCTGTTAACTTCAGTAGTTAGGCAGCATTTCCTGAACCAGAATGATGGTTTAAGTAAGGTCCTTCCATTGACCTCCCCGTGACACCACACTCATGAATAACCAGGTCTGTTGCTGCCCCTCATGCTTAATTTTCTCTGAGGAAATCTTCTGTTAAGGGGCAACAGTTTTCCATTTCAGTGTACAGCACTACCCAGCTGCTTGTTATTTCACTTGGCTGAGCCTGACAAGCTAATGGTATGTTTGATTTGCACTACCAGTTCCTGCTAGAGACATCATAACTTTTATTACAGACGTGGTTCTTGTTAGAGACTCAGTTGTCCACAGAAGAAAAAAAAAAAACGCACATTTATTTCAGTCAATTCACTGTTTAACTCATTATTTGCAAGCAGAGTGCTGGCATGCTGCATGCAATCAGCTGCATTTCTTTTAGCATATTTCTGTTGTTTGTGAGTCAAACAGAGAAATCATTCTAGCTTCTCTCAGTAGCTGCTTTGATACGCATTCACTTTATCATCCTAAATCCTTCGAGGATGATCACTTTTCTGATTGCTAGAACATTTGTTGCGAACTTTGTTAGATACCATGCAGCTAAACTTGGCTCAGTGATTGTCATGGGGAAAAAATGGGTACATAGAGAGGATAAGCAAGAATACATTTAAATGAACTCACTTCATCTCAATTTTTTTGCGTGGGTTTAGTGTTCTTAAAGATATCAGAGTCTGAAGAACTTAATATATCTGCATTTTTCTCACATTTCCAAAGGTAGTGCTTGTGCCATGTTTTAAACCCATGCATTAGGGCTTTGCAAGATTAAAAAAAAACAAACAGCTAAGAGACTGGGCTACCATAGGTCACCTCACTTGCCAAATACAGAATGGATATTTTAATGAGATTTCTCTCATTGCAAAATCTGTTTCCCCATAAAATTCCAGAACTTTTTCCTCATCTTTCCGTATGACTTCTGCTTAGGACAAGGCATGGCCCACTCCAACACACTGATCTGAAGCTCCGGTAGGGTAGATGTGTCTATATATCTCACAGAAAATGGAAGTTTGCCAAATCAAGAATTGCTTATGAAAATGTTGGCTGGACTTAGCATCCATCTCGGTTTACTCACCAGTAGAATGCAGCTGATATTTACACAGAGCACTGCACTTCAGCCTTGCTTCATTAAAATATGTCATATAAAAACAAAAATTAAATAGACATATACTGTTAGCTTTTGCTAGCCAACCAGGTTCTGTTTGCTACTTAAAAAAACTGCCAGAATGTCAGATATGCATTTGCAGCCTTATCAAAGGCTGTTAATTTCTCATGTAGCATATTCCCTAATAAAGCCCCTTTAAAGCTGCTGAACTCTTGATCCTCAGAATAGCCGGTCTGGGGAGCGTTTCTTACAGTCTTTGAAGTCCTAGCACTCATAAAGCTGACCAGTGTTGTTTGTGAGTTTGTTTTCTTTCCATATCTCTCCTGTGCTTTAAGACCAGACAGAAGATGACATTATTAGCAGGCTGCTCACAGGCACCTAGTAGTTTAGGGGCAGGCTTTTTATTTCTGCTTTCAAGCAGAGATGAAAGATTGTAAAAACCTCTCGTTTTTTTCCTTAGGGAATTACAGCTCACAAAAGTTCTTATAACTCCTTACAGCAGCTATTTTACTACTCAGGGAGGATATTTACTGGGTCACTTTCTTCCTGCAGCAGGCCTCAGTGTTAATAAACGGTGTCTGTGAGTTACTTTATGCTCTTCATACTTTATTTTGATCTAGCTGTGTGTTTAAGAGGCTAAAGAGAGTGTGTCTTGATGAGCTACTTACACCCTAGGCTTGCTCTAGGCCAAAATGTAGAAAGGGCCTTTTTTTTTTGATTTTTGAAGGTACACTAAAAAATTGAAAAATGGGGCTACTTGCCAAGGTTGCTTTGCAAGTCTGTTAGCTTCTGCTCACTCAGCATTAACATCTGTCTTCACTAAACTGTTACTGGCCCCCTGGTATACTACACAGAGCAAGCTCCAGAGGCCTTTATAGAAAGCAGAGCTCTGGAAGGGGGAACCTACACGCCCAGAGTCCCCACTGGTAGCACTTTTCCTGTCCAATTAAGACTCTATTTTATTCCAGAAGACTCTGTCACAGCTCTGCATGGTGGTGAGCCTCTAAAATGAAAGATAACGAAAGGAGGAGAGAAAGAAGGATTCTGCCTAGAGGATCCTGGGACTGGTTCTCCCTCTCAGCCCTACATCCTGCTCAAAAAAAAGTGACATAAAATATAGCAAAGAGATCTTTTTTCCCTCTTTTCAAGCAAGAAGTCGGATAATTTTAGCATGCGTTTCAAACTCAGCATGCAATATCCCTTAAGGCCAATTACCCCTAAGTCCTCAAATGAGGCACAGAGTCATTACAAGGTGGAGCTCAGGGTTAGCACACCCAAAACAAGGCAGCCCTGCCCGCCTCCCTGGCGTGACTGCACAATGTTGTTGTGCCTAGTTAACGTCTGTGGTGTGTGTCCATATCACAAAAAGGCAATTCTGCTTAAGGGAACTCTACATTACTTCACCCAGGTGATTTTAGGTGCTATCAAGGGCAAAAAATATCACATAAACTCCATTAATCCCCATTTCAATACCTTGCAGGAGCTCACAGGTAACTTTTAGCACATAAATGATTTCTGAATCACATACTTGAGGTAGGAGCAGCATTCTGCCCTCTAATATGTGCAAAACCAAAAGTGCTGTCAATGCTTTGTGAAGAGCAACTTGCCTTTCAAGGCACTTCTGAGAACATTAATCCTCATATTTGGTGAAGTAAGGTCCATCTTTCCATGAGGTGCTTTGAGGCACTGTGTGCTTACATGTCCTCTACACAAGCCGCAGTGCCTGGATTTATGGAATTATTGGCAGTGACCAGACACATGCTGAGTAAGTAAACAGATTAATATGTATTAACATACTGCATTTGTTCAAAGTTCAGAACTTGTGTACACATGTGAACGTGGTATTTATCCATGGTTCTCACCAAGAGAACTGATTAAAAACAGGATCATGCAAAGTAAGCAGTGCCACGAAAAAAAAGCACTAAAACATTTTTTTACTGAAATACTTTGAATAATGGTTACCTGATTTAATGGCTCATCAACCTATAACTCTCACATAATCTTCCAGGCTTTGGCAGTTTTAAGCTGTAACTTGTTAATGCTGCAAGAAATAACAGTTGTTATGAAATTATATCTGTATTATATTCCATAAAAAACATCCTTAAGAGAAATCATAATGCATCTTCTACAAGGTCAAAGGAAGAGAGAAGACAGTCACATATTGGTCACTTCCTCATGAAAGGCATGAAAAGAAGACATCTCAAAACAGAGACAGTGATGAGTTGCTCTGACACCTTTTTTTTTTTTTTTTTATGCTTTGGCTTGTAATCTTGAAACCTTTGGTGTGTATTCTGTCTAAATATAGGGAACAGTAAGTTAACTAGATTACCATTTTATAATAGCAATAAAAAGTTCTGTACTGTGTGACCTGTCACTTCACCCTGCTCCCAGGGCTCTGTGGGGAGGCCAGGAAGGGCTGTCTTCACTCAGAGCTCTGTTTGCAAAACATCAGAGTCATATTGCCAAGAATTCATTAAAAAGGAAGCTTTTTTCTGGGTTTTGCCCCAAAGAAATCCTTCACTTTTTTTGTAATATATTTTTTAATCCAAATCTGGGATGAATCAAGAATGCAAAATTTTTCACAGGCAAGGATTTCCAGGGACAGTTCTGTTCCAGCTGGCTGCCTAGAACTCAGCTTTTAGCTTCCAGAAGAGGTGTCTTGCAGGCTGGCCACCAGGAACCAACATCAAAACTGATGCAGTTGAGGGGAGGAATTGACATTCACCAGGAAAACAATAAAAAAAGAATTTCTTGTTGAAAATGTTTGTGAAAAGTCTTTTCCCAGCACAAAAAGTCCCTGCCAGCTGTGGCAGCTGGTCAATTACTTTCCTAGGGAGGAGGCCAGGTAAAACCTGGATACCCAGAAGTGTCACGAACCCAAGTACTTTTGGAACTGATGGTCAAAATTTCAACTTCAACTCTTAAAAAAATTCCAACCATTTGTTTTAGTGCCTAAAATGCAGCTCAAGTCACTCGGTAATCTAGTGCTTAGCTTGTGATGCTTGCTTTTCAGCAGCCCCAATTAGGTTAGCTGGCCCTATCAATAGACTTTGAAATTGCCCTAAGTATCCTGCAGAATGGAGAGCTATACCATTACCAAGGACATTTTTAAGTTAAGCATTTCCAGAACTTTTTCTGCTTCCTTCTCAGCCCAGAACAGATTTCACATCTCTTCTTTTATGGGATTCAAACCTGATTTTTTCAAGCCAGATTAGTGATTTAAGGTGTTCGTTGTCTTGTCTATCAGATGGCAGGAACCTAGCATCTTGTATCTATCTCACCTTGGGTCTGATATGATCACAGGTTTTTCATGCCTTATGTAAGTATCTTTACAAGCTGGAGGTTAATTAATGCCCCTTTCTTCCTTACAGCCCTCCAAAATATCTATTTACACAACACAGCAAAGACAGCGAATAGATGGAAGAAAACAAATCTCAGAATATCCCAGGTGCTTTCCTGGGATCTGAGAGGACTTGAAACCAGACAGGAAGAGAATTTAAAAGCAGATGTCCTTCTCCCAGCAGACTACTGGTCAATATAATGCAGGCAGGCAATCCAGCCTCGGAAAACTTGCTCCATGCTGTTTTCCATCTGAAATTTGAAGGTTCAAGCCTGCCCTCAGTGTGCCAGCTGGCTCTGAATTCACAAGCCGGATAGACAAGGCAGTATTAGATGGACCTCCCATCTAATAAGGCTTATTCCCATCTAGTGAGGCTTACTGGGAGCTCCCTGCAGCCTGCAGCGATAGCTGAACGGGGTGGCTATAGACACGCTGCTGGTGGAGGGGGAGATGCTGCAGAGACTTTAGGCATCTACAGGACTGGGCAACATTGAGAGTAGGCTTTCTAGGGTCTGAAAGATGAATTTAAGCACTTCTAGTGAATTTAAGCACTTACAGATGTTCTTTACCACAGCCTTCACCAAGCCCAAATCTTCTTAGACTGAGACCAGTGAAAATATGGATAAAAGAAGCATCTGACCGAAGTATTCTCTGGAAGAATCATGCAGTATTTTGTAGTAACTGCATAAATAGCCGGTGACACCACTAGCATCGTTTGTCTGTCTTTTCCAGTTAAGTACTTCAGAGTTTCCCAAGGTAAATATTAATATTTTAGAAAGGAAATACTAACATGCACAAAATCCTCTCCAACCTTTCTGCTTATATAGCTATCATTTTTAGTGAAGTCACAGCACCTAGTTTTTTATAATAAAAAATAAGCAGGAGAAGTAGTTTTACTCATGTCAAAACTTGAATGCAATTTTATGTTTTTCTTTGACTTACCCTATAAATATTTTTACTACAACATTCAAAGTTTATGAGATCTCTAAGACTTGTAAAGAGGTTGAGAAACTGGAAACCAAAGGCTAATACCTACCACAGGGACTTGGGGATTTTTCTTAAGCAAGCTATTTATTAATATTAACAAAGGCTATTTTACTGATGATCTGTTTACAAAATTGAATATTATTTTACCTTTCCATTCCAGTGTAAACAAACCAACAAGGAGGGACAAACAAAGACCAGCACCACAAAGTCTAAAGTGTTTTTTGAGGGATCTTTTCTCAGGTTACAGTATTCTGACATTATCCCCTTGAGCTGAGCTTCTACAGTCGAAATGCTATGGAGGCCAAGTGCAACTAGGGAGCTGCAGATCACATGACCACTGAACCACAGGAAAGAATAGAGTTAGCTATTTGTTGTGGATGCCTTTGACAAGTTGTGTCCTTTTTCCTGTTTATGAGTCACTCATCAGGAGACTTTATCTTTTCTAAAGCATTTGCTATCTATAATTATAGTTGCAACAGTTACCCAACCATATAAAAAATTGTTACCATGCCTGAACATGACCAGGACCAGCTGTGTCACAGGGCAGGAGGTAGAAAATGATCTGCCCTGACCACGGGAGAACATGCAGGTTTCAGCCCATCCTCTGGCAAAGCTGAGAAGAGCTCTGTGTCATTACCTGCTTGCTAGTGACTATTTTGTTTCTTCTCCCAACCATGATTTACTGACTGAAGATTAACTATTCCAAAAAAAATTGTGCAAGCAAGAAACCCATCATTTTGTTCAAACATTTGCGCATAGACATTAACCAATTTATTTGGGTCCAGATGAGGAAGTAGTCAAAATACGTACAGACTTTGTTTAAATCTAGAGGGGCAGAAGGCTGGGCCTGGGTGTATCCTTCAAGGTCTTCCCCAGGTTGTCCTGTCTCACGGCCGCTTTCAGAGTCACTTGCAGCGGCTGAGGAAGCCTAGCCCACAACTGCACTCCTGAGGGCAGCTCCTTGTCTAGCACCACAGCTGCTCCCGACGCCGTTTCTAGTCCTCCCTTTTAGGGATTAAGCAATTAAGATTTAACCGAGACGAAACCTTGCACAGCCATAAGCCTCAACACCAGATTCATCACTTAGTTATCTGTATAGGTAGATAGGAAGTTAAATTATATACCAAAAAAAAAAGTGAAGAGGTTCTCAACTGCCTGAAAAACAAAGAACTCAAGTTATATCTTTATATATATATTTATTTATACATGTGTAGTATAAAGGTGTGTGTATATATATGTATATATCAACTAAGGAAAGAGGTTCCTGCTGTTCATCCCTTTGCTGCTGGAGCTTGTTACATGTTTTCCTCATGGATCATGGGAAGCCAAGGCCTAGTCTTTCAAGCTTGGAAGTCTAGGTGTGAGACAGGAAGAGGGCCCTAATGTTGTAAGGTGAAAAACAAGATTAAAAATGTGTTTAATGTGTGGCTGCTATTTCAAGACACACTTCATCTGCTTCAGCAGCAGCCTGGGAAATGGTAAAGGACAGCCAGAATCATGTTCAAAATTGGCTTTGCTACCAAGGAAAACGTGTGTGGAACTGCAGCCTTTATGCCATGTTCCGATCTGCTCAGCACAAATGCCATGGCTGCCATCAAGGTCATCATTCGTATGAGCAGTGGTGCCTGCTCATCGGTATCCAGGCAGGTGAATAGATTTGGAGCAGCAGCTTCCTGCAGTTTCTGATTACATGGCAAACTAAGAAGCCAGAGGAAGAAAGCAAGCAGAGCTTATTTAGGAGTGGATTTACTCAGTGGGACTTCTTATACTAAGAGAAATTGCTAACAGAGACAGGATCTTGGGCTTTTTGGATGTGCCAGTCTTTCTCCACTGGCTGTATGGAGATACTGCATGAGTGGTGCAGACCAGCTGCCTTGAAGATGGGTAGCGTTACAGGAAGTCCTAAACCACTCATTTTCCCTCTCCCTTTAGGGAGGCCAGTCCCCCTCTCATTTTAAGGTTTGCTTCAGGATGGGTATAGGCTTTGAAAACTCTTTTTTTCCTTGCATAATCCTTGACATTAGAGCAAATCATTTTGGTGTTAGATGGCAGCATTCAGCCAGCCAGTAATTGCACTTACTACACATCCCATCTCTTCTCCTGCAGTGTGCAGATCCTGGACACAGATTGCTAACACACAGGAAGAGTTGTACCCCAAATGCAAAGTGCAGGTAGGAGGAAAAGTGGTATTGCTATTGAATTGGTGGGGGTAGTCCCTGGTGAACACTTTTGCCCTTGGTAGTCCCTGGTGAACACTTTTGCCCTTCCTAGACCATACCAAAACAGAGTGCTACCCTTGCCTTACACGTCCATCTGGGTCAGCATAAAAGCATACTATGAAGCTAATAGGATTCCACAGTAATTGTTCTGCTACAATAAAAATGCCCAACATGAAGCACACTGAACTTTCTGGCTTCTATGGTACCCATTTCTTGAAGGAGATCGTAACAGGGTGAGAGGAAAAAGAACAGGAAATAACTCTGGAAAGAAAATCAACACGATTAGCTAGGTGACTGATGATTATGAGATTTGATATCACAGAAAAATTAACATTTTAAAGACTGGTCAAGCAGAAAAAGAAAAGCTCTCAGCTCTTTCCAAAATAAGCGGTCTTTGCAGTGCACATGTCCCCATGTGGCTGTATAGCAGCGCAGGACAGTTACTGTTCATAGCCTTATTGGGGTTTGCCCCTAGTCCCCTCGTCTTCTGTGCTTCCCAAGAGCGTTCTTCTCCCTTGACTCACCAACAGCAGTGCCCTTTCTGCCCATTTCTCTGGGCTGTGCACGAGGCTCTTGGTGATTCTCCTGCAGGCAAGACTGAACAAGCAAGCTTCAGAAGAGGCAACCAATCCCAGGATCTAGAAAGAGGTCCACAAAGGGTTATTGTGATGGCTGTGAATTCACTGGTTTTTTGGTTTTGAAAAGGAGCATTTTCTGGCTGCCTGCCATATTTAAGCAGAGATGACATCTGGTCAGGATGACCATGGAGCAGTGGAGGGCACACAGGTACAAAGAAAAAATGACAGGTGTGAAGCAACGTGGTGAGGCAATCACAGGAGAACTGCCAAAAGAAAAATAAGAATGTGCCTGTAAACTGAGAGCAAACATATTCCCTTCAAAGTGAAACTACTCCTGCTCAGGAAGGTTTATTTACTGCAAAGGAGGCCAGTAGCACATTAGAAGAGAGTTTTCTTTTATGGCACCTTGTACTCACAGTCTGGAGTTTATCCAGTGTAACGCTACTGGTTAGACTTGCTGTCAGGATCTTCTTGTCCTTTGTACAGGGTCACTGAGTTTGTCTTGAACTGACCAAAATTCCTCTCTTCAGCATGTATTTTTAGAGGTCAAAAATGTGCTTGTTTTTTTTATGCATTTTGAATCCAAAAAAGATTCAGATGATTTGCCTCAGACATTCCAAAAGAAAAAAATAAATCTCCTGTGGCTTCTCATTACATATTAAGCATTTCAAGTCCAGCATAAGTTTGGGGTTTTATGTTTGGTGGCAAAGTTAGAATGTATTTCAGTTCAGTTTTAGAAAACAGAACTACCTATAACCTCAGACCCAAACTTTGCAATTCCCAGTTTAGCTCATTCTGATCTGTATTCACAGAATAAGCTAAATACCTAGTTGCTGCCTAAGTGCTACTTTAGGTGGCAAAGTCCAAAATTCAGACTCTCAAAGCCCTAACTCAGCACCATATGCATTTCCAGCAGTAAAGTGCTCTGCATGACTAAGTAGAAATTTTCTGGGTGTGTATTTCTGAGGATCACAGTTTCTCCTTTTTACATTGTGTCACTTTATGTAGAATAAAGCTGCTCACCTTGCATTGCAGCAGGGCTTGGATGTCATGTTTCCTTCCATCCAAGTATTGACTGCTGTTCTTCGAAGTCAGATACAGTCTCAGTCTGTAAGACAGGAGCACTACTCAGGAAAAGTTGAGTAGCGGAGCATTTTCCTGGAACATGCCTGAAAGGGGTTCAAGTTCTTTTTGGCTGCTTTGGGATTTGAGCTAAGGTGTCTGGCACAACTGACGAATGCTGACACAGCTGAACAGCCAGAACTGAGTGGACAGTGAGGAAATGGGGAGGTGATGGTGAGGAGGAATGGGATAACTCAATACCCCCTCTGATGCATGATAATATTTCTGCTTATTCCCACCAACCTTTCTTCACCAGTGATATTCTGGACTATATCACTCTCTGATACATCTTTGATTACAGACATTGTAATTTATTGAGGAAGATGTAGCCTGGGTTTGCTTGAAAAAAGACTTTTGATCTTGAGAAGAGGAAGAAAGAACAGGAATTACTTCAGGTAAAAAGATGTTCAAGCTCAGTGAGAATGCTAAGACAAAGAAATACATTTGCTTTAATATTTATTATTTTGCCTACATCTATACATTCTCAGTGTTATCAAAACAGTAAAATGAGGTTAATTTCATAGTTTTCAGAGCTTCCTTGAATCCCTTTCACCCCTTTAGCTGCGTATGTTCTGCAAGACAGCAAGTTCTGAATTCCTATCCCTCATAGGCTGGTGCTTTAGGGACCTGGTAAGATCACAAGGGGATGTTAAAGCTGCCATCTTTCGTTACTAATGAAGAAGAGAGCAAAGTAAAAACATGGACGTGCAGCTTTAGATAATTCATTCTACCAAGCTGAACGTTTGCCATATGCAAAGCCTTTTCATGCTTCCCTCACTCAATAGGTAGCAGCGTTACCTCTTCTCTCTGGCAAGTTTCCAAGTCACAGGAAGTCTAGTGCTCGTTCACAGAATTGAGTCTATTTTACCCAGTTGCCTAGGGTCTCCAGGTCTCACTGTAACACCCACAGAAAGCAAGACACCGATTTGAAGTCAGAGAGAAAAAGATAAGTACTAGAATTTTAGTAATAGTCACCCAACTCCTCTCAGAGTCAAAAATTAATCTACTAGTGCGTATTACTGCCAGCTTTTTAGTATTCCTATAACTCAGTCATGGTCTCTAATAGCAAACAGAATTATGGTATCCAGAACACAAGCTTGGCTTCCATTACCAATTGACATTAAATAAAGGTCAAGTTCTGCTTCCTCTGAACTCAATGTCAAAACCCTAATTAACTTCAATAGCAACTAGAATGGGCCCCAAAGAGTTAACAGTAGTAGGATAGAAAGCAGAAACAAAGAAAAAACTTAATTAAAAAATGATGGCAGACAGCTAAGAGCAAATTCACTGGGCTTGTACAGTTCCAAACAGGAGCAGAATTTTACCCTTCACTACCTCTAGATTCTGTGGTGATATTTAAGATGCAAAATCTGTAATCTTTTTAGTGCCAGAGACAACACATTCCAGTATGCATAACATTTTAGTTACTTATCTTCTATGAGGTACAGGGCACAATGTTTTTCACTGTTTTGAAGTAACTCAGCTGAGTGACCACTGAAAATGGTCACCACCAACCAGCCGTGGCTACCCCATTTTATTTAAAAAATGCCAAAGAGGTGTGAAGTCTGCCACAGAGCTGTTAGCCTCTGCTGTCCCATGGCTTTCGCATATCGCGTAGGAAGAAAATACAGGTGAGTGCTGTGTAGTGCAAGGCACACTCAGAGGTGTTAGTACTTTGGGGGAACCTCAGTTTCTTGGAAACCACTGCACTGCATGGGGTGGGGAAGCTGGAACAGAACCAATCCTTTAAAATTATCACCTTCATTCCCACGTCCTCCTACGAAGCAACGCATTTGAAGACTGAAGCCCTTGTAATTGATTTCGGGGCAGTCAGACCCCCACTGTATTTCAGAAAGCTTTTACCTTATCTCCCACGATGCCTGTTGTTCAGTATCGCAGTACAACCTGCAGGGTACCACAGTACAACAGTACCACAGTACAACAATCAAGAGATCTTCAAGAAGGTCAAGAGCACCAACACTGAACAATAATTTTTGTGATGCAAAGCTTTGTTTCTGAGACGGTGCATAGCCTAGAGCATCACTTAAGTAGCAAGCATGCAAGATTGGTACTAATAAAGTCTACAAGGTTTATTATGCTTTTTATTCTAAGGGATTCAAGTAGGGAATTTAGCCACAAACTTTCCAATTTGTGATCTTTTAAAGACAAATATTTCTATGAGGAAAACCAAAACACTTTCTTCTGTCAGCTTGTTTCTGCTGTAACTGATGTGCCCACTGACCTGAAAGCCCATTCCTTTAGCTATCACCGCTTTGGCTGCATCATCAAGCTCATAAGCGAGTGAGTGATGTGACTTGCATTGGAGTTGGTGTGGCCAAAGGCATGGCTACGCCCCATTTCTTCACCCTCAAAGCCGATACTCAGACAGTAATACTGTGCTTGCCCAGTATGCAGTAGCTCCTGAGGGTCCCAATTCTGCATGACTGCATTTGCAGTCAGTGGAAAGCACTTCAGGGAAAGTTTTATAGTAGTACAGTCTCCTGTGAATCCTCAGAAAGCTGAGCAGGTCAAGGTCAAGGTTCTGCCTGCTAACTGAGATCAGGCAAATTGTTTCTTATGATCCTAGAAAGCTCTTGAGAAGTCGTAGGTACAGGAAGCCTTCCTGTCACAGACTCATTCCCTTCTCAATCATTTTGCTTTGTTCATCTGAACCAGAAGACTTCTTTGCAGTGCTCTGAGTGTGGAGCTGCAGATCACGTTGCACTGAGAACTGCAGATCTTTAACATATTTCTGGTCAATAGAAAAAAAAAAAAGTATCAAATACAAAAATGGAAGAGGAGCTTAGAGGGAATAAAAGAAAGATACCCTGGTTAATTTGCCCCAAGGTCAAGCCAATATCCTTGACATAGTTTTGAACTCAGAAGGTTGTACAGCATAACTGTAAATAATATGCTGATAGAATGATTAAAGGCAAAGTATCAGGGCATGTCTGTCCAACTTGAAATTTTTGTTTTAAATAAACACTGTCTAAAATTTCAAAGACAAGACATTTACAAACATCATTTGACAACTGAGCAGGCCATAAGGTTACTGGCCACTTTCAACAAGTAAAAGCGAAGGTATTTGCACCTGCCTTTAAGATGTGATGTAGATGGTTGGACTCTCTCTATTTGGTCAATTACTTACTCTTTTGCATTTGGTTCCTTTAGCCCTTCACCTGCATTGCTTCCATTGAGTAGCAGCTTTTCTTCTTTGTTATTTTTATCAGAATTTCAAGCTCTTTGAATGAAGCTTTAAGGTTCATTCAAGATCTTCTGCTAAGAGAACATTGCAGATCTTTAATCATTTTCAATAGATCAAATAATGATTTGTGAGTTAAAAAAGGCAACTCTCAGATTTCTAGTTTGTACTGATTGAAGTCCTAGTCTAGAGTGAATTAAAACTTTCAGAAAATGAGTGCTAACAGACAATGTTTGTACCAGGCCATTGTATAGCATTTGCAAAAGCTTCTTGTAAATTAGTAAATCAAATTGTGTTGTTTCCTTTTTTTACTTTTGCAGCCTGTAAAGCATCTCTGTTTTACTTCACATATATTAATTTGGGTCAGTATTGTATGTGCACAACATCTCTACTTCAGCAGTTGACTTTTTGAAGCGAATTCATCATTAATTCCTTCAGTTATTCCATCAGGTCCTGGGCAAAGCTAAGTTGCAGCACAATGGAATCATTCCTTACGCTTTCTAGTACTAGGAAGGATAGGTATCTTGGGCCAGGCTTCATTTTGTTGGCCTAATCCAATCTATTTTAACTTTGAAAGAAGTCAGAATTTCAAGCATTTTCCTTATGGATTAATTTAAACTATATATATATGTGTGTGTGTATATAGTATACATTACAATAAGAAGAAATAATTTTAAATAATAATAATTACTATTAAAAGTATGTGCATTTTATATTGTATATATGTGTACATATATATAAATACACACACAAATGTATAGTAAGACCTTGGTAAAAGCTGAACAAAATGAGAGCATGTAAGATTATGAACTACAGCTAGATCTTTCTATAGTTGTGATACTGATCTGTTGGATATTGATAAATATCGAGTTAACTAATGGTTGGAATTAACTTGAGTCAACTTAAAATTTTTAGAAGCTTCAAGAATTTGTCTCTTGCCACTTATCTTTGAAAAACAAAAAACTTCTCTAGCAAATTAAAGAGAAGGCCACATGAAAAATAATGAATCCTGACATACTCCACATAGCAAATTAGGCCAAAAAAAAAAAAAAGAAAAGAAAAAATGAATGAATTTTCTGAAGCTGTTCATATTTGAACAAAGGTTGGAGAGAGACAGGAAAACAGGAATATGGATTTCATTTCTTTTCCTATACTCGAAGATTTGACATTTGCTGAATCTTTTAATAGATTTGCAAATCTGCTGTTCTTGGAACCCTCAAGGAAAAGAGAAAAAGAAATGTGAATCCACAATTTAAACAAAAACATTCTCTGCCATTAGCATGTCTTTGATGGCCTTTTGGTTTATTGTTGCACATTAACTTCTGTATAATCACATAATTGCTACAACATTCATATAAATTATGCATTTGGAAGAGAAAGTAAACAGTGTGTCACACACTATTCTTCAGTCAGCGTAGCAGGACCCGCTAGCTTGACTTTAGTGTTAAAAGTTGCTTTTTTGCCTTGGGGTAAACAACACCTCTTAACAAAGTTGAAGTAAACAGGGAAAATAAAAGCACTTTCATTTTATCATGAGATAAATGTGATAGGGTCATCCCTAAACCCCTCAGTGAGTTAACTTCATGACAAAACTAATGCATCTTGTCTTCACTATAGTGTTACCTTGAGGTAGCTGGTGTGTATTAGCTATCACTAGCAGAAAAAGACAAACACCACTTGTAGCTCCCCTTCCCCAAGTCTTCTTTGGTTTTTCTTTTATGAAAGTTTCTGGTAGAAGCTTCTATAAAGTCACAAAACAGAACCACCTATGTCTGCCAGGTTTTTTTTGTGCTACATGAAAATATTTCTCGAGTACAATTCTCTGTTCTCTCTCCCTTTCAAACACTGAGAGTTTAAAGAAGCCAAACCCTTCAGTATTTGACACAGTTTCAGTTCCAAGATCTACAGCCAGTTTTGAAAACTGCAACTTATAATGAGCTAATTTTACAGTTAGAAAAAGGTCATGTCACATCAAAAGAGGCAGATATAGCTGGAATGGAGACAACAGATTTTTGAACAGAAAGCACTTGGATTTTACCCAAATATTTAGGCCTGAATTTCACCAGTTTTTTATAAGCAGACATTTTAAAGACTTATTTTACAGGTTTGATGTGTTTGGGGCAGATACTGCGCTGTGTTTTTTTGACACAGGTTATGCATCAGTTCTGGTTAGCCTTAGAGTATAAATCACATGGAAGCATGTAGGAAGGAGTATATATACTCATTTATACGAGGACAAAATTATAGGTCCACTGATAAGTGAAGTCCTTACTCTGCAGAATATTCCAGTCTGTTAGACACACAGGTAGGATTTGAAGGTCTACACTTAGCTCCTTCATGAGTGCAAAAGGAGAAAAACATAAAGTTAGCACTGTCAGGATATTTCACTGTCTGGAGGTATATCAAGTGAGGTTTTAATGATAAACTGGACAAAACTTCCCAAAAGAAAAGGATACTGTCATAGCCAGACAGAGCAGCAAGCAAACCCAAAGTAAGGAAGACACTAAGAAAAACAAGTGTTTTTCACAAGGAGTGACAGCAAACAAAGACCCAAAGCACAGTGAGGCTGGGATGTCATGCACAGAGGACTGAATTTTCTCTAATCTTGAATGGCTGCTGACCCATGACTATAATTTTACAGAGTGCTTTTTGATCCCTGTGTCAAAAGAAGTGGATGCACTCCTTTGCCATATGAGTGGCAGCATACTTAAACTTACACTGCTGCAAACCTCTCCTGTATCAGGGAAGGCAGTGACCCATTTTGAGAGCCCCGCTTGAGCACCCTCCATGGCCAGGGTTGTGTGGAAGGGCAGCCTCTGGTGACAACAGAGAAGCAGCTATTTCATCTCTGTGCTTCCTTCCCACATCCCCAGCTCATTCCATTTAACATCACAAACGCCTCCTTTACCAGTTTAATCACTTCATTCAGTTTCCAGCATCACAGCATTCCCCAAAGTCCCCAGTGAGCCTGGGAAAGAGCAGAGGAGCTGCCTGAGTGCAGGTGACATGCAGTCTTTGGCCCCTGGGCATAAGAAAACATTCTTCTGCTGCAATCTAACCCAGTCCATGCTGCCAAAAATAACTGTACTGGACAACCATTGCCAGAGTAATGCCCTGTGCTCTTCAGGAGAAAAGGATTCACACCTTGAATGCAAAACGTAATCCAATTCATTCATCTGTAGTATTAAGTGCCTTCCTACTGCAATTAAATCAGCATGTATTATTCTCTAAGCATTCCTATTCTCTAAGTCTGTCTTGCTATGAACTCCAGCAGCTGGACTGTTACTGTCCACAGAGAAGTAATAGTTTCTGTACCCCTCCTGAGACTTGCCCTACACACGACTGATGTAAAATGCTCAGCATTGCTGCTTCCACCACTACCATCAGTGAATGTGTGGTTGGGAAAAGGGTAACATAATTGCCTTGAGTAAATATAGTTAAGGGAAGCAAGTGCCTCACATTTCTGAAGCTTCTTTTTTTTTTTTTCTTAAATCTATTTTAAGAAAACCTTTGTTTGTCCAAATCATGGTGTCAATAGTCTTTCTGTTTCTGTGAAAACATAGAGATGTGTCATTTTGGGTGATAAGATCAGATTTTAAACTTGGATGTTCTGCCATGTAGAACCGTGTTTTAATTCCCTACACAAGAGCGATGGTAAAAAAAACCTCAGCACCAGTTCTGCCTACTTTTGTTTCCTCTGTGTCTCATTAGGCACTTAGCCAGCAACTAGTCAGGTACAAAGAGGCAAGAACTTAGAAATGGGTCTCAGAGGTCCTGTGTTCCATCTGTGAGGGGTAAGTGTGAATTATGAGCCAAATTCATTTAGTTCCTTTTACATAATTGTCAGCTTCATTCAAAGCAGTTTCTTCTCCTTGGTTGCAAGGAAAGACAGTCAATTGTTGTTCTATCCACTTCATCACATAAACCCATTTGACAGGCATGACAGCAACTGCTTGCTAATTACAGAGCAAAATTTGCAGGGCAAGGTTTGTTGTGTCAACGGTCCCCGGAACAATCCTGTGATTGTTTTATGAGAAGATTGGGCAGTCAGGGCTGAGCACTTTTACTTCAATTATCCCCATGTGCTGTCACTGCTTGGAGCTGCTCTAGTGGAATGAAAAGAACAAAATAAATGAGCTCTCCTCCAACCCCTGGGAGCAGCTGCTGAACCCTGAAGAACTTGGTTGGTTGTATCTTCATTAATTGCTACTACAGATATTATTAGAGTGGTGCCTGGTAGCGGCAGTGGAATTGAGGGTCCATTAGCACTTCCATATTATGTCCAGGGGTTTATAGTTCTGCTGATGAGACTTGACCTAGAGTGAAACTCAGCAGGGCATCTCAGCTAAGCCCACTTCTCTATTATTGACTGCTTCAGATGACCTAATAAAGTACAGCTATTACTAGTGTTGCTTGTAGTTGACTGACTGATTTCATCAAGAAGAGCATTTGATTTGGGAAAGGAGGGTAAATAACATGAATGTTCACCTCATTGGAGTAGAGTTTGAAAAAATCAAGGAATAAATTGTCTAATTTAAGAATCTGGGTGGCTTACAGAGACTCAAAAAGATTGTCCTTAAAGAAGAAATGCAACCAGCTGGTCATAAATCAGAACAATCTTTTCCCAGCATATTTCAAAAAATATCCTACTGAATTAATTATTTCCTACTGAAGTTATGTGTCCACAGATTCTGAGCACCTCACAGGATAGGCAGCTGGTTTTCAGGGCACCCTCAGGAATTTCCTCTTTGTGACCTGAGCACAGTTGTGTGACTGCCTTTTCCAGAAGATGGTTGGGGATGAATTTAGAGAAATAAAGGGAAGGGGATATTTTTATATCCTGCAATCACTAAATTATTCCACAATTTCCTATTCCTTGCAATAATCAAGGACATTTCCAAATTGATTTTTCCAGAAAAAAAGAAAGTTCATTGAAATGGCACTATTCCTGTGAGCCTTTCTAACACACTAGCATTTCCCACACTAAAATATGCACTGCTGAATTGCACCCCAAAAAATCTCTCTTCATTAACACTGAGCAGATAAACACAGGATTGAGCCTAATCTTGGAAGATTCTGTGTCCATTTTCCATCAGAATTACTGGACTGAGGATGCTGAGCACCTCAGAAAGCAGAGCCTGTTTGCAGAATACTTCTGTAGGCCTCAGGTAGCCTTGTAATGAGTTACACCTACAAGGATTTCCTGCGCACAGTCTAAATACACTTTCCCAACTACCACATTGACCTTAAATCCAGATTTTGCTATAGGTAAATGTCAGTCCAAGGACTTTTACGGCTGCACAACCCCCCCGCTCCCAAATCTGGCACACCCAGAGACACAACATCTGAGAACACTTCCACCACTCCTGCTCCAGACATGGACTCCGCCTGCCTCCCTTGCAGGGGAGAGGGAGAAATGCCATGGCTGCACTAAAACATTATCTAGAGCTTTTCATAGCGCTTGAGCAGCGTAACTCAACAGCAGTGACAAATACTCATCTCTGTGATGGCAGGTTGTAAGCCTCGAGTCAAAAATTCTGAAGGACTTATTCCTTTCTTTTATGGAAGTGAATCAGGTGCCACAGTACATCTTAACTACACTCTGGTAAGTTTCCTTCCCTTTTCCACAGAGATTATTGCTGCTTTAACTTGAAACGTTTCAGAAAGTGGGAAGAGCTCCTGGAAAATCTAAGCCAGACCATGCTGGGCCCAGATCTGAGTTCTACTGCAGCAAGTTTCTTTCCATTCATTCCCAACCCCCGTTACAAACAGATCAGAGTTTTTTGCCTTTATAGCTTCTTCTTTGTTCTATTTTCCTTGAAGTTCAGTAGAAATTTGATAGGTTGGTTCCCTAACCTATCCACTTTTTCAAGTCAGAACCATTGCTCACAGATCTTTGGTACTGATAGAAGATGACTGGTAAGGCAGAGAAGAGAGAAATAAAAGAACAAGTGTTCAGTCTTATTGCCACTCTCAGGTTAGGCCAGTTCAGTACACTGAAGAGCAAGTCAGTCCAACTGATGCTGAATAGCTACAGGAAAGACCAATGGAATTCTTTCACAAAAAGTCATATATCTCCTTGCACCAGTTCTGCTTCTGGTTATAGCCACGAGATTAAAAAGAAATTTCTCATACTTTTCATTAGCATCTCAGAATATTTCAGGCTACTCAGAAAATAAAAGTAAGGGATTATTCCTTCACTTCAAATAAAAAGAGTTGAAAAGTCAGATGTAGTGTAACTCCTGTGTAGGCCATTCCCTGAGGCGTATTGCAATGTGCGTAATAATCCAATTAAAGCAGAGGCTAAAGTTTCTCCCAAACTCAACTGCAAGCACATCCTTCAGCACTGCCATGTATCAATGAAATTTAGGGCTAACCCTGTCAAACTTGCCTCGCTCTAGCTAGGAATTGCAGTTTTTTCTATACATTTAATTTATGTTTTGCTTGGATTTCAGCCAGCAAAGAATTCATGGGATTCTGAATCTTCCACCTTTACTGGTCATACAGCCTCGTTCTGAATGAGCAGAGAACCAATCTGTCTGAAAAACAATATTTTTGCTGTGTTGATTGCTGTATAGATCAGTTCACTGCAAGACTTACAACACTGGTGCCAAGGTAGAATGGACATACACTCAGGTCTGTAAGATTCTGTAAGGTTCTGGCTTCCATTTGTTAGAATAAAGCAACCACTGAACTGCAAGTCAGGTATATACATGAGGTTAAAAGTAAACAGCTCTTTCATCTGGACATTAGAAACATGATGAAGGACACTAGATGGAAGCTGAAGTTGTACAAATAGAAAGTGAAAGTGGGGTTAGGTTCCCTGAAGTACTGTAGTATTCTGCAGCAGTCATTCCCTCCCAGCAAAACAGTTGTACTGTGCATGAAATAGTTAAATATTATTTGCAAAAGATTTTCTAGGGGAATCCCTAATACTTTGTGGCCCATGAATGTTTAAGTTCTATACGACTAGGAAAAGTTACATGAGTCACCCCCGAGAACTCGTTGACTAGGCCATCTCCAAGAGGTCACAACTTGATCGTCCAGCTGAGCGGGAGAGGAGCACCAACCTAGTGTCCCACACTCCAGATGATGGCACTAATAGGCTACTGCAGGAAGGAGGAAGTGGGGTCTCTGTTTTTGTGTGGTCATGTGTGTTTCAAGCAAGTCCAGAAGGGGCAGAATCATACACGGTGCTCAGATCTACCCGATTTTCATCATGAATCTGACCAGTCCATTGGCCCATTGCCTATGATGTGAAGATTCATTTGTGTGGACCTGCTCTTCTTGCAAAACCATAAGCATTTCCAAGTCTAGGAAGCACTGGATCATTGCTCTGGAAGACGAGCACATACAGGTCTTAAGTATGTAACTGGCATTTTGTATCCTGAAATCCCCCATAGGAATCTGGCTCAAAGTATCTCAGCTAGCTTGGTTTTAAGCACACACACACATATGCACACACAACCCAGGTCATTGTTTCAACACCATACCTACGTATGGATAGGGATTTTGAGGGCTGGGGTTTGTTTTAAGAAAAAAAGCTGGATTCCTTTCTGAAAGGCACACTCCAGTTCAGCCAGAGGTTATAGGCTTCATACAGAAATTTCGCAGCTACAATCTGTATTTAAAGCAGCAGGTCAAACTACCCGCATAATAGTATTTCTTGTCTTGTATAGATTATATGACATTTAAGAGACAAAGGGGGGCACTTGAAGCTAAATCTCAGGATACTCCAATGTCTGATGGTGTACAGATCTGGCAAATGGATTTAGACACTTAACAAGAATACTTCAGTTTTCAGTCAGCCCCTAACTGGTTTACTTCTGGTATGAGGTAACTTCAGAATTAATTTTCCCCATAAGTTGGGCCAAATAGGGTTTTTCCCCTTACAGATTAAAACACATTTTAACTTAATCTAAACACTCCTGTAGGTGCAGACAAAGATAAATAGCAGTATAAAAGAATCTCATCATCCCTGCAGAGCACTGGAGTATTTCCTCACAGGAGTTCCCAAGAAAATAGCAGAGCTATTTGGGTAGTACTGCCTTCTCCCCTTGCTGCCAGGCTGCTTTGCAGTAGGATGCTAAGGGCATGTGAAGCTGTTTCAAGCAGCCTTGCTTATCTCAAGGATGTAGTTGTCCTTGTAGTAGTAGGTGTAGAGGGAGGGTTGGAAAAGCTAGAGAGATGGCTTTGTGCTTTTTGCCAGGGCTCTCCTCTGAGAGAGTGACAAGGTGGGAGAGAGCATAGAGGAACATGCACAAAAAGATCACAAGAAGAAACTAAGGTAGCTGCTGGGGAAAGGATGGAACTAGATTTCAGCGTGGGAAACAGGACCTGAAAGTTATGGCAGGGCAAAGCAATACCCTTACAGATAAATACATGAAGTTTGCTTTGCTTTGCTCCGTTTCCTTTGGGTATATGATATTCACACCTGCACCACAGTCCAGAGCAGCAGCTGCCTCTGCTGAAGTAAGCTGAGCTGTCCTTACACTGGCCAGCTCACATACTGCTGGTGGAATAAACTGCAGGAACACAGAGCACAGCATTAAACGTCAGATTCACCTGCCTTCCCAGGCAGATGCTGCCACAGTTAGCTTGGCCAGAGTGGTCCACCATTCCCATGGGGCGAGCTCATGGATTTGAACTAGGCTGTGTCATGGTGACACACAATGCATGGTTTGCAATGAAGGCAAAGCTTGAGAAGACAGTGGCAGATGGAATAAAGCAACAACAAAATCCTTCAGAAAGCAGAGGCATGAAGTCTTCTTTTCTTTGCACACACTTTCAGTCATCAAGGCTGCAGAGCGGGAGATTCCAGTAACTGAGGCATGAAAGAAAGCCCTCGGCAGAGGCTGAGACGATAGCATGTTATAAGGCCCCTTTTCCAAGTTGTTTGAACAGCTTACAGTTTTCCTATAGTTATTGCTTATTCAAAGCTCAATGTGGAATTATTTCCATGAGTAATTCTTGGCTTCCGTATCACTCACACACAGTTCTCTGCAGTCAGCTGATACTTGAAATTCAAGACTGGTCAGTTTGTTTTGCCTGTTCATATAGGACACTGGTTCCATTGCAGAGAAGGAATTGCTCTATGGTGGGTCACATGTCAGGGTTGCCAGAGGCTATGTTTTCTTATATGCCGGAGGCCAGTGCTCACAGATTCTAGTAATGTGACAAGTCCATTTTTGTTTCCTGAGAGCACAAGAACCAGCACAGCATTTGCAAATACAGAATGGGGCTGAATATTTTTAGCAGCCACTTCAGGTTCACTGTTCTTATGAACCCTCCTGTAAAAACAAAGAAGAGCATCAGAGTAGTCAAAGCGAGCAAGACACCTGTTATGAGGGGGCCCAAGGGCAGAAGTGTCCATCAGGAACATTCTGGGGGCATGGCAGGGGGCCTTGGGGCATCTGCGCCTCTGAGAAGGCTCAGTCAGTTCAGAAAAGACTCAAAAGGATCTAAACTGCACCAAGAGTTAACCATGTTGTCAAAGCAAAGCTCCATCCATTGCCCATACGTGGCAGAGTAAACAGACCCCGACTCGCCAGGAGTACAGCATTAATCAAAGATAACAGAGCCTTGATGTGAGACAGAGCGTAAGTAAGATCAATATACCCAGCTAGTGAACACAGTTTTTTGGCTCCTTTCACAAAAAACTGTTTTGTTTTAAATGCTACTTCAAACATACCTAAATTGTTATCTACAGCCTGCATACTGCGCAAGGAGACAAATAAAACAACCATGAGTTTCAAAGCAGGAGGAAGAATAAATTGACCCTGTGAAGATGATCAGCTTGAATCAGTGTCACTATTAGATGGTATAAACTGTGTTTTCATTTGTACAGCAGCTTCCACAACTGCTGTACTTTGAAGTACCTCATTTTGAGTTTCAGTTGCACCCTGAAATTCTGAAATTATCCCAAAAGCTCTTCCATTTAAATGAACTGCTAGTCTTAAAAATGATAATTCTATTGCATTTCCTATCCTGGTGACAATAACTGAAGTCTGGAAAGTGGATGTTGTCCATTAGTGATCATTAGGAAAGCACTTGGAAGCTGCGCAATCTCTTCATAGTTCTGTCATTCATAGTTCCTTCAGTGGCTGTTCTGAGGAAAAACGGGTTTTCTTAAACAAATATAAAACTGTTTGAATAAATATACAATCCATCACAGCTCCTCTAGTCCTCTAAGGATTTCCAAGGGTTTTCTTCTTCCTTCTTCCCCAATAGTCCTTCAAATCTTTATATATAGTCTTTGGTGGCTCCCTGGTAGGAGAGACCAAAACCAATTGCATAAAAACACAATATAGACTAATAAGCATATGGGAAGACTGAAAGTCGACTTAAGTTTGTCCTGATATTCTGTCAATTTTTGCACCATGTCAAGAGCCAATTTCTTTCTTTGTAGTCCCTGTTCAGCTCCACATACCCATACTTGTGCCCTATTCTGAGAGTGCTAATTTAACCACTGCTATTGCCCAGTTGTTGAATTTAGCTTCTGTTAAGAGCTGGTCTGCCAAGAACTTTTTCACACTATGATGTTAGAAATAACTCTATAGTTGGCAAGGTTTCTCCAAGTTTTCCTTTCTTGAAATGCTTTTCTGCCAAGTTATGTTATTCACATCCTCTTGGGGATCTGTAGGATGATTTTTTCTTTTAATGCACTTCTCTCTGAAGGAGAGGTGGGAGATATAAAGGCTAATACTTGTAAAATCTCTGCTTTCCTACATGACAGCCAGCAGACCTAAGAGGTACCATGATTAGGAGGCAAACCTGACCTCCAGCATATCATATTCATGTACCTGAGAGGAGCACCAAGGATGAGTCTGCCGATTCTGCAGGGTCACGTCTGGTGGTCACCTCTCAGTGACTGCTGTGTCTGAGACTTCGAATCACAGAGTAGAAAAGGTTGGATGTTTCTCACAGAAGCTGTAGGTTTGATACACGAGGCCAGAGCTTCTGATCTCCAATACAGCATCTGCACTAGCCAGGGGAGTCATGAGAGCGGCTGTGTGCAACTCTCTCTCACTCTCAAAGAAAGACAGTTTTTCAGCACAGCATTATGAATGACCATCATTAATACTAAAGAGAGCACCCAGTTTGAGTCTTGTGCAGCCTTGACACAACAAAAGAAAGTAAAGCCTAACTGGCTTCTATGAATGGTTAAATCCTTGTATTGAAATACTAGAAGGCTCTAATATGTGCTGTGGCCACTAGTCTGGTATCTAGAATAACGGATAATGCAGTTGCACTCAATATCTAAGGATGAAGAACCAATGCATGTGAATAAGGATGATTTCACACGAAGGCAGAACCAGTAGTAGATCTATGATTATGTGGCTGAAGCCTTCACTATCTAAAAACACAAAGGAATGCTTAGGAACTCCTGAGTTCAGAGAATACTGGAGCAGAACCAGAGAAGAGCACCCAGAATCAGGCTGCCATTTATCTTTTCACTGGGTCACTGTTGACCTGAAAGCCTATAGAGAAAGGGACTGTTACGGATCAGAAAACAAAGCAGATTTTTCCCCTGCTGTAGAATAGTTAAAAAACTATGATAAAAAAATATGTATACAAAAAAAATTTTGTTACTGATTGTTTATCCATTAAGTTTTGGCCAAAAGAATTTCCAGTCAGAGGCTGTCAGATGAAAAAGTTGCATGAAACTTGACTGAAAACAAGTTAAAATAAATAAATATACATATATATGTATATATAAAGGAGTGTGTGTGTGAGAGAGAGAGAGACAAAAAGCCCTAAAAAGACCAAAAAAAAAAAAAAAAAAAGACAGTCATCTATGTCAAGACTGTAGCACAAAAAGGGAAAAAAAAGATCCCCCCCCCTCCCCATATATAAAACCTCTCCTTCCAGTACTTCCTATAACAGGGAGTAAAACAGGAATAGCAAGAGAATCCCAGCACTGAGACCAGAATTAAGAGTGTTGCTCAGATCTTCCCCTCTGAGAGTTCGGTTTGTAGATCTGGTCTTTACAGCTATGTGTGGGCAGTGGAAAAATAGTACTGAATGAATAATTACCCAAAGCATTGAGTAACAAAACCCGATTTAAATATTTGCAGGAGGTAGACAGAAAGGTGCCAGCCTGAAGCTTGTAATTACTTTTATTTCTGGCAAGCATCAGATGTAGTTCTAATAATAACTATGGGCACAAAGTATTAGTTAGAAAGGCAGGGGATACTTTTTAACAGCTGCAGGTGAGGCCAAAGCAGGCAGGAAACATCCTAAAGTGAGGGTGCCCAGAAGGAGGGGAACAGCTGCAAGGGCAGGATGTACAAAGCACCTCGGCCTTGGGATGGGGGCTCAATCAGGAGCCCCAGCCATGAGGAGCAGAGGCCCATTCAGCAAGAGACAATATAAGGCAGCTTGTCACTTCACATGAGGAAGCAAGCCTGCCTGAAAAATTTCCACCAGCAAAATGATCATTCCGCTCCTCCTGACTCCTGTCCATTCTGTTGATGAGGAAAGAATGCTGTCGTTGTCCTCCCTGAGGGGCTAGGAGATCAGTCTGCAGCTCTGGCAGCGCTGTCCATCTTTGCAACAGGTCCCAACACAGGCTGGCAATATTCCTTTTGCACTGTCAGGAGCTTTCCCTCTCTTCAAGGAACTTCCACACAGGCTGGCTTTGCTGCACTGCGACTTCCCTCCTTGCACTCTCATATAGCTCTAACTGGCTGAACATGGTTTCCCAAGCTCTTCTCTTAAAGGAGAGTAAATGGACCCTGGCTGGTGGGATGTAGCAGACACGAGACACACGCAGGTTGGAGCATCACCCCCTCCTGCTCAGGTATGCCTGTCACTGCTCAGCCACAGGTATCAGCCTCATCTTCTCGGCTCCTTTCCCAAACAGCCCTGGAGCAAGCCCTGTGCCGCACATAGGGAGCACAGGGCTTCAGCCACCTCACTGTCTTGCACACCAGCCCAGTTTGATCTGCACCCACAGGCAACTGCAAGTAAGACAGATCCTGGATCCTCACCAAAAGCATACTTTTCTCAAAGACATCCCCACAGCGGAGACATTTAGCACCTGGACCCTCTTCATGGCCCCATAGCTCACAGGTTTTCTCACACACCAGGAAAAGCTGCTGTAATGTAGCAGTGATGAAGGAAGGTAGAGTGGCCGAGCCCTCCACTCCTCAACTCTTGCGTCAAGAGCAAGTGCAAGGAGGGCCATCTTGTTCTCCTTGAGCTCATTGTCCAGCAGGACAACTATGCATCTCTCTGCTTAAGAGATGAGTCGGTTGTCTTCCCCTCCTTCCTGGGCTGTCCCTTCTGGATATAGTATTTTTAAGCACTTTGCTGAATGTTGTCTAGGCTGTATTCAGTGTCTCCAGCCTCCCTCAGCAGTTCAGTCCGCTGTTCGCTTGCTCTCCCAGAGATATAAATGACATATTAAGGGTCATTCTATTTCCCTTGTGGCAGCATTCTTCTGTCAGCTAGTTAACGTGTCAATTATACAAGTAGCACACATCAAAGCAAAGATGTCTTGGTACAGTGCTTCCCATATGCTGCTTAGCCCTCGTGTCCCGCAATCCTGATTTCCCTCCTCCATCGCTTTCACCATGGCAGCGTATGACACAGACACTTTGTCTGTGCCCAGCGCACGGCACTGGCCATCGGCGACACAGCTTACTGCTACGCGCACTGTCGCCGGGTTCCTATTTGATTGCTGAGGCATTAAATGTGTGCACTAACAGTGGCCTATAAAATCTGTGACCACATTAGCCACACTGTCAAGTTTAAGAAAATCCAAAGTGAGTTATAGCAGGGAAACAAGTTACCACATCAGATGAAAAAGAGTCTGAATTAACTGGAAACTCTACAGGCTTTCATTTGGTTTCCAGAACCTTTCTCCCACATCTCTATCTCTGCCGTGCGTTTTTCTGTTCACGTTGTCTGTCCCTGTTCCTGCCTGCGTGACTGCACAGTATGTGACTGCAGGAGTGGATCACAGCACATTTCAGAAGTTTAACCACTGTTTTCCCTACCCTACCCTAGGTCTGGAGCACAGGCCACCACCCACTGAAAGTGGCAGTTCGTTTACTGCAGAGAGACAGAGTAATTACCCAGTAATTACCGGTGGGGCCACCTGCAGAAGAAGCCAAGCTGAGGCATTTCACTGTCCTTGTATATTCCTTCTCCCAAGTCTGGACTTTCTTCCTGCTGATTTAGTTCACATTGCCATTTATGCTGTCTCAGACTGAGATAGATTTATACCTTGCTTCAACTTGGCCAGACAAGGGAGGAAAAGAGGATCTGCTCTGTTCTTTCCTCAGCTCTCCATGACTTCTGTCCCAGAGATTTGAAATGTTGTTCCAGATCCCCACCTCTCTCAATAATCAGCTTTCCCAGGGGGGTGCAGCATGTCATGCTTCCCTGAAGAACCAGCCTGCAGTCCAGTGCAACAACCCCATGGGGCTGGCAGAGCACTGGGTCCAGTGGCCACACAGACTCTCCCCCGCAGGCCAGTGTGGCTGATGAGCAAGTGAAGGCTCAAGCACAGAGACGCAACACAAGAACCCAAGAGCTTTACACAGGTACAGTGCCCACCCAGCTGGGGCGTACATGATCAGGGAAGGAGACAGGACTCAGAAGCCAGTATATGTGATTTGGCTGGCCTGCATAGCAGAAATCCTGCCACATATCAAGGAGGCCTTTGACTTCCCTTCAGAGTGATTACATTAACTTTGGAAATTTTCTCAAAGCTTGGGAAATATATAACTGTCCTTTATCTGTCAAAGATGGAGACTGCTCCTTCATCTGAAAGATTCACTGCTAGCCCCTGTGGCACCATCCCATCCAAAGCAGTTGAAGGAATGCAGACATGTGGGACTGCCTACAAGTTTCAGAGTAAGACGTACAGCTCTTGAGCTGTGATTGGGTTCAACATTTTTAAATGAGTCTTTTGCAAGTCCTACCTCTGTTTCAGTCGTGAAAATGGTGCTGGATCTCCACAAACATCTCCAAGTGCACACAACTGCAGAAGTTGCTGGTCTCCATAGATTCTGCATAGGAAACACAGTTCTGCTTCACAGAACTGTTCACAATTTCTGTATCACAGTTGCTGCTAGCATCTCCTTATTCACCTTCAAGATCTCACAAGCCATTAATATTTAATAAATGAATAATTCCAAAAAAATAAGGATACTGCTTAAGTAAAAGATCATACTGATTTCTGTTTCAAGCTAGCGTTATGCTGTTGCTGGTCGCAAACGGGGAAAATCTGCCCCATCATAGCAACCTAGTAGCCTATACTAGGAAGTACAGCTCATAGGTCTTTTTGCTGTAAGGAACTGATTTGTCATGTGTCCAGCATACTGCTGCTCTACTTAAATGTTTATGAAATCACTTCTCTGTGCCATTTTGCAGCTATTATTCAAAATCAGTTTTAATGACATCCTGAATTGTCTGAATTTGTGGATAACCTATGGCGGGTGAGAGCTTAGATGTGACCAGACCAAGCCCATCCAACATTCTCTGTAAGCATCATTTTCTGTAGCCATTTCAAATCTTCATTTCAGGTCAGCTCTAGGGAAATGAAAGTAGAGGGGAAAATTTGTCAAAGACAGCAAGCCCAGGTCTCCCTAGCCAAAGGGAGGGGTACCTTGGAAAGGTTATACCATCTGTAGACAGTCGCAGAGTTCATTCTGGAAAACACAGCAAGCCTCTTGACCCCTCTCAGTCTTAGATATAAGTGCACTCACCAAAATACAGCACACAATTTTCTCTTTTAAGTGCCTAATCTGTTCTTCAGGCAGAAATCATCTTTTAGCATGGCACAGGACTACAGGGTTTACAGCTATCTCTGGCCATTCCTATTGGCGTGTATCTCCTGCTAAAGGAAACAAGCACAATCTGCATTCTAATTCTTAGTGCATTTGGATACACAAAATGTTTAATATGAATGAAGAGAGTGTGCTGTTTGAGCTTAATGGTCCTTACAATCAATAGCTTAACCTTAAAGTTATTCATTTACATGCTGGCAAAAATGTCACCACCTCTCCAAAAACAGTCACAAATTAGATCCAATCCAACTCACAGAGAATATAAAGGCTGGGGGAGGAAGTATAATTAAGAGGTGCACAAAATTTGCAGTGCAAAGGGATATAGTAAAAACGACATCTACTTTCAAACTTCAAGCTAAGCAGTGAGCACACAGCACCCTGCCTCCATATATATTTCAGCATTCTCTGGGAAGACTTACACATCTTTGGATTGTGGCTGAGTTTGGTTTGATTTAGCATTGTTCAAGGGCAAGGTTGCTAGTAGTGCTTAGGGATTTCATCACACATGACTGTGCATGGCAAAGATTTTTTTTTTTTTAGGGTTACCTTGAAAAAAAATCATTCAGGAACAACTAACTTTTCCTAGAAATAACATTCAGAATTTTTTTGCTAGTATCTCTACATCTAAAGAGCTTTGTATTTAAAGTCAGGTTCATGTGCACTGTGAAGCTCTTAATCTTTGGAAGTATCTGAATGCACTTCATTTACTCCTTTCAAAAAAACACTACCTATTGGAAGCCTGAAACTACCTAGCAGAGCACAGAGGGAATCTATGAACAACTACAATAGCAGATATTATTTCAGGCTGCTTTCTGAGCTACATTTCTGCAATTGAAAATGTCTAATGAGCTTATTTGATTGTATCCATGCCAACAAAGAGACATAAACAGTTTTAATCACTGTTTCGCGTTGCTCTCGACCCCCTGCTTCGCTTCATTATTTTCCTTTTAGCCACATCAAGGCACAACACTCCAACTAAATCATTCAACCACTTGCTGAAGACCTGTCCCCATAATAAGATTTCTTTTTTATCATCCCATGGTTTTTTTGCACTGTTGTTTAACAAACAGCAGCCAAACTGGGTGTTAGCTCAAAAGCAGCAGATTGGTAATAAATTAATGTCTTGTTGGTTCCTTTATTTTCAGATAGATTTCTGAATTTATTACCCTAAATTGATTAATGCCCAGAGACAGTTAACAAGTTACAGCTCCTGGTCTTCTGTTTTGTCACTAACAATGCTGGAGGGAGACCAGAACACTGAAACAAAGAGAAAAGGAAGCGTTAACAGTTCAAGTCACAGTAAGTGTTGGCTTGCTTAAACTAATAATATCAGACAATTCTCTATAGTTTAAAACACCCACAGTTCTCCTACAGAGCTCCAAGTATTCCATGATCAGTGAACCATGTTTTAATGATACATTCTCTTGTAGAGCTTAAGGGTTTGAAATATTAAATCTTTTCTCTCACACATGCTAACAGCAAATGAATCTGATGCCCATCCATTAATGAAGTTTGTCTGTTTCTTGATCATTATAACAAGGGCATTAGCTAGCATTACTTCCCCCCACACTTGTTTAAATTAAAAAAATATGTCAAAGAGTATACCAAATGTGACACATAACTACAAGTGCAAAAGGTCATTGAGGATTGAGGTCAGATAGCATGGAGAAAATCTGTACCCTCCTAAAAAGTAGGTCATATCTTTCAGCTCTGCATGGGTCTAGGAAAAATCCTGAGGCGTATATGCAAATTCTGTTGTGTAAAAGAAATATCTTGAAGCCTCTTTCAAAAATTATTTATTTGTATTCTTCTTATTATTATGAAGTGTTTCTTAACATGATGTTGACGCATTCTGGGATAAGGATCACAAAATCTTAGCAAGTCTAATTTCTCAGACATTTAGATCTACCACCTATTAGTTACTATATGAAGTGCCAGTGAGCTTTATTTTTTAATGCATCCTTTTTTTCTTTATATATTTCTGTATTTTTTCTTTTTTCCTTTTTTTTTTTTCTTTCTTTTTTAAGGATAGAGGAAGAAAGCAGCTTGGGGGCAAATGCACAGGCCTAGAAAGGTATTAGTCCTGTGTCACAGGGCTTGTTCCCAAGAACTCTTAGTTCAACCCTCTGCTTCAGGGCAGGAACTAGTTGTTCCTGATAGCTAGCTAACTTCATTTTGGACATCTCCAAAGAGTTCACTGTCCTGGCTTTGGAGAAGATCTCTAACATCTGATCTACCTCTTCCTCACTAATATTCCAGTCTGTTATATCTCACCTTATCTACTATGGCTTGGAGAACAAATTATTTCCTTTTCCCATTTCCCACTTCTCTTCTTGAGGCTAAACAACACTAATTGATTTAATCCTTTGTTGAGGTCGTTTGTTTAGATCATTCTCCTTGCTCTTTTCTGGATGTCCTACGCTGTCACGCAACACTCTCATCGAGGCTTTTTCAATGCTCAGTGAAACCTGATGGACATTAGAAGATATATGCCTGAATGCATATTTGCATTTGCTCCCCTTTCCAGTTGCTTCCAGTGCATCTCTGAGGTGAGGATCTGAGGCACCAGCTGAGTCTTTCCAACCCAAAAGCCTCACTTACTCCAGTCCACATACATCCCACGAGAAGGAATCAAGCTCTATTGCTGTCTGGCAAGACAGGTATAGACTTTTCCGTCACTTTGAAATCCTCTATAACTGCAAGATAGTAGTTATTAATTACTTATTATATTATATACTTATATATTAATTAAAATAATCAACTATTCATACCTGGGGTTGTACTCACCACTTTCTGCTTCCTCAGATAACAACCATCAATGTACGATACAAACTATTGTTCTTCTCGAACACACACAGAACCTCCATCATAGGCAGGCTGCTCAGCATTCTGAGCACCATACATACTTGAAAATTCACGGTCATCTCAGATGATAGTCTCAAAATAAAACATTTAAGAACCTTCTGTTAATAAAGTTGGTAAAGTCCCAAATAGTTTTCCAGAAAGGGTTAATATAAAATGTTTTCCCACACACACAATTTTTGTAGGTGTAGTTATGACAGGACTGTCACTGCAAAAGATCCTTTATTAAGTATAATCTGCTGTTAAAATGCTTAATCAAGAGATTATTAACAAGATTGCTGATGAAATACTTAGCTAAAGTGCAAAATACAGTCATGGGTCTTTGCTGTCTGGGCTTTTAGTTAATATTGCAAGCACCAAAAGCACACTAAATATCTAGACAATATACAGTATTGTTGTCTAATCTGATGTGAAAGCACAGATATTCCCTGCCTGTACCCCCCATATATTTCATCTTCATGAAAATGTTATATGTATCTTGCAGTTTATCAGATAAGGTCAGGTGTGTCATCTCACTTGACAGAATAAAAACCAAGGCTCTTGGACTATTCCGTGGTAAGAGCCTAATCCTGAGAAGTGTTGAGCATCCTTCTGTCTTCGTGCAGCCTGGAGCGTTGTGGCCTTACCACCCTTGCAGAGCAGATACACCAGGGTTTCTTCCCTCTTTAAACAACCTTGGTCTTGGCTACATTTTGAGGAGACTGGTAGAGAAAGATTGGTTTGAGGAGATTGGTAGAGAAAGAAGGAAGAGAAGGTGATCATAGGTGCTAAAGGGAATAAGCAGACAAATCAAAGAAGAGTGAGAATAGACCCTGCACAAGTTCTAAATACTTAAAATCTTGAAGACTTGAAGACATACATTTTTGGCATCTTCCATTTCCACAGAGGAAAGGAAGCATTGCATGTTACTATCTACTACATTTCTGCTTGAGACTGAGGCTTGCTCCAACATGCAGAAGAACACGAGTTCTCTCTCAATATTGTCTATCACAGCATGCCCAAACAATGTCAACAGGACACATCCCAGGGCTGTGGCATTTATTGGAATTTCATACAACTAGCAGGATAGCCAGCCCATGTCAAGCTGTCTCCAAAGACTGAATCTTGCACAGTTACGACTGGTAAGAGCCATACCAGACTGAAAATCCTCCAGATGATTAAACACAGTGAAGACATGCTGACTGTGGTCAGTTTGCTATCACCAACACCTAACTGTAAAATTTTATCAAATGCCCCAATTTTCAAAAATCTCAGACACAAAAGATGAGAATAGTCTACCACTTGCCCACTCATTTCAAGAAAGGGCAGCCAGGTATACTGATGTAAAACAATTCCTCACTCATCTAGAGATTTAGGCTTTATCTCTGTCCAGGAAAACAGAGAGGGCTTCTAGGAAGTGATTTCTCAGCCCTGAATGGGAATCTATTCCAGCCGAGTGGAATTGCCTTTTGGAGGTGCTGGTCTCACCATCCTGAGCACTGAGGAATTCCAGAACAATAGGTTAGACTGTACTTCTAGGGAGTTAAATTTCGATCAAGTTAACCTCCCCTAACATCTCCTGAAAATTTTGCAAATGCCATGCACACCCTATATAAAACCATGAGAATGTGATGATCATCGTGGCATCCCACACCATCCTTTCCTGGGTTTCCAGGGGTCAGAGCCAGAGTTTGTGCTATGGACCCGTCCCATCGTAACATTCGCTGGAGAAAGCTTTCCACTCTTTCAGCTGAAAATTTCACAACCGCAAGAGAATTTCCTAGCCTGAAACGATCATAACCTCATCATTAGAAACAATATAACAATGTTTCAAAATAGGTTACAAGCACCCAAATCCAGCCCAGAAGATACCTCCCAGAACAATGAATGTGCTGCACTCTGCTCATGGCTTTTTGAAAGCAGAGCTGCTTTTGCAATCATAATAATAATTAAAAAGCACTATAATAGAGCTGCTGCTCATTCTTGCTTAATCTCAGATCATCTCTATTTCTAACATGACTGTCTTAATGAAAATTCTTTACTCCATCCTGTTTTGGTGTCAGCTTTATTTTTATCCATCACAACCAATAAATAATTGGGATTTCTGAGACTGCAGATTCACAGCAAGCATCAGCCTACCCCAGGCAAATGGAGTAAACTGAGCCAAGTCAAACTAGAATACCACTGGAGTATTAGTTAGATTAAACATTAATAATGACATTTCTCCTTTTGATCACTGAAGTAGCAATGAAGCAATAGAAGGAAAGCCTAAGATGTTGACATATGTTTTTATTATCTTTAGTCTTCTTTTTTGAAGTCTTGGGAACTGGGTCCACAAATACTTCCCAGGTCAAAGGCAGAGAATTATGTTATTTATTTCAGCAGTAAGAAGACTGGGCAATCTTATTAATACAGATATACTGATGTAGTTTTTCAAAAATGATTAGGAAAACAGTCAAATAAAAGTTGCAAGAAAAATAATTAATCCAAATTTAAAGATTGCTAACTTAGAGCTAAGGAAGATTAAAGAGATTCAAATATAAGCACCATAATAACAGAAAAAAAAAAAAACTTCAGTAAAGGCAGTCCAGCTAAGCTGTATTTTACTTGCTTTTCTCATTTTTAGGCATCCCTGCCTAGGTTCTGCCAGGACTGGAAACTGCTTCACTAGAGCTTGTAGTGAGGAATGTTCATTTCTTTCTCTTGCTTGACCAGAGGAAACACAGAAAAAAAAAAAAATCCCACAAGAAATCTAAGACTTCATGAGATTTCCAGCAGAATACCCCAGGAATTAAAAGAGGAATGAAATCTTAAAAGAGGAAAAGAAGTGTTTTTAGAGGACTACAATTTTATATAGAAGGACTAGAGAGGATAGTATAAGACCAAAGATAAAGGTTAGATAATTTTAATGATCTGCTAGTGTGTGAGGGATCAAGGGGTCATGTCACTTAGTAACTAGTACTAATAATTCATGTTGTAGGGCTGGGACTCAGAAAACTGGAAAAAAAAATCACTTCCGACAGAACAGCTTCTTTAGAAGAAGTTGTGTTTAGACCTTGTGGCATTTTTAAGCTGCCCTCCAAACCTTCCACAACTGGCTTCAAAACCACTTTCTGCCGCGCGAGAAGAGCCGGACAATAATCTAGGTTAGGTCCATAGGACACAAGTCACAGCAAAACAGGGAAACATGTTCCAGAAGAGGAAAGTGTTTTCACCCATTTCTTAGGAATAAAAGATTTCCTGAGCAATCGGCCACTGACAGCTCACAGCCTCAAACACTTTTCCACCAACCACTATCCTTGGAGCCTGTGACATGCAGTCATTCTTTCCTTATCCAAGCAAGACAAAAAAACACAAAAGCTGAATGTGTTTCCTGAGCGTGAATGAGTGAGATGGGGTTGACTAGCGCAGCCAACAGACACCGAGATGCTTGCGGCGTCTTACTTCAGTCAGTGTTTGATACCTAAAGAGGAAGGGTTTGTACCTTTTATCCTCTGCCAGGAGTGAACAAAAGGTTGAGTACTCAGAAAACAACACACACAAGCCTGAGAGAAGGCACTGTAGCAATGGGTCTGTCCATAATATTTCATGAAAGCCAGTTTGTTTAACTACAGTCACTGCTATTTCTTCAGGACAGATTAACCATCATAGGGAGATTTTTTTTTTGTGAAACTAAATAGGTAAAAAACCCTCTAACCTCACTTTTCTTTTCTGAGCCAATCAAAGTTTTTGATCTGAGTATTTACTGCACTTTATGCCTATATATCTGAAAATAAATAAATAAGTAAATAAAGGCCCCAAATGAAGTTTGCAGTGTTATTCTGTGTTGGCCTAAGCACTTACTTCCCTATCAGCACTGTAAATATTACAGGACAGACTTTGTCTTTTTAAGACTTCTTCCCCTACACCGCAGAGAGCTCCCTGCAGCACATCAGCACTTGCAGGACTGCGTTGCAGACCCAGCTCCCAGGGATGCCTTGCTGCACACCACAGCTACAGGCAGCTCTGAGCTGAGGGCCTGTTCCTAAACGACGTTTGGAGGAGGCATGAAATTAATATATAAGGAGACATGAATTTATCATGTAAAAACACTCGCTTTCAAAACAGAGGCCTGAATCCTGTGTTGATATTAGGAGAGATTGCGTGTGATTTGCTGTGCTTATTGCTTTTAAAACCAGATACTTCAAAGGTGGCCTGTAAATTGACCACTGCTCACTTGAGTTACTAGTGTTTTTCCTTTGCAAACTTACTGCAAGTGTAAATGTGCTACAACTAGCCTGATTATCTTTGCCCCTGACAAAACTATAAACACCTTGGAACCAACACGTTCAGTATTGCTGTCCCTTTACTAAAGTGGATTTAGTTTCCCTGTATCAGCATGTGTTATGCCAATTCTCACTGGGAGAACAGGGAAGCCCTTGGAACAAATGCACAGAGAAGAATGTAGCTATAATTAACATCTAGCTTTAAGGTTTGGTCACTGAATTTAGTCAAGGCTTTACAAGAAAAAGCAGTCAAGAGTTTTGTCCCCAGAGCTTCTGTGGTCTCCAGTCTCATGGAACAGTAAAGCTGGTTTCCTTTATCTCTCTCCTTTCCTCATAGCATTAATTTATGACTGATACAAAAACAACAAGAGGCAAGCAGTCTCTTTGCAAGTTTTGTAGTTTACAAATGTGATTTTATTCTATCCATGGGGTGCTTTGCAGCTATGAAAATTCCACAGTTGCTTATGTTATAGCTCTATCACAAGCTTATGCACAGTGCCAATGCTGCAGTGAGCCAGACGATGATAATGTGCTATCTCTACAATAGAAATCCTCCCTAAAACATTACTGATAGAAGACTTAGAGTGCCTTTCATATAGTGCCAAGTATTCAGATCCCACTTCAACCTGACTTTGGTTCAGCTTCATTGTCTGAGTCATTCTGGGGAGGTTCTGGAATTGCTAATCTGGGCTCAGACACAGTCAGAAGAATTTAACAAGTTAATTAACAACTTAACCATGAATTGGCTGGATTGTAGCACACCTTGTGCATGTACTTTTAACCCCCAGCAAAGGCAAAATTATTACACAGCTCACCAGCAGTGAGAGATACTCTAAGCTAGGTTAGTCTGATTTGCTGTAACCTGGGAAAGGTGCAGAGGCACTTACAATAGGTCAGATGAGTTTTAAATTGATTGCGTTTGATTCTTCAGTATTGCCCTTTTGGGGTCATTATCCTCACACTATATCTTAGGGCAAGGAGAGAGGTCAAAGCTCAGATTTTCTTCAGTTTCTCCTCTCAGGAGGCAGTATTTCTGGATTTTAATTCTGGTTCTTTCAGTTTGGGTACAGTTTTTGATCAGGTCTTGAGCCTGAAGAACTGAAAAACTGTCTTAAGACAGATTCCTGAAGAGACAACTCAACCACCCAAAGCAAAAACCTGCTTTGTTGGTGTCTTGTTCACAGCCGCTTGCCACCACCACTGAGAAATTCTTAGTATTCCCTCTCATTTTGAGAGTTCCCTCTCTCCTTATCTTTTTTTCCCCTAAGAATTTTTATTTTTAGGGATTGTATTTATCCTCTTAGGGGAACAATTGATCTAGCAATGTT
>VZSV01000002.1:4870054-4927811 GCA_013398735.1 Nothocercus julius | reverse complement strand
CAGAGCCATAAGCATGAAGAGGGGGAGCCGGGAGGAAGGGAGGCACAGTGGGTGCAGGATGGCTATGCAACCCCACAACATCACGACTGCCTCTCACCAGCGCGGTCCTGGTGGCGCATGATGGTCCTGCTGAGGAAGAGCACAGCTCCCATTGCCAGTAAGATAAATAAGTGCTGCAAGAGCAGCCTATATGTGGGGCACGAGGAGGGCAAGCGAGCCCGGTCCCTGCGAGAGCTGCAGGCGGCTGCGAGCTCCTCTGCAGCCGCGCAGGCAGCCCAGGCCTCCCGCTGCCCCCGGCTGAATGGGACGAGTGCCGTGGGGCCGAATCCAGTGCTGCCTGTCACAGCTCAAGCAGGAACGGGATCGGCGTCCCGTCCGAGCTCTGCCTTGTGTCCTCTCATCCGCTTGGCTGGCTGTGAGCCACGAGCACGACAGACGCAGGAGGTCAATCCGGCTGCCGTGCTAGACGGGCGCTGGGAGCTGCTGGCCCCAGGGCAAGTGAGCATCCGGAGCCAGCTCAGGACATTGGTGGCAGCAGCGACTTGTCCCAGAGCAAAACTTGCTCCTGGTTGCTGCCACCATCAGTCTTCCTCCACAGGACAGCTATTACGAGGGACGCACTGAGAGAAGTCCTATTTCCCTGGCAAAAATGGACAAACCCAGACGCTTCCCGTACCCAGAACTTGCTGCTGTGCAGGAAATGCTGGTGCTCTGTGGAGGCAAAGAAGCCAAGGCACTTCCTTGCACAGACTTTCCCACCCGAAGAACAGTCAGGGATGTCACCCTCCCGCCTGTCATTCTTAGGGTGGACATGTCGCAAGACACATGAGCAATGACAAGAAAAAAGGCCTTGCAAACCTTGTCTTGAGGGTTGTGCCTGGAACAGATGCTATATCTTTTTTCTTTGAATTTTATAGCCTGCATTCCTTTACAAAGCTGGGGTGATCTTAAAATGTATCTTTGTCTTCCTTTCACTGCACTGTGCATCACCACCTCAGTCTAAGCTGCTATTTTTGTCAACTTACTATTTTTAAAAGGAGGCAGACACACACATTTTAAAAGCCACCTTCTCAGTTAATCTCAGCCACTGACATTCCTTTGAAGCTTTGGTTTTGAAGGGATGTGGTATCAGTGATCTTGACAAACATTTCAGTTTGCCCGCTGCCATCCAGAGACTGTGCACACAAGCTTGCTTTTACTAACTGCAGAAATACAAGCAGAACAGACCTACAGTAGGTATATAAACAAGAAGGTCACAAGGTTAATGTTTGACTCTAATCCTAATGACTTTTTTTCAGCCACGCACAAAGCATGACACCAGAAAGAATTCAGTAACAACAAAGTAAAGATAAACAAGTACAAGAGCACAACCCTCTCCTTTATACACCAGCTTCAGAAGTTGCATACAAGAGCATTTAAAGTACAAATAAAAATACCCGAGTTTTATAGTAGACGTAACTTTATCCATTCCTCTCCATTACACGTGCAATAAGTTGCTCCAAGGTACTAATAAATATATCAGAGGAACTTACTGGTTTATAAATATTTGGAAAAAAAAAAGAAACTATTGCTTAAATAACCACCATATAGAGAAAATAATCTCCCACGGAATCTATTAAACTGAGTTAATGAACTAGCAGGAAAAAGTTTCAATCCTGTTCCCCTCAAGTCTAATTCAGAGCAATTCTTTCAAGAGTAGTTTCAGACAAAAATAATGAGTTAAGTTGATGAGTATGGTTTTGAGTGAACAGAAATTAAGTCAGCTGTTTACAGAAATATTTGCAAGCTGTAACAAATACATTCTGGACTGTTTAGTTAACATTCAAGGTGATTGGAAATGCAGCGACTACATTATAGCTGTTATAAAGGCCCTATCAAAACATAAGAATATCGCTAAGCGTACTTGAGACGCAGACCCAGGCCAATAAACAAACCCCAAAAGAAGTGTACGTAGTTTACAAAAAACACAAATGCTGGCAGCAAATCTCTTCACATTTCTTTTCACAGATAAATGTAAAACCTTATCAAAAGACTGCTTCTGTGCCCAGAATATTTGTTCTCTTTCAGGACAGTTTACTTTGGCAACTGACTCAACTTTGTATCTGTAATTAAATGATGAAGAAGAGACAACGTGGCTCTGGAGAGATCATAGGAAACTCCATCTTATCTATTTGCCTTTTATTTACAGAACCCTTCATGTTTTGGCCTCCCTAATGCATTCTTCATTAAAGCAAGGAGGGCAAGTTTAACACACAACCTTCGCCCTCAGTGCACACAGAAAGTGTTAGGCATAGGTAAAATCCAGCACTTTCTGCTGCCTCAGCAGCAGTGATTCCCTCTTCTTTGAAAAACAGACATATCTCCTGGTGCTGCTTCCATCCAGGATGAGAAAAAATTGAGCTCATTCTGCCACTGCAAATGGAACATCTGAGTGTGTCTCCAAGTTAGAATTAAGTTCACATCAGATTTAATATAAACATGCATCATTTCCAGCATAACAGTACCCTGCTCGTCAATGGCACTTCCCTGCGGAGGGCCCCAGAGTCCCCAGATCTGCGTTTTACCACAAGCCCATGAGAGATGACACTGCTAAGCCTGGCAGAAGAGTTTGTCCAGGGCTACAAAAGGACTTCCATGGAGATCTGGCATCGGGCTCATCGCTCTCACTCTGCCTTTTCTGGAGGACTCTCAGGCCCAAGGGGACACCGGGGAGCTCCCACGGTGCCACCCCCAGAAGGCAGAGCCAGAGCCCAGCAGGCATGGACGGAGCTACAGAAAGGGAGTGAGTTTATCCAGCACCTAAAAGATAAGTATTAGTCTACTTTGGTCATCTCAACTCCCTGTGTGATAAAGGAAGCAAATGGGCACCTTCTGCTAAGAAGGAATCTCTAACATAAGTGCAGCGAACCTCATTCTCTGGATTTTTCAGTCTCTCTCCCAAAAAAAAAAAAAAAAAAAAAAAGAATAAATAGCTCAGGCTTAGCTGAGACTCAGTCGAAGTGTAGAAGTCTGTGTCTGAACTGTGTCTGAGCCTCTTTCCTACTCAGTGGAGGCCTGGTCTGGACAGACAATGCACCTCCAAGCATGAGCCACCTCCTCCCAAAGCAGAGACCTCCCTAGAAGCCCCTTCTTCAGCGGTGCATAAAGAGTCTGGGGTATCTAGTTCAGCTTTAAGCTTCTGCAGGGTGATTCCCAGCTATCAGCTATCTTGTCCTGGGAAAACCACCACCATGTTGGAACAGCAGCTGCTGTATGGACTCAGGTACTGTGACACTGGCCACAGTTCTGTATAAAAGGGAGAAAATACCAATGAGCTCCTCCAGAGTCTAATGGGAAAGAGGGAAAGAGAGTAGGGAAAGGTAGACAACTGTGAAGGCTTTCAAGGCAGAACCATTTCTGAACGAGTTCCTCAGGTCCACCTAAGAGATGAGTTTAGACCTCACAGTGTTCACTGGCATCATTGGGTGACATTAGGACTTGAGCATGAGGAAATGGCTCAGTATCTTGTCCACCTAAATCAGCCTGTGATTGCATGTGATTGTTTGGCCTGAAGGCTGATTTTTCCTCTCTAACCACTCCAGCACTCCCTCTGCCATTATTCTAACAAGGAGATTTTAAAATGTCCGTATTTTCCAATCTACAAACTGGATGTGGTTCAGGCAACGTGAAAGGAAATATCTTCCTAGGTTACAGAGAGAAATGCAATGTCCCTCCTTGTATGCAACAGAGGGAAATCTGTTAGCAATAACCACTGAGATAGCAAGCCATCTGTCCCATAAAACGTGCTTACAAGAGCCAGGAATCACCAAAATGCAAACAAGCTTAGCACTGATAGACACAGTTTTCGGGGCAAAGAGAGCCCTGCTTGTGGCCACCCATCCAGGAGAGACACCAGGCACGGGGAGCCAGGCTGGAGACTTGAAGAGCTGTGTCACCCCTCGCCCAGTCACCCTCTGCCCCCCCTGCCACTAGCAGCACCTCTGCCCCCATGGAGGAGCAGCCGCAGTGACCGGCCCTAGACCAGAGACAGCACAAGGCACCCCTGGGGCTGCCTGTGTAGGCAAGAGGCTCATATGTCCAACACTGCACCTCAAACACTTCCAAAAATCCAAGGGAAAGCGGAGCAAACTCTATCACTGCCCCCAGAATGTGGCTGCCTGACCTTGCACTTGCTCATAAGGGCAGTCTAGCAAGAAAGTATTCAATTCCTGCTGGGAAAAACAACATAGAAAAGCAGAAAAATGATTTCTATACTGCACACGCCACATTTTTTTCCCAACTTCTGAGCAACAGTGCTCTGAGATATATTTGAAAGCTACCTCTTCATTGGGAGCAGGAATTCAATTTCTCAAATATTCCTAAGACAAAGCAAAACAAAACAAACAGATAAAAAAACAAAGTCTTTGTCTCTGTTCTGCCATCATCAGCTAGGATGTGTCAAAAATTTACTATGATAATAAAGGCAATATGGTTGAAGTATTTTCAACCTGTAGAATAAATTAACTTTTTTAAAAAGAAATCTTAGGCTTGTACTAGGGCGAAGAGACAAGTTATTTCAGTCTGGCTCCAATCTAAAAAACTGAGATAACTTCACTCATATTCCCTATGGATTTAAAGTGATACTGCCTCAGTCATGCTCTTGGCTCTTTGTGTCCTCCTCTGAGTTCCCTCCTCCACACAATTACGGAAACCTAATTTTAAACTCATATACTCAAATCTTCCCAAGCGTGATATATTTTGAATAAAGAGACTCCCAGAGGTGCCAGGAAGACAGTGTTTCAAGGATCTTTAGCCAGAGGTAACTAAATGAGACAGGAAAGGTCTACACATGCCATGTGAGAAAAAAAAAAAAAAAACACTACAGACAAGTTTTTTAAGGGAACTCTGAAAAGACAAAACTCAGTTTAAACTTTACATCTGGCCAATATATCTCATAACTGCTTAAGAGTTTCTGGGGCTAAAGTCAAAGACAAGATATAGGTGTCCAAGAACAGTAAATTTTGGACTTTTGCTAAAACTATTTAATCCTATTTAGTTGCCATTTGGCTTCTTTCTTGGTACCTTTCCCTGTCTGCTTGAAAACCTTAGGAGCATCTCTCAGCTGGCCTGGGAGCTGGATGAGGGAATCGGCTGCATCAGCACACATGGCACAAACAAACAGACCCAACGGCATGTAAGCCTAGTCAAATAAATGCACCGCTATTCAAATGCATATAGCAATCTTTGGGAAAGAATACCAATCTGGCTTTCAAATTAAAAAGAGATAAAGTGCTTAGCTCAGAAAAGAAATGTCTGATGTGGGGAAATATACCTTGCAAGAGCAAGCGGTTAAATCTGGAAAAGATCTAGGCAAGATCTGGATTTCCATGAGTGAGTGCCTGGAAGGGCTGGATTAGCCGTGTGGCCAAAGTACTGGCACTGCACAGCACCGTGCTTAGGGCTAAAAAGCACGATCATCTGGTGTCCTGAATGGGTTGGGGCATCTCCCATCTATGCTGGGTTTGAGAGCCCTAGAAGAAACCTCTACAAACAAGCTATCCTGCTAGCTCTGCATGCCCACCTACTTTGCTCAATTTTATAGAGACTCAAATTGCCACTTTTCAGAACCTTGACCTTTTTTCACTCTACCTACCTCCAGTTTTACCTGTAATTAGAAAAATATATTTTCCTGAAATACCTATTATACATATATTCTAAACAAAACCCACCCAAGCACTGAGAGGCAATTTGCCTCCAGCACCCCTGCTCCAAGGGCTCTGGTGGGCTCTGACGGTGAGCAGGCACTCATAATTCCCTGAGGTCACCAGGGAAAGAAAATTTGTTCCTTTTATTAACAGCTCACACAGAGCTGCCAAGATAGAACACATGCTACAGTATCTGGACCAGTGACTTCTGAGAGCACAGTAACACAAATGCAAAAAGCTCTATAAACCAAGCAATTTCTACAATGTGACTTGTGTAAGCTAAGTACAAGGATGTTGTTATTGCCAGGAAGACCCTTATGGCATGAGTGGTCTTGACAATGGGGTAAAAAATTGTAGCATGTTTTGAAAAGTAAGGGGCTCAGGAGCTGCAGGGCACCTGTGTGTGAAGGCAGTCATCATCACCTCCTCTCCAGGGCTTTCAGGACAGCACTGGAGTGCCCCAGTCCCTGTGCTCACAAGAAGCGCAGAGTGCAGGTAGATGCACCCAGCACAGCGCAGCCACTTTTGAGAAGGAGCCTGCCTAAGGACCTGGGACTGGCTTTTACCAACGCAATTCAAAGTTAGCTATCAGTAAATAGAAAAGTGACTTGAATCATAAAATTTCCTCAAGATCAGGATTCACAAGAAACAATGTACACGGCCAGGGGCTCTAGTGTTTGGGCAATGAACTGACTGCAGTGTCCAAAGGGCACATGCAGTGAGAACAGCCAAGCGTACGCTGGCAGCAAGGAATTAGTCATTAGTGAGTAGAGAAATTAATACTCTAGATACTGTAAACGAAAGGACTCAACCTGAAAGCCAATGGGATTATTATTCATTTAAACTATTTCACAAGCCATACTGTTGCCAGAAAACTTGATGATACAGAGTAAAGCAGATAAGAAAGTAAACAAGGGAAGAAGGTGAAGAAGGCTTCCAGAGGAAGTGTATGGAAAATGTCTGCATAAAAAAAATAAAAAATAAAACACATGGAAAAAGGAACAGCTTGTTACAGTTTTGAAAGAAGCAAATAGAACAAGATGATTCTTTGAGCTGCGAGCTTTAATTTTGCAAGCTACTATGAACAAAGCGGGGATCTGCTGGCTGCAGACCCAATCTCCCTGGAGCATCTGATAACCGCCTGCCAGAGTTCCTTCTGACTGGGAAAGTCCAATCAGCTCACAGACAGTTTTGCTGGACTATGATTTCTTTTACAACTGTTGAGGATGAGATGCTGTTGAAAGTGTCTGTGAGCAATGAGTGGCCAAATCACCACATTCCCAAGCTCTGCTCTCCACCACGGAAAGATCCTCAGTGCCAGGTGGGATTTTATTTAAAGGTTTACTAAGCAGTACAGAACAGTGTTTTTCAAAGAGTATAAAGAAGGCAGTTAGTAATTAAATTGTCTAAAAGCGCTCCGTCTAAGAAATTCTAATACTGGCCAGTGGAATTAAGGAAGACATTATACCTTACTGCAGATGAGAAAAAAAAAAAGGAAAAATACATACTTAGGAAAAATAAAATCATTATTTCTCTTTATTCAGAGATTAAGATTGGATTCTAGACTCTTTCCTCAATCTATGTATCAGTGAACAAGAGATGCTCTTTTCTCTAATAATTCCAGGGTTTAGTTAATGTGGATAGTAAAAGGAATAGTTTATATTTTTATAACTGCTTTTATAGCTTGCTTAAGCATACCACATAATTTACCTCATAAACATCACAATATCAAAATGCAAACTTCATTAAGCTTTAGTAAAAGCAACTACACTGTCAGCTAAATACATGATAAAGAAAATAGCAACCGAGCTACATCTTGGCTCTCATCCTTCAGAATTAGATTACTATAAATATATGCAACTGCATGCCTTGCCAAATACTGTACTTCAATGTTTGCCCATAAAATGTAATTTGAAATGCATGTAGGATGGTACAGCTTTGTAAAAGGAAGCTATTATCTGTGATAAAAGCAATTGTTGACATTAGAAATATAGACTAGAGGATTCAGATGGGAAATTTAATAAAAACAAAATGAATGCAGAAAGGAAAAGAGAGGTTAGCAACATGGCAAAGCAAAGCCAGATGTAGCAGTAAGTATCTGCGCACAGGCAAACCTGGATGCTACCTTTCTGAGGGGCAGCGCAGCTGGTTTGCCTTGTACGCTGGACGTGGTCAGCAGCCAGACAACAGGCAAGCATGTGCTTGGGTGAGAAAAAACAAGGTTAACCATACATTTCACTCTGACACGTCATGTCACTGTAAAAGATTCATTCAGGAGGCTTTTGGATTTGTTTATGATTTTTGATCAAATGCTGTCTACGTCTCCTCTTAGGTTGCATAGGTGAGCAAGCAGAAAAAAGGCCAGAGTTTGGAGTGGGCAGCGCAAATCTCCCTGGGGGCAGCAGCAGGTTTCCTCTGGTGTGAGCACGGGGTGGGAGTTTCCCCCAAACCAAGCAACGCCTGCCCATGGCCCACCCGGACCGTGCAGCACCCCATGGCACTCCCAAGGGAAAGGTCTTTTTATTCTGCTTCCAGCCTCTCTCCTAGCCTGCCACATGTGTACAACATGCACACAGCAACGCGCCGTACAGCCGCCCTTCCCCACCACGGTGAGCACCCAGGGACACGGAGAACCACCTCGGTGAGACCACCCGAGGAGCCAATAACCCACTCGGAATAATAAGAAACTTTGAATAAGCTGATTACACTGTGTGATTTTTTTTTTTTCTTTTTCAGCTTGGAAATGTCAGAAAGAGGACACAAACTAGTACGCAGAACAATCTGGCTCACATTACTGTTTTCTGGCTTTTTTTGTTTTCTTACTTTAGTCTTGTGTCCTGCAGTTGTATCACTCCATAGTAACAACCTGCTGAGTGAGAAGGGGTTTTGCAGTGCTTTTCTCCAGCTCTTGAAGCATTTCTGCCACTTAGCTACCATTTCAGAGTTAAAGACCTCCTAAACACACATTTTAAGCTAACCTAATTGTTTTCTCCCTGTTTTTAAAGAAAGTTTTTCAGTGACGAGCGGGGTAGAAAGTGCTTTGCATTGTGGAGGGAAGCAGTGCTTAGTATCCAAGGGGTACATCTGCACTAAATTATGGTGCTTTAAAGTTTGGACTGATTTTTTGATTAAAAAGCTGCTTTACCATGTTCCTTTAACTATTGGAGAGATAAGTGAGCTGGCAGTGTTTTCCTCCTGAGAGCTTAGAGCAGAGATCGAGCTCAGTGCAGAGCTCAGCAAAGCTGTGCACAGCGGACACGGCGGGTGCAGCTGGCACCTGGTACCTGCATCTTCACAGTCGAGGAAGGGGACAATTAATTTTTAAAAGTATTAACCATGCAGTTTAAGTAGACAAGCTTCTACAGAGGATTTTATCTCTATCTGTAAAACTCTGATGGTCATGAGCAGGAGTGGAGGGCACTAACGAGAACAAGACTCGCTTCAGGGAAAGGGAGCTCAGCACACTCATAGCAATAACTTGGGAGGGACTGGTCTTCTCAGCACTATTTTCCCCCTGCATAATTGGTGCAATACGGAGGCACCAGCTGTCAAAGTGGGTGGAGAGTGCAGAAATGAGGGCACCGAAAGGGGAGACAGGGTCATGTTCACCCAGACTAACCAAGAGTTAAGTGACGGGTGGAGGAAGGAAGAGCAGAAGAGACATGGAAATGCTTGTGATAATGGCACTGACACCCATGAACAGGCACCAAGCGAATGGCCAAGGGGAGATGTTTGGCTGTGGCTTACAGAGAATGACTACAGCAGGCAGCTTCCAGCATCTGCCCTGAAACCCAGTTCTAGAAGTGTTTTGAGTCAAAACCAGGAGACTTTTCCAGCTCTGCTGTGAGTTCAGTTTCTCAACATGATGAGATCCTTCCTGGCTCCCTGTGCTTTCATGTGGCAGAAGGGCTGGGCTTCAAAACAATGGCCAAATCATCTGAGTGTACAGAAAAGGAGCTGGAAAAAAAAGGTGGAAATAAAGTTGGGGTGATATTTTTCCTTTTAAGGAAACTGAAGGAGTTAGGAGAGTCTATTTTCTCCATAAATCTTTTTTTGTTTAAACTATCAACCATCTCCACTTATACCAATAAAAACATAAATACATAAATAGGAAAAAAAAAAAAAAAAAAGAAGAAGTGGTGAACAAGAAACATCAGAACTGGGCAATTTGTCTCTCCTGAGAGAATAGCCTCCAATATACATAGTTATTTCCCTCTCTGGCATGTATATGTAAGCAGTGTTATACATTATCTTCCCAGATTTGATTCCGGGCTTGAGAGCTAGAGGGTTTCATGGATGCAAGAATCTCTTCTACAGAAAACATCCTGAAAGTTTTCTGACCACTTTGCAGCCATATCTAGCCCTGGCAGCCGAAGAGTAGCTCCTCCTAAACAGTGACACACGGGCACGGACACAGAAATTGTGTTGCACCTCACAACTGCACTCCTCCTCGAGGAGCAGAGGGCGAGTAGGGGGCAGAAGGGACTTGGGGAGGCTGACGAGGTCATTCATTTAAGGAGCTGCAAAGTTATCTCATGTCTTGTGAATGCCGATCTTGTGCCCTTTATACGACTCGATGAGACCTTAAATTATATGCTGTGGAGAGCCGAGATAATAAATAAAATGAAGACTTCCTCAGATAATGGCATTCCAGTAGGCTTACAAATATGCCTCATTTGGGAACATATTACACTACAGCTTGGGACTTGCCAAATGATCTTCTGTTCTGTTTATTACCACCAGCCTTATATCAGGCTCTTATTTAAGTTTTCAATTTGTGCAGTTTTTGTTCTTCCTCAAAGAAAAGATTGTCTTTTGCTTTTAACCAAACTGCTTTTAACAGCCAGAAATCAGAACCAACAAGGGAAATAAGGAAAAATGCTGGCACTCTCAGACAGTTTTCTCCAAGTGCCTAGCTTGAGTATCACACAACTTGGATGGTTTCTCCTGTACAGCTTGCCAAGGGGACTCATGGTGTCAAGGAGATAAGGAGAGGGGAAAGATAAGCTGGTACTGCAGTGCATACATTTCTCTGTCTTGAGAATTGAGCACTGGACTCATTTTTGGAAAGATTTATTGGGCACAAAAATAAGAACTTTAGGGCAGGATAATTATTTTCTTTCCATTGTTTGAGTGAGATCCGCCCACCAAAATTATGACATCTCATCACGTCATGTCTCAAGAGAGCCCACCACCTGCAGAGCTGTGGACACAGGGGCTCCAGCCATCCTGCCAAGGACACAGAGAAAACACCTGCAAAGTCCCAGCACTGATGAGAGATGCCCTGCGCCTCCACATGGAGCTTCAGCCTCCTGCAAGCACCCAGACTTTTCCAAAGCTCCTGAGAAGGAGCCCGGGATGTGTCCTTTACCCTCCAAACAGCATCTGTCTGCTCTGCTGGGGACGAATGCCAGCAAAGCTAGATGACTTTGTACGGAGAGGGTGGCAGGTCTGGAGAGATCAGCCCGGTGGGAAGAGGTTCGGGTGCTCTGGCAGGGACAAAACAGAAGCCATGCTCACATCCCCAGGAAAGCATTGGCCAGAAAAACAGGTGGCTTTACACACAGAATTGCATCGGGAACCCCAAATAAAGTGAAATCAATTCATCCCGATGGCACACGTAGAAAGGTTTGAATTATCCAGCACAAATTGGCCAACCCCGTTCCATCAAAGCGCTCTGCAGCCCTGCTCAGGATTTCAAACATGTGTTATGAGGAGCAGCTGCTGCTCCAGGAAATGTGTTTCAGTCGGGGCAGGATCAAGCCCGGAGAATTTTTGCTGCATGTTTTAGGGAAATCAGCCTTAGTCTTAGGTATCCAAGTTGGCTGTCGTAAATATTTATTCATTAAAGAAAGTCCTTGTTTGCTTCTGGTGGAGTTTCATAGCCTTCTAAAGACTCACGAACAAGGGAAATGTATGGGCAGGGAAGGGAGGGGGAGGAATTTCCTCCCTTTCCTTATAAGTTAAAAAAAAAATTACAAAACCAGCTTGCCTTGTGGAAAATAAACTTGTCCAGTTTTGTATACATGTGTTTACTGTACAAACTTTCAATGACTCAGATGCAAAATGTGCCTCAGGTTTGTTATGTGTTTTGTTTAGTTTTCTAGCTCTCCCTGAGAAAACATGGGCCAAAGCTCAGGCTGATCTCTATCCCATCCAGGAGACTGCAGGGAATGCACAATAAAACCCCAGTCCTGTGAGTGCTTACGCATGCATGAACAGACCTGCATTCACTGGGCTTCTTCACGCATGTAATCGTCTGCAGGATCAGGGCCTCAGGCACAGTGCAGAATTTGGGTTCATACATTTGGGGCTGGAATTTGTTGCATTATTTTGACATAAACTGTTCATTGCATGTAAAAACTCACTACTACATTCATGCCCACATTCATAGCTGAAAAGGACTGATTTTAATCAAACTTTGCGACTACCGCTCTCCTTTTCCTTTCCTGTCAGCACTGATCTCCATCAGACCAAACGTGCCTTCCTTTTAATCAGCCTGCCTCTCCCACAGCCCTTCGATTAGGTCACATTTCAATTTGTGCCCGCGCAGTTGCTCCCATGCTAGTGGCTGGCAATGTTACAAACATAATTTCTTGGCATTCACAACCGAACCAAGCCAAAGACCTCCAGGTAACTACAGATAGTTCAAAACTATTTCACAGCGTTTGTGTTATTTCAGTTTTCTTGTGATGAATAAAGAAGAGCTAAAATATAGTTGATAAAGTTCATTTTACTTGCTTGGATCATTACTTTGGAAATATTTGTCTCTCATTTTGCTTTCTTGGAAAAATTTGTTATGACTTCAGACATTTAAGTGAAGGTATGAGGGTGGCTGACAATCAACAGCAATCCCATCTATCCCATACGTCCATCAGTCCTTGAAATTAAATAGCATGCAGTTATTAAAAACCAAAACCACCTCTTCCATCTCGTCATCTGCCAATCCCTTGGATTATGTAGGATCACTTCATTCGCTCAGTAGCTAATGTGGGCCCGGAGAATGCTGTCTCCCCTGAACCCTCCTGTCATCCATGTAGTGGCCAGGGCATTTGTCAGAAACTGCAGGTAAGGAGCACTAGGCAATCTGACAGGTTAAGCCTTAACTCAGACTGTATTTGTGTTTAGGGGTTCTTGCTTTTTCTTTCTGACTTTGTAATGAGAAGATCATCCTTGCTGAAACAAAGCTTTGCTTCATATTACCTCCACTTGGCACTGGACCCCTATATGCACTTAGATAGCACTTAGACTGCGTCATTTCAGTGAGACCATCCAAGATGGGAAAGTCGCCTGGAGGTTGCAAAGCCGAATTCAGGAGGGAGGACCTGCACCAAGATTGATGTTTTGGGCACCCTTTGGGCCCTCTCATGGGGCCAGTATGGGCCTTACTGGTACCAAACCTCGGTCTGGGGTCTGGTCCTTCTTCAGGGGCAAGCTTGCAGAGATACCAGCAGCTCCCAGCAAAACCCCAAGGGACACACTTGTACTGCACACAAACATTCTGGTTACTTCTCTGTTTGGAAGAGAAATATATAAGAACTACAAACCCGTTTCACGGGCTTTTGGTAGCATCCTGTTTATTGCTCCCGTAGGGACAATATGGATTCTTAAAAGCAGATGGATTCAAACACTCCGATGATCTGGTGTGGGAGCAAAACAATGGGCCAGATTATTTTTAAACCCGTTTTAAACCCCAAAAATATACCCATTGCACAGGTAAACTATGCTGTCCAGTACACACAAAATGTGTGGGACAAGGTAGACAACAGTTTCCAACAATTTTTGCAGATAGACCTTAGAAAAAAAAATCTTAAGGCAAGAACATGGCAAAACAACGGTGCAGGAAAAAAAAAATTTGCTTTGCCCTAAGGAACAGTCAGTGTCAAAAAACTGATCCTGAAGAAACTCAAGACATTACCAGGAATAAGAAAACATAAAATCCATGAATAAATCCTTGCAAGCAGAGCACCCATGTTGCTTCTCTCTAATTCTAGAGAAGGCTAGAGGTGAATATCAGGCGGCCCAGCCTGACCTTTTGTAGGTCAGCATTACTTCTGGGCTGAAACCGATGTATATACATACACACACATCAAACACATGCATATGCACTTTAAACTGTGTAACTAAAACCAAACTGTATGGTATAAATATCTAGGTATTATATAGCATATATAACAAAAGCTTCTCTTTAAAGCCTAGTGGGCCCTCTGCTTTGATGAGTTAACATATTTCAGAGGGTGTGTATCTTATTCATGATTAAAGCTTATATATTTCTAGCACCAGACGAAATTAAACCAATTTGCTGATCCTGTAGGTAGTCCGGTGTTAGAAAGAACAGTTGTTTCTTTTTACATGGTAACTAAATAATCATAGGTGGAGGGGAATTAACCCACATCAAAAAAATAAAAGAACCAGTTTTCCTAAATGAAATTTTTTCATGTGAAAGAAGTGCTTTAAAGAAACTAATGAAGCCTAAATATTGCGTAATAATTTGTCATGTTAATGTTGGTATCGTCACTTAAAATTTAGGTTACTATATTACTATAGATGCTATATTTTTCAGATAGCCAAAGTGCGGCAAAAGCAGAGTGTCATAAAAAAACAGTTATGTCAGATAGGGATTATTTTCAGCTGTGACATTTTCATATGCAAACTCCAGGCTGTAGTTTGTCTGAGCAGCTTCTGTGTTCGAAGCTGTCCAGCATTTTTAAGAGAACTAATGTATCCACTTTGATTTTCATGAAATTCAGGACATGGAAGATCAAATACGCTCAATAATTGATGCTAAATGTCAATGACATACCAGCAGAAAGGAATGTTTTTCCACATGAATGCGGTATGAACGGAATGTGTTGGGAATAATGTCATTACCCCCGACACTGAAGCCGTTACTCGAGAGCACATCTCTTCCCAACAAATGCTGCAGGTTGAAGAGGGTGGTACGAGGGGCTCCTCTCCCAGTGCCAAACTGTGTAGGGTGCTTTGTACGGGTCTGCACTGGGGCTTCTGTTTGGGGGCTGCAATACCACAGCACTTTCCCTAAAAGCGTATATTAAAGGTTGGCTTTAGAGGGTTTTCAGCTTGGAACAAAACACAGAAGGGAGTTCCAAATGACTCCAAATAAATATGCCAACATGTCTAAGCTAGACACATCTGTCATAGACTTACAAACTTAATGAATGCAATGAACACAAGCTTGGATTAAAAGTTCATAACTTATGCTAAGGTTTCCAAACACAACTGGTGATTTTGGATGCTGCAGTTTTTATTTTCTTTGCATAGTATATTGCTATGAGGGCTATTTTGCAGAAGAGGACAGCTGCTCTGAAAAATCAGGTTGCAGCCCAAACTGGTTGCTTACAACATCCTTTTTTGAAAACTTTTAGCCTGGCATTCAAGATTCTCACAGGCATCACAGGCACCTGTGAAAGAAGCATAGGAACTGTGCAGGGTCTGCACCTCCATGTAGGCAGGGTATATCTCTGCATACTTCAGCCCTTCCATACTGAAGTTTGGGGCTGCAGAAACATGAAATACATGCATTAAGCAGCGAAACGTGAGTAATGGTTCTAAAAGCATCAGCAGGAGAAACCTAGAGATCCTCTTACAAATGCATAAAGAAAATCAAAAGCCTGACTCTTCTCACTTGCCAAGGGAAGTTAACCTATTTACACAAACATCTGGCTCCACATCCAGCAAAGGGAAAGCAAGTAATCAATTGCCTTTTGGGAAGACAATTGCAAATAAAATTTGTTAGCCAGGGTGCTGATTTCTCATCCACTCAGAATATTTTCACCAAGAGGAAAAGGCCCATCTTCCTCATACTCCTGCCCTCTTGGTAATCTTCAGTGGCAGTTAAAAATCTGTCTCTCAAACCCTCCAGTGTTTTGAACTCAAGCAAAAGATTTGGCAGCCGTAAACCTAGCATGGGTTCGTTTTAAATGATGAGAGGAAGCAGGCTGACAGTGAGCTGATTAGAAAGCTCTCAGAGTCCTCCCGGCTGACCAGGGAGAGGAGAAGAGCTGTCTGCATGTGTCGTCAGAGCAGGGACTCTGCGCAGCCCAGACGGACTCAGCATCCTTGGTTAGCTGGGGTGCACATGGAAAAGATGGGTCAGGAAGTGCAAAACTGCCCTCACCAGCCTTCCTGCTCCTGAAGCCTTTCCTGTTTGAAAGCCTCTGCTTTGAGAGCATGTTTGAAGATAACAAGGGAGGAAATAATGAAACACTATGGTAAAGACTAGATGAATTTGAAGAGACAACTGCAAGCTGTTTCCTGACCTCAGCCTTATCTGCAGAGTCCCAGAAAATAGCCCTTTCTCTGTGTTCTATAAATAATCGTTATGATTTGGGTGAAATACTTGATTTAATTTCTGCCACTGAGTGCTGGATAATGAGACATGCTTTCCACAGACCATAGGGCCAACTATTTTTCTATCTATGTTTTGCAGCAGAGAGGAAATACTTTGTAGAATCCCTTTGCGGAGAGCATAGGGGGTTAAGTAAGCGGTATTTATGCACATTGCAGAAAATGAAGATATGTATCTGGGGTTGGAAAAAAGGGTTAAAAGCATGGATTCCAAAAGCCATATCAAGGTTATTAAATCTACAAAGCAACAAGCATTAAAAATAATTCAGCCAAAAAAATAAAAATAAAAATAAATAAGGGAGGAAATTACTTCATTGCAGCCCACACTGCATTATCGTACCAAAAGCCCTGGAATCTGGGTTTTCCTTCCAAAATGGCAGCTGATAGTGGCTCTAAACAAAAGGTCACTGGGGAAAGAGAGAACAGAAGGAAAGCACAGAGCAAGTACAAGCAAAAGATGCTTTGGAGCAGCACTGGTTTAAGGCCTTAGGTGACCGCTGTGGCCTTGTGCACTGCATGGGCTGCCAGGAGAGACCGACCCGTTCACCCTCTCTGCAACAAGGAAACCCAGGAGAGCTGGAGCAGACATGTCCCGGCTCTGATCTGCCAACAGCTGGGCCTCTCCTAAGTGCACTTTGTCCTGCAGAGCCACAACTGCACATTTCACCAGAAATCGGTCAAACGTGGCTCAACACTCACGGTCCGGGCAGGTCTGAGGACACCAGGTGCCCGTGGCAGCACCTCTGTTTGCATAAGCAGATCAGCTAAATGGCTTGGTTCACGCTTAAAGTTTCTCACTATTTAGTTAGGCTGGTACTATATTTTCATTACAATTTTTATCCAGCTGTAAGAATACAGTGAAACTTGTGTGAGTCCACCATGTTAAGTCCCTACCTGTCTTAAAGGACCACCCCTAGGGTATCCTCAAATTTACTAGCTACAGCTCTACTCTACCTCTGCAAGAAAACAACCTCCGTGAAGCAATCAATTTTTTGCTGGTCCCTTGAGCAGTCAATAAAGCAATTTACACTGCAGTTCATTCCTGCTACCTTCATAAAGGGGGAAAAAAAGTTCTTTCCCAACCAAAAACCTGAAGCAAAATCCAGCTCAGCCTTACAGAAATGTCCATAAAAATAGCCATCTTAGATAAAGTTGGTCTTGGGGGTGGAGTGCAAAGAGGGTTGTTTTGTTTTTTTCCTGCATAGTGAAATAACTGGGCGTAATACTAATAAAATCTTTCACTGAGTTTCCTGGGGTCTGAAAGACACCTGTGAGGGTTATGACAAAAGTACTGTGTGCGGTGGCTGCACTTGGAGCCGTCCCATTTATGGATCCATTAGCAACTTTGAGGTACCCTGAAGCAGAGGCTGAAGCAGTCCCTGTAACTGAGTCATCTGCGGGGCAGCCACCTTAGCTCTTCTGGGTGCAGATGCCTAATGGTCCTGGTGCCACCAGGGCTCATAAGGGTGCTGGCTCTACTCGGTTGGGGATGTTTGCACCAGACCTTGCTGCCCATATGGAGGCAAAGGTGGTGGTGGTGCAGTGGACGATGTTGTTTGGCAACACTAGTGCCTTCTGCATGCTGTCACCAGGGCCATGGGGATGGACAAGGCCAGTACGTTCTGTATGGTGTCCCCAGACTAAAGTACCAGGAGATGCTGCAGCCTCCTACACAGAGGGGCTGGGAGGGCTTAAACACTGCCTATGGACAGGTTCTGTTCTTGCCCAGTTTTCAGGGACACCCAGGGGTTCTTGGTCTATGGGACCCAGCAACACAGCTGTGTTTTGTATCACTGATGGGCTTTTTTTCCCCTGTCTTTCCTAATTTGGCTCTTTCCTTAAGTATCAGAGCCTCATGATACTACCAGAGAAACATTATCATCATTTTGTTGAAATGCAGATCTATATTAAGCAGAGATCCTGGAAAAAGTCAAAGAGGGGGAGAAGGATTCATCAGCGCAGGCAGACACATTTTTGTGGAGGCAGCTGACCCATTCTCCATAAAGCATCTGGAGGTCCCTCTGTATTCCCAGTAAGCCTGGATGCCTCCAGTTGACTTCCCATAAAAATTCTGAGGGGTCTTTGATCTCAGGGTACATATCTTAATAAGAAGGGGAGGGGTAAAGCCTCAGAGGCCAGGAGCAGCACTTGACGGTAGTTCCTGTAGCTACTCAAACCCTGGCCAACCTTTCAGGCCCAATGCCAGAGATCACAGATTTGGGTTGATCAGTCCTGGTTTTAAAAAAGCAGAGCAGAGCTGTTCAGGTCAAATCTGATGTGTAACTCCAATTGTCCTCTGTGGCGGGTGGGGAAGTTCATTAAAAACAGGATCATAGGAGAAAAAACAACAACAACGAAAAAAGATGAATGAGAAATTACGTATCTAAAGTATCAGAGTCCAAGTTCAGATATCATTTAATGTCTCGTCCACTTTCACGACTCAACCTCATCAAATTCTCTAGAAGTGGAAGGGATTTTGAAAGTTAAGTGTTTCACTGGAACATACTATATCCTCATATCTTCTCAGCCAACAGACATCACAGAGCTTTTGTATTTTACAATCTATTATTTTTGCTGATGCTAGAACCAAGTTCTGACGCTGGAGGAGATAAAACTTATCCAAATGATAACACTGTAAATGGCCCTAAAAATAAACACTTGTTCAGAGATTCTTTACTTATGTGTCTGACTGAAATTCCTCCATAACAGAAGAATTTGAGACTGCAAACTGCAATGGAGAAGTCAGATCTTTACTCCTTCCTGATGTACCATTGACTTAATGTGTGTGGTGCATTCATATGCCATTTTTCCTCCAAGAAACAACTCTATTCTCAAATATGCTGGAATCAAAGGGACAGATTCTGCTCTCACTCACGCTTCTTTCCTCTGCCAGAACTCTGCTGCTGTTAATAGGTCTCTGCAGACATATAAAAGCAAAAAAAAAAAAAAAAAAAAAAGAAAAGGAAAAAGAAAGAAACTATTGACTATCAAACCATCCTGACTGTTAGAAAGAGACCTTTTCTCTGTGCATCAGAGTTAGCTATTATCTAAAACACTGGAGTTACTCTGGAAATAGAAGTCAGCTATTGGGAATTTAAGCTGAGGCCTGAATAAATAATTTGAGGCTGATATAAAGTCAGGGCATATAAACTGAGAAATCTATAGCTGCAAAAGCAGTGGTTTTGTTCTCGTTCTTCAGCCCACCTCTCCAAAAGGGACACACTCCAAAATGCTGACATTGAGTACTTAGAACAAAAAAAAGATCCCTATGAATGGAAACCTGTAGGCAGCAGATAGCACACAGTAGACTTTATTGCCTATTATCTAGGAGCCAGAAGAATGAAATGTAAAAATAGAAGCAATAACCTAGTGATGGGCAACACCCCAAAAGTTCGTTCTGGAGACAATATCCCAGGTTATTTGAAAAGCTTCCCTGGAGCTGGGATGCTAATCTCTCCAGAGCAAACATTTATGGTAAACACGGGACTTCCTGGCTTGGTCTTCACAGGATACAGTGCAAACTAAACCTCTCATTTTTTTTTCAACTACATCCACTTCCACAATGTGGAGAAGGCCACAGTGACTGATACTCACATCTCCATAGGGCCCGTCTTGTGGGGAAACTAATCACTATACAAGTATCTAATAGCTCTGAATAATATAAAAGACAATGAAAAGCTAGCAGGTCTCAGAAAATACATTACTTTTTAGTGAAAGGACAAGTGAGTGACTTAACTCCATTGCCTGAAAAAGAGCAAAAAGTAAGCTGTGTTTAATTTTAAAAGCGGGCTGTATTGGAGAGGGCACAAGAGAAAATTGCTGAAAATTTTACTCCCAAGACCCCTGTGCTTTATGTGTCCCCTTTATGTGAGGCATCAATATCCTAAGACCATTTGCACAACAAGAGAAAGAAGGGGCAGTCAGAAATACTGCCATGTTTACTACGAGTGTATTTCAAGGCTGTTTTCTCAAACACACTTTGCATATACATTTAGTCACAGGAAAAAAAAAAAAAAGTAATTCATTCACCAATTTCTGCAGTGAAAATTATTTCAAAATTTATTCTGTCAATGTTCCAGGCAACACCTGATACAAACTTCACTGTAGTGCACCCATGTCCATGCATGTACATGTGTGCATGCACATACATGTCAACAGTCCATCAGGGGTGTTACATATCTTTCAAAAATGGTTAGTTGCATTTTATCTGGAACTAGAACTAAACATGGAGATGAGAAGATGAGCAACAATCAACAGAGCTGTAATGCTGAGGCTCCATCCAGGCATTGGTCTGCTCTCACACATTCCTGCTTTTCAGGCATTTGTCATCCTGGACATTTCACCTTTTAGACATTTTATCTTATGCAGAGCAAGAACAGTGAGTCATCTTTTAAGCATAAACTTGTCTTTGTATCTTTTTATACCTTGTTCTTCCTTATGGCTTTGGACTACAAGACATGCATGACTGTACAATACTGTATGTACTTCATGAGAACCATACGTGCATGACAGAAACAGAAAAATGGCCTAAGATGAGAAGATATGAAGTAGTCTGAAGTGCCATGAGCAAAATTTTAATACACAGCTTGGGGATGCAATTTGCTCTTTGGTTGTGGTGATCTGGAGGAACCTAGGGCTTTCAAACAGATAGCAAAGCAATACGGTCAGCAGGGAATGGAGCTTCAGTTTATTATAGCCAACAGGAAAAAAGGTTCATCTGAAATTCCTAAGGTTTGGAAGGCCCTCAGCTGAAACTGAGGCTATTCAGGGCACAGTTAGTTTCTAGAGGTCCAAAAAACATAAAAGCAAGAAAAATCAAGCAGAATAGACAAAGAAAAGAGAAGAATATGATAAAGTGCAGAAAGGGAAAAGCCTGAGTAGAAGGAAATGTGAAAGTTTTATTTTTGGCCGTAAGTCTTTTTGTAGAAAGCAAACACTGCATAAAGGATACACTAGTGCTCCAAAAACCACATCTCAGAGATACCATTAGCTCAGGACATTCACAGCATATATAAGCTCAAAAAGACAAATATATACTTTGCATAATCACAGTCCGAATGAAGATTTCAGAGACCATTACCACACCAAAAGGCTAAACCAGCCAACCACAGTCTCACTGGCTACAGAAGAGCTGCTTTCTGTAACATCAGCTCAGCCCCACAGACCTCCTGAGACGACAGAAATGACAGGAAAGCAAAAGCTTCTCTGCATGGAGGGGCCAAATCCTGCCCAGCCAGTTGCATGACGTGGGGTGAGCTATGCATAATTATCTGAGAACAGAGGCATAAAGCATAAGAAAATAATGCTTTTTTGCTTTTCTTTTCTTTTTTTTTTTTTTTTTTCCTTTTTCTTTTTTTAAAGCAGTAATTGTTTCCTATGGTTTCACAGAGTTTTGCTGAATAAAATGCATTTGTTACATTATAGCAGTGGGGTCACAGAAACCATAGTAAGGGAGGAAAATGCAGGAAGATTATATGTTGTAAGAAGTCTTAGCTACAGTAAAGATGAACATAAAAAGCAAAACTGAATAGAGATCTAGAATTTCTAAATTACCCTTGGCCCAAATGTCTGGCTTACCACTGAAACAGTGTAATTATAAAGCTGGCATAAAACAGGACATGTATCTAGTTACTAATTTCTTACTAGCAATAGCAGCAGAACAGTTTCTGCCAGTAGCGGGTCTCTTGACAAAAACCTTGTGTCTTCTGCATGATGTGACCTATAGGGAAAAACTGTTTTTAATCAGGCAAATCTATAAATGGTATGCAGTTGTGGTCGCTCCTCTCAGATGTCAGAGGAACAGAGGAGAAAGTGGGGGAAAGGGAGGGGGGATCTTCACTGTAATTTCTGATTTAACACTTCACTTTCCCTGAAATTCACAGTGGAACTTGTAGTTGCAGGGCAGTGCCTCTGTCATGTAATCAGCGATGAGAGAAGCATCACCTGACAAGCAAGGAGGAAGGGAAAAACAAAACAACATCAAAAAGAAACATTTCCTGGTAGTATTATTTTAGCCCCAGTGCCCCGGTTTTGATCGCAAATACAGATCTTTTTTCATGGCTGCAGTGCTGAGCTCAGTCACTCTAATCTCTGTTTTCCAGCACACACTTAAGCCTAAGCACATAAGCTGCACCACTAAGGTCTACGGTGCAGCTCCTATGCCAAAATGTTAAGCATATGTTTAAGTATTTCATTTGGTCTGTCCAAGGCTTGGAGAGAAAATAATTCTAAATTGTTTTCTTTCTCTGCAGTTGTGGTAGATGTTCATGAAACACAGCAGTCAGTGTAATGGTGTTAGTGAATTAATAAATAAATGTGTATACCATATCATAGTCTACATAAGGATTAGGGTTGCGTGAAGATGTTTGTCTAGCCTTTTTGTTACTGTAAAAAATGGTTTCAACAAAACTTGAACTTTTTGCCAAAAGTTTCTGCTTTCCACAGAGATGTTTGAGCTTTTGATAAGGATCTAAAAACCTGAAAACCTAATAATTTGACTGCACCTCAAATTGTACAGATTTTGGTTATAAAGCTTCTAATTTTCTGAAGAAAAGACAAAATTTGGGTTTGGAGCCAAATCCCAGTTATTCAGTTCTTCAGCTGAACATATTTCCTCAGAGAACACATGACAATCAGATTTGTGTTGGAAAAGCTTAGTCCCTTTCACAAAAAACTCAGTTCTATTAGCCAAACTGAAAAAGCTCATCTATGTTTAGCATTTAAAGTTTTAATTATTCATATACATATGTATATATATTTCCATATTATTTTATATATTACGCCAGGATGTCCAGGGGCTGCTAGGGTACTTAAGCGTTTAGGACCAGTGATCCAGAGTGGTTCTGAAAGTCATTAAAAGCTGGGTGAGAAAGCGGCTCCCGTGACAGCCGGTTTGCCGTGATTGATGGTTGCGGTACGTAAATGTTATGAAATCTCACCATTATCTCCTTGTCTCCACACCGTGCCCACAAGCAGCAGTGAAAGGCAGGAGGAGCAGACGTGTCAAATCGCAGGCACAGAAGCTCTGCAGGCAGCTCTTGCCCCTCCAGCTTTTCCAAATGGTTTTCTGAGTGGCGTCACAACATTGCTGCAAAGTTGGGAAAAGGGTCACCAAGGCTGGCAGATAATGATTTTCAGAGGCAAACAAACCTATGACCTGAAGAAATGCTTTTGCTCTTACAAAAAGCACACACACACATCCACACAGACATGCAATAAAAGAGGTCACTGAACTGTGCTTAGCTAGGTTGTGATTTCTTGCCCAGTTTATGGGCAAAGGTGATCAGCAGCTATCATCCCCTCTGAAACAAGCAGCACAGTCCTCGCCGGTGGAGGCACGACAGCAGTTGCCCAACGCTAGCTGCATTTCACCATCCAACTCTGGGTGAAGCCAAAATTTTGTCAGGACGGATAGCTTAGGTCCTCCTAGATATTATCAGCCAAGCCTTGCTCCACTGTGTCTCCTTGTGACCCACAACCAGTAACTGAACATTGACACCTCAGCAAACCCATGGCCCCTTCCACCTCAGCAGCCTCCCCCAGGCCCTGGGAGCCACCGCGCTCTCTGCGGTGGGACACGCACCCATCAACCAGCACGTAGGCATCTCCCCGCACTGGACACAGGTCCGAGGGTGCAGTTTGCTCCCACACCCTGTCGTGGAGCTAAATGTACTGCACCCACTCGTGTGACCTGTTCGTGCACGTGCACATTCTTGCCATATGGCCATAGGTGCTGTGTTATAGTAAAGGGCATTTGCAAGTCAAGCCTTGCTTGACTATTCCTTTCCTTCATATCTGCCCCACAGCACAGAAACATGCAATTCCATAATAACTTCCAAACTGGGACACATACACCACACCAAAACTCTATTTTTTTTCTATGGCATTGATCTTTCTGAACTATCTATAATTCCCACCAATGGAATCAATGGGGTTACCTGAAGAAAAAGACAGTTTGTGAATAAAAGCAGCAGAATCTAATCTTTAGCATAGATGCCTTAGATGCCATTTGCTCCTTCTCACAAGCTTCATTCTCAAATTTGAAGTTTGTATTAAAAAAAGACTTACTGTCATACTCTGATTTGTTTCCCCACTGATGTCATTCACATCATCATAAAGACCAGACTAGAAGCCTTCAAAGGAAAAGGTTTGTTTAAGCAAAAAGATATCTTTTCTTGTCTAACTCTTTGAGATAAAGCAGCTGATATCCACTGCTTTAAGTGGAACCTTTATATCAGGAAAAAGAGAGTGTAGGGGGAAAAAAAAGGGAAAAAAATCTTCAAACAGTCTGACCCTAAAAACTTTATTTTTCATCTATGAAACAAAGACGAGTTTTCACTTTTACCCAACCCTAGTAAAGAATCATCTATTTTCTATGTACCAATAAAAACAATCCAACTAAAAAAAAAATCTGCCAGAGCTTAAATGTGAATTTAGTTCACCAAAAAATGCTTGTTCCCACAGGCTAAAAGCCTTTTATAAGTTACATTCAACCTTTCCTCTCTGATTATTATAGACATAAATTACAAGGTGAGATAAAATATTTAGTCCTTTTTTTAGAGCAAGAGGCTGGGGTTGGTTCCCTTAGTTGCTGCTGAAGAATAAATTGTATCATTATAACCCTCTTCTGGGTCTTGTTATTTTGACTTTTTGACTCTCACTAGCTGCAGTCTATACAATGCACAACTGTATTTGTTCACAAGGAATGCTTTGGTTCCTTCTGACTTTTTCCTTCCCACTTCCTAATGGTTTACATGTAGAGGCAGAGCTTTTGAAAAATTACCTAACACATACTATGTTTAATGACTACATTTAAACATACTTCAGCTACAAATCTTATCAGCTGATTACTTAACCTTTGTGGATAGGCTAAATATTTTCTTCAACACTTAAATAAATATGATACATGGTTCCTGTGGAAAGCCTAATGAGAAGGAAGTAGTTTTTAAACTTAAGTCAAGACTTTTCATTTAATTTATTTTATCTTTATTTTTTTGCAAGTGATCAAAGAAAACAGTTTGCATGGCAGTTCTAAATTGCTAAAAGACAAATTAAGTACTAAAGTATTCATTCCTCTGTACTTTGGGGGATGGGAGTTGCATGCCATCTGGAAGAACAGTCATTTACCATAACTCAAGTATTTACCATAAATAAATATAGTATGAAGTGGGAAGTGAAAAGTCAAAATCCTGCCCCTCTTCAGGATGCATTTAAATAATGAAAAGCAAGATGCATTTACTTATTTCAGATTTCACTAACATATATATATATATGAAATATCTAAAGATTCTCAGCTTCCCTGAATGCTGCTGCATCGGAATCTGTGCACCAACCCCAGTGCCTGACAGGGCCCGACCATCCTGTCCAGGTCACGCAGGAGACACTCAAACCTATGTGGCCGCACACCAGTCAAGGTTGGGTGCTTCAAGGTCCACAGCGTCTCCCCTTGTCCAGCAGCCTGGCCTGGAGCTGGGGAAAAGCTACACGGTGGCTCCAAAAATGCACTGGACACTGGGGCTGTGAGGTGAGGAGCCAGATCAGGGCTTCTCCGGCTTGGCAAGAGGGTCGACAGCGGGTCAGCAAGTGGCCCTTAGCCTGCTGCTTTTCACAAGAAGAGGAAAGCTGATTGCTTTGTACCCACACACCAAGAGATGTGCTAGCGAAGACGTCCGCAGCCACCTCACGTCCGCAAAGAGCAGAGGCTCACTGGTGGCAGGGGCTGCACAGCCCCATGGCCCCAGCTGGCACAGACACTGCCCTTGGAGCTGGCAAAGGCTGGGACAGGACTCAGGGAGGACCGTGGCCCCCGCTCCCCAGTGAACTGATCCTGCCCAAGGACTGACCGAAGCTGTTAGGGCCAAACTATGGAGATCCACAAAATCCAGGACATAGCCCAAAGGAGTGCAACAGAGAGGGAGCTGAAGAGTCTTGACTGCCCTTTCTCAAGTCAAGTCTACTATCAAAACTATCCAAGTCACGGATGTCCTATTTTTTTGAACCCAAAATACAGCACCCACAAAAATTTGGACAGGGGTTCACAGAGAGTGTGAGGGAGGACTCTTGGGCTTTACACTAGGACAGAATGAAGGAGAATGTGAAAAGACCTTGATGTCATGAAAGAAAGAAGTTGAATAGGTCAAGAAGCAGGGATGTGAGCTTAAGGAAATGGCAAGGCACACAAGGAAAGATAAGGAGAGATTGTATAAATAAACAAGCACATGGAAATGGAACTGAGAGCACTATGAACAAAGCCTTACTCTAAAGCTCTGGTTTGTGGTCCTTTTTCAGGCTGTGAACACCTGGAAGGTTTCACAGGAGATGTGGCTCCTTTTAGAAATTTCCCATACGGACACTGCTCCATAAAACACAGGCCAACTTGCTTTCCTTATCTGTCTTTTGCAGATCCTGCAGAAGTGGCTGGAGATATCTGTGCTTTCTTCCCGTGTATGCAGATCCAAGCCTGGAAGGTTTCCTGCTCCCATAATTAAAAATGAAAAGAAGCGAAACAGCAAAAAGGAAAATAAATAGAACAAGCAAGCTGGGCTTAACACGCCTTTGGTTGCCTGATCTGTTTGGAGAAGAGAAAACAGAGAGGTAACTGAAGCAGTGTTAGTTTAACTGCTACTGGCCGCCTATGTCAGCCCAGCTCAGAAGCTGAAAATTAATGAGTGTACTTACATAGTTTTAATTACTGTTCTTAACTCCTGAGTGTAAACTCCATCTACCCACAGGGAATCTTGTCCTCACTACTACAGATAGGTATTAGTGGCATTTAATAGTCAAGGAATTGGTTTGTATCTTTTCCTCTGACATTGTTTTAACCTTCAGGGATGTTTGTTAGATCATGTGTTTAGGTCTACAATAATTTTTACATCCTGTGTGTCAAAAGCAGAATATGTATTGTACCTGAAGCTCAGAGAGTAGTTCGTATAGACATAGCCGTTATAGTCCTTTTACTTTATCATTATATTGAACTTGATCTGAAGTTCGGGAAGTATTTTAAAAGCCAATTCATGTTTACATTGGTCAACTGAAAGATGTGGCAGCAGAAAAGTCAGCACAAACTCTACAAGCCCACCAGGGTAAGGTTATGCATGTGGTTTGCCAGGCCACGCTTCTGTCTTCACATCTCCCATGTCTTGCATTAGCTGAAGTCTGTTCCTCGGACAGTCTAAGTGAAAATACAAGCACAACAAACACTCTGATTTTCACTACTGTGAATTAGGAAGTATAATGAAGAGCAAAAGTGATTTGCAGGTTACATTCTGTGCCTTATATCACCAGTTCTTGTCCACCCCATGGACAACAGCCCCTTCAAGTGCCCGTAGGAGGGCAATCAGCCGACAGTAGTTTTCTTAATGTTTGAATACTTTTCTTCAGATGCTAGTACGATGGATGAGATTGAACATGGAAGACCAGAGGTGTAAGCACAGGATGGCAAGCAGGAAGAAGGCTGTGGGAATGGAAATTACCACTTACGAGTTTGGTAACTAAAGCTCAAAGGCTGAGATCTTTGTGTGCCAGTCACAGTGACCGATCGTCTCCAGTTCAGAGCTGAAAGAGGTATAAACTAAAATTACAGGTTCAGTGACAGGTCACTGTACATTTACAAGGACATTTATTGCACAAGAATATGCAGTCTCACAAGCTGGGTGATCCGCAGTAGCAAAGTTATTGCCTAGATTTCAAAAGACTTTTCAAAACATGTTCCCAAAGGTTCTTCACAGAAACTCACCTAATAGGCAAGTTCTAAGGTGGAACACGTAACAAAATTCTGCAATGCAACGCTTGTAAGTTTAAGAGAATCGAAGCGCTATGTTTCAAGCATACAAAGAATCAGCATGATAGCCATATTCGTGCTGGGTTTTTTTTTTTTTTTTTTTTTTTTTTTTTTTTTTTTTTTTTTTCTTTTTTTTTTGTCAGTGATCTAGGCAACCTGGGTTGAAAAGCTGTCCCTTTGCTAAGTGCAAACAAAGGTTTTGTGGATTATACATACTTTTCAGGCTCCACTGAGTAAATCTCTGTTTTGGAAAGTGTTTTGAGGGAAATAATAACTAAAAACATAGGAACAAACAAAAACTGGAACAAAATGCAACATACATCTAACAAAGGCAGCTTGTCCCTGTCTACTGGAATACTCTGCTTTTATAGACAAAGGAAATATGGGAAGATGTTGTTTATCTGGACGACAACAAAGCATTTGATAGCATGCCAGGTGGAAACTATTAGTTCAAGTACAGAAAGCAGGGATTAGGATAAAAATTGCAAAGTTGTTAAGGAATCAGCTGCAGGGGAAGGGGCAAAGGTTTGACGAAGTAGGAAAATCAGTAGCAGAGTTTCTTGAGAGTTAGTATTAGTATTGACTCTGTATTTTTAACACTTTTGGCCCAAAAATAATGTGTCTAACAAAACTTTCTGTCATTGGAGAGCACTGTTCCTATAGAGAAGAAGCAGTATTTTACCCAAGAACAGGGTAGGCTTGAAAAACAAATGAAATGGAGTCAGATTTCATAAAAGAAAATAGAAGGACTTGAACTTAAGTAATCATAAGATTTTCTGATATAAAGTAAGAATTTGTGCAAAATGTGTATGAATCAGCATCATGGCCTGACCACTGGAAAAGGTAGGTGTCACCTAGAATATAGTAAGGTGTTTCTACCACTACAAGGAAACTACAAGGAAAGTATTATTGAAATCTCTGACCTCTTAAAGAATACCACGTCCAGTCTTGGTCACCAAGGCTATGTGTATGCTTCTAAAAGAAAACATGCTATGCATGGGGCTCTAGGTTAGAAGCAGCACAGCACAGAGCATGTTTATAAGGCTAAACTTTCTTACCCCCACACCAGCGTCATATCAAAACTGCCTTTAAGGGATGATCCCTAGCCTTCTACAGCTCCAAAACGAGCCCAGATATTGTCTGGGAGAGTGCTAACTGATACAAGCAAAAACCTTCTGTTGGTGAATCTAATGTGGACATGGGAGACTAATCCAGGGTTCTGTTTAGTTTTTTGGGGTAGGCTGTGTTCAGGACGTGCTCAACTCATACATGCTAAAGAGGACAGCTACCAGGATGAAAGGAAAAGCAGAGAACATCTTACAAGAAGAGATTAGGAATGTTCGTGTGTCATCTAGGCTGAGAAAGTAGATGACTGGGATAGCTGAGATGAAGAGAAGAAACATTTAAACTTAAAATGTGCTGTGAGTAAATTAAGATGGGAATAAGAAGACTATCCATTTATCCAGAAGAAAGTGTTGGAGCAGCCTTCTAAAGGAGATAGATAAACAAAAGATTTAATTTTAAGAAAGAACTTGGTAAGGTTTTACAGAAGATATTATAGCTATGTGCTGATGTAGCAATCCAGGTGGATATAAAGATGACAGACACTGTGTCACAGTGTATTACAGTCCTGCTCCACAGACTGAATTCTCATTGCCACTCTCCAATTTTTATGCATTCACAAAACAAATCAACATTTACAAATCCTGGGCATTTTCCTAGAGATTTCTGATATAGATGAAGGTAAACAGATGCACCTTCATTCTGTCCACTTCTGGGTGCGCATCCTTATCCCCAGCCAGTGACACTTCTTTACCCAACAACACAGAGCAACTTCAGTGGAGACACGAAAAACTTCAATAAGAAGAGCCACAAAAGGTTGAGTTGCGGGTTGATGATTTTGTTTAGCTGGTCCAGTTCTACTAAAGAGCAATTAAACAGAAAGGGGACTTATCTTCTTCAGGAAGCGTGACACATATTTTTTATAAATCTCTCAATGGTAATTCTAAAAACAGACAAAGATAAACAGGAGTGGGAGAAGCTATACTTAATGGCTCACACATTAATTTCAGCTATGTCTTGTTTCACTTATACATACAAACAGCTGCATAATCTACTCATCAGCTAAGCTGAGCCTCTCCTTACATTTCCAGAGGTCATAACCATTAGTTATTCCCATATCATAATTTAAAGTAGCTGTAAACCACTTCTAGGCTGAAATTTGTAGATCATGCCTCACCATGCTAGCAAACTGACTCGAGACTTCCAGGCGATACTCAAACATTTCATGCTCAAAAATGCGCTGCGAGATAATGGAAACAAATAAAAACATATAATAAAGTATGCATCTGCTCATTCATGAGTGACTGACACATATGTAATTGAGCAAGAGACACACTTTTTTCTTTGTTCATTCCATTACTCTGTAGCAACAGAAATGACTCACCGAGATCATTCTGGGTTCTACTAGATTTTCCCAGTGCAGAGATCATGGGAGGAAAAAAAAAATCGTGACAATATGCTATGTTAGAAAAAAATTTATAGACAGAAAAAGTATTTGCTACTGTATACTCTGCAATCTTTAGCTGGATTGCAACACCAAGGCTCATAGTCCCATTTCATTCAGCATAAAGCCAAACTGTGAAGAACCACAGGCTGATATCAAGAAGAAAAGGCACTTGCCTTTTCTGTTTCCTTAGGAAAACAAAACTTTTGTCATTTCTCTCAGGGGCAGAGAAGAGAAATGGAGCCCACTACATGGGTAGCCAGGCATAAGTGTGTGTAGTGGGGTCAGCTTCTTCGAGACTGGAGCAAACCCAGGCTGAGCTCCTTACCCTTCTCTCCGCTCATGTCCTGGATGTTCCTCTCCCTTCAGGCTACTTCTGCTGTGATGAGGAACTATGTACATAAAATCTATCCTAGAGCTGAAAAAACTTCTACTTCTTTAGCAGTTGCACTGAACACAGTATATTCCCTTGAAAACAAAAAGGTTTTGACAGCAACAAAGATTCAACAAAAAAAAAAAAAAAAGAGCCTCTATCTGCCAAACTTTTTCTTTTCACCTATAAAACTCATCAGGAAAAGAAAAAAAATGTTGCTATTTGACATTTAAGGAAGAATTCTTCCACTGTGATGCAGTGTGGTCCGGTTACAAGGGCTTAGTCAGACACTGCTAAGTAGTCTGTAGTTGTAATTTTTAGTTTCCTTGAGGCAACATTCTCCTTCCCCCCCACAACCCCAAGTCTCCTACATGGCAGTGTGATGGGCTGTTGCCATGCCGCCAGCCAGCCACTGATCTTTTTTGAGAACAAACGTGTATTTATCATGAGGATTAAATTGGTGACACCATTTATCCACATGCCAAGCACTGAAGGGATAGCATCCCCACTCTGTTTTTGAATGACATTAATCTGGCCTAGCCTGACCACACTCTTCACAACAGCACAGTTTCTCCTCAGCCAGAACTGGGCCTTGGATGAATTGCACTTTATTCATTGCAGAGTCCTGAGTCTCCATCTCTCTGAAAAGAACTTTCTGAATATTTCCTGTAAGTTTACCAAATGTTTCCTTGTTCTCAAGCTGCAGAAACAACTGGTGAGGAACAGGGAAGTGAGGGAAGCCTCAGCAATGGCAACGTCCAGCTCTCCATGTAGATGATTTCTTACACACTATGGGCCTGACCAAAAGCCTTGACAGGCCGAGATGTTTTCTTTGACCCCAGTGGACCATTATTTGACTAAAAGAAAGAGGCAAAGCAGATAGAAACACCTCAACAGCAAAAGAGTTCAGTCCATGGGAGAACTCATGATGGATCTGTACGAATTTCTGATGTGCAATAGCAGAGCAATACCTTTGAAGGATTGGCCTTCAGCATGAAATCTTTTGGGAACTGAAATCAACTGTGAAAGGATGTAAGGACAACAAACAAATGTGGTGATTTTCAGTAACATTTCTAGCTCTCCCAGCCCTTTTCTCAGGGCTCACCCAAACAAAAGCAGATTGGGCATTCCTCCTTCTCCCCTTCCTTTCCTAACCCCTCCCCAACAGCCAGTGTGTTTCTTTTCTCTGGCAGAGGTTTTGTTGTCACCAAAACATTGCTTCCATCTGGCTCCCGTGGCTTCTTTTCCCTTTATTAGAAGGGCTCCTGGGTCAGGCTGTCTCTTTCTCATCAGCTTTTTCTACAACCCAAGGGAGACAGGTCAGAAGGAAAATGGAAGAGGCTACAAGCCAAGTTTCATAAAGCTCAGATGCAGTTTCAGATTCAGGAAATGTAAGGCATCCGTGCTATGTGATTGACAACATTGCAACAGAACCCAGGTATCTTAATATACATGTTACAAGATGTATTTCTTCGACCTAACTTCTCTCAAGTCATCCCACAAGACCACATACGGTATGGGGAGAAGAGATGATACATATTCTTCTAGATTTACTTGAAAAAATCTGACAACATATCACAAAAAAAAAAAAAAAAAAAAAAACTTTATCTGTCTTATCTGTCTGTTTAAGTCCTACAGTTTCTCTCCTGTGCTAAAACCCATAGAACGAAGTTTGATCAGGGTCCTGCTGGGGAAACCGGAATCGAGGCATCTAAAGAACACCTGTTCCCAAATCCAACACTGAAGAGCTGCACCCGTAATCACAGGCCAGTGACACAAGAGCAGAGAGCAAGAAGACACCTCCACAAGCCCCACAGAACAGAATGATGTTAGCTTGGCTGTCCTCCATCACCCATGTCTTGCCAGAGGAGCCCACTGACCTCCCTCCCCACCATCCACAGCAGAGAAGGGACGAGCCAGTCCTCAAGGTCCAGAGTTGCATGCAGTATCAACCCCAAAAGTTATTTATAGTCCCTCTGAAAGTGACAAGGGACATGTATGTGAAGGGAAGAGAGATTCAGACCAGATGTCCTCAGTCCCTTTCCAAGCAGGCCCACATGAATGTGCAGCATAGCTCACAAGCCAGAGCTGTGTTGTGTCAAACCACTGTGGTTACCCAAAGACCAGTGTGATAGGATGGAGCAGGCAACGGAGCAGGGGAAAAGGATTCTTGTTTGCTAATTAAATAGGAGCCTCAACAAAACAAGAACAATACCCGGTGCTGATGCTATGAGGCCCGCATTGTAAAAGCCTCTGCAAAGAGCAGCCACTGCTGCCAGTGCCATTGTTCAGCCCTATCGCCATCTGCTCCTGCGCCAAATCTCTCTGTCCCCGTCCTGCTGTGGGACGAAAATCCCTGTCTGCTTCACCCATGTCTGCCCCTGCAAAACCTACCTGCAACAGCAAGCACGCTCTCCTTGCAAATCATGTTTTGCTCTTTGGGGTGGAGCATTCCTTTGGGTCCTGGATGTGCTCCTTGTGCTTCCAACATCCCAGGATGAATCCAAAGCTCTTACCACAGCCTTATTGTTGCTGTTACTATGAGACCAGTTCCACAATAACTGCATTTTTCCAATGCTGGTTAGAACAGATGCACTTTGCCAGCAAGAGATTTGTTCTGTTTTTGTTGTTGTTGTTGTTTTTTAACTTTGCGTGTATTTAATTTTACTTAATGGAATTAAAGAGGTAGGTCCTCAGCTGTTGAAATCATGAGTAATGCCATTAAAGTCAGCTGAGTGCATGCTTATTTCTGCAGCTAAAACCCAGACTAGAATTTTACCAATGGGCATCTGATGCACATTAAGCCAATCCTAAACTTGAAACCAAAAAACAAGTTCCTTACTAATACGGGCAAAAAGCCAAAAAAAAAAAAAAAAAAAAAAAAAAAAAAAAAAAAAAAAAGAAAAGACTGAAAAAAAGAAAAAGGAAAAAGCTCTGTGACAGAGTTGTGTCTTGGGGGTTTTGTTAGCACTGTTCATGCCTAGTTTTTTTGAAAGCGGTTGCAGCATCTCCAATTCCAACAAGCTTCTCCTTTGCTCCCGCTCTGTGTCTCACCTTATTTTACTTTTTTCTGTCTCCTGACCTGTCCAAGCTGGCGAGAATAAGTTCTGACTGCTTGGACTGGCATAAAATGAGACACAGGATGAAAAGCAACTGCCCAAGATGGCAGGCTCAAGACAATGAAGGACTTCACACACAATTCAGTTACCCAAAGCCAGGATCATGGAGTCTTTTCAAAAGACCTGGCATTTGGCCCATCTGTCACAGAGTTTCAGGACCTATGAGATAAGACATTTAGAAAAACTGACTTTGAAAAATCAATAGAATTGGAAATATCACAGAGGTTGGAAAAGTTTAATCTGCTTAAGGTCTTTTCTAAGCTTTCATGACACTTTGCATTGCTCTGTAAGGCTGGTTTAGATGTTAAAAAGCCTCTCTGAAAAGGCTAATTGATTACTGGGAATTTCACAAAGAAATTTGTTCTTTCCCAGCCCATTTCCAGATACAATATAAATATATTGCAAGCTATGCCTGAGTTTGCATCTCCTTTAAACAAAACTATTTCCTTCCTTGAAAGAGCACTTGCTATTACTCAAAATTAGGTAGGTATCAGTTTCAGCTGAGTTTTGGAATTAATTCAAAGCTCATGTGAAACTCCCAAAACATAGACCAAAAGAATTTAAAAACTCATTCTCTTTGTATATAAGCATTTCCAAATTGCCTCCAAAGACCCTGAGGTTCACCCATCACTACTGATTATGCAATCTGTTCTGAAGAAACAGCCATAGGCTTGGAAGGAGGAAGTTTAAATCTCTCCACTTGCAGGTGTTAGTTCCTCCAATTCATGCTTTACATATTCATTGCTCAAAGGAAAAGGTGAATTTCCCTACTGGATAAAATAATGGCTCAGCTAATCCCAAATCCTGTCCAGTAGGATATGGAGCAGATGCCCCACAAGCAAGGTCAAGAATCCTCAGCAAGAATGACAAGGAAGAAAGCAATAAGAAACCCACTGCCAGGCAATTAGCAAGTCATTCACTTTACCTCTGATATATATCGCTGTTTATTTTCCTAATACATCTCCACCCTGACAGACTGGATTCATCCTGGATATCTACTGAAGTATCCACTGGAAAACCTAATTGTCCCAGGTACCCTCCTAACTCAGGACCTCAGTATTTCCTTGTAAAAATGAGTTCTACGAGGCCCAGCACAAGTTTTCTACCAAAGTTTTTCCTTTGCTCATCTCATACTTGTTCTTTAGTGTCCACTGGTCAAATGCAAGAACTAAAATGTGACTGAGCCAAGGAGGGCTCCCTGACAGTCCAGTCTGCTCATCCTTTTCTCTTTTTTCCACAATTGCTTTCTTTGACATACATTATACATATATTCAGAGAATTCAAATACCCTTTTTTCCTGACTGGAAGTTACAGTGATTGTAAACCTAAGATGTAAACTTGCACTTTCCTGCCATGAAATTTCAGCCTACCTTGGAGATATCATGGGTTAATGACTCAAGGCAACTTGTTCACCTATGCATAGAAGCAGGTTGACATTAGTGTGGGGGCCACAGTGGAGAATGGCAGTCCTCAGGAGCTTAGCTGGGGGAGTCTGGCTAGGATAAACAAAAGCTGCACACTTGAAAAATAAAAAAGAATATTTGGTTCAAGACCCCCATTTACTAGTAGCTTACTTAAATCTCTTGCTAGTATTGCCTCTCTTTTACTTAGCAAATCAATTAATAAATAGATCTTTCCTGTTTACAGCTCCATCAGCTCGTTACACTGCATACACCTCAATTATGTTTAGCCAACTTTCCCTTCCAGTCCCTTTTGTACAGATACTTTCCTTCTTGGAATAATAATTATTAAACCGCTCAGTGCCTTTCATGGTTAATTATTTCTTTTCTTTAACATAGTCTGCCTTCAAACTGTAGGCTAGGTCTTAAACACACACCTCAGCATCCTCACTTTCATTCCCTATAACAAATTATGTTGGAAAGTGCTTATTACTGAATTATGGAAATATGCCATATACATTTCTTTTGCAAAGTTTGATCATCCACCAATTTTTAATTAACTCTTTCAAAGCATTTTCTGTGTTTTGACTTGCCTTTCATATAGTTGCTGGGACAGCTTTTCTAATTTCTCCTGATTTCCTAAATTCCCTTTCCTATTTTTTCATCTACAGGTTCCTCTACATCTAGCAGGTTACTAGACCGATGTTCCTGTAATATAACTTATGTAGGCAGGATAAACATATGAATGGAAATTTGAATATGTTCTTTGACTAATATTTCATTATTTTCACATATCAGTTACAGCTGAAAACTAATTTATGAAGTATTCATTCTCCTTCCAAAAACATGATTATTCCAAAAATTCTTTAGCATTCTTTATTTTGTTTTCAGCTTTAGGTTTTACAAATAAAGCACCTGGTCGTGTCTTGAGTTATCTCTATACGATAAACGACAGCAGCATGCAATAATATTGGTAAGTATGGAGATGACATATATTTTTCAAAATTATGCTTCAGACTTTGTCTACATGCAAAAGCTCTTCCATTTTAGCTTGATATAATGTTTTTCACTAACAAGCATAAACCAATAGAGCCTGTTTACATTTCTAAGGTGTGGAAATGTGGTTTAGTAGAGCAGCGAACTTTTATATAACCACAGATATGACAGACAGGAGTGATACAACCCAAGCAAGCACACTTAACTAATACAGAAACATGTATAGATGTGACCCAAGTGATTACTATAGCACAAATTTTATTTTATATGTTTTTCTATATAATAGGAATGACAGGACAGTCTTTAACCCACTGACCAGCATACAGATCATAACAGAAAAAAAGAAGATACGCTCTTCAGCTTGTTATATTGTAAAAGCTACTCAGGAAAAGAAAAAATGGAAGGAGTTTTCCAGCATTTAGAATTAACTCTAGATTCAGCTCTAAATTAAAAAACATCATGTGTTTTCTCTCCTCTCTTCCTCTTGTTACCTCTTCCCCTATTGTGTGCTAAAATCATGCTTTCTTCCATAAGAATTTTACTTATCATGTAAGCCAAGAGGTAGTAAGTAATAAAAAATGTTCATGTCGCCTAAAATTTCTACAGTTTTCTACTTCTAAAACTTCAAGAGCCATTTCTCCTCACTACCTTCATTAAGAGGAGTTTAATGGTACATTATATTCTTCCTACAAAGACAATTCCATGCCAAGGGCAAAAGTAAAGAATATTGTACCTATCTCTATTTTTCTGAATAGCAACCATGTGTATGGGCACTTTGCAGACGCAGTTTGCCTGATAAGTGTATTTTTGGCCAATGTGTTTCTTCAGCATTTTAATGACAGAATTTCCAGATACCCATTTTGGCCAGTTTCTCACAGCCGTTACTCCACATGTAACCACATTTTTTACTTCACACTTTTGCTTAGAAGGTGCTTACGAAACCTTTGGATCACAGAATCTTTTTGACAATATCTCAGCACTTTTTTCACAGACTGCCTAATCAGAATCAATGAAAAAAAAAAAAAATAAATAAGGTCATGCACAAAGGATACTAAGACAGTCAAGACTACAGAAGAAAATTGAGTTTTTCTATCCTGAGACCAGACAACTCAAAGAGGTGCAGCACACTGCAAAGGTAACTGAAGGAAGGATAAATCTGGCAGCAGCTGCTTGCAGTCATTCTCTCCAGGCAAAAGGATGTCTGCCCTTCAAAGAATGGGGATTGTTTGCAAAGAATCCTGCTAATGACACCTGGAATAATGGAGGGATGCAAACAGGTCTTTCTACTTCTGGGCTCAAAGCCATCCATTCATTCAGAAGAGCTAAAGGCAGAGACACAGAGTCAGAAGTCTTTGCTGCTTTAAGAGGTTCAGGTGGCAATGAACCTGGTAGATGGGAGCATTTATGCTTGGGAAGAGCAATCAGACTTTGCCTTTGGAAAGTGTGAATTTACCAAACCTCGACTTTTTGTGCTACAATTGATGACTGGACCAAACCCTGAGTTTCTCTCAAATGTTCTCCCCAGCCCTTTCAATGAAAGTTTGCTTGAGTGATAATGAGGTGAAAATTGACTGAAATATCACTTATATTCCTGCTGAATTTGTACAGGCCCAGTATGGTGGCCTATGAGGGTGTTTCTGCAACCTATGTGACCATAAATGTTGTCCTTTGTCTATGTCCAGGGCACTACGCATTGCACAGGTTAATGGCCATGCTCTCAGTGGTGCTGAATGCTTTTCTTCCTTCATGGACTCTATTACATATTGATGTTCAGAGCCAAAAGCTACTGTCTCATATCACTTCTTTGCCCCTTACTGGCACTTTTCCTGCTAAATGCTATAGAGATCTCTGCACTATAAAGAATGAGCAAAACTTGGCACTTCATACTGAAAACTATATTTCTTCATACTAAAAATTATATTTGGGCATCTAAATAGTCAGAAGACTGACTGGGCACTCCGCTTTTGAGATCGTGGACTTTGATTTCAGAATCTTATGACTGAAGAACTTTGCCTTCAGAGTCAATAAAACATTTTGAAGCAAATTTTGCATGAGGCAAATTCACAGTAGTGCAGTATAAAGCATCCAAGATATAATGGAGTCAAGCAAGGCAAAAATCTTTGTTAAAATATGATTTTCAGCACTGAATACTACAATCCTTTGGGGAAAAAAAAAAAAAAAAAAAAAAAAAAAAAAAAAAAAAAAGCTCTGTAGCTGCTCTTTTCTGCTCTTTGCCACTTCTGGAATTGTTTTATTAGTGAGAGTAATTCCAAACTCCAGGCTGCATCGGAAAACTCTCGCCCTTTAACTATATTAATTCACTTAGTGTTTTGGCAATGTGTTTACACCCCCTTTCCTCCTTTTACTATCCTTTCTATTTTAATGCTGTAAAACTCAACGAACTTCTGAAAAACAAATTCACATTTTTGCCCCCAGTGTTTGTTAGACCTTCTCCATTGAGCTAATGACTGGCTGGAAGGGCAGCAAGGGCAGGAATGCTTCGTGCTCTGGGCACTTGCTAATTGGGCTGTTAGCAGACCAGAGAGACAGAAGGAGATGGGGAAAAAAAACACTATTAGAAGCCAAGGAGTGCAAAGAAAATGGCTGTTATGCTAGGGAAATTACAGTTCTTAACGCTCTATTTTTCTAAAAAAACAGCTCCCTCAGGATGGCTTGCAAGCACTAAAAACAAAATAGACTAGAAATATAACTGGCTTTATTCTTTATAATAAACCCAGGAAAAAAAAATAAATTAAAAAAAGAGAGATTTCCTTTTACACATAAAATTGCTGTCCTCGACCCTCTAGCCACGCCATGCTGGCAGAGGCTAAGGCCTTGAAAAACCACCTATAGAAACCAGGCTTCGTTCAGCTTGAGCAGGAATGTTGAACAACAGATCCCTGCACTTCACAGATGCTGGGTAGACTTTGATTTTCCCGGTGTTGTGCTCGAGGATTCAGCAGCTTCGTGCGGGTGAGGGATCCCGGCGGCCCATCCCGCAGAGCGGAGCCACGGCGCTGTCTGCGCGCAGCGACCCGCACGGCGAGACGTTGGGCTCTTTGCGAAGGGGCCGCTTGCTTGTGCTGCCACAACCAGCATTTTGCACAAAAGACCTGGCACTCCTGCTCCAAGCCGTAGGTGATGGCGCCGTACCAACACCCCTGGGACTATTGCTGGGGGCTGAGGGAGGTGGGTGTAAATTTTGCTGCATTAGCAGGCTCCTGGTGCAGGAGCTGTGAAAACTCACGGGTCACAGACACCTGCCAGGGGTTCCCTGCTGCCACCGGGATGCTGGGAACACACCACTCGGGACATGTGCTGCAGCGACACGACTGGCGAGTTTATGTGCCAAGAAGCACTCAGAGTAGAGGATTCCTCCTGTGCTCTCCTGAGTCTCAGCAGCTGCAGACATGTCTGGGCGAGGAATCCTGACAGTCCCCAAAGATGAGGCAGAGCAGAACCCATCCAGCACCTGGATGAATCCCCTCTAAACCTGTGCTGCCCCCAAAGGCCTGTGCAGTGCTCTGGACACTGAGCAAGTGACCAGGCTCTAAGAGTTGGGCTTCAACACCTGGCACAGCAGCAAAGAGCTCGGGCTTGTCTGGGAGCATCCGCTGCTGGCACTGAGCCAGCTAAGCCCTGGCATCTCAGGGCTGGAGGTCAGAGCTGCCAACAGCACCATGTCCATGGCCACAGCACCACAGCCGGAGGCTTGGAGGGGCCATGTCCGCGTCAAGTGACCAACACATGGCAGGAACTTCTCACCCACAGGTTGTCTTTTAACAGGAAACAGATGCTGAGACCTTGGGGTGAGGGACTGCACTGCAATTCAAACAAGAATGGAATGGAATGGAATGGAATGGAATGGAATGGAATGGAATGGAATGGAATGGAATGGAATGGAATGGAGCAAAACACAACACAACGCAACACACTAGATATAGCAGATATGTGAGGTTTTGTGCCCGTGCATGCCAGGGAAGGGGGGTATGTGTGTTTATGGACAACTCTCTTTGGCCCCTTCTACGAGGTGCGAATTTCACTTCAGGTGAATTATTTCTCCAGGGATTACATAACAAAGTGATTGTGAAAATACCATAGTCTGTGTTATAGAAACTTAACAGAGCCCCTGGAGTCCTTAAATTAAAACATTGCAGTAAAATGCTTTTTGCCACATATCTCCTCCTACACACCGCTCATTCTAGTCTAAAAAATAAAAAGGCAGGACAGCTTCCTACAGGCTTTCAAAGCGAAGATCCTACCCTAATTAACTATAATCTTGTTCAGACGGCATTTTCCTTCAAGATTCAAAGACTAGCAGGGGGCTGGGGCTAGGCAGAAAAGGAGATTATTAAAACTTTAATAACATGAGCCTTTGAACCTTCCCAAATTCTTTACAATTTTCTCACATCTCTAACCCAGATGTCTGCATTTAAAAATTCTGCCAACAAACATGAACTTTTTGTTTACACTTTTATATCTTTCAATGAACATTCTCTTTTAAAATGACAGGAAACATCACGCTTACAGCTCAGAAAGCAGAATGCCAAGGCTAAAGATTAAAACAGGGAGAACAAAAAAAAAAAATTAAAAAAAAAAAAAAAAAGGAAAAGAAAAAAAGGAAAGGTTTCACAGGCATTCTTTCTGCCTGCACAAGGTAAAGCCCTTCCAAGAGACACAGGCAATGCTTCCACAGTGCTTGAGGCGGAGTTGGAAGCGGGTAAGAAATGGTTTTCCTGTTCGGTAAACATTTTTAAGAGTTCAAAAATGTTCTCATGCAGCATCAGAGCATAGCTGAGACCTTGGGAATTTTTTCTGGGGAAGAAAAAAAAAAAAAAAAACTACACATACATATTAAAAAGTACTCCTAGAAGAGCATAGCACAACCAGAGTTCCCGTGACAGAGACATTTCACCTGAGCTGAGGCAAGCCCTGGGATGTGACATGGACAAGTTTCCTTTCTGTGAAATTTTTATTACTTATTGAGGGAGGAACAGCTTCAACAGGAGAACTGCAGAAATTCTCTTCCAGCCCTCCAGCAGCCCAGGCATGCTCTGAGGGCACTAAGGACCAGGATCACAGCCCGTGTCCCACCAGGAAGCAAGGAGGCCCACCTGGTTATCAGCATTTCTGGAGAAAGACTTTTGTCCCTTTTCCTGAGTAAAGTTTAGTTCAAATTGTCACGTTGCTGTCAAAAAGCTTCAGATACAATAAATCATTGCTTTCTCACAAAAAGCCCTTTGGTCACAACATTCCCCACCAGCTCTGACTGAAGTTCAGGAGCAACCATAATCTCATTCCAGCTGCGAGGTCCTAAATCTGCATCTGTGCTGCAAAATCTCTGCCAAGCCTTATCATAGAAGAAGAAAAATGGCAGCTATCCTGGCAGACACTATACTCCCAAACTTTGCAGAAGCCCAGGAGGGGAAAAAACACACCTTTTTTTCTACCAGGATTGCCCTGGGATTCACTAGCCAACAACATTAGTTGAAGTAATCATAATGGCTCTAGCTTCTGAAAGCATGTAGTTGTTCAAACACGTATTTGTTAAAACATGCTCTCCAGTCCCACAGTAAGAGAAAGGGAAGGAGCTTCTCAACAGCCAAAAAATCAAGGAAGTCTCCCAGCATCATCAGAGATGTGCTGTGTGCGCTACCTGCGGATCTGACTCCCCAGGTCCAGTGCCTGCCAGGCCATGGCAGGAACATAGCCCAAGAATTAAACATGGAAAACTCCTCCTCTTTGACCCAGAGGTTAGCAGAAGAGAAGAGCTTGAAACACTGCAGACACTCTTTGCCCAAAAGCATCAAAATTACTTCCCTTCCATTTCCCCACCTTCCTTTTCCCCACAAGCACACTCCTCCGCGACATCCAGTGTCTGGCGGGATTTCTGAAGCTCTTCTGTGGACAGTGCTGCTGCTGCAGGACATCACTTTCTTCCCAAGTAGCCGGTTGCACGCACAGAGGATGGAGGCATCTCCCAGGCTCCGTGCCAGGGTGAAGCTCACTGAGAGCGGTGAAGCATTGGCACAGGCTGCCTTGGGAAGTGGTGGCGTCCCCGCCCCGGCAATGTTCAAGAAATGTGTAGATGAGGCACTTAGTGACATGGTTTAGCAGGCATGGTGGGGATGGGTTTACGGTTGGGCTCAATGATCCCAGAGGACTTTTCCACCCATAATGATTCCATAATGGATTCCATAATGATTCTATAATTCTCCCACTGCACCAGCAAGGCTCGCTCGTGCAGACCAGCGAGCAAGCGGTCCCAGGGAGCGCCGGGCAGCAGGACAGCCCCACCGCGCCGGCCCACCGAGGCTGAGCCAGCACACACGGGACCCAAGCTCAGCGGGGCCCACAGGCAGCGAGCCGGGCCGGCTGCAGCACCACGCAGCCAGCCCAGCATGCAGGATAAACCCCAGGCTCTTGCTCAAACCGCGAGCGCAGCAGCCCATAAATCCTCCTTGACTCCCCGGGCCCACTGCGGGGTGAGCGGAGATGGGGACACTCCACACTCATGGCTGTTTAATATGCTTCTTCTGTCAAAAATTTGCTCTTGTTTTGTATTGCTCTTGTTTCTTTTTTTTTTTTTCTTTTTTCCTTTTTTTTTTTTCCAGAGGCAATATTTTTAAACACCAAAAGTCTCCTAAAGAAGCATTCCTTTGCAGAACGTATAGCCTGCAATCACAATTCAATGCCATTTTGGGTAGTCTGATACATACACTGATGATCTGGAACTACCAGAACTAACCAATAATCCCGAGAACAAAGCTTGAAATGATTTTATAAAGAATTGTGTCAAGAAAAAAAAAAAAAAGACAAATTATCCTAACTCTCTAGAAAGATGATATTTAATTTTTCTTCCTTAATGATCATTTCTGTTATGTGTCTCTAAAAGTAAAATAATCATAAAAAAAAAGTGGAACTGATTCTTTTAACTGTTTCCTCCAGAATATGATTGGAAAAATATATGCCCCAGTTACCCATAAAAGGATCTTCTGTGGTTTGGAACTCTTGATAAACCAAATATACAAAACCAATGGCTAATCAAGGCTAATAAGTGCATTTGGACAAGGAAAAAACAGTGAAGAAAGGCCACATAAGTTAGGCAATTTCTACATGCTTTTTTTTTTTTTTTTTGAGCTGGTTATGTACCAGCTACAAGCACTGCAGCAGGGCTTGTCAGAAAATGACATGACTGATAGCTTTTTTATGTTCACACCACTCTAATTTCAAATCCCAACAGGCAATTCAATTAGCTATGGGTGTGCTACCTCTAATGGAAACTCATTTACTGAAAGTGTCTGGTTACCCTCACCCAGCTACGCCCCAGATCTTGTAGTTTAGCTCCATCTGACTTTGCTGATTTAGCTTTGCTCTGTCCCCAAACTCCCTTTCTCAAAGGAGGGATATTAGCACTTCTCTCCATCACAACAGGTCTGTGAGGATAAATAAGTTCAGGATCCTGCTGAAGTGTCGTGTTGCCACGGTGATGGGGCTGTATCTGCCCCAAAGAGATCCTTCCTTCTTTGATGTGTGAGAAAAAATAAATGCTAAGGATCACAGAACCACCCAGGAGTTCACTTCTAATGAAACGGCACTTTATTTATCTGCTTCCTTTGTATGTCCCACAGCACAAGACACTGTAGTGGACGGTGCACCCAAGATATGGGATTCTCACTGCTAACGGCAACTGTGATGGAGGTAAGCAGCAGAAGCAGCAATAAAGTGCCACAAACCCCTATGGAAGTTGAAGGCAAGTCTCTGAACCAGAGGCGCCAGCCTCCAGCGCTGCGGGGACATTGGTGTGCCACCCTGCCACCATGTCCCCCCAAGCCCCCTTCCCCACTCACCCTCTATAGCTCCTCTGCTATGCCAATACAAGGCCCAAGGAGCACTGCTAGAAAGACGTCACTTTGCCTGAGGCTCTGGAGATCTTACATCCACTTAAGCAAAGTCATGGCTGGTGGAGAAAGTTCATTTTTCATTGCCACCAGAGATGATACATCCAGGTGTTGCCTTCCTTACCTCTGGCTTTTACTTCAGGTGACTTTTCCAGGCAACCTCCCAGAAAAGGAAAGCTCACTTTTCAGACAAAATGTATGATCCGCTCATGCCAGTCTACCACATTTCATCCCGTATCTGTCAGAATGGGGACGTTAAGGCAGGAATAGGCACTCCAGTCCAAGATTTATTTTCCTCTAATCAGTCCAGGCTTTGAGAATCTCCTTGTGGATTTGAGCCTATGTTCAGTAGCTCACTGACTGCTGTTTTAATACCGAATCCTTTCCAACCAGCTGCAGTAATTACCCCCACAGAGCATGAGGAATCTCAGCTATAAACTAGCTGGCAATCTTGCAAGAATATGTCTCCTAGAGGACTTTAGAATATTTCTTTCTGAAGTTAACCCCGTTAAATCATTCCTAAGCTGTCTTCAAATAAAGAATGAACCTTTAGAGTTACCCTTGCTTTAGTTTTAAATGCTCTGTTTTCCCTGTAAAAGTCCACTGATCTTTGGAACCTTCAACTCTCTCAAAACTGTTTCAGTTAAAGAATCTCTAATGTCCTCCTGACATGATGCAAACATTCAACAATAAAGCTTAGATGCAAGAGAGCTATTCTGAACCGTTTTAGACTGTAAGTCAAAGCTTAACATGGATTTCTGGCACAATATCTCCAATTATCTTCAACATTCAGTAAACGTACACTTTTATTCTGTTTATTTCAGAAAGACATTATTGCACAGTAAACATTACTGTAATCAAAGCCTTGGCCAGTAGATTCAAACGCAGCCTCTGCACTCATGTTAGGCCAAAACTAGTGCAGGTCTGCTCCTGGGTAGAAATGGTAATGAGCCATGCATTAGCTGCTTAGGTCCAGTTTAACTCAGAAGTGACTTTGATCGGTTCGATGACAACCTAGAAGTAGCAGTGGAAAGGCGTGATGCCTGCAGGGCACTTAGCCAAGTGACAAAGCCACCCTTATAGCTGATGCCCTTGTTGTCATGTCACAGGGGACAAAGCTTGGGTGGGGAACACAGGTTACTTGGACCCACCCTGGAGGCAATTCCCTACAGTTGAGTCCTGAAGCCCCACAGGAAAACCAGAGAGATGATGCCCCTCCATTTTATGTTATTCTTTCTCTGTAGAAACTGAGAACTCTTGAAGGCAGCCTATACACTTATCCTATACACTTATCTATAGAATCAACCTTTGCTTTTCCCCTTCAGAGGGTGAAAACCCTGGAGGTTTTCTCCACTATGGAATAGTACGGAATAGGAGGGGAGAAATGTGCCACTAGATGAAACCTCTCGTTTCCTTGCCCTGAAGAAAGACTTCAAAATTAGGCCACTGCAGAGCAGTAGTAAGGCTTTTTTTAAAGTCCTTTTCACTTCCTTGAAGAAAAGCAGTACGTATCACCATAGTGGAGTCAAGCCTGGGGATGGAGTCCCTGGAAAGTAGGATTAAACACGTGTCCCTGAGCTCTGTTCACGCGCCCATGTGGCAGGCCAGGGAGATTCCCAGCCCGCACATGCTAAGCTCAACACCTGGAGCACACAGGAATGCACAGCAGGCACGTTGCACCTATGGGAGCAGTCAGCCTAACAATCCAATCGCAGCGTCAGCATGAGTGCGCTTGTCCTGCAGCGCCTGGGCTCCCCAGGACGGTGCGTCCTGCGGGCCCGGTGCCAGGCAGCACACCGCGCGGCAGCATGGCCCACCTCACGGCCAGTCACCAGCACCAGGGACCCGAGGGCGAAGCACGAGCTGTCACAGGACCACTCTTGCACCCGGACTGGCAGCCTTCCCTGCTGCATTTCAGAGTTAATTGGGCTTCTGTGCTGTGTTGTGACGAGTCTGAGCCCACGCTGCTCAGCTGGGTGAGCTCTGGCCTAAGCCCCGCATTCACACCCAGAAAAGGCAGTTAGAGGCAGGGTGAACCGGCACCGTGGCCGGGCTCCGCTTACCCTCCTCCTCGTCTGGGTGCGCACCGAAGCGGGCATGACCCGGCCTGCTCCCACACAGGCCGGACACGCAGCAGGGACCCCTGACCACTGGGGATGACAGGTCAGTCTTGCGGGCCGAGGCCAGAGGCCCAGCTAGCCCAGTCCCTCACCAACGGCCACCAAAGCGGACCCAGGAACAACATAAGCACGCAGAGCTCCTTCCCCAGGACACCCTGCCAGCCTCCAGCAAGCAACAGGGCACACGGTCCCTGTGCTAGAAGCAGTATCCTTTTACTCCAAGGAATTTCTCTATCCACAATACCCCGTGGCAAGGAGCTCCACACCTTCCTTACCTCCCTGTGGTAGGTGGCAAGCCTGCCTACCCTGCAGAGAATGTCCTCCCCTTGTCTGCTCCGAACCCGCTTTGGGAGAGACATGGAGCAGCTGATCCTGATTGCCTCTCCCATGTAAGTAGAAGAGAAAAGCTGTGCAGAACGGCAAGAGGATGGAAGCCAAAGAGCACTCTTCAGGCTGATGTTCATGTTGAGGTTTGTAGACTATTGGTCCAGACCCCAGTGCTTCTGAGGAAGAATACAAAGCCTTTCATAAGGCTTTCTCTCACAAAGATTGGGCACAGGGGGAACAGTGTGCTGGCCATGGGCCGTCACCAAGAGATGGGAGACACCGCAGGATTCAGCTGCAGGATCGGGACCTCTGGCTGCTCCTTACAGCAACACTTGACTGGCTGGGGAACTTCAGTCATGACCAAGGAGAAATTACACCATTCTAGTAGAAAATGGTCTAAAAGCTCTCCTCAAGTGGAATAAAGACTAGAACAAATGGAAAACAAATAATAATATATGCTTGATGGAGAAAGGTCATGCAAGATGATTAAATCTCTCTGTTTTGTGGGATATCCAGCAGCAGTTACCATACAAAGCCCTGTAACAGGCCTTGCTGCTGTGACTGAGCTAGAGAGATGAGATACCAAATCAGCGCAGTTAGTTAATTATCTTGCCCCTGCAGTATCTTTTAGTTAAAATCAGGAAGGTTTATTTCAGCATGCCAAGAAATCTTTTTTATTTCAAAATACAAATGTATATATATGTATATGTATGTGTGTGTATGTGTACGTATATATACATATATATATAAACATATATATACATACATATATATGTATATGTATATATATGTACACATACACACATATATATGTGTGTGTGTATCTATCTATCTATCTATCTATCTATACACACATGCACACCTATATATATACATATATACATATATATATATATCTCCTGACCTGGAGGGGCAGGAAGCAGAGGAAGATATTTTTAAATTAAACAGATATATATATAAAAAATACATATATACGTACAAATCGAAATACTTTCTGTGTGACTTGAGCAGCTCCTAAGAGCCATCTTAGACCAGCAAAGGAACAGGGTAATCTTTAAAATGGGAATTCTTCAGAGACCGAAACTTTACTTCGGTTGCCTGCTGACTCCTGGGGAAACACTAAGGAAACGAAATATGTCCTTGTATCAGTTTTGGCAGTGTAATTCCAGTCGTCTTACCGTTGCCCATGCGAGTAACTTTTCCCAGCATAAGGAGCTCCATTTGAAGGCTACATGCATGAGGCCTGACTCAGTTTTGTATGTAGGTAATACTGCTGCCTTCAAAGATACACAGACTTGGAAGTTCCTTTAAAAAAGCCCTACTTTTTCTTTCCCAAGATTTAAAAGATTTGTCCAGTCTATGTCATTTGCTTCTTGCGTTAGGAATCCTTGCAAGCAGAACATCTCTCCCCATCTAGACCCCGTTTTGTCCAGACTGAGCCTGGGCACTATGTAGTTTATTGCTGGAGCAGCAACAAACACCGCCCTGGGAGCTGCTGTGAACCTGACAGAGGAGTTTCACTGGGCTGCTGGAGGACTGTCCCCTGGGAAGACAGGGGATTATTGTGAAGAAATCGCAGGGGAAGGAGCGAGGGGTGAGGACTGTGGTTCACGCCTTTGAAGAGGTAACAGCTTGAGCCGGTGAGACGCTATTTCTGGCTGTCTCCTTATGGGCTGAGGTTGCCACATCAATGACAGCTCAAGAACACGTTCTAAAATATTCTCCTGCTTTAATAAAGGCTGAAGTCTGAGTTTTGTGGGCGGTCTCCACTCTCTCCCTGCTCTCGCACGCCCTTCCCAACCTTTTCCTGCAAGGCTTGTCTTCCCAGAGCAAACACGTGCAAAGAGAAGGGTGTGACACAGGCCAGCCCACAGCCAGCCTGCCATGTGCACCCACCCCAGGCACCGCCGCACACCACCACCCGTACCCTGCAAGGTCATGGAGCCTTCTTCCCAAGCCCCGGGAAAGAACTCTGCAGAGCCAGGAGAGCCCCCACCAACACAGCTTCCCTTTGCCTTCAGATGCAGTCACTTCCAGTAACCACTTTTCCTTTGTCTTAAATAATTAAAGATGGGAATAAATCCCTCCCAAAATACCAATGGCCGAGCTCTCCCGCTCTCTCCTGCACCCCTCCATCAGCTGAGACCCTCCTATTTACTTCATGCCAGCATGTGGTTTCGTTACATGACTAACTGTGCAGGAATTACAACCTTCCCTGGGCTGTTGCTCTTCTGTTTGTTTTAATTTCCATTTTCACATGTGGTGGGAAGCCCCTTTTTGTTCCTCCCCTGCTCAACCATGCGCCTTTCACTCCCAATCAGAGAGTTTTCTCTGGTGGAGGGAAGGCTGGATAATGCTTCAGTGTAATTCCTGTCCCACTCATATATAATTTGGTACAAAACGAGTAAATGTGCCTGTAATTTAGTGTTCTCTGCCATACAGCTGCCTACCGTCTGGATGGCGGTATGGCAATACGGTTACCTGTTTATCTCCTGGTGGTACAAGTACTCCTGGCAAGCCCCCGCTGATGGCTGTTTATGTGCAAGGAGTTAATATCGTAGCATTACAGTGCCCCTTGGTGAAACTGTAATTAGGCAACGGTTTTATTTTACTGCTTGCGAGCACTCCCTGACAGCACAGGGACTGGGTGCTTTCCAAACTGCCTGAGTTTCAGGCCCCAACCTGAAACCCTCATTTAGAGGAGGACTTTTGCAGCCGCAACCCCCTCAAGTGCCTTTTCCAGGGAGCGGGGCTGCGGCCCGGGGAGGAAACGCGGGCTCGAGCAGGGCCGGTGTCAAGCTGCACCGCGCTGCAGCGCTCGGCCACCATCCTGCACAGCAGCGCGGGAGCTGGGCCAGCCAGAGCAACGCCAGGGCCAGCGCCCTGCTCCGCGCCAGGACAATGAAGAGGCTGGACTGAGTGGACATGGCCCAGCTCAGCCCTTGCTCCCAGCATCCTAGGGCACAACCAGGTGCCCTGGGCAAAGCCCTGCGCTTTGCCTCAAACTCAAGTCTGCACGTGAAGAACAGCAAATCTGGGTTTCATGGAAACGTCTCCCTAGGCCCTGAGCAAGGGAAGGCACAGCAGGAGAGGAGGGACGTGAGCTGTTCTTGTTATGCTCACAGTTAGGCCTCCAGCCGAGTGCCCTACACAGGACTTGACATCCCACAGAGAGAGATTTTATTCCCTCCTGTGCTGCAGACATATATTTGTAGCTGGGGCTGGGTGACGCGGGCAGAAATCCCAGCTGAACACAACATCAGGATGCAATCCTGCAGGCTTGGGCTGTCCTCTTCCCTGCAAATTGCTGTCACTCAGCAGTTCCCAGGGCTGGGCTGCACCAATGGCAGCGGGCACATCCCAAAGTGCCTGGCAAAAGAGATGCTAACCCCTTCCCACAGGGAGTCTCTGGCTCCCAATCCATGCCGTGCTCCGGGGACCCGCAGGCACAGAGGCTCAGCATCCGCCCGAGGCAGCGCCCGCTCCTAAGGACTTCAGGAAATAAGGAGACTCAGAACAGTAATGCCTTTTTTTGTGAGGTGAAAAGCTTAAGGGAGTTATTTTAAACCATCGTCTTTGTGGGCAGCCCTTTTGGCTCCCAGCTCTGTCTGAGGCCGAAGTGTAGAAACTGTTTGAGGGCAGAACATCAGAGCTGCACTCAAGGAGGACAAGGGTGGTTTGTCCTGGTCGGATCACAGCATATTCAGAGGACAAAGAGCACACTCACACTGGATCAGCTGAGACTGTCTACTGGAACAAAAACACTCAAGACCTCTGTGGCTACCTCAGAGCTCCTGTTATTTCAGGTTTTACTGGGACTTTTCTTTGCTGTCCAACACAAAAGATCCCATCTTTTCAGGTAATGTCCACACAAGCCGTAGAAAGCTACCTGGCCTGGCAAGAGACTCCAACAAAACAGTGCCAGTGTCTCCAGATCACAGCTTTAAGGGTTATTTAGATGGCAGAGTGATGAGCAAGTCTGTCAGGCTGCATTTTCCTTACACATGCACTCTTACTAGTGGCTTGTATTTATGGCATATGGGCAATGGGGACAGTGCCTGTGTATCTGACAAAATGTGTCTATGTGTTCCCAGCTTCAACATAAACTAAAGGCATTTTCAGTGCAAGACAGAGCTGCAGCAACTTCTGCCTAAACTAACATTTCATTTCCTTGCTACAGCTCACTTCTATTGTCATCACTTTCATGCCTCTAATTAACTTGCATCTGTTTTGTGTTTGAAGTTTATAACACTTGCCCACTTCGGCTACAGTAGTTTATAACCCAACACTAAACATATGTTTATGTTTACTGCACACTAGCTCTGAATCCTTTGACTTAGTGTTGTATCAGTTCATTATGCAATTAATGGAGAACCTCTGAGACAGGGCTGAATCCCTTAATTGCAATAAATTGGGGAATTGTTTGGAGATGGGTAAAGAGACGTTACCAGTAAGTACGTGACTGGCCTGACGTAGAGAGCTGTTGAGCACTGGCCACCCACCCTGTTACCTCTAGGGTTTTTAGCATCTCTAAACATCCAGAAAGCATAAATTCTGTCAGCAAAACTCTAGTGTGAATCCTGAAGAAGAAGCTGAAGTCTGGTGCCGTCTTGGCTCCAGAGGCCCTCTGCATGCCCTACCTACGTTTATGCTAAGTGCCCATTGCCTTCACATTAGGGCTAATGAGATCTTCAAAAAGGTTATGAACAGCTGGGGGAGGTGTCTAACATAGCGCAGTATATATATAAAACATACAGCATATTGCTAAAAAATATTTAATAGTAGCTGCTAGGTGACATGCTAGTGTCTGACACCAGTTGAAGTGAATATTAAAGGTCCAGTTGGCCTTTCAGACCAGTTTTACATTAATTAACTTCAATGGAGCTACTTCTGCTTTTCACCAAACATGATAAATTATGCCAGCATCTGGGTGAAGTAAGCACACTCCCTCCTCGTAGCCAGAGCCATTAAGTCGATGCCTAGATAAATGTGTTTATTTTCCATACAGATAACAGGATGCTCCTTAGAGCTAATAAGTATTTACTTTCTCTTGCATTGCTATTATCTCCCTCACCAAGAACTGTAATTAGCATCATTGATTGTTTGTGTAGTTTGCCTTCTAATTTTTTTGTACTATGGTTGACTGAAACTGCAATGTTCTTAATGTCAATATAGGAAAAGTTGTGTTTGATCTCTGCCTTTTCACTGTTCGGCCTGATCTACCTGGGAGCTATGTGTTTAAGTTGTTGTCTGTGACACATCACAGCACTTTATAATGTACATCCTTCAAAAGGGACAATCATATATTTTCCATACATAAAGCCCCTAATATTATCCCCAAACATTTGGATCAGCCACTCCTCCTTGTCTCATGATTTCTTGGTGGGTGACAGACAGCTTTTGGGGCAAATTTCCATCACACAACTATAGGCTGAATGCCATCCAGCTCCTGCCCGGGGACTCGAAGGCGGAAGGACCTTCCCTTTACTCTCCCTCTGCACAGCATTGCTCTCAAGAAGCTGTTTTGCAAAGAGTATTTGCTGCAGTCCTGTGATCTCATGCTGCCAGGAAAAGATCTCACAAGAGTTTACCTGTTACTCATTATGTACAGCAAGGACTAAATAAAACCATGGCCATGACGCATAAGGAAATGCCCCCTCTTAGTGCCTCAGAGATGCAGATCAGTGCTGTCTTGCCGAAGTCAATGCTGCAGAGCTGGTCTGCAGCAACAGATTATCTGGTCAGCCATCTCTACGACTGCTGTTGTTCCTGTTCTGGAGAAAGCAACATTTTACAACCACCTACAGCCATCCATATTTTCAGATAGCAAAAGCTATGCAAACAATAAATTTAAAATAATAAAAGCTGCACAGCAAATTGACCTGGAAAGTAAAGCACTAATGCAAGTAGTTTTTTTTTTCTGGCTTTGATTCACCCACAAAAGCATAAGCACACATGTTTGGAGGCATACTGTAAAGAGGCTCCACTTTCCAAATGATCTGTGAGGGGGGGACTCACCACAGGCCGCAGCCCTTCTGCAGAAGGATAACAGCACCAGCGAAATGTTGACGGGAAGGGACACCCAGGGGTCGGCTCGCTCAGGGTGCCGTTGCATAGGGAGTCTGACTAGCGCTAGGCCAGCTCAGCTGCGGCCTTATCTCACCGTGTCTGGAGACCCTCCAAGGATGGGGTTTCCACAGCTGACCTGGGCAACCTTGTCCAGAGCGGTGCTTCCCTCCTGACATCCAACCTGAATTGCAGGACAATCCTACCCAAGGTAAATACACTTCTTTTCCCTTCTGTAATGGGCTACATGCGCATTTCTGGGTAGCTTTCGATAAGAAGCAGACTGAAAGAGAGTCACCTCAATTTTTGCCGCTTTCAACTGAATTACTGCTTAACCTATTAGAAAACTGGAACAGATAAAATCTCCTTATTTCTTTTATTCCACTTTTCTCTCAGCTTGCTGGGCAGGAAATGCCTGGACTCTTCCGTGGCTTGACAGAAATTCAGTTCTGTTAGTGTCAACCCTTTGGAGCAGAGAAGCATCCATTAAACTTATTTCCATTTGTCTTTGTCCTAGCAAGGGTTCAGTATATGGAGAGACAAAGAAAATCATTTTGAAATGTTTTTTCCATTATCTCGTTCTCACTTTCTGCCATTTCCCATTTGCCTAGCCTCACTTTTTTATTCTCCCTGCATTCAGCCCATAGCAATTATCTAGATATCTAGGGAAAAGCATTAGGTTTTAAGATTTCAGGCTCCATTTTGACAAAGGTTTGGCAATCCAGAGACGCTAAGGGCAGAGGATTAGTCTTCCATCTGTTTGCCTTCAGGGGACAAAGCAGAGAAATCAGAGAGAGGTTTCAGAAGATGCTCACATGATAATATTGCACACTTAGTAGGCCGAAAAGGCTCAGATAAGCCATATCAGCCTGGCAGTCATTCCAGCCACCAACTTAAATAGGTTCCTAAAAATTCACTTTCTACACAGCAGGCTGCAAAGTTTCCTTCGGGTCTGTTCCTTTAGCCTGCGTGATGCCGACCGCCTCTTTGGGCACGTGCCGTCTGCAGCTAGAATTTTATGGACATTGGTGGGGAAGCGGTTTGATCTTCCATGCAATAGGTAACATTATCTCTTAAAAATATGGAAACTAAAAAAAAAATGAAAATGTGTCTTTGTAACCTGTTCTGTTCTCGGCCTCTGACCGCGGCCATCAGTGCCGCACGGCCGGGGGGACCATCCATGGGGTCTGCCACCCCTGCCCCAAGCCCAAGGAGGGGGACACCGCGCGGGCACCCCCGACCCAGGCCAGAGCTGTGTGTGGCACTGACTCATCTGCCGCCAGACCCTGATGACTAAGTGCATTTGCTGCCAGGGTTTTCACAATCGTCATGTTTTGGGGAGAGCAAACATAAACAGGCTTAGTAGTAATTGTTGATATGTCTCTACTGTTTCCTCCTTGGCCAAATAGGATCCCCCCTGCCAACGCACACACACACACACACATACACAGAGCTTCAGACCCACATTTTCATTTTTTTTTTCCTCCTATTTTTGAAAGATAATGTTGCCTCTCTTTGGCTAAAGGGAAAGAAGGCATGAAACCCCAAGGACTCATTTCTGATTTGGTGTAGACTCGGTGGGAAGTTTCTATAACTCGTCTTCAGAGAAACGCTGGTCTCTGGGCAACCGGCTCTACCACGATACAAACCACACTGCTCCTGGAGTAGAGGTGCCTCCCAGCGAGAGGAGCAGCTGTGTGAGGATGGCGCCTTAGAGAGGGTGGGCAAGCAACAAAGCGTCCTTGGAGAGCTCCTGGCAAGAGCACCAAGCGTCCTGAAGGCTCCTGTGGAGGATCAGCTGCCTTCACATGTCTCCTCATGAGAAGCACGTCCTTGCTTGCTTGGGTTTGTATGCACACGCATATACATATCACATGCACACACTGAGGCATATACCCTCACACTCACGTATATTTAGTGGGAATCAGTAGCTTATGTCTAGAATGGATTTGAAAAATCCTTGAGATGGGAAGCCTTCCTCTTACCTAGAGAATATATAAGCAGGACCATGGCATTAATGGAGAACAGCAGAGTCTGAAGTCCGTAGGGCAGGGCAACCAGACAATTCAGATTCCACTTAATGTGTTATTAATTACATTTAAAATTGCACAATTATATACTAAGTGTATATAATTTTGATAAAATAATTACATAATTCCAACTTCAGCAAGAAGATTAGAACTCAAGAATTTTATTTATATTGCTGTATTTTGTAATTGTTTTATTTTTATACTTTTAAGAATACATATAACCCAAAGCTCAGCAGGCAGACACCTTCCTGCGAGCTGGGCGACCTTTGGCCAAGCTTTCCCTTACCCCAAAAGCACAGGTTGTTTGGTGCCCCAGCAAAGGCGAGCCAAGCTGGCGCAGTGCTACGCAGGAGCAGAGGCAGTGAACATCCCTGGCCTGCAGTCCCACGTCGAATTCCCTTGCAGGGGCCAGGTCGACCCTCACCCGGCCGGCCCACAGCAGCTGTCCGCAGGCTGCTTCTCTGCGGGGGTGCCGGGAGCTGGATGTGGCACTGACTCATCCCTGCAGTATTTCACTGCTGGTTTGTTGCTCATTTCTTGCTTTTTCTGTTTATTTTGCACAGCATCCTGCTATTCCTGATATTGCTGCCATCCTCTTTACGCTTCCCAGCTTAAGACGCTTGCTTACTCCTATGGCTACTGTTCTTACTACTTTGGGGAAGAAATTAGATTTTGTATGCTCTGCTCTATTTTTTTATTGTGCCCAATCCTTTCACTTTTGCCCAGGGAAAAATTCCCAACTTCCGTGCTAGGACTCACCTATCCTCTTCTGAAAGCTACTGCCATGTGCCAGCTCTTGCCCAGCCACTGCTATTCAATGTACCATCTTTTTAGGAAGCTGTGGAGAGAGAAAGGAAATGGGTCTAGCATCTTCAGCTGTGCACAGCTGGGCAACATTTACGCAGAGGAGAAAAATGGTTGGCTATAGAGGAAGTCAGTAGGATAAGATACTTGAATATAGACTGGGAACTATAGCTGTACGTTTTACTTCTGATGAATTTCCACTGAATCACGTAGGTAGCTGGTTTCCATCCCTTGCCTCTGCTCTGCATTCCTCTAGTGTGCATGGGCGGTTTCTCTCAAACGGTGCTGGGACAAAACCCGCGGGAATCAATCCCAGATATGGCTGTGCAGACACCAGGTAGCCTGTCCTGCCCCAGTGCTTCTCTTGAGAGCGGATGACTCCGAAATCCCAATGCTGGCAAATATTTGCTTACAAATTTGTAATATGTAATGAAATACCCCGGAAACTATTTGCAAGCAAAGAGTTCCCAGAGTATTTAATTACTTATTACAGATTCTCAAATTGTTCACGAGCTATCAAATATTAATATGTAGATGCAGGGCAGCATCAGAACAGAGCCACCATTTTCAGGAGAGATTAGCCATGTTCGGGGCATTCACTCAGTTCTCATTCCAGTTGCGTCATGTTCATCACTTACCATTTAAAAAACAGGAAATACCATTGAATTTTTGTTCGGATATCGAAGACTCCTGGGCCATTATAATCTGCTTGCCCAGGCACTGATAGGAGCAAGGCTAATGCCTCTCGGGACGAGGAGGCTCTGGGAGTACAAAGAGCTACTGAAGTCCTCAGGACGATGACGGCACCTTGGCTCCAGTAAGCGGGCGGCTGAAGGTGGAGCGGAGTGTTTTTCTGATACGGTGTACATAGCACTCCACCCAAGCCTCCCTGTGTAAATAGAAAATAAAGTCAAATTATGGCAGCAAGGAGTGGATTACACTGGTCGCTGGGAGTGCTTGTGTATGTTCAGTCATAATCTGCGATAAAGCACCAGCCATAAAACGCCTCCTGAGCCCAGCTCGCCTGGAAGCCGCGGGATGCCAGCAGGAGCAGAGCACGTCCCGACGCCTCCCCGGGGCAGCGAGGAGAGAGGGAGGGAAGCGCTGCTGAACCAGGGCCGGGGGAGACCCTCTGCGTGGGCAGAGCACGGCCGCGGTCGAGCCGCAGATACGAGGGGACGAGGTGCAGCTCGGAGAGGCACAGGGCAGCAACATTTCTACAGGCAGTTGTCCTGCAGTCAGTAAAACTTAGCAGTCATAGAGACACAGATAACAAGGCAGGTAACAAAGACCAAGATTACAGAGCCTCGCGATCAATCCGTCCTGCAACAAAACACCTTTGTAGAGCAGCTCCAGTGCCAGGCTTTGAGCTCGCTTAGCTGGAAATGCAATGCTGTAGGACTCTCAAAGTCTTCGAGGGACTTTCATTGGCACTGTAGTAAGTTAAAATAGTATGCAAGTCTGAGCAGGCCTCAGCTGTGATACATTTCTTATGGACAAAAGGAATACTTATTTCTGGCAGAAATAAACAGCAAAAAAACAAGCCATCTTCTGATATGAAGGCTGCCTGAGCCTGAAAGCTTCCGAGAGGGCTGGAGCTAAGCACTTGACTGGACCGGGAAGAAGTGGCCTTGCAGAGGGCCTGGCGAGGGCTGCCCACCGGCTCCTCCCTCCCGGGGAAGGGGCATCGGATTTGAAGAAAGCGCCGTGCGCGCTCGTCAAGCTTGCAGCCACTCTAGACAAAAACAAACACGGGCAAGGTAATGACGGGCTGATAACAGATAACGTGCCGGGGAGCGCTGCCTGGCGCCAGGGCGATGCCGCACGGCCCGGCCCGCCGGCCACCCCTCCAGCCACGCGCCGGCCGGGGAGCCCAGGGGCAGGGGAAGGATTTGCTGGGAGGCTCCTGTGAGAGAAGAAACTGCACGGCGTGTCCATGAGGAAGCGAATGGCTCCAGTGCGGAGGGTGGAAAGACATGGCAATGTGCCGGGCACAGCCGCGGCACTGGCACCGCAGCCCTTATCCCTCACACCGTCAGGTTGCACACTGCGTGTTATGGAAAATGGTGCAGCCTGGGATACGAGTCCCCGGCCGGGGGGCCAGGAATGGTGACACCACCCAAGCCAGGATGGATGGGTATCCAGGCCACGCCGCGTCCGCGCTCACCCGGCACCGCAGCCTGAAGGGACGACAAAAACGCCGACCCGCGGGCCAGCCCTCAACCCCGGGGAGCTTCGTCCGCAGCATGAGCTGATGCATTTGCAGCATCAGTGTTAGCTTTGC
>VZSV01000002.1:4841391-4856668 GCA_013398735.1 Nothocercus julius | reverse complement strand
TTTTTTTTTTTTTTTTTTGCGTAAGAAGAAAGTTTTTTTCTGGCTCTGAGATCCCAAGACTTCCATAAAAACCAGCCTCCCCAAGCTCTATTGCTTCTTTCATATATTCCCTTTCTCCTTTTAACGTGAGTCAGCACCAGCACATCTGCCTGCTGCTGCACCAGCATCAACGTGCTGCAAAACAGGCTAAATAGAGCTGAAACTTCAGCCTGCAGGTACCCCTGGTTTCAGGAACAACCCCTATAAAAGTGCTTTGCAGTAAAGAATAAATTCTTTATCTGGCAGCTTTGAGCACTATTGTGAATTCTTCACCCTTCTTTAAACTCGCCTGGCATGCTGGCAACCTGCCACCACTTCCCCCAAATGTTTGGATGTAACCCTTCAGCCTACCCCTATCAAAACCCAACTGTGCTAACACAATATTCTCTGCTTGTTTGAACCCTTCCACCACAACCATCCTGCCAAAAAAAGTAAAAAAAAAAAAAAAAAAAAAAAAAAGAGAGATAACATTAGCAGTTCAAAAATCCCTTTGCATTCCTCTCCAGGCCCTGCATTACACAGCCCTGTCCCAGGGAAAGCTGCATTCCTGAGGGAGCCCTGGATTTGCATATCTGCATATTTGCATGGGCACTCTCACATTTGCCAATACTGCCACATAGCACACTGATTTCACCAGCAAAGAAGGATTACGGCTACATTTAAGTCATTAAAATTGGTGTCAAAAGGAGTGTTAGCGCACCAGATCCATTCTTTTTTTTTTTTGCACCTTGCAGTTGTGATCTAGCTGGAATCTCTTGTTTGGAAATGACAGGAAGCAAAAAGCATCAAGACTGCTTAAAGCTTCACTGGAACAACCTTAATCGGAGGGGTATTTTTTAACTGTTTGACAGTAACAGACAAACATTTCCTTTGCCTAGTTATCCTCCCCCCATTTCAGGTATGATACACACAAACTAATGCTACCAAACTGCTTTTAAAGAAAAAAACACAAGGTTTAAGTTAACATAGCTACACTCAGCATAGACTCTAGGGGACAGGGAACAAAATGCGACTCCATGAAATTCCTTCAGCCTCCCATTTCTGGCACTGGCCAGGGATTTCCTGAATCTAATAGATGTTTGGGGAGCAAAGAGCAGGCAGAGCCGGAGCCCGGCTCCTGCGGCAGCCGCTCCCCCGGCGACAGAGAGGCTGCCAAGCAGGTTCCCGCAGCTTAATAACTCCCAGGTAGTTTTATCCCCCGCATAAGCAGGGCAGTTCAAAGGGGCGGATGGAGGCCTGCTCGCTGCATGCCTGTTCGCCCGCAGCAGCAATTAGCAGGTCCCGAGTGAAACTCGGTTACCTGCGGACTGGGGCGCTGGGGGAGAAGGGGGGGAGGGCTGATTTCCAGAGATGCTCAGCGTTACCCGTACGTATAATATAAATAGGACACAAGGCTAGTTCATAAGAAGCAGCTCTCCATGCCCAGGGGGATGTATCGTCCAAGTGGCAGCAATCTGTTCTCCCTCCCCTCCACCAGATGCAGAATGCAAACAAAGTGACATTCTTTAAGGTGCCTAGAAAGTGAAGCATTTGCTGACTTATCACCCATATACCTTTTTCATTTAAAACTCATCCTTCTCTGCCCCCAAATGAGCTGCACTCCTACTCCTCCAAATCAATAGGACAATTTGCATTTATCCTCCTGGAGGCATCGCTGCTAGGACCGGGGCCAGAGCGATCCAATCGATAGAGGGAAGCTGGAGAAGAAGCAGCCGGGAGATTCCCCCGGGGAGAAATGCAAAACACTGGAGAAAGGCAACAATTATTGTAATTGAAGGTAATGAGGCCAAGGCGCCAGCTCCAGATCTGCTTAACATCATTCAATACAACCCGAGACGCTCAAGAAGGAGACAGCCGGAGCCCAGCCCTGCGCCAGCCGCCCGCAGCCACCGGGCCCTGCCCCGGCCGAGCCCCAGCTCCCCGTGACAGCCCTGTCCCCGAACCCCCGCGTGGATGGCTGGGACACCCATCCCTCATAACTGCGCAGCACGGGGGCAGATGCAGGACACTTGCTCTAGGTCTAATTTATCTCGGGGTTGCAGGGTCCTTATTTTCCTGTCTGCATCAGCTCCTGTTTTTGTGGCATCCTCAGTGTATTTCTGCTTGCTGGCCACGGGAAGGTCACATACTGAGCACAAGTCGCTTGTCCTGGTGTCAAGGCAACAGGATCAGCCCTGACTTAACCCACACCCGTGCCTGCCCGTATCTACCTTCCTTTCAAATCCCCCTTTCTGCCACCCCAACCCTTCTCTTCAGCTTCCTGGGCATCCCAGGAAAGGTAGGAGAAGGCAGCATCTGCAGGGGAGACGAGATCCAGGAGAAATCTGCTGCTCTGTGGGGTGTTTTCGTGACACTGACCTGGCACAGTGCCCGTGTGTCCGTGCCTCTAGCACAGTGCTGGCCTGCACCTTTGCTGGGTCAGTGCAGAGATGGGACCAGCTTTTGCTAGGCTCTTTAAAGGCATCTGGGCTTCTACCTATGATTCCTTATGCACAGAGATTTCACCACAACTTTAATAAAAGAGGGAGGCTTTGATAAACACCAAGCTAGCAACATGTCACTTCAGAGCTTCTTTCCACATTGCCCCTGCCCCAAGGTAGAGCAGCTGGTGAGACCACGGTAGCAGCAGGACTTCCCCCAGGACACAACGTTCTGGTTACCGTCCCCTCGACCACGGACTATGAGCGACAGTTTTCCTGAAGCAGGCTCCCTGGCCAGCCCGAGGAGGCTGCTCCAAGCTCCTATAGTGCTCCGCACCCACAGGAGCACCCTATCAGCAAGGCTGGGGTGGGAGGAAGGCAGCAGCACTGCCCCCGAGGGCACTGCGTGCACCTCATCCCACCGGGAGCCGGCTCCTTGCGGGAAGCTTTTCCAGCACCTTTGCACCTGACGCTTTCCAGAAGTTGCTCCCTTATATTAATCCAGCTGCGGCTCAAAGGGCGGCACCGGAGCCAGAGCGGAGGCGGTGGCAGCCTCGGGCGCTGGCGGGCGCCTCTTGTCCTCTGCCGGCAAAGCCGCCCCTAGCAGTGCTGCCCCCCTGCCCAAAGCAGGGCCGCCCCGGGGGCGCCTGGCGGCGCTGCCAAAACCCTCCGGCAGCGAGGGAAGGTCTGTGGAAGGCTGTGACTGCTGCCCTCGACAGACGCCCCCGCACGCAGCAACCCAGCACGGCTGCACAAGGCGCCAGCGCGCCGCACGGCCCCGCGGTGCCGCCGGCCTCGCACAGGCGCCCAGGCCAGCGCGAGTGCTGCGCGCAGGAGGCAGCGCCCGCATTCAGCCAGCGCCTCCCGAAATATCCACACGAAGGTGTTACGTGTCAGGATTCGTAAACTGTACCTGAAAAGTCAAGCACCACCTATCAGGTCTGAGTTATCAGGGGTCTGGAGATGAGACATGGCAAATATTAGGAATTCGCTCTAGATCACAAGCATGAGAAATCATCAATGATGTCTTGACATTGCATAGCTGGAAGCCAGGAGGGATGGAGTTAGCTCTGGGATCACAACACGGACCCCCAAAAAAGAAAAAAAAAGACACTGAAAATTGAACAATTTTTTTTTGAAAATTGAAAATTGAACTTGGTGGAAGAGATCCATGATGCACGACCATATATGTCAGTTCCTCTGAGTGTTCCACCTAGCAGCAAAAACCTGGGATGATGTGCAGAGAGGCAAAGGTCTCCTCTGCTCTAGCAAACACTGTCAGCAGCTCCCTGCCCACCCCTCCAACACAACTGCAGCTCTAAAAGCTTTTGATGTAGATAAAGAAACTCTGCAGTGATATGTTACTCAATATTAGCCAATATTTATTGCTTGACCTCTATTTTCTGAGCTGCATATTTCAGAGACAAATGTCAAGAGACGATGAAATGCACAGAAGTCAGGAAAGCCCATACACATTATAATAGACCAGTCTCACTACTCAGGGGGATCTAGGGAGACAGGAGCTCTGTCTGCACCAAGCTCTGGCTCCGATGGGCATTTGCAAATGTGGTAGGAAAAGACAAAGAGAAGGTAAAGCTGGATCTCAGAGCTAAGAGCAGCAGCTTCCAGAAGATGTACATGTCTTCTGTTAATGGCCCAATAATTCTGCTCCAGAAAGCTGCTGTGTGAAAGAGGTCAGCACGACATCTGAGCAGAGAGGCGATAAAAGATTAAGACCTTGCTTCTCAGTTTAGCATAATGAGAAGAAGGGAGGAAAATATTTGTGAGTTGTGGGACCCAAGGTGCTGTGAGTCAGTAAATGCTTTAGACTTGTTTGATTCATAGCGGTGCTTGTCGGTGTGATTCAAGCCTGCAAGACAGGCAGGAAAGGGAGAGAGCAGAGGAATCTCTCCCTTGGCTCTAGGAGAGGATCAGTAATTACAGCAGGGACAACCTGCAATTCTGATAACTGGAATTCAGAAAATGGACAGGGTAAGCAAAGCTCCGACAAGCTGTGGCAGATGTACAAAAGGCTGGAGGCACAAAAGGCCCTGGCTGCCAGGTAGGACAGTGTATGATGACCCAAACTCAGTCTCAGGTGGGTCAAAGTAGTCGTATCCTCAGCTGTCTCCAACTCTCTGCGAGAAACTTCCATCCTTGCAGCAGGGAGTGCAGAGGGGACCATCTGTCCCTGCAATTCACAGCCAGCACTGGAGCAGCTGTGGGGCAGGCACAGGCACCATCCTGCCACCCTCCAGTGAAGGGCACGATCTCAACTGAAGGGGAAGGACACCCAGCTCTTGCCAGTAACATCTCAAGATGCTGCAGGGCTTTATCTGTAGAAGCACAGAGAGATTAGGCAGAGGAAAGTAGGGGTGAAGGGAAGCGCAGAAAGCAATAATACCACGTGGAACAGAAACTCGAATTCCTCACAGTCCAGGGTTGGGAGGCAGCGAGGGGCCAGGACTGAGGAGTGCACAGAGCTGATAATCCTGAAGGGGAGAGAAGTTCCCCCCTGTGTTTTCATAACCACTAAAGGAAAGATTAGAAGAGACGTTAGAGTTACACAGGAGTTGGGTCTAAAAATTAAAAGAGTGACAGAGGAAAGATAGCCCTGGTTATTCTCAGAGCATAACGCTCGTTTAGCAGGCAGGACACTAAAGTGAGGCCCTCCCCACATATAGAAGCTTGTGAGGCAGTTGTAAAATACAGAGTTTAAGCGCCCTTGAGGTGGAGAGAAGGAATCCGCACCCTTCCATCCACGGGATGCCCCGTGCAACGCGGCTGCCACTGCCGGCCCACAGCCACAGCTTCCAAGGGAGACTTTGCACCTCGGTGCTGCAAACCACGTCCTGCGCTCAGCCCTGCCAGCAGGCATGGGGCAGGCACCCTGGAACACGGCACGGGTGCAGAGGACAGCAGTAACAGAAGTGCTGATATTAGCAGCCCATTAATTAAGTGAAACACCGTTGCTGAACACCCAGTGGCTAGCTGCTAGTGTGGCAAAAATCAGGCGTTAGTTAGATAGAGTCCCTCTTGTTAGCTCTAGACACTTGCATAAAGAAACGTGAAATACATTTATCTGAATCGCATTCCTGTAAGTAAAACTGGGATCAAGGCACGGGATGCTGGCGTTGGAGCCCACGGGTGCCCTGCTCCCTTTGGAGCAGAGGAGTTGGGAGGGAAACAGGCATCAGCGCTGCCTCCTGTGTTACAACCAGCCAGAACCGCTTCATTTGACCAAATCCCTTTGCCCTTCCTGAGACTCTCAGGTTAAAACAACATCAGCTGATTCGTGGGGCAAATGCCGACTGAAACATTTTTGTTTCCAGTAGCATGAGGCACCGCTTAATTCGGCCCGAACGGGCCTCACATGGGATTAGTCACCTTCTCCAGCCTGCAGGTCTCTGCGTGCCCCTTAGCACGGCAGAGAATGGCACAGAGATGCCCCAAGCCGTCCTGCTTGAACAAGATTTCTTTCTTGTACCACAAGAGCAAAAGGAGAGTGTCATAGGACAGTGAAGCAGTCACTGAAGGAGGGCAGCAGGAGAGAAGGTCAGTCATGCAGATATTGAAGCCTGCTGGAAGACACTGTCCACAGTGGACATAAGACCATAAGACTCCACTTGCTGCTGCGAGAGCCTTCCTCCAGGCCCTGCACTGTTGATTCACCTTTCTCTGCTCCCAAGAGGTAGCATAGTGCTCTATATCTGATCATTTACATTAATTTACTATCAAAAATTTGCCTCTCAGCAGGCCTTCTAGTGGGCATATATTTTCTGGTGCTACTCTCATGCCTCCCCCCCCCCCCCATTTGTGTGCTGCCACAAGAGATATATTGAAAAGATACATAGGATAAAACTTCAGGGGCTTTCCTGTAGCTAACTGGTGTGACACAGATGCCTGGCAGTCTCTCCTTTCAGCACGGACATGCTTGGCCACAGCTAGGACCGCCCACAGCTCTTGGGCTCCTTTTCTCTCAGTGGCAGCTTTCTGTTTTGGGCAAGGTTGGGGTTATTCTCCCCTGCCCTCAGGAGAGGGATGGAGGGAAGGGATTGAAGGGCTGCTGCGGTGACAAATGGCAGGGAGCCGAGGACACAAGCAGGTCTCTGCACTGCGATCATCACTCGCAGTAGGATGCTCTCCTCGAGGATGAAAGGGTGCAGTGTTCCCTAAGAAGACTGGTCGTTTTGTTGCAAAATCAACATTGTGTTTTTCCTCTCTCATGAGCTCAGCGTGGACATTGTGAAGATATTGCTCCATACTTACTACCAAGCAGCTACCCAGGTAAGAGGACAGTTCAGGCTCAAACTTGGTCTTGGATGTTGTTAGGGCTCCCCCTTCTTGCCGAGCTGAAACGCTGGCTGCTCGGAATCCCAGGCACTGTATTACGCTGTCTGTCTTGCTGGCCTTGCTCTGAGCTATTTTCCATCACAGGACATATTGCAATGACTGAACTATTCAGACCCCTTCTCTGAAATGGGTGGTTCCCCATGTAAATCTCCACTCTTTATATATGCTTTATGTTCAACACCAAAAGATCTCAGAAAGATCACTCCTACTGACCTGCTTTGAGGCCTCTCCCCAAAACCCTGAACTCATCCTCCCTTCTCCTCTTGCTGACACTGTTTTCCCTGTATTTACATCTGCAGCTAGGAAGTAGCAATGGGAAGATGTACCAAGCCAACGAACAAGGAGGAGCAGAGTGAAAACAGGCCAAAATGGAGAGAAGCCCAACCAGCTTACAGGGAGGAAGCACAAGAAATGAGCCTTAAGAATGAAAAGCAGTGAGTGGATCTGAATGAAAACCCCACAGCGAGAAAAGCTGGCCCCAGCACCATGCTACAGGAACAAGATGTGACTTGCCAGGAAAAAAAAAAAAGGATGCAGTAATGAAGGGTAAGGATATGGTGACTGACAGACACTGGCATCGCCCATATCCACATGTGAGAAATTTTGTCCTCACTTTCCTGCTTTGCAATTTGACAAGCTGACAAGCACAGCTGGGGCTACAGAGGCACTGGGAAGAATCAGAAATGAGGGGTAGTTGCAGGGAGCGGCAGAAAGAGGCCAAGATGCATCTGAAGCCTGAGGAGCAGATGTCGCCTGGCAAAAAAACGATAAAAGTTTTGCTGTGTAGCACCCTCGCTATGTCACGCTTCACAGAGACAGTGCTGTTGGTGTCCTTCTGCCTGTGGAAAAGGACCCTCCCCATCATTCTTGGCAATTTTACAGTAACTCTTGTACTTTCATTCTGAAAACCTGATATTTTGCTCCAGAAATGGGTCAGTACCTCTCCATCATGCCGAGCTGAGGATTTTTCCCTGTGCACAAAACAAGTTTCCCTGCTGCCTACTCCATTCCTTACAGTTCTGTAGGAATACTTAGATGAGGAATATTTTACCATGGCTGATTGAATATTTTCCTTTCTGCTTTCAATGACATAATTAAGAAAGCACAAATGACGTGGCTTTTTCAGAAAGTATGCTCCTTCCCTGATGGCTGGCACATCTGCAACAGTCCTCCACACTGCATTTGTGTCAGAGATTTACTTCATTTGTGTTGAAAGAAGGGGTTGTCAGAAATCTGGAAATGAAAACTGTGCCAGGGTCCTACCTTAAACCTTAAAACTACACAGCTGCTTCAGACTCCCTCAGCACAGATTGCTTCAAAATGCTGTGGTATGTAATGACTTGCCATCATCAACCAGCAGGGACTGGCAGATGGTCTGTATGTCAGGAGACATCCTCTCTTCATAGAGCATGTTTCTTCCAGAAGATCCCCAAAGCACAGTAGAGAAACCAGCCAAAGTGATTAGTTCTAGTGAACTCTGGTTAGAAAACCTACGCCTTCTCAGCTGTGGTGCGGGTGACAATCCTGAATAGAAACACACATGCCAGCTCCATAGCAAGTGAAGTACATGGCAATGGATTCCCTATAAATTGTGAAACACGTAATTCTGTCACCAGCCCTCACAGCTCTTATCACAATATTAAACTTCTTTGGACCATTACCAAGAACAATCCTACAGCTGATTCAGAAAGCACAATAACTCGTTCACAAGCTTCTCATTTCTTCCAAGCTTAACAATTAAGACTGGAGTTCTTCAAAGGAATTTAATGGTGCTAAGCTCCCATTTGCCACAGAAACACCCTTATGTATATAAGAGTGATAGCTACACCAGGCCTGAACATGGCAGATGTGGGAAACAGGGTAAATAGACAGTATGAGCCATGTAGCACCTACAACCAGAGCCACTCAGTGGATTTGCACACCCAGCAGTAACACTCATAAAAGTATCCCCATTAGAAAAATCACACTTACTTCAACCGATTGTTTTCTCTCAGCAAAAAACAGTATACTGTGAAAGTCCAACAGACCTCAACACACAAGAACTTCACCTGGCTTTCTCTTGAACAATGTCCTCGTGAGAGAAGTGTTAGGAAATATTAGGCTTAATGCTATGGAAGTCATCTGATACCATCTTGTTTGACCCCTTCTATATAAGAGGAAGGGAACGGGAATGAACCGTATTTCAAAAGCAAGCTTCAGAAAGCATTCAGCTATATGAAGTGCTGCCCCCATACTGGATTCCAGCTCCAGTACATAAAATAACGTGTGAGACTTGTTCTGCATCCAAAATTGAAGCCATCAAGCTCTACAGATGTTGCAAGTTCATTTTCAATCATTTGGAAATGACAAGAATAGAGCTGCAGGCAGCAATAAAGTATCCCTACATCCATTATCACTTCAGAACCAGGAAAAAACAAAAGCAAAGGGTTGATATCATAAAAATATCATAGAGGAATAGGGCTAGGAATGGTCTTAAAAGATCATCAGATCTGTTCTCCTTGCCCAGGGCAGGATTAGTTCTTCCTACAGCAGATGCTCGTCCCACACGTTCTTTACAGGCACCCAGTCACTGGGGCTGCAGAGTTTTCCAGGGCAGCTTCTCTACATACTGTACCTTATTAATAACTGCAGCCCAAGCTCGTTCCCCTCTTTCCTCCTAGGCTTTCTTCGGCTAAGCTACCCCTGTTATTTAAGTCTTCCATGATAGGTCATTTTTTGTAGGTCATTGTCACTGTTCTCCTTCAGACCTTTTGCAAACTGAAGCCTACAAGTACGGACAACTTGTGATTCCTCAGACCCTCTAGCATTAAGTGGAGCAAGGAAATCTCCTTGCTTGTTTCTATATATCTTTCAAAAGAGAACATGGTTTATACATCTGAGCTCACTGCATTTTTTTTTTTTTGCAATAGCAACACCCTGGGAGACGCCCTGAAAGGTTCTCCTTAGCATAGAAGCTAATCTCCCATTTGCAAAGGTAGAAGCTTCTCTGGAGGGTGTTCCAGAGCCGCTCTCTAGCTTGGGCAGTCCATAGTGCTTTTGAGGAGGACTCTCCAATGGCTGGAGAGGGTGTGTAAGAAAACTAGTGTTACTAGACGTCTGTATTTGATGAATACACATCACAGCACATCCATACTGGAACCACTTGCGCCAATGTTCTTAGGAGTTTTTTTTTTTGTTCTCTTTTTTTTTTAAGAATTACTAGTTCTGTTTCTCTCCCTTCTTCTTTAGGCTTCTTCCCCAAAATTACCTACCAGTTCTGAGTTTCCTGAAGTCTTTCAAGTTTATTTCACTCTTCTCTCACTTTGTATTCCTGAGCAACAGAAATATCTTTTATTTTCACATTCTCACCTTGTTTTGCTCTGCTGGTTAGAATCAAATCTAGAAGAATTTTGTTCTTTATCTACTTTCCCCACTTTCTTAATATATATAAAAAAATCCTTCTCCATCTCTTTCACATATGTATGAATATACACATATATATGTATAAAACCAATTATAGCAACAGGCTCTGGAATTTCTTGCCATTCTGCATCCCACTCTTCCTTTCCCAGGAGACACACAGATGATTACAGCCCTCCAGGAGCTCCATGCTCAGTGCACTGGGAGGTGTTGCTAGTTGCTGAAAGGCAACCTGGTCCACCTGATTTTCCCAGTAGCACAGTCTGCGGCAGCACACAGTGGCACAGCCCTCCTCCTTCCTGCTTTTGGCATTACTGACAGCACGAGAAAACCCTTGTGAAGGCAGTGGAGAGGTTCCTAACCCACTCTTTGTTTCTTCTTTGGCATAAGGGCTGGCAATCACGCATGGCTTGTCCTTCCGTACTAGTGCCACTGGGTCCTCACTTCATGCTCAGCCAATGGACAAATATTCTTTCCTCCTACGGAATAGGGATCACCACCAAATCCGTGGTTGCTTTCTCCTTGCTCAGCAGCCATTTCCTCCTTCTTTAGTGCTACTGCTGCAAGCCTCTAGCTTCGATGCTTGGAAGCAAAATTCATCCCATCATCTACCCCTGCGATGATGGACCTGTCCCCAGCTGATCTTTCCTCACACAGCCCTTGCAGCCTACTTCTAAAGAACCTCCCCTCCACACCAGATGATGCTGTTCTCCTACCTGTCACTGGCAGCAAGGAGTCGAGATTGGAGCCTGGAAATCCTGCTGCGGACCCAGACTGAAGCGTGCATGTTTGTGGTGAGCACGCAGGCCTGCCCCTCATGGCAGGTCAGGGAAGGTCTCAGGAGTGGAACTGCTCAAGCAGCACCAGGTTTCATCATTCCTGTTCTACATATCAAGATCTAGTCACCTCCCTCGTCATTACCCCTACGAAACTCTCCCTATTTATGGTCCCTAGTTGCCTACAGGGGCTGAGGCCAGAGGTTTAGAGACCCTCACCCAGCTTGGCTGCACCCTGCTCTCTAACTAGGCTGCAAAAAGAGGCCAGACAGAGAAGCTACCTTTCATTAAACTGAGGTAGCTGGAACAGCCACAGCAGACACCTCTGCTTGCAGGGACTACCTGGTGGCACTAGGATTTCTTATGAGCTGAGCAAAACCAGATCAGTTTTCTCACAATTTGAAGACTATGTGTTTTCAGTAAATCTGAACACATACTGAGCTTGGTTCTTTCTGTGTTAAAAATTAGGAAAGAGACAGTAGCAATGTCCTCCCCCCATACTCTAGACTGTAGCCTGTTCTTCAGGCAGTTTGTGTTTGGATCTCCTTGAGGCCACCAAGGCCACCATGGAGAGAAAGACTTCTGGAAAAGCTCATGTACGTAATATGCTAAGCAGCCATGCAGGCTCAGGCTCAAACTGAATAATCAAGCTAAGATAACTGCTTATCAGAACAGCTTCCTCCTTCCTTTCCCAGCACTTTTCCTTGTTTCAGTGTATCTTGCTTTATAATAGAATGAGGCTTTGCAGAGTGAGGGCCATTTTTTAGTTTGTGAAATGCCTGAAATTCCTTTGGGAGCTCAGAAGCAATTCTTTTCAATTCCCAGCTAAAATTATGGGGATCATTTCCATAATTCTTCCCAAATCTAGACAATTTTTTATTCAGCCTGAACAAATACCAGCTGTCCGTAACCAAAGCCACAGAAGACTCCTGAGACCCATTCAGCTGCTATTGCACAACAATGTTTGAACCAAGAACAAACAGGTAACGAACTTGATCCCACCAAGGTCACTTGCAGTGAGCTTGTTGTACAGGGGAGGTATTTTGGTGAAAAGACCAGCTTGTTTAAGAAGCCAAGAAGATTTGGGAAAGCAAACATATGGCATCCAAGCCTCAGTACTCACATTAAAATCAATCAATCCATCAATCGAACTGCTTACTCATCTCACTGCAGCACTCTGGTAGGGCTGCTGAGCTGGGCTGGTCAACAGATTTCACTTTCCCTTCAATGGATATTTGGCCTAGCAAAAACGGGCTACAACATCCACGTCTTGTGGGAGCTGCCAGGGCCTCTTCCTTTCTGAAGATGGGTAGGTGCAAAATCCATAAGTAAGTGCAAAGAGAGCAGGTAACTTCAGTACAGCACTCCCAGGGTCTCGTGTGACTTCTGTGCCTCTCAGATTGCTCAGGCCTGAAACAAAACAAGTTTACGCAGACCTGTAAGAAGAAGCATTTAGATAGAAATACAGAGGAGGGTTGATGTCAGAATAAAACAAGCAGCACTAAACACAAAGAGCAACATCCAAGGGAACAGAGCTGAATTGGCAAGGTCCGAGAGGATGGCCCCATGTTCTACGTAGTGTCGATACTGACCAAAAACACTTTCAAAAGTATTAACGAGAATTAAAAAACAAAACAAAAAACAATAACCGCTCTCCTCCATAAATCAAAGCACTTCATGAAAATTACTAGGAGTCATTCAGCCTGCAATCTCCATTTCTCACTAACGTTGCACATAAAAACCATCTTCAGCAAGTATGAGCAGGACCCATGGCCTCACCCTTGCTAAGGCTGAGCACTTCCACATTCTGCCACTAAGAATCCAAATGTTATTCCACTGAATGCCTTTGGCAAGGGCGTTTTACCGCTGTTTAAGGCATTACTGTGTACATTATCAGTGCAGCATCAATTAAAGAAAAATGAAATAAATCAGGCTGATTGCAAAATGGAGCCTACAGAAGAAAAAAGAAGGAGAGGTTTTCTCTCTAAGGTGCTGTGACTCTGAGCAGAGCTTTCATTCAAAAAACATTTGGAAGAAATTAGCTTTGGTGCCCGATCCTGTCAGGTCCTGAACAGCAGCACCTTGCCTTGAAGCTGAGCAATAAGCTATGCACTAATCTATAGCACTTTGTGATCAAAGTACAATCCTCTGTGCCTAGATCCTCTCAGAATAACGGTATTTTTTCTCTTGGTCAGAAACTACCAGTTTCACATCACAATTTTTCAGCATGGCACCTCTCTAATGAAACAGGTTGCAGCTGTGCCCAAACATTTGCGTTAGTTTAACACAGTGGGAAATCCTGGAACCAGGGGGTTAACATGTCAGAGTAACCACAGCCCTTAAACTTCACGTTACAGCCAAATGCAAAAACTGCCAAGTGCTGCGTTCCAATAAAACGCAACTCTCACAATCTGTAAGTGTAATAAAATAGCTGTTAACAATTCTGTAACTCTCTCTCTTTGAGCTTGTAAAAGCTCGAAGGTCAGCTGGAAGTCAAGCTGCATTTCTTTGGAAGGAGGGCAGGCCAGTCCCAGGTTGACCGTATTCTGTCCTTTTACCTGATCCTCTTGGGTTTTCAAAGCAAAAGCACTAGACCTTGTGGGGTTTTCCTGCCTTGCTCCCCTCCCATCAGAGAGTAAATCGAAGTGACGCGTGTGTTACTGGAGGGTGCCTAAAGAGAGAGCCACTAAACGGTCTCGCCGCTTCTAAATTGCTCAGATTTGGTTTCCACCAGCAGAAAAATATTGGGCAAAAGCCATCTTTATGTGGTGGTTTGTAAGAAATAAGCTGATGGTTTCCTTTCTTCGAGACTGATGCTGGAGACATTCAAGACCCTGCAATGAAGTTTAGTAAGTTCCAACAATGCCTCAAAGTATGAGGAAAAATTTAAATTGCAGAGTAACCCAGGAGGCCTCACTGGGATATAGGGGCTGGGTATGCAAACCCAGGCACCATGAAATGCTCACAACCGAAATGTAAGACCAGAGATCAAGGAAATAAAGAAAGCGAGGCAGCAGGACAGATACACGGAAAGGGAGCAAGAGGGAAGGGAGCAGAGAAAATTCATCACCATTCCCTCATCACAAAGCACTCCATTTCTAGCTTGGCAAACCAACCATATTTATATGTCCTCTCCAGGGTCAAAAGCCTTCTCATTTAATCAGAGATTTGGAGGGACAGAATGTGTCAACACTTAGAATAAAAACAACCAACATGAAAACAGTGTTTTCCTCAGGAATTTCCCATTTATGTCCCCAAACATATCAAGCTCTTGAGAGAAACAGCATCCCGACAGACCAGAGGGCCAGCAACACCACCAGAGCAACCCTGAAGAAGTCAACAGCCACTGCAAAAAAATGTATAATCCACTCTTGTCAATTAAGAACAGCAAGAAAAAAAAAAATCCAACTCTATAGGTTTTAATTTTGTTGAGCAAATAGTATGTAATTATGTTTCTATTATATTTCACGGCACAGCTCTACTTCTTTCAGTTATGCAAAGAGGGAGTCAATGAAAAAAAAAAAAGAGGACAAAACTGCAAAAACGATTCAAGCACAGGCCTCAAGGTCAGGCAGGTGTTTCAGCATAATTCAGGAGTATCTGAAGTCCTGCTCATTCCTAACAGGCTTTTGCTTGCCGTTATTTTAGGGTAGCTAAGGCCAAGGTCTCCAGGGGCAGATGAGAAGTTTGGTGAGTGGGAAACGTGGGACGGGGCTTGCAGGACACCAGTGGCAGGCAGAGCCTCTGCTGTAAACCCATCTACAAAGAGAAAATTCTACAAAGTACCGTTAGTGTATATATATATAAAATATATAAATATATATAAAATTAATATATATATAGTGTATAAAGAAGCCCCTTTTAGAAATCTGCCTTACCCAGAAATTGTTTTTTCAGGAAGAGCACCTTGGCAGCTCAGATAACAACAGTAAGAAGATCAAAATTCATTAAAAACGTTCAGCCTTTTACTCTTCCTTAGGACTCGGCCTTAACTCCTAATAAAGTTTAGCAACGAAACGTGCTGAGCGCCCCGGGGTTTTGGTTAGGGGACGGTGGCGCTGAAACAACTGCAGAGCTTTTCCAAAGGGCGCCAGTGGCACTTGCGCCTGGCTCGAGGAACTGGCTGCAAAAGGGGCCTCTGCACGAGGCCTGCGGAGAAGGGCCAAGGCAACGCGGCCGGGCTTCGGCGCTGGAACAGCTGCCGCGGCGCGAGCGGCGCTGCCGGAGCCAGCGCGGCTCCTTCTGCACCCCCGGCGAGAGCCAGGAGGGGTGAAACCCGGCCCTGGCGGA
>VZSV01000002.1:4826124-4840581 GCA_013398735.1 Nothocercus julius | reverse complement strand
GCACCGGGCGGGCGGCTGGAGGGAGCGCCAGGCCACGCTTAGCACCGAGAGCCGGCACTTCCTGGCCGGTGAAAAACAGTAGAATTGATAGAAGGAAAAACAAATGACACTGCCTGGCACTGTAAGGGGAAGCCCAGAGGCTGTGTAATCCCCAGGCTCTGAAGAGGGTGATGAAGGCCAACTGGAGCCAAAGATCATCAGCTGGGATGCTGCCTGCCCGCCGAGTCTCTGTGCTGGACACAAACAGGTCTGGGCCCTGGGGAGACAGAAACAGCTGCCAGCGGTTAACGGGGGCCGCCAAGTGAGCGGCCGTCCGCAGCACAACAGAGATGGAGCGGGGGCTCCAGAAGAGCGCGGGGAAACCTCGGGAAGGACTCATCTCCCTTCTCAAGTGAGGGCACGTGTATTCCACATATTGCTGGCACATGAGGGCCTTCCCTGCTCCCGGCCCGAGCTGAGGAACACCACGTGTGTACACCAGCACGGAGCCAAGGAAATAAGCCCTGCTGAAAAGCTTCAACTGCTTTGGCTTGGGGCACAGACAGAGCAAACTCACTCTGTCTGCAAAACAGATGCGAGGCGAAAGCGGGATCCTAGTGTTTGTGACATGAGTGCTTCAGCAATAAGCCCCAAGGAATTATTCTTTATTCCTTATGCATGGGTCCAGCAGCAAACCAGCACATATGAGCGGTGAGGGAAGTTTGATGGTATTTCCTAATGCATGCAACACCAGAATCGGAGCCTGGTTTCTAACAAGGAATAGCTCTGGTGCTGCCCCACATGTTTCAGATGCAGAATACCAGAGAACTGTGTTTCAGTCACTAAGGAGAGAAGGAACTTAAAGCCTAATGTACATACTGTCCTCCGAAGAAGAGGTTTAACAAGGCATGGAGTTGCAATGCAGGTGGCAGAAGGACTTTGGTCTCTGTGAGGCACTGACCAAAGGAGGTGGCTAGCAAGCAAATTAGCAAAATCCAAATCCTGGATGGTTTAGGATGAAAATAGCAGATTTGGTTCTCTGTTGGCTCAGAAAAGTATTTTTAAACTGTTGTGACCTACTTCTGCATGTATTAAAATGCACTAATTACCTCTGAGTTTTACATGAATACCAAAAGGCATATTCAGTTAAAATTATTTTTCTATAATCCCCAAGTCACAGAAGCCATGTCACTCACTCTGGGGAAGCCCACGAAATGGAAAGGCACACAGAAAAGATATTATCTTGAAATCTGATTCAGTTTCCCTGAAAACTTCAAGTGTGTACAGAATTTAAATTTTTAACAAAATGAAGAGGCTTTTTCAGCAAATAACTTTTTCGGGATGTAGGAAAAGGTTTTAGGACATACTCCTTACTAAGATGACTTTTTCCATTCATGTATATACTTTGCTTCATAAATACAAAAAGAATCAAGGCATAAAAAAAAATACAACTATTTCAGATTGCCTGGTGGAAATTCTAGCTGTTGAATACTGCTGAATTAAACCCTTCCAGTCAAGAAAAAAAGAAAAAAAATCTTAAATGATAAAGAAATTTAAGATATGGGATTATATTAGTGTTTCTACTTGTCAAACAAGGAAGCAATTGTGAAAAAATGTGAATAACCAACTTCCGCTTGTGGAAAGTCTTATAATCATCCAATCACACCTGATTTAAAGACAGATAGTATTAAAGAGCAGAACACTATTAAAAATATGAGATTTTTAAACACCTATTTAAAAAGGTTAATAGCATGTTTCCTTTGGGGAATCCTCATATAAAACTACCTACAGCTGTATAAGCCTGAAGAAGGTTTAGGTCTCTACATCTTGATGTTCTCATACTAGGTCCTCTGAAATCTAGTGCCCGTGGCTGTGCATACTGAACACGAGCTAAAATTATTCTTGTGGTATGAGGCTTAGATTGCCTAAAAACAACTGTTTGTATCAATGCATGCTAAAGGAAAACAGTTCTCAGACTACAAAATGCTTTAAAAGGTCTATAGTAGGAATGAAACGAGTCCTTGCTAAGTACTATTCAGTGGTGATGTTTACTGCCATGGTCTCTCTGCACAAGACGGGTTTCTGTGAAATGCAGAGCACTACTGTATTTTACCAATGCCTTGCAGATCAAGAACATGAAATTTCAAAGGCACATGGCAAATTCTATGAATCAGCTATCAAAATAGCTGTCTGCTGAACAAACCAGCAGTAACTGTATTTATAATCTTAAGTAGTTTGGAACAATTGTTGCCATTTCAGGTAAAAATCAGTCAGAAATCTATACAACATATAAACATTTAATCTTGTATCAGAGTCAAGAATGATCAATGCTGAAACTAGGCACTACAGAATTAAACAAACTGTGTTTACGAGGAAAATGTGTGTTAACCAGGAGGAAAATAGAGATTTAGGGGCTGACACCAAAGATTATTCTAAACTGGATATCAAAGCCTAAAATACAGAAAGATCAATTCTGTTGGAAGGAGCTCAGGTTTCAACAGACCAGGAGTGTCACCTGGCATCTCCAAGGTTAGGGCTAGGAGCTTGTACTGATCAAGTAAATAGAACTGGCTGGAGCCCTTGTGAAGGCCAGAAAGGTTCCTGCATCTTGAGCTTTCTAAGGTACTAAAGAACCAAATAACTCGGTTCAGTAAAATAAGTTCCAGCTGGAGAAGAACTGCTCAACTGCCTCAGTTGAGAAGGCAGAAGAACTGCCAACAAGAACTGCCTCAGCAGGCGTCAAGCAGAGCTTCAGCTGGAGCAGAAACAAGACAGATTGACTAACAGGAGAGAAAAAGCACACGCAGAGACAGAGCCTGTGCCTCAGCATAGCCACGCAAGGCAGAGTCTGCCCAACTACCTGAGCTGGCTTAAAAATCTTTGGAGATATCCAGGGTGGCAGGCTGACTGCAGATCACCAGCAAGGACATGTGCTTGTTCACAAGTTTCCCTGGGGGGAATCTGCAAAAATTTCACAGAACTACTAAGGATTTCAGGAAAAGCTCCAAACTGCTCAGATGGCAGATGAGGACTGCTCAGTACATTCTTCTTGAGAGAGGTTGGGGATTTAAGGGAATCATCAAGAGTGAGAACAGTGGCTCAGCGATAGCTTAACAGGGGGAGTCAACGGGACAGTCTTGGGGCTGCTGCAAGATCTCTCCTCCTTCAGACCATCTTTCGGTGGCCCTCAGTAGCCACCCAACAGCCAGGGCAGAGGAGAAGCAGTGAGGTGGGACAAGGCTCCCACTGCTGCTGTGGAAATGAAGACCTTTTGTGACCTTGTATCTTAAGGCAGGGGCTTCTGAGAGAAGAGCAGGTAGATCTTTCCAAATCACCACACAAATGCATATGTAAAAAAGATTGAATTGCTCTGGGGGCTTGCGTTGGTGAGCAGAGAAGGGTGGAAATGTGACTCCCGAGGTCATGGTAAAGCTTGAGTGACCCAGCAAGATACACATTAAATATGAATGCACTTGTGGAGAATCTCTTAAAACAAACAAAACATCCTATACGTGTACATTTTGCTAAAGAAAAAACAAGAGCAATGAAAAAGATCTACTAAATTTTCAAAGTTAGTCTTTCTTCAGATAAAAAGCTGAGGCCTTCAACAAAAAACAAGCCTTTTGTCTAGCCTCTCTCAAAAGCCACAGAGATGCTTCTTTCACTACCTTCCTTGTAAGGCAAATCTAGAGCTTATGCACTCACAAGGAAGCATCTCTTAATTGCTTTGTATGTAAAGATATATGTCTATATAAGGAATAAACTTGCCACAGTAACGTGAAACAACAGCAACTATATGAAACTAGCACAATGCAACCAATTTAAAAGGCTCTTGGACTTTGAGGTCCACATTAGAATGTAAAATATAAAATAAAATAAAATAAAAGCATGAGACTAAGCTTCAATCTTTGTTGCTCTTTCGAGCTGCAGCTGAAGGAACTTCGCCCCCTCACCCCCTGTTCTTCAATGGGGAGATACGACGTGGTGCCGGTACAGAAGTTTTACACCTACCAGACGGTAGCTGGGATGAGGTCTGGCATGGCAAGGGGCACGGAAGCTTCTGGGGCACACATATAGCAGCACACCGGTCTTCCAAAACTGAATTAATGGAAGAGAAAACAGACTTTTAACCAACATTTTGCATCAAGAAGCAGACTCTGAAGAAGCAGATACATTTCTAATCAGTGAGGGAGAAGTAGCGCACGAAGTCCGGGGCCAGGATCAAACCTACTTCAAAATCTGTCAAACCATTTCATCCAGGGAAGAAAGCGGAACACCTCCAACCAGGGTTGCACTGTGTTGCCTTGGGATTGGTGCTTTCTTTCCCATCAATTATTGACAGCATTGTAACTAATTCCACCTTTACTCATGCGTAGCTGAAAATTCATAAAACAATTAATACAGCAATAAGGTTGGATAAAGATTTTCTTCATTTACATAATAAACCTTAATATGCACAAAAGTGAAACTTCCATCTTCTCCAAGAGGAAGAACTTCAGAGGAAACAATTAAAATATAATAAGACACAACCAAAGGGTCTTTCAAACATTTCTATTAATTGTGTCTTGTGTTATTGATCAATTTCTCCATTTTTCCTATTATAAAATTGCTCTACCTACTTGTTAAATATTTACCTTAAAGTAATAAACCTGAGAGATTAAACTCCCAACTATCCAATTTATCTAAATATTCAATGTATTTCTTAAACTTTCTTCTGATGAGCGCATACCTGCTTCAGAAAACCATGCCCATGTGACACCTACTGCAGCTTTAAGCCAGTCTCATCTATGGTGCATGGCATATACTGAGCTTTCAACATTCAAGATTTACTTAATGCAGCGGGTCAAGGCCATCACCAGCTGTACCTAATTAAAAGAGGGCTTTGGAGCTCCCGGAGAAACAAAGCCCGCAGGGCCGCAATGCAACTGCACCAGTGATGTGGCAGCGCGACTGACTGCTGCTAAAAGCAGCTCTGAGCCCCCCTTGCACCCTGCCCTTGCCTTGCCCAGGCCCCTCGGCTCGCGCGCTCCACACACAGTGTTACCAGAGCGTTTTCTGCTAGGACTTGGCTCCTGATCCGCTCCGGGGCTGGCGGGAGGGCACGGGCGGGATCGCAGGCCACGGGGAAGCGGCTGCGCGAGACGAGGTGCCCGGTACCGCGAGGACCTGCTCCTGCCAGAGAGCGCCTATAATCACACGACACACACACCTGCACACACGTGTATATATGTGGGTGTGTATATATATACATACATACACACGCACACACACACACACACACACACGCATCTCCTCTGAGGATGCAGAGCAGCAGTAAATGAACCAGGACAGACGAGCAGACACCAGAGCAGCCCAGGCAGCCCGTTCCGGGGCGCCATCCGCCCGCGCTGCCCTGCTTGGCCAGAGGCTCTCCGCAGCACCCGAGCTCCGTGCCGCTACGGGAGCACGGGATTCCCAGCCGAGCTCCGACAGCATCCCTGCCACGCTGACGCAGCATCAGCCGCAGGGGTTTGGATGAAGCAGCGTCTGTGGGGCTGCAGGACTAAGGCTCTAGCAAGGGCATGGTGAAAACCTCCTCCTAAAATCCAGCAGTGTTTTCGAGGACAAAAATTACTCTGGAGGCAGCTATAGGAAAGAAGTATCCACAAAAACTTCCAGCTCCCACCTCCAAGGAGGAGCTTGAGATTTAACAAGGCAATATTCATTTAGGGTTAAAGCAAGTCAGTGCAGCTGAGCAGTAACCTCAGCACACGGGGCTGGGCGCAGCGCTCCAGCAGCCGAGCGCCCAGCACTGCCCGCTCCGGCCAACCTCCCGCCATTCAGCCCTGCTCCAACAGGCCCCTGCACGCGGTGTCCTCGGAACGACACAGAGCAGGCACTTGAACACTCGGTCTCCTTTGACCCGGAGGCTTACCTAGCTGGCACACATTCCCAGTATCTTCTTTATTTGCATAACACTATAACCAAAGGCAACATAATACATATTTAATGTTTCTTGTATCAGTTCTGTAACTGTCAGCTTTGACCAATCATACTAAAGGTATCAATATGGCAAACACATCCCACAACTCCAGTAAAGACTTTCTGAACACATGCCTAGGAATAAAGCAAGTTTTGTCCCAGACAAAATTCATTTATTTTTCTTGCAGGTTTAAAATGATCCAAAAAACCCTCCTTCACTCCAGTCATGAGCTGTATTTGAAAGCACAGCATCAGTTTGTGTACAGATAATACATGACGAGTTGAAAATCTAGTAATGACCTTAGCAAATCTGCTCATTTCTCTGTTTCCAGCCTCAGACAAGAGGTCTGGTAGGGAGCAGAAGAGCCTGTCTCTTCCCCCTCACGTAATACACAGAGGGCCTGTTCGTGCCCGTCCCCCAAAGGAGCCTCCACCCAGAGCACGGGTGGGCAAGAACCACCCTGCCACCCAACTCATTTTGGAGGCCAATAATCCAGTCACTGCCTTTTAGCGCCGTGCACTTTACAGCAGCCTCTGCAGCCCCTTACCCACCTCGTCTGGTAGCGGCGAAGGTTTCAGTGTGGGACGCCGGTGTTCGCGGCCCCGCATCTGCCGTAGGCATCTGAAGGGTGTGGAGGGCAGAAAAGCTGCTGCGCGATGATCAGACGCAGAAGCCCACAAGCCCCGCATACGCTACTTAGTGCTGACCAAGAAGTACCCTTTATTTAAAGCACTAGTTCGGGAAAGACAGAACTGAAGAGTGTGCGTCCATATAAAATATACATCACATATAACATATAACACATTATATACACATATATACACCTGCATAGATAAATCTTAATAGGTTAGCAAGTTAACTCTTTACCTCCAAAGTTCCCTGCACCTGTGCGCATACTATGAAATCCCTGGGTGTGAACTGTGTCAAAAATACACAGCACATCGACTAAACTACAGATGGGACGAGAAGAATGAGCAGCCAATTTTTCACTTGAGGACCAACAAAACAGGCTGGAAAAGAGACTGTTCTATAAAACAACAAATGGTTACCTCAGCAGGCACCATCTGAACATACATGAACCTTTATTCATTTTATTCATTCAAGCTGGTGGTTTAAAAAATAATCCAACACAATCTTTAAGCAAAACAAAATTAACACGTGAAGCTCACTGATACAGGGGGTTACACAGCCTGGTATTTATTAGCAGAGAGGCAACTTCCACCTTAGCAAGCGACTAGAGCTGCCAAATACCAGAACTGCAGGCAGCTGCAATCACCTCTGCTTCCATCTGCTTCACATACTCCGCCTGGGGAGCCCCAGGGAAGAACAACCATTCCCAGAAAAACACTGTCAGGTGCCGTTTCCCTGCAAGTCCTGGGTCATTTTTGCCCTGGCCGTCTCAGGAGGCAGGAACAGTGCACGCTCAGGACCACGCAGGTGCGCGCTGGAGGGAGATGTGCAACATTCAAAGCAAGTTGCCTCTCCGATTTTGCTTTCTATGCTTCAATCCACCAGCGCAGACTGTGATTCATTAACACACAGAGCACGTTTACACCACTACAGCGGAGAGGTAAAAACCAGGAAATCAGCTTCTCCCAACACAACTCCCCTAGCTTCAGCCAGGGATGGGCCAAAAGAAATAAATCTGTCAGAAAATCTTGTCTCTATTCTACAGCCATCACTAGTGCAGAGACAAAACTACAGAAAGAATTGCAAAGTCAGTCAAAGATGACAGAGACCAAACTTGAAGTGTAAACAGAAATACCTGCTCTTGCAGTTAAGGCTTCCTAACTGTTCCACCGCATTTTAAAGCATTTCAGAAAAGTCAGGATTTTTTTCCCATTCTCCTCTAGCTAAAAATACACATTTCCATTTTTTACCTGCCCCTCTCTCCCCTCCCCACCTCCACAGTTAAGGTACTCCAAAACTTGGTGCATCTGCTAGGTCTGGTTAGGAAACAATATTCAACTTCCCCTGATTAAAAAGTGGTTTTGAAAAAATCAGTCTGAATTCACTCACTGTAAGGCAAAAAAAAAAAAGGAAAAAAAAAATTCTGGTGCTGAAAGATAATACTTTGTAGGAACAAAACATGTAGCATCACCTTTACCATTTAGTTCTTTTTTAATCCATCACCTATACTTTTACTTTATCAGACTATCGTAATGTTTACACCTAGGCAAATACTGAACTAGCAGCGTCATCGCCTTTTGTTGTTTTTAAGCAAAGAAAAAGCCAAGTTTATTTTGTAGTAGCAATAGTTTCTTTTTTATTTTTAATATACTTTAGGAAACAATATACAAAGCTGAGCTTTTCCACCATTTTCAAACGGCGGGTTGCTCCAATTACACAAATTCAGCGTTTTGTGATGGTTAAGAACAGCAGTCAGCACCAGACTTAAACAGTTAGCTACAACACAAACATCCTTTGAAATGAAATGTCATAATAGCAAGACAGGTAAACCAGGATTTAACATATGACAACTGTTGGGGAGGTGTCTTAAATCATCCTTGTTGAATTTTATATTTCATTAAATATTTTATACACAATTTCCTGTTTACAAGTTTTAAACAAAACCTCCCTTGAGGAATTATTTAAGTACAAAAATGTTCAACAAGAACAGTTCTAATAAAGAGTCCCCAAACAGACCAAATTTTAATGTGTTGACCAAAAGGAAATGAAAACCAGTGTTTCTTTGTTTAAACATGTTTATTACAACAGATACAATTCACATCTGACTAGCTTTTATTTTTTTTTCTCTCCTCTTTCCCCTCCCACAACCATGTTAACATGTTCATTGGGCTATTTCCTTATATTTGAGCAAGTAATGTACTTTCAGCACACATGCCCAGCAGTACTATAAGTCCATTCTTACAGGGTGCAAATGGAAATACGTTTCAATAATTTATACAAACAAGTGGGTTATGCTCAATCACTGCAATTTTAAGCTACTGTACACAGGAATGAAAAGATTATAGAAAAAGTGCCATAGCAACAGTGCCTTAAGAAAAGAGAAAATTAGAAGCATTAAAAAAACTGATAAAATCAGATTTAGGATTTCACGGGGAAATGGAACACAGAAAATGAAAAACATTTCTCTGTAAAACAAAAATGGAGAAGCACTGCTCTTGATTCGGTGCAAGTGTGGAAACAGTTGTTTCATGATATTTTGTACATTACCCAAATTGTTGCAGCCTTAGACACAGATCGCCTGGCGCTTGCATTGAATTTTAGGAAATGCAAAATTTCTGAACGATAAATTAACTAAAAAAAAAAGAAAAAAAAGAAAAAAAAGAAAAAAAAAAAGAAGAAAGCTAATTTTGCAGACAGGTTTACATGTAAAAGGCTAGGTATTTAGCCACCTCAGCATTGATTAGTTTTGGATGTCTAAGCTCTGATACACATGGCTTCCCATGGCTTCACTCTACAAAACATATTTACAACGTGAAGAATACATCTACAAGAAATCTACATTTCAAGGGTTTTACAAATCATTCTTGTATCTTTCCCCTGAATTTGACTCCCTCCTGTCCCCTTCCCCATGTCATCTTTTTTTTTCTGCCCAGCTCAACGGTCCAAAGTCTACTCAAATGCAGCTCAAAAGTGTCAAGACTGGGCATCAGTTAAACAGTTCCTTTACTCAAAACCATGTGCAATTGTTCACAACTTTTCACACCATGAAGGAATTCTGATTCTTTAGCTTTTCAAGTTCTTTAATTTGTTGTCTCAAAAATAGTATCCTGCAAGAGAAAATAATTAAATCAGTATAAATATTTCCATTACATACAGATACTAAATTAAGAATCTATGCAAGTATCTTCAATTTCAGTGAAAGACACCAAGTTCCTTACTTCTATTAATAAGCTTCAAATCCTTTAAATGAACTCCTAATCTGTTAAATCATCTACGCAGGGGCACAGGCCTGTTTTAGAAAATCAAGTTGCTATAAGTCATTATGACTGATAAACAATCATGATCAAGGCTACTTGGATTCAAGCAAAAGTGGGACACATGGGAAAAATATATTCAGAAACTGAGAAAACAAAAAAAGCATTATGCCTATGTCACACAGTTTTCCCCAGCAAAGTGTGAAATAACTCAAAGAACTCTCAAGTTTTTAACCAAATGTTCCTCTGCCCCCAACCCCAACCTCCTCAGTAGTTCAGCACATTTACATAGGACAAGACCATGAAAACAAACCCATCTTAATGCGCTTGTTCTTGGAGACAGAATACAACTCAAAGTACAAGCCATCATCTTCCCATTCTTCTGTTTATTTCTTCCCCATGTTCTGGAGGATTTCACACCCCAGCAGATCTGGGTAAGTGCAGGCAGAGGAACTACACATGCTCTTGCTTCCCTACACCATCAGACCCCACCATAACCTGCCCCTGTCTGTTTTAGCTCAGTTCAGCAATACAGAGTCATTCATATATACAACTCAGTATGTAATTTGAGTTTCCTCCTTGGCCTAATGCTGTTTTTTTTTTTTCTGGTATTTGGTTCTCTGGTTGGTATAATAAATAATATTGTACGTGTAATCTCTAGTTATAGAAAATGCCAATCTTAAAAAAAAAAAAAAAAAATGAATAAAAGATGAAAATACCTCTGAAGGAAGAAGCTGTCGCTACAGCTCCCCTGAAAATCAACTGTACTGCTGGATTTCCCTTATAGCTTTTCCTTATTCTACTAATCTGACATAAACAACCATTGTAATTAACAAACATTTGGTTTAGTTACTGTTTTCAAAAATTTGTAATGATAATTTTGCAGCAACTTTTCATTATGCTGAAGTATAATGAAAGCATGTGAATGAATTAAGGAAATGCCAAGGAAAAGCTGAAACACTAAACAAATAGTCTGCCAGTCAAAAGTAATTTTAACGCTCAGAGAAAGCATGCATGTCTGCAGATTTTTGTAAAATGTTTTTCAAATATGTCACCAGTTCAGTTAAAAAAAAAGTTAATATCCTATTTAAAAGTAGGTGAAAATGCTCTGAACAGACACATTGAAAAACATAATAAAAATCTAAACATATGAGTGTATGAAACATCAATGAAGAGTGCCAGTTCACACACAGTCAGTAAGGGTTAAAGCAGAACACTTGCTTTGCCCAGACACAAGGTTGCTTCTTAGAACAAATTTAAACAGTTCTTTCCTGAAGAGTACAGACACTGTGTCACCACTTAAGTTTACTAGCTTTGATAATCCCACTATTTGCAAAATTTCCTTCCCTCTCTCATTCAAGCTTGCGGCCTGTACCATACAGTCCACATCTTCAGGATGGCAGCAAAAACACAGAATGTTTTGTGTGTTATCACTGATTCAAAGTCAGAACAATCCTTACCCATTGACAATTTAAAGACAGACAACGTACACAAAAAAGTGCTATTTAGCTAGCTGAACAATGATATTTGACTTGTTACTGCAGAACAGACATGCCTTCAGAGAGTGAAATTAAGCCTTAGTGGGTTTTATTTCATACATAGAAAACCAAGTAGTACAATAAATCCTTTAATTTGTGTAACTATGGAACAAAATTTTGGAGAGAGCTGATACTTTAGATCCTTTATCACAGAACATTTGCAAGTATTTTACAGCCTACTGCTGACTACAGGAATTGTTTTGTGAACTGCCAAAAAGCAACAGCTTCTGAGATGGGATTAGGGATGAACACTATTTAAACAGCTGCTATTTAAACAGCTGAAGACAGCAAGTGAGAATCCATGAATTCAACAAACCATAGCATGACTTAATAGGCAGGACGAAATCACTCAAAAAGAAAACTGAATATAAAAGTAGACTCAGCCTCAAACTAGTGGTGAAAGGTTTCATTATGTATGTAAGGCTTAAGCTTTTCAATCCTATTAGCAATAGTCTTTAACAATGTGGTTGTGTACTGCTGAAGCAGTCACTCATTTAACACAAGTCACTCATTTAAAAGGCAGAAACGTACTTTGCCATAATTGTGATCTCACTGAAGAACGCCAAGATCTTCTCAAATGTTTTCTACATAAATAACACGAATTTTTCCTTAGCTTGTGATATAACAAGAACTCTTCAAACTTGTTCTGGCTTTTGATGTAATAGACGGGTCTCATACAACCCACTGCATTTAAGATCAGCGTGTAGACATGTACCTATGTGACCTATGATGTATGGTGTATGGACATATACTTCAGATATTCTCAACTACTGCGAATAGATCAGTTTTCTTTCCTAACATGCTAGTGTATCTCGAAAGATACTTCTTTTCTATCCATGTAAGTGAAAATACATGCGCACATTGCATACCTGGTTCTATTCACTGGAGATTGTCAAGAAGTATCTGTGTAGGAAACAGGTAAAATGTACACAGAAAAGGTGGCTTTCATACCTGGTAAGCATTAGCAATACTTCCATTTAGGTCATCAACAAATAAACCTCATGCAGAACAGTACCACACTGGGAAGTGTACTACCACCTTGAGGAGTACCAGTTTGAAAACAAACATAGAACACAGACTTACCTTTGCTCACGCAAAGTTGCTTGAATTTCACATACTCGAACTAAAGATCTTAAATTCTTTAATTCAGTACAAATTTCTGACATATGAACGCTTCCCATGTTGTGGGCTTCCTCACGTAATCTTGATGCCTGCAATAGTTAAATTTAAAAGGTATCATTCAGCATGATGCCTTAGAAACAGCTTGCTATAGCCAGATGATTGTTGGATGACAACATCTTGGAAGAGCAAAGCACTCTAAAAGGGAATATTAAATCCAAATGCAATAAATTCTCTTAAAAAAAAAGAAAAACAACAACAAAAAAAACCCACTTATTTAGAATCACAGCACTGGATGCCAGAAAATCATCTAGCCCAGGCCTATGCTGAGGCAGGGATGGTTCTGATTTCCTTGATCCTAACAGATGTTTACTGAACCAACTTGAAGAAAGGAAACTTACTGCCCTGTCACATGCTAAGAAATTTAAGTACTTAATATCATCCATCCACATTTTCTAACAGCTAACCTAAGTTTCTACTGTAAATCAAGCCTTAGTGACAAAAACAATCGAATGACATCATCTTTACAACTAAGTTAAACAGAAAATGTTCATAACACTCTTCAGCTGTTCTCTGAGACAAACTACATTTCAATATTCCTACTTAGTCAGGTGAGGATTAGCAGAAGTATGAATTCGGAAGGCATGACCTAGCCCCAATTTGAGTATTTCCTATGTATCATGCTCAGACATAAAAATATATCTTTTTGCAAGCAACTGGATCATCTTCCAGGCTTCAACATCAACCATTTCCCACAACTTCTCCAATTTAACTGCTAGTGGTTCAAGATTTTTTAAATAATAATTAGTGCAAAGTACATTTTGTGAAATCTGACTGTTTTAACAAATTTCTGCTCTGGCTCAAGTAATTTTTTTTTTTTTTTAATTAAAGGTTTGCACGTGTTTGTATGCTTCAATTTCAATTTAATCTAACTATCTGGTTAGAAAACTGAAGCAACAAAGATAACCCACATTTCCATCTATCTGCTTCATCCTATCTTCTTTACTATACTGATCATGTAATTTTCTTCATTCTTCTTTTACATCAATTATCTCTGACTTAATTCCCTAAGACTGACTAGTCAAACTTGGCCTGTAAACATTATCATCTGAAGTGAAGTAATCCAAAATGACAAGTAAGACAACACAGCACAGGAAAGCTGGCACAAAGGTAGAAGTATCAAACTGAGTACACAGCAGCCCAACATTAGCTACTTCTCTTTGATCTACTACTGATACCGGGAAAAAGTTAGCTTGTATCTTCTAAGGCAGACAATAGAGATTGATGCAGCTTATATCTCAATTTAGTACACAGTGAAAATAATGCTATCCAAAGCCTCCGAGCACTGGGCCAGGGCCATAGGGAGAAGTGGATCTTCTGCACTGTTGCCGTATGTTTGCAGACATCCCACAGTAACAGCCTTTTGTGGCTTGCCTCAGTACAGATGGGCATGCCTTAAAATTAAGTAAAAAATATAATCAAGAAAAAACAAAAATAGCCCACAAAGAGAATGAGCCTAGACTGCACTTCTAAGAGTCACCCTACAAGCAGCTACCCGCCAGAAGCCCCTGCTGGGGGTTCAGGCAGCACATCTCCACTCTGGGAAACACCAAAGCGAGCCGCGCTAGGCAAGACTGCTGCAGGACAAGGTTGCCTGTGGCAGGAAGGATGTAAACTGGATTTAGGGATCCATGTGGCTCCTGGGAGCATTATGTTCTAAGTAGCTGACGTGACTTCGATTTCCCTAATGGAGCAGGTTTCCCGTAGCTAGCTACAAAATAGAATCATATAAGTTGGAAGGGACCTCTAGAGATCAACTAGTCCAACTCCCCCTGCACACACACGGTCACCTACAGCATGTGGCTCAGGACTGTGTCCAAGCGGGTTTGGAAGATCTCCAGAGAAGGAGACTCCACAACCTCTCTGGGCAGCCTGTGCCAGGGCTCTGTCACCCCCACTGTCAAGAAATTTTTCC
>VZSV01000002.1:4797884-4825429 GCA_013398735.1 Nothocercus julius | reverse complement strand
TTTTTAATTTCTAGGAAAAGCAACCCATGGAACAAGAAAGATCTTAAGCTCTACTGGGACCAATGCAGAGCTGTACTCACTTGCTTTTCCGCATGGTCTGCGGGCCAGCCTTGGACATGCTTTATAAGATTTTCATTGAAGTGTGCTGCTAGCGTAGGTGTTAATGAACACGTAGGTCGTACAGATGTATTCTGCGGCGCAGGTGTTGAATTTGATGCACTCGTGCTGGAGGTATGATTTGGACCTGGTGATGGGCTTCTTTGACTACTAGAAAAAGGAAGTTTAAAAAGAAGTGAGGGTCTAAACACATACATAAGCCTGCAGAGAAATAAACACATAGAATTCCCTGATTCCAGCCACAAACTAAACTACACAAAACATTTAAACAAGTGGGTGTTCCTGGTAAATTAACCCTAAGCCACCTTCTAGACAACCTCCTAGTCACATTAGAGCTGTCTGAGTGCTACAGCATGACATTTTAATTCTAGCGGCTGTGTAAGAGATGTGAACTGTGGCTACACTGTAGTGTTGGATAGAGAATATATGCCTGTATATGCCTGCAAATAGCTGCAAATCTTCTAGGATTTCCAATATGCACACGTCCAATGGAGTCAAATAGGTCAAATACTCAATAAAGTAACTGCATGCCCCAATAATCATTAAGGAAAAAGGCCATGTCGCTCTCTAGAGATAAACTTTGAGAAGTTTTACCAATGTCAAGGCACAAATTCCTAAATGATCACGTTGACACTGTACACCTCCACTTTCAGGACAAGTAGCAATACAACATCTGTAGTTACCAACCTGACTAAAACATACTCATGCTGTCATTTTCCTAATTGTAAATCGATCTGTTGCTGGGCAGTTTGCTCCCAAAAGTTGTGGCAGCAGAAGACACAATCACTCTATTTTAAAGCAAATCAGGAACTCTCTACTCTGGACAAAGCCTTTGACCGTCCTCTTTCAAGCATCCATATCCAAGGAAAAGTAACATTTATATTTTCTGAACAATACTTAAACACATAGCTTTTCAATTTCACTATGTAACTACAACTCTTCATCAAAAATTCTTCTTGCTAAAAAACTCTCATACTGATTTTGACAAATTGGTCTTTTGACATCCACAGGTTTAAAGATTATTTTATCTCCAAAAATATTCTGGCAATTGCTTTGACAGCATTAGTTCTCTAAGTGCATACCTCTAATAGTCACCCTCTCGCTCCAGTTCAAAATGAATGCCTTCACAACATGTTTTTCCTTGTTTTCTCATGCTGCTCCTGATGAGCTTTAATAGCACCTGAAGTTCATTCTTAAGAATCTCTTCTCTTTATAAAAGCCTAATCCTGTTACAGTGACTAAAAATGTAGATACTGGTTCACTAAATCTTTGGTAAGCTAGGAAGACTGACTGATCTAACATGGACTCTGGTACCCCAAATCTGCAAGTCCTCATCCTTCAGCATATACTTGGACTGCGAGTTCTCTGGATAAAGAAGTCACCTCACTTATATATGATATTATCACCTCACTTAACCGTGGCACACACAGTTTTAAAGCATAACATGATGCCTAAAAAGCTGCAAAATTTTCCCCAAAATAGACTAAAAATGCTGGTAACTAAATTTACTTGCTGGGTGTCCAGAAGCCCAGGCCCTAGATGAACACCACATTCTCACACACATCCCACAGCCACCAGCCCTGCAGCGACACAGCTCTGCCCTAACTCTTCTCTTGCGCTTAACACCCTCCCTTACAAGGCCTCTCTTCCCCCATATCCCCTCCACTCACACCCATTTCGCCAGGGGCAGGAACAAGCTGGGTTACAGCTCGTGGACACAGAGCAGGGCAAGTCAGGCAGGGAGCTGCCAGCCTGGGGCCCTTGCGAGGAAGGACAGAGCAGAACAGCATCGCAAGCACAGTAACAGCCCCTCACAATTACGGTTTCCTTCAGGCACTGCATATACTGAGAAACAGTGGTGCTAATTAAGTACAGAGCCTTACTAATAAGATGCATAATGTTCACAGTCACTCCCACCTATGCTGACAGCAGCTTTCAGCATAGGCCATAATTTTAGTCTATTTCCTAAATCTTACTTATTACCTGCCTGCAAGTAATACAATGAAAAATCAAATCAGAGAGAAACTACCTTAATTCTTCACCTAACTCGCCCCCGGAAGATGAACGCAACGCCCTTGCACTGTCTTTACAGCGCAGCACCCCTTCGCCTGATCACTGCACTGCAACAGCCAAGCAAACAGCCCGCAGACGGGATACAGCACGTTGCTCCATCGCTCCCAAGTGCTGCGTTCTGTCCCACCACACAGCTTGCTTCATTTAATGTCTGTTCTTTCACTGCCCCTAACTTTGTTTAAAAGGTTAGAATATAAAAATACACTACAAAAAAAGATTTTGGTGGGCAGTTTTCTTAATATTTAATGCGTAAGTTTCCTTTGATTTGGGGCAACAAAAGTTGCAAAGGGGAATACATGGCATAACTGAAAATAAGACAGCATTCTTTGGTTATTCAACTTTCATGTCTCGCTCATTAATCTTCGCCATTTACCGAAACTTTAGATGTGCAAACACTTAACTGGAGAAATGTTGAGCTGATTAAATAAAAGAACAGCATTAACACTTTGAAAGTGGAGTTGAACGTAGAGAGGAACGTGACAGGTAACAAGTGCTGTATATCAGCAGAAAAATAAAGTTTAAGGAACCTGCAGGCTCAGGAACCCCTCGAGGACCCCTGTGACAAAAGGCCAAGCTGCTCAGCAATGTTTTTATGGGTATGGTTTGCCCTCACACCTCCCGGGGCCTGGAGCCTCTTAGCAGAGTCAGTGCGAGCGAAGCACTAAGCTACAGCAGCGGAAGAAAGAGTGAGCACTCAGAGCTCGCTGGCAATACTCACTACATAGCTATCTATCTATATAGATAGCTCCTTGCAAATGGCCAATATGCACCTAGGGGAATGAAGGATCTGGCCAGTGTCATTTTGAGCCACACTCTATTGCCTTCGAAAGATCACGGTGACTGGGGGAAAACTCGATACGATGAGGAAAAAGGAGTTACACCCGTCTTCAGGAAGAGCATTAATGGCAATGTGGAAGTACAGACTAGCTGACCTCACCTCAGTCCCCAGGGAAATTACACAGTAACTCATCCTAGAAGCTCTTTCCAGGCACATGAAATACAAAAAGGCATTCTTAGGAAAACAGCACAGATTTACCAAGGGCAAGTTATGCCTGGCCAACCTAACTGCCTTCTATGATATGATGGTGAGCTCAATGGACATGGGGAAATTGGAGACATTCTTCTTTAGTAAGACTTCTAACATGGGTTCCTACTGTATTTTTAACTCGACAGTCCACTCATCCTCTCTGTATTTCATCTGTAGACAGAAAACTGGCTGCGCCAACAAGCTCAAAGGGTTGCAGAGAGGAGAATTAAGGCCAGGCAGCAGCCAGTGACTGGCTGCATCCTTCACTGATCAATATTCGGACTAAAACTATTTACAGTCTGTCTAATGACCTATAGGATTACAGTACACTTTCAGCACGTCTGCTGATGACACCTAATTAGGGAAAACAGTCATTATGATGTAGGGTAGACTGTTATTCAGAGAGACCTCAACAAGCTGAAGGAATAGGCTAATAGGACATAAGTTCAATTAGGGCAAATTCAAAAACCTGCAGCCAAGATGGAATAACCCCATGATCCTGGATTAACCCCATGAAACAGTACAGTCTGGATGCTCAACATATATATGGATAGAAAGCAGCTTTGAAGAAAAGGATGTGAATATCTTGGTAGGCAAGTTAAATACAAGTCAGCAGCACGTCTATCCCTGTGGCAAAGGCTGCATGCCGAGCAATGTTAACAGGAGCGAGGCTGGCTGAGGAAAACTATTCCCTCCTCCTCCTCCTTTTCAGCTCTTGATTGCGCTGGGACTACTGTGAACTTGGACACAACTGGACGAGACAGACACTGCCATCTTGGGGGAGTCCACTGAGGACCACAAAGATGCTAAAGGGGCTAAAGAGTATGGCATATTGGGAGAAGCTGGAAGAACCAGGTTTGTTAAGCCTGGAAAGGAAAAACCTGGAGGAGGTGGGTTCGAGGATCTTCTTCCTATCCTCAGCTACCTAACAGGAGACTGTAAAGAAGATGTAGGCAGATTCTTCAGAGGTGCACAGTGATAGCACAAGAGGCAGGGACACAAGCTGCAACAAGGGAAATTCTAATTAGATATAAGGATTTTTTTTTTTCCTCCCACTATCAGGTTAGTCAGACACTGAAAGAAGATGCCTGGGGAGGTAGTGAAAATCCTGTGCTTAGAGCTATTCAGCAACCTGATCTTGTTGATCCTACTTGGATCCTACTTGGAATAGGGGCTCAGACTGGATGACCTCTGGACATCCCTTCCAATCTGAATTATTCTATGCACACTTACAACATCATCAGAATGATGATGGAGAGAAAGGATGTATTTATTAACTAAGAAGGACTGACGTCATCTTCAGGGCTTATGCCTTTTTTGGAAGGGGAGCAAAACTTCACTATTACTTCCCTCCATTTATCAATCTCATTTCTGACTCCAACTTAATCAGTAGAAATCTCTTCAACCAATCATAAAGCTTCTAGGGAAGCAATTAAAACATATGTTTATTTTATTGTTTATTAAGTTGTACTTAATTGTGGAACAGACCATAAAATTCCCTAGCACAGCTATTCAACACCAGGGGGAGCTGCCGACACAGCAATGACAGAGAAAGTTCCAAACTGCTGTTACACTTTTAAATGCTTTAATAAAGCCAAATACTTATCTTAACTACTAAATGATGAAGATCATTTATAGATGATAAAGAGTGTCAGCACCACAGGTTACAAAATGGCACAGGTTACTAAGGCAAAAATGTCTACACAAGAACATGAAAAAAGGATGGTTCTGAAATACACTACTGCCAACTACAAAATCAAACATTCCACCCCACAAAAGGCCCAGCTCTCTTCCCCCAACAGGTTTGCTTTTTCTAGAGATAAAGCAAAAATACTCATCACTCTTTAAGGAAATAAAAAGAAACTACTAGGCACTCAGCTTCATTATTAAAGTATCCATAACCCAGGGCACATCTTAGAAAAAGCTCATTACACTACAAGGATATTCAAAACTTTTAAAGTTAACAAAAGCTATTCATACATTTCTTGGAGTTAAAATTATTTTTATCAGGTCTGAAGGCGCCATTTGCCTAAAACCTTTGATAAGAAGGCAAACAAGGCAAAATAAACACAATTGTGACCAACTTCTGCATAATGAATTCATATCCAAACTGTCACCATATATAAGCAAAAAAAAGAGACCTTAATTCACAGAACTTCTTTTTGGACAGGCTGTCCACAATTCACATCCACAATTATGGACTGGCATGTCCACAGAGGTAAAGGGAACAAGGCCCACGAGCAGTTCTCAATCCTATTTATTTCTTTGTAGAAGTAGTCAATCTTTTCTGTATCAATTCAAAAATACTGCCTGGACACGGCAAGTCTTTTGAGGATGAGTAAATCTAAGTCTGAACTGGTCTACTCTTGTCCAACTCCCTTTCATTAAACAAAAGAAATTATCAGCCTCATGTTTTCCCAAATCATCTCTTCCTTAATCTTGTATTTTTGCAAATAAGATGTTTCCTAAAAAGCTAGAACCAAGTGATGAATGATACATCACTGTCACAAAATAACAATTTAAGAGGTATCAACCACCACCAAATCTCCTCAAATACAAGAGGTGCTACCTGCACGGCCCCTCTGCTCTACGTGTGCAGCTACCAGGACAAACTCAGCTCACCCTCTCCACGTGGAGCACTGGTTTGGAGAGGGCCAGGAGATCCCTGGAGAGAACTGCGTGTGTGCAAGGGTTATGCCAGGGTACCAGATCCTACAACCCCAAAAGGGGAGGGGATGCAAAGGCCAGTGAAATGCCCCCCAGTATCACTTCAGACAGACTCAAAGCCACTGTGCATGTCCCGAGGATACATCACTGTCTTCCTTAACAACATTTCCTGTGGGAAAAGGAGAGCCAGCCAAGGACAGAGGGAACATTTCTCATTCACAACAACCACAGCCTCACTGCTCTGTACCATAAAGGTTTAGCTGGTTGCTAAGAATCAGCTTTTGATACTACTATTCAGAAAGATTTTAACACCATCATCCATAATTACTAGAGACCAACTGACCAACTAAGAATATAAGGAAGCCACTAACTACAGAGTAGACTGAATTCTATGTTTGACATCCGCCAAAAAATCAAAACCAAGTATGTGTTTAAAGAGAAGAAGAAGAAAAAAAAAAAAAAAAAACAACCTTCCCAATTGCTCCTGTTTGCACCCACACAAACAGATAATATCACAGTTCTGAATCTCCAGTGAGGCTACTCACTGGGGTCGGACTGCCAATAAAAAATAAAATAAAACGCTGTCTAAATTTTTATTTGAAAAAATGCTAAAATAAGTTAGCATACCAATAAAATAAAAATGAAAGCCATCCCCCATCAGTCCCAAAAGCACAGATAAATGACATGACCATTTTAAGGTCTGGAAAGTTCCACAGTGCTGACAGCGACTTTCTTTTAGTATCACAGCCCATGACATAAACGCATTGTAAAAAATTAGCTTTTAGAAAGCACAGCTCCTTGCAAACTTCTGGGAGCCCATACTGACAGCTTAGTTTTTCCAAGAACCTTGTCACAAGAAAGGGTCCTACCCCATGACTCCATCACAGACTGACTGTGACACAAGGCTTAGATGCTATCTATGAGGATAACAGCAGGTACACAAGGAGAAACCCATTTCTCTCAAAGAAATGTCAGGCAAGATACATATTGTAAACATGGCTTGTAAATCAAGGGCTAAATGTACATATCTTGCAACATCTGAACAGGCTGTAACTCTGACAAAAACATGTGGCTAAGGAAAAGCATTTGTGAAGCTTACTTAGTTTTTTAATGTTTTCCATTAAGGCAACAAAATCACATGGCAGACAGAAGCTCTTACGAATTTAGAAATCGTATCACTACAGCATGAAACCACAAATATCTGATTCAAAGATAGTCACACACAGTTAAAGCATTCAATTCTATATCCACACGGAAAGAAAAAAAAACAACTCCAGAGTCTGAAACCAGCCTTTGCAGAAGAATGGGAATCACTTGTTTTACATTAACTCCACAATGACAGGGGAGAAATATGAATCTTTTTAGCTTCTTGGAACAGACCATTAGTAGGGCATACAAAAGTAAAGCAGAGAATCTGCCACATGAGCTCTGTGCTGAAGTTATTCAGGTGCATCCTTTCAGCAGCAGCAGAGCTAAACCATAGCTTTAACAAATAGGCTGAAGAAAACTTCACAAATTGCAACATATACGATATAAGGTGGATCAGAGTGAACACAGAAGACGTTACAGACAAGTATTTCAATATACCTTGAGCGCTGAAGACTTCGCGGAGAGGCAGGTTCATGTCCTGCCTGCTTGTCAGCTATTACTGGTTGCTGAGGTGCTGACTGCGAAGCTGGTCCTTGTTTAACACCTGGAGTAGTAACCTGAAAAGTTCAAAATGCCGTCAGATTTCCTGCACAGGAAGAGCGAGTACAAGAACCACAGGAAAATACGGAAATTCCCAAGTAAAAGACCACTCTTTTCTTGGTCCAAAGTCTTAAATTAAAAACAGTTTTAACAAGTGTTCACATGAGAAGAATTAATCTGTTTAACATCTAGCTCTACTCATAAGAGTTTTTTTTTAAGTTTAGATCCACCTGACAATTCAAAACTCTCCAAGTTTATCAGGTAACATAGTCCAATCCAATTTCCATTTTGCTCATTTCCTTCGTCTCAGCATCAAGCCCATTTTCAGCTTCAGGAGAGTTGTTCATTATCTAGGACAAACTTCTCACTGGAGTTTTCTAGTCTAGTAGAACTGAAAATCTTATGTTTTTTGAGAAAAAAATTAATTAGCTTAGAATTCTAACATCTCTATCAGAAACAAAAAAGAAAATCTGAAAACTTCTTTACTAGTCTGCTAATCTGCCCTTTTCAATTGCTCCGCCCATTTCAATCTATGGAAGTTTTTAAACAATAAAACAAAACCAATGGCTCAAGTCACTTGCTTCACATACACATACCTTAACATCTTCTTATATTAAAGTTACACTATCTAGAATTCAATTTTTTGTCCATGCTTTGCAAACCTCTGTTCCTTTCAAAGAAAAGGAAAAAAGGAAGCAGCTCTAAATGTTATTTCCCCACAGAAACCTAGAAATTTAAAGGTGAAAGGAGGAAACACAGGATCGGTGAATCCAAATAGGCAAGAGCAAATTAGGCTATAGGTACTAACTAACAGTTACCAGAACTTGCAGAAATTACTGTTTCAGCAACAGACTCCTGTGAAACAAGCCACAGATATCAGAGCAAGCTCACCATGTATGAGTTACTTTCTTTAAATATGTAGAAAATCTTAATGTAATCTCCAATACATTTACTATGCCTAAAAGGTTTGGTTAAAAAAAAAGGAATTTATGAGTTCAAAATAAGAACCATTACAGGAGTAAGACAAACTCTTAACTATTCTATATTTCCCAGGACCTTCAAAGACACTAAGCAACCAAAGGTATTGGGAATAGCCAAGAATAAAGACTACACCCAAACACCATGAGTGCCGCCCGTGGCTGCCTGTGCGCATCCCACGCCCGCAGACAGGCGGAGCAGCCCGGGGCGAAGGGCAGTGCAGGCGAGTTCTGCTTGCATGGTGCCAGCTCAGCTCGGGCTGCCCCAGGGCAGGGGCCCCCTGAGCCCACCAGCCTGTCTCCTAAAAGGACCTGTGGCCTGGCCCAGCACTACTTCATTATGGCAGAAGTGGATAAGGCAGCCTGACCGACTGGTATATCTAAATGACTATTAAAATAGCCACCAAATAAGTTTTCATCTTGATATCTTCAGAACTGAACTGTATCGATAAAAGAAACTTACTAAAAAAGATTTTTCTTCTCTAAATTGAAAAGTATCTGTTACTGAACGTTTTTTTTACTCCTGGATCTAGAAGACAAACAATTGATAATGTTTATCTATTTTTAAAAAACAGCTCTGTTGTCGGCACCAATTTGAGGAACACAAACTAAAAAAAGCTCCTGCTGGCCTGTGTTACTTCTATTTCTGTTCAGCTAAGAAGCTGCTCAAGTCACTAGAAAATACAAAGCTATTCCTACAGTGGGACACTGCAACCGTAAGAGCTATGATGACCCACAAGAGAGGAGGACTAAAAACTTGCCCATGTATGTAATGCAAATCAGTCCATCATCATTAATTGAGGTTGTTCTCAAGTAGATACCTTATAGCTTATCATGAATTATCTCAAATTTATTAAATTTAACACTTGGTTTGCAACCACATCGCATGTGATTCAAAAATAAACCAAGCATGCAATGTCATCTTAAGATGCTCTTTAAAGAAAATGTGGATTTAAACACAATAATTTCAAAATGTGTATCACAATATGCCCATAAAACTAGAAATACCATCATTTTTTAAAAACCTATTAAGAACATACAAATAAATATGTAACACCCCATTTTGAAAATACCAGAGGAGAAATTCTGCACACCAAGTTACTGAATAGAGGGAATCCCATCCTTTCTAGACCCATAGTCTACAGTAACACTTCTTACACTAAAGAAGTGACTGCCCAACTGCAGAGACGAAACTTCTGAGCGAAAAAATTATTTTTCATTTCTTTGCCAAGAAGCCAGCANAGCAACATATTGATAGACCAGGTTAAAACCTGAGGCTCTCCCTCTTAAAAGAATGATCCATACAATGAAAAGGACAGCTCCTCATTTCATGAAAGCAGCAAAGCAAATTCTCTCATTATTCACAACCAAAACAATCCAATATAAACTGATTTTTTTTTTTCTTGTATCGTTCTTAAAAGAAACAGAAGTCTTATACTTGGAGCTCTACCTTTTACTAGGGTACTATCTCCAACATAAAAAGTTACTAGACAGAGGACAGACATAGCCCTAGCTTCACTTTCCTTTAAATAACAACTTCTACACACTAGGTATTTAAACTCTGTATCTCTCCTCATCCGTGATCTACAATACGAATTTTGGGGGGAGAGGAAAATCAAAAAGGCAGCTCAGGAAAAGACAGAAGTTCATTTTGAGCACCTCTGCCTCTATCTACTTTGCCTACCATGCACATCAAAACAGAGGCTCTGATCTGAGCAGATGAGCAGAAAAACAGCACAGGACAAAATTCTACCAAATAAGTGTACTAAAAAACCTCACTAATAAATAAATATTTGTCAATGTAGCCTCTTGCAGGATGGAATCTGAGTTCAGATTCTCCAAAAGACATTTTTTCCCCTCCAAACAGTGATGCACTAGAAGGGTCATAATAAATTAATAAATGAATAAATAAATATGACAAGAGGCAGCTTTGTGTTTTCTTCAACAGGTCCACTCACTCCTAAAAGGCCCTTAAGAGATTAGTAATTAGCTTCAATTAATGTTTCTTCATCACTGATCCAATTAAGAAACTCTGAATGAACGCAGGGAGGGAAGGAGGGGACAGACCATGACGTTATTTACCTTGCAAATAACGCAAGCAATTCTAAACCAATTCTGGCTTCACTGGGAATCTCTCTCTCATTTTAACCAACTTTTCTTTGCTGAAGCCCAGAAAACTACATCAACCATTGCCCTTCAAGCAAGTCTCTCTTACCATATAAATATGCTAGAACACTGATCTCTTGGTAATGTCTCCAGACCTTACTCTGGCATGAAGTGCCTTCTGAAGCAAGCACAAGCTTTTCTTCAAGAAAAGACAAAGTCTGAATTCCACCCTTAACTTCTACTGCAACGACAATAACAAAAATCAGCTGCTTCTGGTTTTCTTTATTTCCAGCTTCTCCAACAAACCAATACAAAGCTGCAAAGATCATCTTTCAAAAATTTGCACTCTAAAACCAGACTCAAGTTGAAAGACAACTGGTAAAAAATGGAAGTGAAAAAAAAATCTGAAAGGCTTCTGAAGCAGCACTGTATTTTAATCAGGAAAAATAAAAATGCAAGAATTTTTTTTTTCACTTTTAAAATAGATTAACTTACTATCCAATCTAAAGAAAATACAGAACATCAGTTATATCATGACAAACATCAACGAACCTAGGAAAGATAATGTGCATTTCACACCATATATGCATATGCTAGTAGTAAAAGGATACGTAGCAGTAATATTTCACGTTACCATGAATGGTTTCTGTTTGCAATATGCCATAAGCCTTTCAAAAGCAATTTACCTTCTGCTGCGATGAGACGGGTGGCGTTGTCATCAATGGTTTCAGAGGAACGGTGTTAGTCTGAGGGGTACTTATTCTGGGAGACACATATGATCTGGGCGATGAGGCATCCGATGTTAAAGACATTGGGGACTGATTAGATGGCTGAGCTGGAAAGTCAAAAAGGTATTGCTTTTATAAAACCATTTGCTGTGAATGAGATCTTCTATCTGTACCTGCAGTATGCTGTATTAAAAAATATCTAACAGACTGAGTCTGAATAGGGGACAAAAGCAACTGACACGGATCAAATGTTCAACAAGAATCCTAACTAAAAATCGGTATTTTCGCCAAACAGCCACATTTCTAAAACTCTGGGAGTGTTTCAAAATATGGTGAAGTGTCTATGGGAGAAGACTGGAGTACAAGGACTTTGTGCAACACCTTTTTTTTTTTAAAAAAAAAAAAAAAAAAAAAAAAAATGACGTTCACTATTCTCATTTGTGATTCCTATTTTAGATTGATTCAATTTAACTGACAAAATGTGTAAAAAAATTGCATCTAGAAACCTATTTATCCTGTTTTGGTCATCTGGATTCCAAAAATAAAGATCCACATACCTCCCCAGCACTGTTTTGATTATCAGTTGAAAATTATTAGCAAGATAAATTAGCATAATAAAAATTAGTATTAACAAAATACTCTTCACCGACAAAACAACATGACTACAACTATGCCTTTTGCTCCAGTTACTTGATTTATTAAGTTACAAGACAGAATCTACTGACACCTGAAAAAACACCATGCCTTGAAACTGAAAAAGCATGTACTATACAGTAGTACAGTAGTACGTATTCTGTTAAACATTAGATAAGTCTAACTAAAAATTTCAGAGTAAATTTCGGGTCTTGCACACATTTGACATGCTCATAACAACATTAGCTACTACGCAAAGATAATCCCCCAAAGTGACAGAGAATGTCATTTATTTAGTTTCTTTTCAGTTTCCTGCTGCTCCTCAAATAAAGAATTTCTTTTCTTCCTTTTTCCCAAAGGCAGAGTAAAAGTTCAGCATCCTCTACGCTACACAAGGACTTCTACACTAAAGACAGTACAGTAGGAGACAGCTTCTATAAGTTTCAATCGTATCAGCTTTTACAAAATACAACCCAACAACTTTATGTGAAAAGTGAAAATATGACTCTGAATACCTTGCGTAGACAGTTGTGCAGCTTGAGAAATTAGGGAAGTAATATTGAAAGCAGATGGTCCAGCAGTGAGAATTTTATGGAGTATAGACTGCAGAGAGGCTTGTGTCACAGCTGCTGTAAGAACTAAAAACAAACAACGAGTCTCAGCGACAATTCCGGAACGTCAGTTTAAACTGTTCAAACTGTAGATGCAGATACTGTTATCAGGGATATCAACCATATCAAGGGATATCCCTGTATCAGGGAGAACAACTATTTTTCAGTGACAAAAAAATCAACTTCGAATGCTTGGTACTTCACCTCAAGTAATTTAGCAGTTTATTTTCTAGGCATATGCTAAAAAAATTCTCTCATGAACTAATAGCAGTCTGAAGAAATAAAGTTATTAATCAATAATGACTGATCAGTAATAAGCGAATGCAGGGAGAGCATTTGAAGAAATAAAGTTATTAATCAATAATGACTGATCAGTAATAAGCGAATGCAGGGAGAGCATTTGTCTAATTTTACTGCAAGAAGGTGAATTAGTTCCGTTTTGTTTCTAAAACCACCAAGTACATTTTAAGGAAACAACATTTCCCCTTCAAATACTTGGGGATGAAAAAAAATCCCAGATGACAAAGCAGTAATGCACTGAAGTATTTATCATGGGGGAAAAAAAAAAAAACAGTTTTGCTCAAAGAAAACCTAAGCTGCTAGCAAAACCTCAGACTAGCTCTGCGTCACGTGTGAAGCGAGGGCCGTCTTGCTGTGCAAGGTAAAGTCACGGCCCTCGTGCACCCGTGGCCTAAGGATTTGCGCTGCCCAACAGTGCCAGATCACCGGGTTTCGACGCGGACACACGGCTGCTGCGGGGCTACGGCCACAGAACGAGGCTGTGAGCCAAAGCTCGGCAGCTTCCCAGCAAAATACAAGTGGAGTCTTTTTTACCGGGCATGTGGTTTTCTATCATAAACCATGGTAACATTCTCACTTTTTAGTTCAATCTGGTACAACACAGTTTTCAGACTCACAGGACAGAAAGAATATCCTATCTACCTATTAGTACTGAATGAAGACAGAGCATTTGCTGACTAAACAGAAATTCAATTGACAGCTTTTCCTTATAAATAATCCTAATGTGGTATTAGTCCTAAATTTGAACTAATATTTTTAGTATTTTGACCTTAAGAAAGGTGCTGTCCAAAGTCCATTAAAATATCATTTAAAAAGTTATTTTTAGTTATTGCATAACAAGCTCAAAATATTTTACACACTTTATTCTTCAGTAAACTCTCACACATAAACTCCATCTTAAATAAAATGCTCAAAATGCATCAATTCAACTTGTTCTTGAAAAGAAAGGCACTACAGCTAGTTTTAAGTTGTCTTTGGATAAACTAGGCCTACATGACAAAATAGCTGAGGAATACACAAAAATTGAACACATACACAAAAAAAGTTAACTTGCTGGCACAATTACGGATACATCATTTTTAAGTCAGGCTTAAATTCTCCAAGAATGACTATTTTTGCCTTCAAGTACTGCATTGAAACTTTCCTGGAGATCAAAATTTTCCTCTACGCTCTCCAGCCTGATCTTCAGTAACAGCATATAAGCTTATTTTAAAGTTTTAACATACTCTGCGTATGTCCCCACTACCAAAACCTCTCAGAAAGCAACAGGTATTGCTAATCATTACCCAACTTTATTCAGAGAGGCCAATACATGTTCAGTTAAAAAAGGTGACAGGCAACAAGATTTAAGAATCACTACAAGTTTCATTTTTGGGAAACGCAGAAAATAACACAAACTAGAGGAGACAAAGAATATCAAGACACAAAAGAGCAAAAAGTTCAAAGTTTTGTGCAACAAGCTAACGCTCACATGGTAATTAAATCCCCAATCCCACCGCAATCGGTACTGCACATTAGTACCTTCATACTTACTGGCTTAGTTAAAGTTTATTCGGCTAATTTAAACACTACCACCACTACTATCACAACAAGAAGAGCCCTTACTTTATCTACATATTTATTTAATCTTTTGCATGAAGTACAGCTTACTATCCTATAATACACTGAGCTACATAAATAAAGACATGAACTTTAATGGTATTCTTACCTTCATTGATTTTGGATATATCTACGCTAGAATTATTAAGCTGCAATGTGGCTTGCAGAGCAGGCAGCAGCTGTCGAAGGAGATTTGGGTCCTGCAGTAACGGGGGAATTGGTGATTGTGGGACAGGTGAGACAGGGACTGTGGGAGCAGATGAAGCAGGTGCCGAAGTTGGATTCAGTCCAGAAGCCGAAGATGTGGAGGGAGTTGTGCAAGAATGGGATACGGACTTGTCCAGAGATGTAGACTCTAAACAGAAGGCGCACAATAATTTACATTTTTCCCCCCAATACAACCTCGCAACTCTCCTCACTACTAAAATATCCATATTAAATCCAATGATCAACTTTTTAACTACTGCTCCAAAAAGCTGCATATAAACACAAACATAACAAAAACTGAAGGTATTTGATAGTCAGTGCCACTAAGGCTCCTGGAGTTTTTTTTTACTTCAAGGACTGAGACTGCAAGCTGATAGGGTTAGAAAAAGGATTTTTTTTCCTTGTGCTTTTAGCACAAACCTCAACCAAAAATTTTTTTTTCATCTTCTGTGCATACATTCATATTTCATATTTATTTTTTACCCATAATTCCTATCCTCCTTTGGAGGGAAAAAAAAAAAAAAAAAAAGGCAATAGAGAACTTTTTAATCACTTTTAGTGACGTGCGAATTGGACAGGCCATCAGGCAGTAGTGCCCCCTTAAAACACTGAAGTCACCTGTATGAGTCTCTGGCATAAAAGCATTACTTACAAAATACTTCAATGTTACAGTATTCCAAGTGGACTCACTAGAACATGTGCAAGTCAAGACATGGAATAAACAAGCACCTTGCAACACTAAATAGCAGCATGTAGACTTTAACCTGAATCTCCATCTGTCAAAGTCCACACAAGGGTAAGATACAGCTGCAGACAAAAGCCAGGGAACTAAACACAGCAGGACATGTAAGTACTTATTAATGTAACTATCCTACCCTACAGCTGCTTTGAGGATCTTTAAAATTTTGTACAAAAAAAAGTCCATTTTTGTCCATTTAATGTCCAAATTAACTAACAAGCAACTTGACAGAAACTAGGACTAATTTGAGAACTCATCTTCAGTTATGCTATTTTACTGGAGTTAACTTGGCTTAAATGGGACAATGCTCCTCTGACCAATGGCACAAAGAAGGAATTAATTACTCTAAGAAAGATGTTACTCACCACTATAATGTAATTTCTGACCCATGCTGCAGTTTTGCACAAGTAACTGAACCAAAGCCAAACTCAAGCTAACAAGGCAACAAAGAGGAATTTTAAGACTAATTTTGGGTGTCTGCTCATTTCTCCAAAAACAAAACCACTGGAAAAACACCAAAAGAGTGTTTAAAATATGTTATGCAAAAAGAAACTGAATTTCAGTAGGCCTGAAAAAGCACTATGGCTCGGCTGAACTTTCCTGCTACAAAGATGCAAATTCAATTCTACCAATGTAATACAACAAATTCTTTTAGGCACAAGGGAAATGCTAAGATGCAAGAGGGTAACTGAAGATCTTTTAAGTAAATGTAGATTAAATAGCTAGGGAAAAAGGAGAAAAAAAACTGTATCTAACCATGACATTTCCATCTTTTGAGATGGTTAATATTATAACAACCATATATTATAATACTCTAATAAGTGTACTCTGTGAAAGAGTACAGCACTACGATCACGTATAGGGTATTAATGATTCTATGTTAACTAACATTATATAGGATGCAACGTACAACTCTTAGAGCACTACTTGGTGCACAAATCAGGTTATTCATAGCAAATTAAAAAGTATAAAGTGTTCTCACCAAATCAAAATTTTTGAAAAATATTTTATATTCTAAAAAAGTGCGAGTATCTGTAGTTTATATCGAGCAGTCTCAATGGGTATTTGTTTTCTATGAAGGCAAATACCTTTGATGAAATTTGAACCATACTAGCAAAATATGGAAGGAATTCAAATTAGTTCCATACAATCTTAGTACAATTGAAATCGTATTTTTAATGACCTTAAATTGACCTATATTATTCCCTGGCTTCCAGACAGAGAAATAAGTCCAAACAATACTCAAAAAAAAAAAGAAAAAAGCGCCTCTAAACACACATCTGCTTTTGTGCAATATGCGCAACAGATTTAAATTAGTTTAAAACTGATTGCATTTATGTTGTCAAACAAAACGTGCATGTTTCACGGCTGAAGGTAACACCAGCCCTCAAAACTCCTCCCAGAGAAGCACCTGCTCCACATTAGCTCTCAGCTATCACTTCACATTTCCCCTGAAATTCCTCCAGGCAGATGCAGTAAACTGTTCCTTCCCTCTCCTCTTCCTCTGCAATTCCCCTTTCCTGATCTATGTGAATCTGCAGGACTGTTTCACTGAACTCTTTGCCACAGTTCAGTTTGCTTTTCAATATTTAAAATCTAGTTGTGAGTTCCTAAAATATATTCCTGGACTACCAATAAAAATGTTTACATTTTTATACATATATACATATACATATATACAAATTATACATAAAATATATACCAATAAAAATGTAAACATGTAAACATTTTTATTGGTATATATTTTATGTATAATTTTACAATTATACATCACCACATCTTTCTTAAAGGCATTTGAATCTCCAATCAATATGAAGCATCCAAATGAAAATACGATATTCAGAAAGGTTCAATTTCTTGCAAATTTAAGTCTTTCAGCTAGGCAGCGCTGGTTCACTAATATCTACTCTTGTGCTAATGTAATTTCATGTTCATAAACACTCCACAGTATTATTGTAAAATATTTCTTTTACTAAATGTCAGCTATGCATAAAACTCATTTTAACCATTAACACATCAATTAACACATTAACTCTGATACTGATACTAAAACGTTACAAACTGGAGATGCAAATTTGATCTATACGAAACACAAAAGGTTTTCTCAAACAAACAAACAAACACTCTCAAGCACAAATTAAAACTCTCAAGCAAAAATTACAGTCTGCAGTTGGACAGGGCAATTTATTGTCAATTCACTGTCAACCGTCTCTTCATTGTCAATATCAACTTCTATACAACTACCATCAAAAAAACTTTTTAACCCCACATAATTTCAGTTACTAACATGGAAGCCCCAAAGAAAACTCTTCTTAAAAAAAATAAGAATCAAACCCAAGGGTGGAATAAATTCTGTTATGATCCTCAAAATTATAAAGAATTTCATTAATTACAATTTTTGTTGCTCTTCCTCTCAGATCACGGTTCCAAAAATGCCTTTGCACTAATTATTTCCCAATAAAAATAAACACATTAAATTTTCAGTTTCCAGGAGCTTTCAGAAAAGCTTCCTAAACAAACAAATCCATTCACTTGTGACAGGATGAAATAAACAGTCTGCTTTCTGACAATCACAGAGAAGCTTATTTGAAGCAGCTATATGTATTTTAATGACAAAACAGAAAAATAAGTTTCTGCTCCATCACATTCAATTGTATGAAAATTGCATGCATATAACAAGTCTTCTTTTCATAACAGCTTTTTTTTTTTTTTAAATGACATGGAAACTGCCTGCTTGCTGTTGGATAAACCACGAGCAACTACCACGTTCCCTCAAGTATTTCAACAGCTTCCACTACCGATGTAATATCTATGCCATTAAAAACAAAACCAGGACATTCAAAGCCCTCTAAATCCAACATTACATAATTACCCACTCAATTTGCTGTGACCTTGAGCTGTATTGTTGCTCTGCTGGTACGAGCCACACGTGTGTTCCCATACTGTGCTCTCAGTGGGGAAAAAAATCTGCATTACAAAATTTCCAGAATGCCAAGGCCTTATCTCCTCACCATCCTCGTCCTCTGCTATAAGGATTAAGCTGCTATCACCTAAAACAGCTAATTACTGCTAACAATGAAGAATCCTAACATGCTCCTCTGTGCTAAAGGCCCTTGTAAGCACCTACCTCAGTGCACAGTTGCCCCTCTAAGCTCTCTGAGTAGAGACAGCCACATTTAGCCTATTTATGCAGTTTACTTCTATGGAGGCTCTTCAGTCATACCTAAATAAGTAAATATATCCATTTAAGAGCAATAATTTTACAAACACATTTTGCCAAGTGCAACTTGAGCAACAATTACAAGTGAGTTCTCAAATGTGTCCCAATTCTCTACATCACAGAAAGCCATTTCACAGATGCTAAAATAAATGCAACTGCAACGCTCAGCAAGTACGTCTGAAATACCACAAGAAACCTCTAACAGTCTCCCTAGTGTAATTTTTTCTAACCACTACATGAATTGAGCAATGTACTTAAAACTGCAAAACTCAGCCAACGAAGAAGATGCAATGATACCAAGAACAATGTTAGTAACTGACTGCTGCAGACTGCAGTTTTCTTACTTCCAAAACTTCCTAGGAGTGAAAATGATGGGGAAAAAGCTCAGCTGCCACTAACTGAGAGGTGCAGCCTGATGGGCCTGGCAGAAGGGTGTGAGGAGTATGCTACAGATGGAGACGCTGCTGAGATACAGACAGCAGTGTAACATTTCATTCAACAACTGAATGCAAGAGGAAAATCCGTGCGTGCCCTGGTGAGAAAGCAACAGAGCAGCAGGGGGAACACGGCCACGCTCTGCCTGCGGCGAGCGTACGGGGAACCGCTGCCTCTGCCTGCAGCACCTGCAGTACCTCCAGCACAGGCGGGAGGCCAGGCAGCTCCCAGCACCTCCAGCCACCAAGAGGGCAGAGGGCTCCTGTTAACTGGGGATTTTCTTCAGTCTCCTTCGGGAAATACAACACATCCCTGCAGCAAGAGACTGAGCTGAAAAAAAGCTGCTTTTTTTTTTTCATTTTTGGTTTGCTTTTTTGGTTTTGGTTGCTTTTCATAGCTATTACTGCATTAAAAATACACACTATGGACACAACTATTGAAACAGCAGTACCTATATGCTGCCATAAACCCACCAGCAACATATTGTCATGAAGCAAAGATTCATCTGAGCAGGAGCTAGCGTACATATTATCCAGGCATCTGGACCAAGCTACTTTTATAAGCAATGCTAAAAGGCAGCTTTACTTCTTTTTAAGGGTGAAAAAAATAATTAGAGAACAAACACTGTTTGCTTTACTAGCATAAAAATAAAGCTCTCAAGCTATTTGGTGACTCTACAAAGTTTTTTTTTTTTTTTAAAAGGAAATTGAATATCCCAGGACTCTTTTTTTGCATTTTGTCTAACAACTACAAATGAACACTTTAAAAGCCACGCACCTGGATACTACAGGTTCACAGCCACCTCAGTGAGATTAAGTACCAGAAAATATCCACCCCCAAACCTCCCAATGTAGAGGCAGCAATGCTGGCAGAGTAACTTCCTTNACGTACAGCCACAAAAGCACAAAAGTTATTCTGGTCAAATTTCGCATCAAATGCGAGTCTAACAGTCACCAAAAAGAGAAAGGCAAGACTACTGTACATATTTTTTGAATGATCTCTGATCATAATGAAAGCTGCACTGAATTTTTCTGTATCTGTAAGAACAGCGGTAAAGCCATACTTCATAACTTGTGGTTTCTGCAACTGCAAGCATTCCAAGCCTAATGTTCAGTTATTTACATCTTTTATTCTTCTTCGATTACATCTATTAACTTTAAAACTCTGATCCACCCTGTCTGAAGCTCAGGAAGTGTTAGATTTGCTCACAGTGAAGTGTCATGAAACACTAAATTTCAACAACAAGACATTAGTATCATGAAATCTATCCATTTCACCCATATAAACATAAAAAAAAGCTACACCGGAATACAGAAATTAGCATGGAAGCATCCAAGGTAATACAGACTCTGAAGGCAGATCTATGGTGTAAAGACTGTCCTACAAGATACTCTTCACTACACATATCCATGCTGAGCTCTCAAACGAGCACCACATACATAAAAATGCTAGACTTCTCCAAGGACAGCTGTAGCAGTGGTGTGGGCAAATTCCTGTGACTGTGCCAGAAGTCATTCACTCAATTTTACTGGGAACAGATCAAAAAAAAAAAAAAGTGTGCAGGAAAGCAGGGAAGAATATCAAGTTTGAAGTCCAATCACATATGAAATAACATGACAGAATTGAGTAATAAGGGTTTTAAGTACATTTTGAAGATTGCAATGAAAATAGAGAAAATAGGCTAAAGGAGAGAACATTTGATGTGAATGTTTTGCAAAACAAAAACCCAAAGTTGAAAGGCAGAAAAGCACACACAGAGAAAAAGTTCAAATGTTAAACCAAGTCCCTTTTGGTATTCCTTTAAGGACGATTATTCTCCTTTAACTATACTTTTATACATCAACAGAGCAACACAGCAACTTTCAAAAAGGGAATTCAATGGCCTATTAGTGCAGTATTCCAGATTAAGGACAGAAAGGTTTATCAAGAATTCTCTTCTTCTTCCCAAATTTTCGCCCCAATATTTTCTTACACAAGGTTACTCTCCACGAACCATTACAACAGCAAAGAATCTCACCATCATTAACAACACATCTCTCCAGTCTCACATTCCTCTTCAGCTCCACTACCTCAGTAACAAAATAAATGCAATTAAGTACATAGACTTCTGAAGGGTCACAAACAGTGCCTAGCACAATAAGGTTCTGATCTTTGCCTGGCATCTCTAAGTGTTCCCAATATTCATTATTAAAGAAACTTTCAGTAACTTCAGAAGCGAAGATCCCATGAATCCTGGAGCACAGATCAAAACAGAAGAGAAGCTACTACAGACATGCAAAAAACTTTCTTGACACTGGCAAGTTATAAACCTTATTGGTCCAAAATGACTTTCAAACAGTAAAATAATAGCTATGTTAAGAACTCAAGTAATAGCAAAAGTGCAAAAAACATGAAGGCATAACAAATTAAGATACTTTTGACTAAAGGATCATTTGAAATTGCAGTCTGCTGAATAAACCAGTAAAGCATTAATTTGAAGCATTAATTTGAAGTTGTACAAAATAAATGTAACTTAAGGGAACTAAAAATATATGAAAGCAAAAGGAGATTCTAAACAGAATCAAGACAAGAAATATATTTATATTTTAGAAGTAACATATTTGAATTAGCAAAAGTAATCTATCACCTTAAATATCATAAGGACAGACATACCTTTTCTCTCTGTTTTCTGTGAAGGGATGGAAGATGTGGATGTAGGCAGTTTTGATAAAGTAGATGCTCCATTAGCATCAAAGGATTTCTTTGGCTGGTGATCAGATTGTAGAGAAAATGGACTAGGAGGAACAGTGCTTGGGGTAGCAGTTGGATGAACCACTGGTTTGATGGGATGTTGTACTGGAGTAGAACTACTGTGAGTCTCTGCTCTTGGCAGTCTGTAGTCTCTGTCATTGTGCCTGCTTGTTTGAGATAAAATATTCTGTGGGAGCATACTACTGGCGTCACTGGAATGCTTGTCTTCCACTTTTGCAGGATTCCGCAAGTAATGTTGCAATGAGAAAAAAAAGATTTAATTAGAAGCTTGCTTTAAGACTGCAGTGACTGCGATTAATTCAGTAGCACATCAATAATAAGAGCTGATTGCATTAAAGAATTAAAAAAAAAAAAAAAAAGGGAAAAAAACCTCAAGTAGATCAGAAATAAAGACAAAATGCAATTTTACTCACTGACAAAAAAGCACTTTTTCTGACCTTTGCTTGATTTAGAGTTCCAGTTAAGCACTGTGCTTTGATGAAAGGCTGCTTTATATTGAGCATTATAGCCAAACAAGTTTCCTAAAAAAATTTACATCAAATTCTATTATTTCTATCTCGTACTTAGTGTGATTAGACAACCGATGCTGTTTTCCTTTTGAGAATTAAAAACCTCAAACAGGTAGAATATAATAATTTAAAAATTCTTGCCTTCAAAGAATTCTCCTTCAAGTCACTTGTGTAGCAGTGCAAAGAACTTACTTTCAGTAGAATAAATTCAAGAAGATCATACACGAATGAGTGGCTAATCTGTGTTTGTCACATGCTAACAGACTTTACAGTGTGCTTCCCTGGGAACATATCAAGCATATATACACTCCTCTGCTTGGTTCCTAGATTTTCACCTGTCACAGTTACTGCACTACACAATTTTTGTATGCTTTGTGACAAACACATCTTGAAGAACACACAATTTTTGTCCTCCCTATGTTGAAATTTTGCTCATCCTTTCCTTGAGAGGGGATGGGGGGGCGGGGAGAGCTTGTGATGAAAGTCTGTTTCGTGTAAGTCTCAGCCTTATAAAACTGACAGACACAATGGGAAAAGAAGGGAGGAGAGGAGCAACTTTTAAACCATCCTGAAGCCTACATTACAAAGCTACACAAACTACATTGACAAAGATAAAAAAGATAAAAGCTAGGAATCAGGAAAAAAAAATCCAAGTAACAAAAATTCACAGTCTGGGAAAGGCTTTGCTCTATACTGTTGGCATGGTAAAAATATTGTTTAAATAACACACACGAGACTCTGGAACCACTGATGACAAAACCTATTAAGTTAGCTGATTACTATTTTCAGATGTAAAATCAAGGTTTTAGGAGAGACTTGGACATCTCTATTTTCATGCTCAAGATGTTACATAGATACGTCTCATACGGATCAAGCCAATCCAAACACATGAAAAACTACAAGTTTTTTTTCCACTAAGAAGATCGCTAAATTAGCCAGAAAAATGGAAGCAGTACTGTGAAAAGCATTAAGCAAGTAATACTAGTAACAGTTCAATGAGTCCAATGTTATTTTAAGGATCAATATCTGGAAGAACTGTGTTTCTGTAGCTTTGGCCTTTTTGTATTAAAAAAGGGAGAGAAAGGCAGAAAAAAAGATTTTTTTATGTTAGAAAAGAAAACAGAGTAATACAAACAAAGCAAGAATACATTACTTTAAAAACAAACAAACAAAAAAAACACATACTTCCACTGGCAAACCCACTTGCAGCTGTTGCCTGCATCACCTCTCTTCTGTAATCCCTGTCTTTTGGGAAACTGTTAACTGACATTTTGCTTGCTTCTTTCTGTCTCTGCTCTCTGAAGAAAAGAAAACAAAAGAAAGACCATGAGAAATTCAATCACACTCTCTTGAGGTTAAGTTACACAAGACCAAATGAGCCCTTCTAGCAGCTTGCTCTTACAGACTGGGGAAGCAAACTCTACCCACTTGAGTGCCTGTGCTTGTCCAACACCTCAGTAAACAGCTCAGCTCACTAGCCTAGCAGCAAATCATAGATCTTTTTTTCCCCTTCCACTTGCTTAGTAGTTCATATTTAATAGGGAATAGAAGAGGCGCCAGAGGTCATGGAAGGATGTGGACAGAGTAACCTGGACTATGCAGTCATCTGTTAGGTTGGCTTTGAATTATCTGTTGCAAACTTTTTCCTTATACACTGAAGATAAACACACACAGACACACACACACACACACACACAGACACACACACACACATATTTACCTTTCCAGCCACTCTTTTGGTTTTTCCCATTGTGAAACTTCTGTTCGGCAGTTGTAGTAGTACTTTTTGCCTGAGGAGCTGATGTGTTCAGACCAGTCATCCGCAGAATCATAAGCCTTTAAAACATGAACAGCATTGGATTAAAGGCTACTTGGGAGTTTAAATATACAAGTTCTAAAGCTCCTATCATTTTTTAAGTTGCATAGTATCCCCATATACACCCTAATCTAAATGTCTACTCCATCTGTCATAGTTAAAGGTGATGATGACTACTACATTTCCACTGCTGTCCTACAAGACAGTTCCTTCTATTTTATTCCTACCAACTCCAAAGAAAAGCACACCCAACAAGTTCAGTAGGATGCAATTTTATCTGTATTGCTAAACTTTAGATTTCTGCACCTTAAATCCAGCAAAATTCAGTATCTAAATACCCAACCTATGGTTTCCGTCATAATATAATTATTAAAAAAAGAAAAACCCACACCTATATTTTTTTCTATACTTAGAGAATTTATTCTGTTTCCAGTGCAATCATTAACAAATATTGCTCTAACTACTAAAATATAGGTAATAAAGTGACCAAAACTCAAGGTGCACACTACGCCATAAGTAAGAAAATCTAGTCAAACCAGAATGGTTTTACCAATGCTTGTGGAAAATACTTCTCTCCATATCTGTTTTTATTTAAATAACCTAGTATCTTAAATTAAAAAACAAGTACCTGAAACCTCTAATTATAACCAGTTATAACAGCTTCACAAGATATTAAACTGCAGTTAGGGCATATATAGGATGTTTATACAATAAAACTTATATTGGAGAATTCCATAAAGCAGAAAATTTGCATATTGACAAAAATCCTGAAAGTAGAGTGCGCATGAATGGGCTGAGGTGAGGAGAAACACTAATCACAAATACTCACTGCATCAGAAGTCTTGCTTGGATTATTGCTGGGATTAGAAGAATGTGAATTTGAACTATGAAGAGCACTGTGGTTATGTGAATTTTCTTGTGGAGAGTAACTGGTCCCTAGAGGGGAAGAAAAAAAAAAAAAAAAAAAANTGACAAAAATCCTGAAAGTAGAGTGCGCATGAATGGGCTGAGGTGAGGAGAAACACTAATCACAAATACTCACTGCATCAGAAGTCTTGCTTGGAATTGGAGTGAGCTTAGATGAATGTTAACTTGAACTACGAAGAGCTTTGTAGTTATATGAAACTTCTTGTGCTGACAAGCTGGTCTCTATGAGGGGAAAAAAAAAAAAAAAAAAAAAACCATATGGTTCACCATACCTTTCTTTGTACAAATAAAATATCTGCATTTTAAGGGCGCAGGAGCACAGCATCTTGCTTCCTAAGCAGCTTACATATTCAGACACCTTTTATAAACCAGATTTCTGCTCTCAAGTGACACAGCAACTTAGTAACAACAATCATTTACCTAAATGTAGATAGTTTGCAGCCAGAGCCCAAGATAATTCAAATGTGGAAGAAGGAGGCCCACGTGTATATTTACATCGCATTCAGGGCAAAGCCGACTTTGTCTTTGTAATTTTAATACTGCAGTATGTTCTTTCATTATTCTTGCTCATGGAAGGGCTTAACTCTCATACCTCATTTAACCACAAAGTACAATTTTTTTTTTTTTTTTGAGTGTTGAAGGAGTCCTAATATATCAATTTTGACATATTTTCTCCTCAGCAGTAAGTAATAAGGTTTGAATGGGTTTATCACCAGCACATGCAGTTTGATGCACAGGTTTCAAGTTCATCACAGCAGTCTTCTTTTCCTAACCCTTTTTTGGAACTGACAAACTCATCCTTTTTATACTTGCAGATCATGCTAACTTTCCAGCAACTCTGTCTCCGCAGCACAAGTACCTACTCTTAGAGCACTAAAGACAACATTTCCCCAACTGTCACATGCTTCTGGCTTCCCTAAAAACCGCTTCTCAGGTAATCTGTTTTTCTTCCTCACCACAAAAACATTTAAACACGAAAGAACAGCTGGGAAAAGAGAAAGAAAATAATTCCCAACACTTCTCAAATTTACATTTGTGCCTAAGCTCAAGTCATGAATTACACCTGAACTGTACTAGTTTCTACTTTAACAAGACAACCAAAACAAACAAACAAACAACAACAACAACAACAACAACAACAAAAAAAAAAAACACACAACAAATAAACCCTCCTACAAAGCCATGAAGAAAACAGCCCAAGGTTAGAACACAAGAGATGACAGCAATAGGCTGACAGAGAGAGAAATACAGAAACAAGAGATTAAATATACTTAGCATTCAGGAAAGCACATACTGTTATGTTTTTCATAGGTAAAATAGCAAAGTTACTTTCTATGAATAAAGGGATTCTTATAAATTTAAGGTCTCCTCCTCTTCCCTGTGCTTCCTATCATTCATTAAAATAAATAAATAGGGTTCAAAGTCCTCAGCGTAAGTGAGCAAGTCACAAAGCAATGCTGGAAATTATTCTCAACAGTTCATAGAAAACAGGTAGCATGGGGTATATTTACAGGATGTCTAAAAGTAATCCTGAATAGCCAGCCTGTGTTTGATCATCTCACCCTCCTCACACTGCAGTAACAGAAGAGCAGATTTTAGTTTTTTCCAGGGTTACAGCTCATGAACCTGTCTCACAGCAGAACCTGACACACACGGAGCAGGCACAAAAATATCAGCTAGATTAAAACAGCACTAACTTAGGTCAGTTAAAAAAACCAGCAATGTAGGCTAGTAATTTCTCAAGAATTATTTTACAATCAGAGTGTTTACTAGCACATACTAAGCAATATTCTCAGTGAAGCAAATGCTACCATCAGAACCCAACTGGTAGCGGTACCCAGCCAGCAGAAAGGCAGATTTTGCTTTATTTCTGAGGGAGAAGAAACACCTAAGCAAGCAGAAAAAGAAGTAACAGCAAAACACACAGAAAAGCAGAAGGGAAGAGATCAGCTCAGCTACATTGCAAAGATAAAAACGCCTTGAACAGCTGAACTTTAGTAAGACAGTTTTACTCCAACAAGAACTTTTAGGGTTGTTCGTTAAACTAAATGATGAATTACCTAAAGGTCCACCTCTTTATAAATTTAAACTTTCCTTACAATCAGCTATAAGAGACTACTGAAAGAGATGGGTGCTGATTTCTGAATAGGACAATGCTCTTTTCTTTTTGTAAAGGGAAATTAAAGCTCTGGTAGAAAAGCAAAGGTGTTAACCACTCAGATTTGAAAGTGTAAAATCTCTGGCAAATTCTGGTCTTTCTTTGCCTTCTGGCCTTCTTTCCAGCCTTTTTATGTTTGACACAAAATTAGATGTGATGCCTAAGGGTTCTTCTGAAGGCCACATCTACTGGAGAGTCAGGAAAGAATCACAGCTTCCCACATTCCCATTGAAAATATAATTTCACCTGTGTTCTC
>VZSV01000002.1:4778187-4797739 GCA_013398735.1 Nothocercus julius | reverse complement strand
AGAACAGAAAGTGATGAATTTAAAGCTTGCTCATGCACCAGTACTATTATGAAGCACGGACACACTGAAGTACCTTTCAGAAAGGCCAAAGACTTAAACAAGCAGTATTGTCATAGTGATAAGCTTTTTGAAACTACTGGGAGACCATGCCATGATAAGTGTATGGTGTTGTGTTGAAACAACCAGAACTGGCCAATGCTACCTAGTAATATTTGTGCCTGTAATTCAAAAATGAAAGAAAATGGTTGCTTCTGAATATTCAGTATTAGTCTGCAAGATGTCCACATGCAAAGGGTAGATGGCCAGATGACAGAGATGCAGTATTATTTTACAGTGTCATGCGCCTAAGGCCTCCCATTCCTGGAGAAATTGTAAGCAAAAGAAGAAATAGTACTTCTTTTCTTCATTCTTCTTCATCTGATTTCCTCTTCTCAGGTTTTAAATATTCATATAAATCATGTCAAAATAAGAAAAAGTTTTGTGGACTATACTCCAAGAAAGTAGAAAATATTCCTGTCTTTTTTTCCTCTATCTACTGAGAAGAGTTTTTAAATCCCCCTGGACACTACATCATGTACTACTAGCTTCACATCCTGCGTAGCAAGCCACAAGGACCACAAGGACCTTCGCAAGGAGCAAAGACCAACTCTGACGAGCATCTCTAATACGGTACAGCAGTCCACTGTAAGAAGTGGGGAATGAATCAAGCCACTAAAACTATTTTTACAAGTCTGCTGAAAACCACATACAGAGAAGATGATTAGACGAGAATCATATCATGGTGCAGCATGAGAGAGGTTATAATGCAATTTTTATCTTCAAAGCCTTATGACTATGCAAGCATTGACCAAACTCCTGTTTCAAATTTTCTTTTTCCCCTACTCTCATACAGCTTAGAAAAAAAAAAGTTTATTACATAAAAAAAGATGTATAGTAATATGTTTAGTACCTTGAAAGGAATAAAAGCTGATTTGCACATGCATGAGGTACTGACCTGATCTGCCAGCAGCTGACCAACCAGACCTACTAGTAGCTCAAAAACTTTACTTGTATAATTTTAAATAACATCCATATGTCAATTCACCTGAAAAAAATTGGCAGTAAAGAAAAAAATACTGAGCCTTGACTTCAAACACAAACTTTAAAAGCAGGAAAACTAGGTCTACACTATCTTCCGTGCTCTTAAGTCAGGTGGGCTCAAAGTTATCACTTATCATTTAAGCTTGTCTAAGCAGGTCTCCGAACATACACGCTCGGTATACACATGAACACCACCAAATAATTGAGCTGACAGTAAATGATATAACTTTACATGGTACATATAAAACTCCAGATTTTTTTTTTTTAAACACACATGCACACAGGCAAATATCCTGACATGTATGCATAAATTATATTACAACACTGTATTCCTCAAACAGCCACACCAATAGTGTCTTGATTTTTTTCAGATACTAATTACAGAATGAGGTATCTGATAAATATTTTTGTATCGATCATTCTGCTTATAGTTATTTACGAGGCCCTTCCCAATAATTATGTTATCTAAGGACAACATAATTATTAAACTGCTTCTGCGGATTGCTAACAACTGTAAGGCAACTCTTCCACAGACACGTTTATTCAATCCTAGTGTGCAATAGTATTAAATGTCTTTTTAAGAGAGAAAAACAAGATGAAAATTTACCAGAAGGATCTATATTAGACACTTTAACAGATAAGGAAACAGTTTTCCAGCATAGCTAACTCGCTGCAATTCCTGAAGACAGCTGCAGTTACTTGTGGTTATACTATACTTTTCTTCAGCATAATGAAGACTTGGTGGCTGTAAATACCGCAGTGGTCTAAACAGACAGCCAAACTGAGCCAGTCTCATATGCATTTTCCAATATGAATAGGAACCTGTTCAGTAAAATAATGAAATCTTTACGTACATCTCAAACTCCCCGAGAAGACCATCAGCCTCCAAGAGCTTTCCCACTTGGCACCCCCACCTCACGGCGTTCCCCACGGCACCAGCGAGTCGTCAGTGCCTCCGGGCAGGAACATGAGCGGCTGCAGCAGCCACAGGCCCCTACGGCGCAGCAGGCCCCGCCAGGAGCGCCGTGTGCCCTGCCGGTTCCCCTGCAGGAGACACAGGGCTGTCCCTGCGCGGAGCTGCACTCCTGGCTGGGCTCCTGGGCGGCTCCCACTTGGGCTTGTCCTGAACCAGGGCCTCAGCTACACAAAAGGCGATCCCAGCCACTCCGGCAACACTGACCACAACACTGACTGCTGCGAGGGGCCACAACTTTAAAGCTTTTCCTTTCAGGCTTTCAGACAGGCCACCCATAAATACTTATCTTGATGGGTGTAGGCCAATTAAAGGCACCAGCTTTCCTCTCCTTACCTCCCTCCATAACTCCATTTTGTTTTATGGCTAATACTCCTTTATGTTTATGTAAACACCAGAACCTGGGGGGAATGAGTGAGAGCAGGCTGCCAAAACAATGTTTGCTGTGGGAAGCTTCCAAGACCGAAGCAGATGATACCTTGGAAAACAATAGTTTTAGGCACTTCCTACAAAATGGCTAATGGCTTAGATACCGTGTGTAAACAACAAAATCAGCATTGTCAATTTCCGATATACCAAAACCTTGAAGTCTCAAGGCAGGAGGGAAGGATGAAAGTGAAGGGGGGAAACAGAGACTTACATACGTCACCTATAACCGCAACAACCCAGCCCAGCAAACCTTAAGAGCTCAGATTGCCAGGAAAAGCTGTTCAGGATCTTCAAAAAGCCACCACACTAAGAGGACATGCAGAGAGCATTCCAGAAGCAGAGGGGAACCTCTGCAGAGGAGGGTCTTTCCCCATTAGTCATACGCTAGCTGTCAAATGAGTGGTGCCTATCCCAGAGCCACGTTAAGGTGTCCACAACTGTGGCAATTGGCTCCGTCTTTCTCAGCTGCAGGCCTGAGAAGCAGGTTTTAAAGACAGTCACGAAGATAAAATCGCTGAGATTACTGTATATCCTGAAACAGGTCTGATACAAGGCAGACCGCTCTCCACTACTCCAAGAAACATTCCTGTAATAACGGCCCTTCCCACCGATTCTTCATGCAGACACTCTCCTTGCTAGTTTTCAACAACATGGGATAAAAAGACTTCTATTATTTAAAATGAATATTAGCATAGCTTACAATTTATAATTTTAAATAAACACCTTTGATGCGCTACGGAGCAATTTACGTTGTTTTATTTCTCCCAGTTTAGTTAGACTCCTCACGGACATGACTTTTCTCAGCTTAATCAGTACTTTGAAAGCAGTTCAATCTGGCAAGAGCGATTCCTAACTGAAAGTGGCCAACAACAGCATCAGTCCTTTCGTTTTAACATATAAAACTAGCACTGCAACCGTGTCAGCAAGCTCTCACTAACACTATGGCTAGTTATGAACAATATGTCCTTTAGCACAGGTCACAGTTAACGTTAAGTCATTGGAACTATCTTCAAGTAACTTTCAAAGGAAAAATGACATCATCTTCATCACTGCACAACAACCAGCGGGAAGTTCAAAACCACCACTGTGAAAACCCATTCCAGACAAACTGACTTGATGCCTACAGCTCATCTGAGCTTCTGCCACACCAGATCCAAAGTGCTCAGTGCCAGACAGCCTGAGCAGCAACAAAGCTTCAACACTGCTCTGAACTTGGAAAACCGACGTTACGGAAGGTGGAGTATGAGTATTACATTCAGAAACTCTTTCTTGGTAATATTCACATTTAACTGCCAGTGGAAACATCAATTCAACTGCATGGAAGTTAAGAAAAGCTGAGATTCCCAGGTGGTTAAAGCACAGGTGTCTCCAGTAAAAGCAACTATTTTCTTTTCCTGCCTCTTTCCCACCTTTCAAGGCAGAGCTGAACAACTCTCACTTCCAAGCACCTATACCAGCAATGACAGCAACAGTGTGTCCACATACATCAAGTCCTACAGCTGCTTACAAGAACAGGCAAATTCACCACCATCCAGTCACCCCTCCTGTGGCATCCAGGCACCTTAGCTTAATTAAAACTCATTTTAGCTCATAACATTAAGCAATACCATAAAATCCACAACTGATAAGCACAATTAGGAACACAAAGACACAGTGAAGCTGAAGATAATTTATAATCCACTTCAACAAACACTAGCCCTATCCTAACTTTCTCCTTTTTGAACACACTTTCATTGAGACAGTAAAACAAGATATACGCCTCCATTCATACCCAAGATTTAAGCAGGAATAAAAAAAAAATTACAGTAGAAGTAATAACTACTTAAGCTATTTAATTTTCAATAGGTACACATTAGAGTTATCTTTATACAGTCCAGCAAAATATGCAGTGCATGTTACTTTCCTTTCTTGGTCAGGCAAATAACTAGCCAATATATTTCATTTTCCTTCTGTCCTTAATAAAATTATCAATGCAGACTACACAAAGAGAAGTCTACAAAATGCTCACCAGCTGGGCAGGAAGCACAAAAAATGCTCCTCAGCTGTAACTCAAAGTCCTTCCCTTAACTCCCTCCAGAGGTAACAGAGATTCAGAAGAGGTTCTGGTACAAACCTCTGTTCTCTGCTGCAGAAACCAGCACTGGAAAGGAAAAATTAGGCAGTAAAAAAGCAATGAAGTCAATTCTGCTAACTTATACTCCATAGCTAGCATTCTAAGACTTCCCCTTCTCTTAGCTAACGTGCAATCACATTCATTAAATTCAAGACAGGAACAGAATCTGAACTGCCTCAACAAAACAATACTGTCAAACTCAGGGACACTAATTATCTGTTAAAAGAGAAAATCAGCAAATAGTTTATGGTAGTAACATTTAATGGCCATAGCTAATTAAGACTTTTTCAAAATACCAAAAATGTATTTCAGCTATTTTTTTTTTTTTTTAGATACAATTATTTCTGCAGAACACTTTCTAAATTTCTGCATTCAGGAAGAAAAGCAGCAGCTTTTAGTAAGAACACAATACCCACAACCTCAGCAGTAACCAAACAGCCTATCATGGCCGTTTTTATTTACCACATGCAAAAGCAGTATGACAAAAACAATTTTACTTCAGTGTATTTGTATGTGGCCTGCTGTATTGAAATAAATTATGGCTGCCTTCCAAAGGCGACTAGGATCATAAAAACTTGCCATTTTTCTAGTAGAGCAATGGCCTCAAAGAATATACCAACTGTGCAATAATATCTTCCAGAAATTCCTAATCTGCTAGAGTTCAAAGCAGAGAACCCTGCCAAAGGACAGAAAGAAAAAAAAAAAAAAACACTACACCACCTAATATCATGCTTATTATGCTCTCCCTGCAATAAATCTGTTTTATACCAGTCAGTAAGTAGTTCTATGAGCAAAAGAACAAAGCTTTATTTTCTTTCCTCCTACCTCTCCTAACCAGGACAGCAGACACTGCTGTTTGGTAACATTTGGCTCCCTGGAGAAGTTTTACAGCAGCAAAAGTACCAGAGCTTGTCTTTTTCACCAGCTGTCTTCTGCACAGAATTTCTGAGAAACTAGGCTCAGTCCTTAGTATAAACGGACCAAGAGTTGTACGTAAATGGAGTGGGACAGTGGACTGACAAAGGATGCAGACACACTGTAAGAATGTTTTCTTCAAAAAACAAGATTAAAAATAGCACAGACTTTCTAAAACGGCACCATGAAACTGCTATCCTCTGCTTACATTTTGTGTTTCAAATTAGATCAGTCCAATTTTGCTTCATATTCTGAAGTTTAATTTTGAGGCAAACTGTACAAAGCATTCCAGAATGAGGACCAGTTACCTACCTATCAAAAACCTATCAAAAAAAAAAAAAAAAAAAAAAAAAAAAAAAAAAAAAAAAAAAAGGCAACAACTAAGCTGCTCAACCTAAATGCAAACCTCCATTCTGAGTGCTCACATGGCAGTTCAGTGATCTTCTACAACAGTTAACAGACAGACTTTGTTTTCCTAAAGTCGTACTTTGGTCAGTATGGACACAACAGCTTGGTTGTCATCACTGGCCAAACAGATATAAATATCACAATGACATTCTCCTCCTAGTCTGCTCCTTTCCTTGTTTTAGCCACAATAAAATGGTTAAGTAAATCTTTTTTCAGTTTCTGTTCCTCCCTGCCATCCCCCCATCCCGGGTAACTACAAGTCACTTTCCAACTCACACACAACTTAGAGGTTGTGTGATCAGGTTAACTGGACAAAGTCTCCTGAATTCGGTGAGCCCCAGAAAGACCCATTCCTCAATTTCCCAAGGCACATTCTTGGAGAAAGACCAGGAAAGAAACATGCATTTCTGCTGCACTCCAGAAAAATATAAATAGATATCAGAAAAGGAGAAAAGTCACAGCACTACTACAATTAAAAATGGGCCAGCAGACAAACGGTCTCACTGCATAGCGTTTTGTTACTTTTTTCCCCTCTTTTAATACATGTTAGTTTACAAGTAGAAAGGGGCTTTCATTACAGTGTTTTATGAAAACATAGGGAGTCCCTTTCCACTCCAGAGTGGAGAAAAAAAGATAAAACAACTGCAAGGAGATTTCTATCCACCATTTGCGATATTTAAGAGGCTATCATGAACAGACAGAATTCAGAGCAATGGAACTGGAGTAAAGAGCAAGAACAAGCAAAGAAAAGAGCTACTGCTGGAAAATGGCATGTCTCAAATTCCCATTTTCCAAAGATGACAGTATGTTTTCCTTATTTCCTTAAATATTTCCATATTTCCTTAAACTATGCTCATTCATACCGCTAAATTCAGCATACAGCAGATAACAAATCCCCTGAAGTCTCCACACAACCAGGTTATTCACATCTAAAACATCTTTTTTCTCTTGGACTGGCTCAAGAGTTAATACATGTGGGATGGCCCTCTGCCACTGCAGAACTCAGACAGCACTGCACACAGGCTCAACGTTCTGTAAGACACGAGAAATCCAACTATGCCGGTGCCGCCTACATGGAGGCTGGGATTGACTGGATCACAGCTGAATGGAACGCCGAAACGCAGATGTGCAAATAATGCACATCAACAAAGACACACGCATGCATACACATATAAAAATGGAATCACTTGGTTCATTTGCTGAGGTCTTCCACCCCAAACTCTACGAAGATGCCTTGCCAAGAAAAAAGGAGGATGTTCTGGCCCATGATAAATGCTCAATTAGCACCTAATGCTTTCCAGCACCCTGAGGAACCCCCTCAACACGAGGGAAGAGCAGGGGTCAAGCTGGACGATGAATTTTTACAAAATCTTCTAGTCTCTCTCTACAACCTCTTTCCACGCTTATTATGTGGCACTGCTGCCACGCAATATATATCCTATTAGTCACAACAGCAATTACAGATCTGACATATTTCTCTTATATAGTAACAAGTATCTATGGGATCTATCCAGTCAACATCACCCTTTCTCCCTGCCCGCTTTAAAGCGAATGTAACTACAGACCAGCGTGTGCTAACAAATGGCATAGAGTTCATACTGAAGTGGGACCAAACATATTTTTTTTTTTTTTTTTTTTTAAAAGTTACTATTGGTAACTACCACAAATTTTTCTTTGGAAAATTCAATCTCCCAGATGGGAAGTGCTTTGGTTTTTCTCTTTAGATTACTACTAACCCACCCTCCCCCCATAAAATCTGTCAGGAAATCTCTGCAACACAAATTTCAAAAATAATTACAGAGAAGGAATAAACAGCTTTAGCCTTTGTGATATCAGAAAAAGCAACAGCCAACTAATGTCTAGCAATGAAAGAGAAGGCTTTGGAGTAGAAATAGGTGGATTCTCACTGTGCAAAACTGGACCAATTACAAAAGGTAATCAGCTTTACATAACAGGGCAAATTAAAATCTCTCCCCCGCTGTACACAAAACTAAAAAGCCTATATGAAACATTGAGGAATCTAAATTGTATTTATTGAGATTCTTTCAGGTATTAATGCAAACCACTATGTATCACAACTCAAAATATACTGTAGCAACGTTACCATTTGTGTCTTCTGTCACTGGTTTATCATCTGGACTACCAGACAAGTGGAAAATACAGCATATGTGGTGTTTACCAACAACACTAAAATGCAGTGCATTAAGAACACTGCGCAAACATTCACTGGAAGTTACACCAGATCAGGGTTGTTGTTTTGGTTCGTTTTTAAATAAACCCATAACAGTACTCAGTTTTCAAAGCACTAATTACACTTCCATTTTAATACGTAAAGCATCCACAGAAGCACCTCTCACCCTTTGCAGACCCCTGCTGCCTTTCTTCCTTACAGGAAATCATTCTATTGGCAGGTCTTTTGATACATCTCAATCATTAGAACAAAAACATGCAACAGAATAGACAAACAATTTTATCATTATTTTATCTATAAAAAAAAAAAGCTTACATCTGAAACTGTTTGTTTCTGAACAGATGTAATTAATATCATTAGAGACAATTTTCTGCTCCTGAAGAAAGGCTGTCTCTAGTTGGCTTCTAAACTCTCCTGGTAAAGAACCTTCACAAAACTCAAAAAGCTTTCTAAAGCAGATGCTTTTAAATAAAATATTATCATGATCTGCAGGTTCAATTTAAACAAACTTTAGAATTTCAGATGGATACCAAATTCCTCAGTTCTACAGATCTGCTAGATTCGGAACAGCAAATGGAGAAAAGTTCTAGCAACTTCTTCAACACCACTTAGTACATCCAAAGCACCTTCCTTAACCACCAACTTACCATCAGCATGAGCAGTTATACCCACAGAAAGTATGAGAAGGTACCACAAACTTCAGCAACGCAGAGTCAGATTCCTAACTTCCTAGCTCATGACCCACACCTCAGTGTCTTAAATAAAAAAAAACCTCCCCATTACAGAATCACTGGTAGCAGGAAATTCAGAAGCCTGTTTAATCTTGTGTCACTTATTAATATTATCACGTTTTTTTATTCACTGGAACATCCCCCTAAAAAAGAGAGTAGAGACACTTCCGAACAAAGCAAAGCCAGGCTTTCCCTCTGGACTGTAGACCAGAAGGTCTAGCAGGAGAGCTCACCTGTCCCTGGACAAGAAGATGATAGAGAAAAGGTATTTAATTACTATGACATGCAAAATATGAGGTGACAGCCAGAACCAAGAACTAACAATTTTGTGCAGACAGAGAATAAGAGCAATAGACCAAGTGTCCCCCTTCCCAAGCAACAAACCATGAAGCACAAGCAAAGAGCCCTCCACCACCACCAAGTCCTGGTAACTCAGAGCAAGTAAAACCCCTCTGTCCTTGGTTCAGGCCTTTACTCATGGGCTGAGGGCGGGGATGGGGCTGGTGGAAGATTTAGGTTCCCTGTCAGCTGGGATAATCCAACTAAAAGAATTCTCCCTTTGGAGGTGTAAGGGTGGTGGGACATGACCCATGAATACCAACAAGACTCAGCAGAGAACAAAATCCCCCACACTTGTCAAATCACTAAGAGATGAAAACAAGGAGGAGAAAGAAAGAAAAAAAAAAAATCAATAATAGTGCACAAATGCTGATGGGGGAAAAAAAAAACAACAACAAAAAAAACTTGTCACATCTGAAAGGCACTTGCTGGTTATCATGACCAGCAATTTCATGTCCTTTCAAGCCTTTTAACTAAAAACAGAAAGTCTCACTTCTCCAGGAACAAGAAATGCCAGCTCAGAAATCATTCATCTAAAAATATAAATAGTGTTTGGATTTTAATACTAAGGATTTGCAACCTTAGTGTTAAGCAGAATGTTTAGCACGGCTTAACAAAGTTTTTGTGCAATCATGTTCCGGTCGCTAAATGACAACTGTCTACTCCTCATATTAATTCTTAAACATATACTTAAAATTCAACCTGAATTTTTCTTAATAGAGAAAAATATCTCTCTCCACAATAGCTAAAATAACATTTTCAAAATAAAGATATATTTTCGGATTTATGGTTGCCTTTCTAGGGTTCTCAATTCATTTCTTTAGTTAAGTAAGCATTTCTATAAAGACTACATAGAAGAGGCCGAAATCATTAGAATGGAGTATTTTGCCAGCAAAAAACAGAGAATTTTATACCGCTTGCATTTAAACAAGGTGATATTACTTTTCATATTAAACAAAGTATGAACAGCTTGCTTTCAAAGTGAGAGGATGTGAAAACGAGAGCTGTGTTAACTCGTCAACTCTGGATACCTGAATGAGCCACGAACTACTTAAATAAAGCTGGCTAAACTCCTGCTGATGTTACACAAGTGTGACACCTGAGATGTGAAAACATACCATAATTCAGCATATAAACTACATGAAAAAGTGCATTACCTAACTTGTACAGAAGATTTTATGTACAGGCACACATTATTTATAATTATATAATATAATAAATGGATATAAAACCACATGTCCTGTAAGAAATTTAAGAAACCATGCAAGACTCCACAACTCATCTCTATAATGTGGACTGAGCTATAAACATTGTTTCTAGAAATAGTTTCAGAAAGCATAACGTGTCCTGTATTCTTCCTAAATAAATCAGAGAAATACAAAACATTTCTCCATTAAAAAAAAAAAAAAAAAAAAACTTTTTTTTTGTTTTATCTTACTAGTGATTCTGAAATTCCTATAGTAAAAGATGTAAAAGGTTTAAAGTCAGAAATGTGGAATTTTTTGATATGGGTAACTATACTGAGATCTTTTCTGTTAAATGCTCCAACAGTGGCAATGAATCACGACAACTTAGCTGGAATGCTGTATAGTGTAATATTAACATGGACATTATTATGGATTTTATGTTTTCCCTTAAGAAAAAGGCTAATCCTCAAGATTCCTTGCTTAAGCAGATTTAAGAGCCCTACTCTCAAAAGCAAAATCATTTACATTTTCACAAATCTTTAAGTACAGTTACAAAATATATGTAAAGCTCATCTCAGTAAGACATGTTCAGGAAACGGTTTGATGTTTTCCTAGATAGCATTATTTTAAAGAAACACTTTTACACACTGGCTGTTTGTGTCTGGCTTCTGCCAAAAATCAGCATGTTCACAGTTTTCCTTTCCACAACCTGTACCCAAACTCTGCTCAGCTACTCTCAGACAGAACAACTGCACGACAAAATTACAATGCCAGGTTGCAAGTACACTCCTCTTTGGAAAACACTAAGTAGATAATATAGCAAACTCAGGGTGCTACTGTACTGCAATAACAGCCAAATCGTTTCCTTTTTAAAAACAAAAGATAGTTCATTTGCTAGTATTTGGGATTAAAACACATGCAAACACTAGACAGGAGATGCATCTCCAAAGCTCTACTCTTTTCACATAAGCCTGACAACACCTGGGGCTTTAAGCCGCTCCCCATGTGGAAAAGCAGAGGAGCCCTGTTCTGTTCATGTCTCGAGTAGCTATCTCTCTGTGACAAAATACATGACGAAAATATTAGGAAGTAATTTCAGGTTATTAAATGAATCAGATGCACAAAAAAAAAAAAAAAAAAGCACTGATTTTATAGCAGAAAGTCTCTAACTCACAAAATCCTATGCCTTCCACCACAGCCTCCTAAAACCATAGGAGATAACAAACTTATCAAAAACAGTTTTCTAACCAAAGTTCAAAATATTGTATCATTCTCTATATTTATGTAATATCCAGCTTTTTCTATTTCTTTTTTAGTATCAGAAGTTTCCTAAAACAAGAAAATGCAACATTAGCACATATTTCTCTAAAAAGTCTTTATTTTTTTTCCATAATAAACATCTGTACTAGTTCATTTGTGATAAATTTTTCTATTCATATTGTACAAAATGCTAGGAGAAAATATTGTTAAGATCATATGTGAGCTACTGCAGTACAATATTGGCTTACTTAAATTAGTTTTACTTAAATCTTAAAACAAACAGGAGTAACCTAGTTTATCCTGGTACTCATTTCATCCTGTATCCATCTTAGTCTCTAAGATCTGGTCTTAGAGACTCACAGCCAAAGAGACTCACAGTCAGTTTCTCAGACTCACAGCCAAAGCTAAAGCTAAGGACAGGAATCAGAGTAAACTGGACAGCAAGGAACCAGCTGTCACCATGCAGCCCTGTTCCGAAGTCCCGTTCGTTTTTCCATTTCCTTTATGGTCACAATAAATAACAGGAAAAACAGCCAGGTAGCTAATTCAGCATCTCGATAATATCTAGAATTCACGAAATTCACTTCAAATAATCCTGCAAAAATATAATCCAGTTTAAGGAGTAGCACACTTCTTTATTCCAGCTAGAAGGTGTTTATCTACAGCTACCTATCAGTCTCCAAATTAGATATTATCAACACTAACTTTGAAATCAAATGTATGCTGGGAGGATGCACACTGGGGGGCAGGGGAAATGAAAAGGACAACAACCCTAAAAATCCTTCTTTAAGAGGTATGCCAATCCTTCTGCAACAGTCTTTTTCAGGCATAAAAAAAAAAGTAACATAAGAAAATTACATTTGTTATCACATGCAACTGGGCAAAGCTGGGTAATTATTCCCAACTCAAACTAAAACCAAATCAGCTAAACACGCCCATCCATGAAACAAACCAAAACTGCACAGTCATTGAATCTGTAACTAATTTTGAAGAAATAAATTTTACATACTAAGTCTTGTATAAATTGCACTGTAGTGCAGATAAACTCTAACCAGTTTAGCTAGCAAGATCTTATCAGAGATCTAGTTTTATCATCAATGCTAAGGAGAGTTTTTAGGACAGCTGCTCCTGAAAAGCAACAGTTAAGGCGCACAAAACAAACTGTACCAACGCAAAAGGCAGATAAAGATGCTTAATTCTGCTGTTGATTGAGATGTCAAACCTTTACCTGACTCCAAAAAAGCATTAAAAAGAACATACGTTCAGAGACTAAAAACTTCACAATACCAAATACAAGTTCATAATCTTTAATATACTATGACTCAAAACTAATAACCAATAAAACACACAAAGAAAATCATGTTTTATAACCTATTTCCCACATTCATGAACCAAAAACATATCACAGAAGTGCTGCTTGAAGGCAATTAACAATTCTTAATCCCTTTCAATCTGAATAGGCACTAATCTAAAACACCTGAAGTAAAAATATTCACATTATATATTATCCATAGACATTTTATAAACTAGTAGAACTTTCTGCACAAAAACAAACAATAAAGTTGTCTAAAGCCAAGTAATCTACTTTTAAAATGTCCGGTTCTGGAATAATAATCATAGCAAGTTACTACAACTGCTACTAATAACATGAAAAATTGTGTCAAAATCCTATTTCCTGAACGTTGATTTCCTGAGTCACTGGATGTTGCTGTACCTTTATTGGCTATATTGAAGAACTCTTAACTACGCCATTTCCTTTCCCTGTTGCTAATGATCAAATAAATCCTAATGTCTTCTTTGCAACTACTGCAAGAGTTCAAGTCTCTCTTCCTAAAGCAAAAGCTTTAAAAGCCTCTTCTCTGTCATTTTCTTGCTTCTTCTCTGAAAATCTCCAGTTTTGAGGCCTTAATGAATGGTGAGAATCAAACCTTGATTCCAGCACTTGCCATACTCACCCTAGGAGATAATCGCTATCTATTCCCACTTCATACTCCTCTGCTTGTATGTTCCTGCTGGCTAACACTACACTCACATTTTATGCTCCAAACAGTGTGTCAGGAATTTCGTGCCTGTTTTAGAGTCACTGCGGTGCGTATATCTCCTTCTGTAAAGTCTTACACTCCTTCCTGTAATCTCCTTCCTGTACAGAAATTAGTACTTTTGCTTTCACATAACATAACTAACCCTGAAGTAGTGAACTGGTTTTATTATTTACCACAGTCTTAAATTAAAGATACTTTATGAATGACATTTCTTACTCATAGAACAATGTTATTACTTTGTTCCGAGAACAAATCTACGCACACTAAAAAATACATTCAGCCAATGACGAATTTTACAGTGTCAGAATCTATCAGTTACCAGTGTTTGATCCATAAAACATACAGTGTAAATAATGTTTTACATTTAAAGATCTCAACATATTTTATTCAGTGGATAAGAATCACTAATTTCATATATACTTGAGATAGCAGATCACAAAAGTTGGGTGATATGCAACAGATAATTTACATCAAAAGTTCAGACAGGAAAAAGGCCTACTGAAAACTTCTGCTGCACTTCAGACACTGGAAATTTAGCTCTGGAAACTAACTGTTCATATATCAGAGTGTCTTGGTCTTGTTATAATTTTTCAGTGATACTGCAAAACCTGGGACAAAACCAAGAAATTCATGTTTTATCGCATCTTTGCTGTAGAAGCAAAATGAGGCATATTTTAAAAGTGGGTCTGAGAAACTACAACATTTCACCATTATGTACTTTTCCTTCACAACTCCTCTCATACCAACAGTCACAGTAAGGAAGAACAACTATCACAAGTTAATAGTGGGCCTGGTGAACTAAGGTGCTTAGGTATGTCATCTCCCGTTCATTTCGAACACAATAAAACATTCCTGCATGCATGGAATCAGAAATCCAGGCCTCACAGGCTTACCAGATATCTCTTAATCCATCCAATAAAAAGAATAGTGAGGTCTGCAGCCAGCCATCTGCTCAGAAATTTAGGTCCCCTTTGGGTAATATGCAAGACAGACTTTCCAACTGGACATTATACTCTTGGAGGAAAATTTTTATTCACCTCTAGTCAGTAGGCAACTGTAATTTGTGCCTTAAAACATGCACCTTGACCTCACCAGCTTGTAAGTGGGAAAAAAATTAACTGCTTTCCAAGAGGAAAAGGGTGGGTGAAAAGCATATCTAGTTTTTGTCTTTCAGAGCCTCCAGCCTGCAGCAAGATGGTAGGGGGTTGCCAAAATCTATCCACCAAGCTCTCATTTGCAGGTGATCTTCCCCCAACAGCCTTTCTCAGGAGACACATCTTTCTCCTAGATACGGAGAAATTCTGCTCTTCTTCACTGATGCACAAATTCTGGTGAAATTCAGTTCTACTCTTAAGATTTTTTTCTCCTGTTGAAGTTCTGAGAAAAACTTTTTGCAGCAGCAGCAGCAGAGTTTAAAACAAATTTCAGATTCAAGAGATGCCTATGGATGATTTCGAAAGTTTATAAAATTTACAGGATTAGCAGTTTATTTTAAAAGCCTGCAATTCACAGAAATAGATGTAACTTTACTTATCCATTCATCAGCACAGATCTTTTCACTTACTGTAGGTAAACTCTGAAATATTTTTTCTGAAGCATCACTTCAAGCAAACAAACAAAAAATCAGTGAAGTACTGCATATAGTGTATTTCTAATATTTTTAACTGTGCATACAACCTCAGCTGGAAAGTTCATATTTCAGAAAAGAGATAAAATATTTAGCAAAAATCTGTCAAGCAAAATTCTCTCAAGCCGTGAATGTTGTTTAATATTGTTCTGTTTAATACTTTTTCCAGAAGGAAATATACTGAAAAAACAAAGGTCTGTGATGAAATATAGGTAAGAATTCCCTGTATCAAATGAGGCTAGTGCTTTCAAAAGGAAAAGATTATTGATATACAGGAACATATTCACATATGAATATGTTCCTATAAGAAAAGGGTAAGTTCCTTATATGCTTTTCTAAGAAAATTCTACTGTAAAAAGCTAGGAAGTCTACTAAAGGTCTTCCAGAGAGGAACGAGAATCTCCTAATAGAAATGCTACATCAGAGCAGTGCAGCAGTCAAGTACAACCAAGATTTGTGACCCTTCATAATTTGAGAGAAACCACCAAGAGCTCAACATATGCTCAACATAAAAAACTCTTCTCTCTTTTCAAATGCTACACTGAAGCACAGTACAACAAATGGCTGATAAAGCAATTATTTTTTAAGCATCAGTGCTGAGGTTCATTCAACATCAGTACACTTTTTTCCTTACACTCAAAAACTATGTAAGAAACCATTTCTCTCTAAAAGTGATGAACTCCTCTGCAAGTGCCAAAACAACTCGTATAAAACTCTGACTTAAACAAGTGTAGTTAGTGCTAGAAGTTTAGTATTGTTAACTTACTGCTTTCCATAGCACAGCTATTACAGCACAGTGAGCTAAAGACACTTGTAGAAGGCAAAACGCACAGAGACTGAGCTCTCTCTCACAGGTCTGCATCATTTTAATAACAACTGACTTAATACTTCACATAGAGTAGAAATAAACGGCAGAGAGAGCAAATGTAAGCTCTCTAGAAAACAACCATCTCCTAAACAGCAGTTAAAGAACTAACTTTAATGAGGCCCCTTAGCACACAGTAATTCTGAGTGTGTTGAGGCAGGGAGAACACTATAAAACTTACAAATTGCTGCCTTAGCAATTGGATAGAATCAGACAGTTCTTTAGAAATTAGCAGTTTTCATTACTGTTTTGAAGTTTCGTAAGAGTAACTCAAAAATACCTGATAAAAGCCAAAGCAATAACCTGTGTAATCCACCTCTTCAAACTCAAAGGCTGTAAGTGTATATTAAGAAAACATCATGCTAAGTAAACTAATCACAAGGGAATGCTCTTCATGTACTAAAGAAAAGCACATTTGTTTTTAAAACGCATGAAGACACGTATTCCTTTAAAGGAACAAAAGGAAACCTTTAAAATACAGATCTGTAAATAGATCTGCTCATATATTAGCAGTGAGCAACAATTCAGAACAGCACAAAATTCTAGAAGTTACCAATATCAAAATCCTAACGTCTGCGGATTTTAGGAAGCAGCTACAGCAGGTAGCTGAGAGAACAGCGTAACTTGTCGCCATGAAGTGCAGCCTCCTGCATATGAGGGACTAAGGATAGTCTCTCATTCACAGATTTTCTCTGATCTTCTCACGTAGATCAGACACCAGGGTTTAATGAAATAAAGAGAAGACCTCTCCCCACACAGACCTCTCCCAGACCCCATTTCTTAAAGAATTAGCTTTTAATACTGTCCTATTACTGTCACAGTTCTTTCCTAATAAAAGTAACAAAAATAACTTCCATCCTATGCTTTTAAAAGCACAGCTTTTCAGCAACAATTCAAAATCAATTCTAAGTGTTAACATTCTAAATGTTAAATTCAAAACTAAAAAAAACTTAACTTACATTGTTTACTTTTCAATTTTTTCTATCAGATAACCTCATAGCAGAGTTAAAAAAAAAAAAAAAAGCGCAATTGATTCACCAAAAACTAACTTCAGAAGCATTGCCATAGGTTCAAATCAAATTTTAATTTACTTTCTATCTAAAAATCATAAATATTTAACACAATCTCTTGTTAAAAACCTCTCCCCTAAAACTGTACTATTATAAGTAATGACTTCAAAGAAAGCTTGCACTAGTATCCACAGAAATTTCCTCTTTCCTTTTGTTTTTTATTTTTTGTTGTTTTAATCCACAGAAAAGCTTTCCAGATTTGACTAATCCAGTGGAAGCAACTGCATTATTCTACCAAAAAAAAAACAAAACAAAATAAAACAAACAAACAAAAACCTTCTGATTCATCCACCAGTTACTTCTAAACAGGTAATATTCTAAGAACTAGGTGAGGGATCTTTCAGGAAAAAAAAAAAAAAGGCAGTCAGATGTTGAGAAAAAAAATAAATAATGAAACCAAAGCATGTTTCTTGGACAATCTGCTCTCTCATTTGCAATCACAGATGTCTCCTCAGCTTGGACAATACAGGTAAAGAAACTGTTTACACAGTAGTAAATAATTATTTTAATAATAGCACATAAGTGGCTAGCAACCTCAACCCTTCACTGAGTTTTAACTCTTCTCAGGCTTTCTTCTTTCCACATGTCCTATACTTTCCTCTTTCCCACGCGCAGTGCCCAGCCGGCTTCCCCTCTCTCATACCCGTCCTAACGCGCTGCTCACTTGGGCCTGCTGCTCCACGATCACACCAACTAATCAGGAGTCGGCTTCTTGTCCTCTTCTATTATAAGGGTCACTAGGACAGGAAAAGAAAAGTTGGCTCCCTGTTTCCACTTGTTCAGTCTGCCTTTTACAGTTTGAACTCTTCCAGGAACCACTGGGAACAAAGCAAGCCAACACTCTATGACAGAAGCAACTCCAGCAAACCGAAAATTCACGATGTAAAATACTCCATTCAGGCTTTGATGGAGAGCAGGATTTTGAATCTAACAACTGTATCAGGAATGATAGCGTGCTTATCAACAGCATTCTTAATTGCTAATTAAAAAAAAAAAAAAAGGAGGGGAGGGAAAAAAGAAGCTTATGTTCAATAAAGTTTGGTTACATTTTGGAATCTAAATATCTTGAGATATAATCAAATTTCTACAAAATAGCATGCATGGCATACAACCCAGCTCAAGATTTCAGGCTGTGTATGCTAATGCTTCCCATTATTTTAAAAATTTTATTGAGATCATGACATGAAAGAAACACTTTTTCAAAGTCTTCTAAGCATAAACGCAACAAAATACTCATCATCTTCACAAAAACAAATAACTGAGTACCCATGGCAAAACTTTACTCTAAACTCTTTTTACTGAACTCTTAACTTTTTTTTCTCTTTTCTATTATTAGTTTGTCATTCTGCCCTACGGACATAAAAAGCAAGAAACCACCCTTCCACCCCTGCCCCATGAACCCCTTTTTCAAGCAACAGGCTCTCTCTCTTACAAATTTTACTCCCAAATAGCATTAGTATCTCCCTTACAACATTCCCATAGCTACCCTATTTCACTTCCTTGCCTTCTCTTTCCTCTCTATAATTCTTTTACATCAATATCATCTTACTCATTCCTTTGAAAAGAACTACTAGGATCATCTACCTTCCCAGTCTGTTCATCCTCGGGCACAATAATGATAAATCTTTGTACTTTCCCTTTTTCTGTAATGGAAACACTCCTCCACATCTACAAGGCCCTTCAGAGTTCTCTCCCCTGTAAACAATGGGAGTTTTAAGTCCCTATTTGCTACTGTTAGAAAACCTCATACTTCAGCTGGCCTCGTTAAGACCACCCATCTCTTCAAATTCCATGTTTGCCTGTACAAACTGACCTACAACTAACATATACACTAAGGGGAGGTAGCTATCCAGTAAGTTTTAAATGCCTGCAGACAGAGACACAGCACACAGCAACCTGAATGCAAGTAAAAAATTATTTCAGCACTTCGATATGTTAGATGTACAATGCTCTTCAGAGATCAGGAACGTGACAAAACCTTAAAATACTCCAAGCTTCTTCAGGGGGACTTCCAAATTTACGTTGGACTAAACAACCTTCTTTGTATGTAGCCTTTTACCGGAGAAACGAAGCAGTAAGCAACTTTGAAATAAAATATCTGTTTGTGCTGTGTCACACACTCTCTAAAAACTTAACTGAAAGCAGTAAAACTCCTTACTATGGATGCAATTCTAAAGCACAAGCAAGTCTAACGTGAATATTCCAAGCATGAGCTGTAACGACAAATATCTTTATACAGGTAGTAAAAATATTCACAGTAGGAGGTTCTATCACTTCTGAATTACTAATTTTAAAACAATACAATTACAGGTGTTACATTTT